>VKOC01000003.1:7018181-7165245 GCA_009364415.1 Spea multiplicata | reverse complement strand
CCCCACTCATTCAAACACCCTTCCCACCCCCTTACCTGCACTGCAGCTCTCCGGTGCTCACAGACTTCAGCAGGGGGCGCGGCCTCCCTCTGCCTTCTCTTCTGGCTTCCGCTTCCTCTATGCAGTGCAGAAGACCCTCCCACAGGTAAGTAGCAGGGCTCGAGGTGCGGCCCGCGTAAGATCGGTTGCCTTGGCTGCCGATCTTACGCGGGCTGCACCCTCTCTCTCCTCCCATTAATAAAAAAAAATAATTAAAAAAAAACGGGATTTAAAGTCGCATTGCGACTTTATTCCAAATTCGGCAGGGGGGCAACAGGGGGGGCAAGGATTAACCTATGGGGGGCAATTGCCCCCCCTTGCCCCCCTGTAGCGACGCCACTGACTGTGACTTGCTTAATGAACACAAATAGAGCCTGCAATATGTTTAGACTCAACAATATGTGCTAAACTGTTTATATTCCGTTAAATTCAGTGTGGGACCTGTAGGTTTGCCCTCACCAATTAGAAATAAAGTAGACCACCATGAGAGTTCCAGTACACAGTACATTTGGTTCCAGAGATTCCTTGTCCAATAAATGTTTGATGCCTAAATGTTTATTTATTGACCCGTGGGAATTGAAGATTGAATTTGTTTTCAACTGTAATGGATAATAATCATAAAAAGTCATATCTTAAGAAGTAAACGTTTAGCTATAATGCTACTGTTGTTTGGCTTTGTGTGATATTCATACCTATAGACTGCTGTGAAACATACAATACTAGTAAAATTCACCTTAATGTTACACACTACCACAGCTCAAAAAAATTAATCTTTAATTTGCCCAAATGAATGTGACCCAAAATAATAAGAAATGCGCAGGGAAAAAACACTGCATATATGACTAAGGCTCACTACATTGTAAAGCAACTTTATCTCAGCCTCCTGGTTCCAGTGAAATATTGCACTACAATATGCTGCTTCTTTGAACCGGATCTCTACAGCAGATAAACCTCAGATAAGCAAAAATAGAAAACTTCGTCAATAACCAATTTCCCACTTACTGACAGTTTTGAACTCGATCCTTTACGAAATCCGGAGTTCTGCAGTGTGTCAGTGAACGCTGTGGATAAGAAATGGATGTGGCTTCTAGGAATAGTCGCATATACTGTATATATATAAAGTTAAACATTGACTTGGGTAGAAAGAGAAAACAAAGAAAGCCTTGTGTGAAGTACATAAAGTGCTGGTAATCTGGGGCATCTGGGTAATGCTATATGATAATATATATATATATATATATTTACAATGTATAGAGGATTGTATTTTCCATAGCCTGGTATTGGGATCCTGCATGTTTAATCATTAATTCGATCTTGATGACCCTTGTCTTTCCTTGCTAGGTTGTAGAACAACTCCTGTTTAAAAAACTTACCGCTATACACTAACTTGTAACGTGATGCAGACTGCACACGCAGCTAGTTTATGTCTTCAGTAGAGTGAAGCAATCAATTAAGAATAAACATTGCCTAACAAGGATAGGGTTAAAGGAGACAATGATGAGCAAATACAAATTTACTGCTTCAGTCGGTTGACCTTTGGCCCTGATTACAAACAGAACTGATGACTTTAATGTGGGGCAAGACCTGGCAACAGGAAGAAGGCTAGTAAACCAAACCAGGTGGACCGAAGCATCTATAGATGGTAATACCTAATGTCAGAATCCCTGAAATAAACTGGGTAATAAAGTGGGTAACCCGCAGTGTTTCAGAAGAGGTGCTTTTGTTTAGCATAGATTGAATTTATTCCCACTAAACTCGAAAGTCACTCAGCCAAATGCTGAGTTACAGGTGTCAAGAACGGCGGTAAGCACCTTGTTACTGAACGAATTGTTATGAGGATTATTGTTTCTTGCAGTGTTGAAAACTCAGCTTTGCTGGGGAAATTAGAAAAATGTCGGAGGGCGATATCACAACCTTTGCTGCCTTGACTGAGAAGTTTGACATTCCCATTGGCAATTACAAGAAACCTAAGTTATTGTACTGCAACAATGGAGGATACTTCTTGCGCATCCTTCCAGATGGCGTGGTGGATGGAACAAGAGACAGAGAAGACCTGCACAGTAAGCCGCTTGATTTTGATTTCTGTCTCTGTGCATTAAAACTCAGCACTAATTATTACCTTATTGTATTGCAATATTGCACATGCAATACCTTTTTTTGAATCACAGCCCCAAATTCCTCATTCCTAGAAGCTCAGAATGCTTACTGATTATGAGCGTTCCATAGCCCTATACGTCACAATAATATGTATAGAAATAACCAAAAATATGTTTAGAAAATGTAATATTACATACCATTTAGAGGTCAATAATTTGCTGCTCCCCAGCAATGCGTCTCACAACAAAGGTGGATATTTTAAATGTTGTGGGTATGGAATCATGTATGTTTATTATATTGTACTTGTAATGGTCGTGAGAGGAGAACAAAGAGGACTTCAGCACAATGTGCTCAACCAGATCTCAGAATTTACTTTAAAACATTGTAATTGATACATTTTAATCAATTATCTCCAATAAAATTACACAGATATAGCCGTGGAGTGAACATGCCGTAAAACAAAATGTTGCTGCATCCACTTTCCGTCTCACTGACCAGGACAACTTTTTGAATAGTTAATTGGCTAGAACTGTCCTTGGATGTTGCTTTAATAGATATTGGATACAAATATTGCTGTTCTAAGTGGTATCGCTGTTTAGTTGTTAATTCATTTGGGTTTGGAAAGTGACCAGAAAGGGCTTAGATTTATGACCACACCATTTATTCTGTGCATAAAATACACCTCAGCCTAGATGGTCTGTCACACTCGGAGATGCACTCTATTATATTTGGTTGGTCTAGTAGAACTTCCTTGTGAAATATTAAAGTAATATGGCCTAAGCTTAGTCTTGGCTCATGTCACAGTATTGAATGTTATTAACTAGTAAGTTAGTCTGTAACAAAGGTCACCATAAGTGAAATTTACCAATATTGCTGCGTTCTGTGCCAATATATCAACAATTTTTGTATCAAGGAGACTTTTTGTTACTAGAAACTCTGGTTCACTGCACTGGCGCAATGGAGGGGTCCCCAACACTAACTCCTCAAACCCTCCCCACCTCAGGCCGGGCACACAGCAAGGCCAGGAGTGCAAGCTCCATCGGTCCCGGCGTGCTGAGTCTGATTGCTGGGAGATTACGTCATTTCCCGGTGCTCAGACAAAGCAGCGTGCGAGGACCAGGAGGGAGCTTCAAGCTCCTACCACCTCCAGAGCCAACAAATAGTAGATAGGTAGGTGTGTGTGTGTAAATAAGTGTATGTATATGTGTGTGTTGCTGTATGTATGTTACTGGATGTATGTGTATTTTAGTAGGTTGTATAAGTAACTTACTTTCCTTGTTAGTGTGTGTAAGTTATTGTGTGTGTACATACGCATGTGTAGTATGTGTAAGTTTGTTATTTTGTGTATATGTGAGTATGTAGTGTGAGTGAAGTGTGAGGGAGGGTGATGTTTTTCATGATAGATATGAGGTGTGATGGGAGTGAGGTGTGATGATAGAGTGAGGATGTTTTATCAAGTGTCTGTTAGGGTGATTGTGTGTTTTCTAGTATGTTCATTAGTTATCGGGGGCTGGAGGCCATAAGGTGCCAGTCCTCTCCTGGTTAGCGTGTTAGTATGTGAAAGTACTTTAGTATGCTAACATGTGCGTGTATAATGTGTGGATGCAACTGCTGCTCTCCTTCTCTGACTGCACTCACTAAAAAAGCCCAGTAATCAGCTCTGATTTCCAAGGCCTCCATGTAAAATCTAGTATGAAGGTATGAGGATGGGCAAGAGAACAGTGTTGCAAACAATTTAGTGGGAAAAAATGGTGAAAAAGTCTAAAAGTGAGAGTGGTCATGAGGTGGATGACAGCAATATACTATACATATACTAATAGAGAACACGTTTCCTAGATATGCAGTTGCATGTATTATTAATTTTCCTTTGAAATAGGAAAACAAAATGTTTTTAGATGTTTTAGATGTTTTAGACAAACAAGCTTTCAGTTTAGTTGCACAATATAACACATTGTAATGCTGGTTGACAACAATTTAGAAGAATCTGAAATTATGTATACGCAATTGCTCTGTGTATACTTTTTTGTTAAAGTAACTAAATTGTATTCTTCTCCTTATGCAGTTAGGTTAAAGTTACATGCAGAAAACCCCGGTGAGGTATGCATTAAGAGCACTGAAACTGAGATTTATTTGGCCATGGACTCCAGTGGACTTCTGTATGGATCTGTGAGTACAGAAAAGTAACTTTTGTCTAATCGAAAATGTCACACAATCAATAAATGTGGGAAGCGTTTGAAGGCAGAATTTCTCAATATGAAACCAGAACCTTGAATCATTGCCCAAGACAAGTGCACTTTACTGGAATTAATAATGCTCATCTAATTGTGAGGTGTTTAAGAGGGCTGGGGAACTCACTAAAGATAGCAGGGAGGTCTAGTAGAGAGAACCAGGAGACCCATCTGGAAGGTGGAGACGAGATGGGCAAGAGCAAAAGTCATGAGACAAATTAGTTTTGTCATCACCATATAGAGGGCCCCATGGTATATGAGACAGAGCTGATATATTAAGCACTATGACCAACAATTTGTGGACATCTCACCATCACATCTGAATGAGCTTGTTGAACATCCCATCTTGCTGCTGTAAGAGCCTCTGCTCTTCTGGGAAGGCTTTCCACAAGATTTTGGTGAATGGGAATTTGTACTCATTCAGCCACAAGGGGTTAAGTTCAGGGCTCTGTGTAGGTCACTCATATTCCATCACACCAAACTCATCAGACTATGTCTTTATGGACCCTGCTTTGTACACAGGGGCACTGTCATACTAGAACAGGAAAAGGCCTTCCATATACTGGTGCTACACAGCTGGGAGTATACATTTGTCTAAAATGTATTTGTTTGCTATAGCATTAGCATTACCCTTCGTTGGAACCTAGCCCAAACCCTGAAAACCATTATCCTTCCCTCACCAAACTTTACAGTAGGCACTGTGCATTCCAATAGCATTCTCCTGGCATCCACCAAACCCAGATTTCTCAAGCAGACTTCCAGATGTTGAATTGTGATTCATTACTTCAGAAAATACGTTTCCACTGATCCAGAGTCCAGTGCCAGTGTGCTTTACACCATTTCAGCTGACGCTTGGCATTGTGCATAGTGATCTGTAGCTCGTTTGCAGCTGCTTGTACATGGAAACCCATTTCATGAAGCTCCTGTGTACAGCACAGTGCTCATGCTGATGTTGCTTCCAGGGAATGCTGTAGTGAGTGATGCTTCAGAAGAAAAGTGACTTTTTATGTGCTATGTGCCTCAGCACTAAGTGGCCATGTGGCTGAGCTGGTGGCATAGATGCTTCACTTCACAATAATAGCACTTACAGGGAACCAGGGCAGAACTAGTACATTTTACAAACTATCTTGTGGCAAAGGTGGCATCCTATGACAGTGCCATGTTTAAAGTCACTGAGCTCTTCAATATGTCCACATATATGTAGAGTGTCCCAGTCCCTGCTGACATCAATACACTAGTCATGCCAGTCTATGTTTGGTTGCAGAGATTTTCAGGACATACAAAATATATGCAAGGCCAATATGATTCTTAGGAGAGAACTGCTGTTTGCTGGAGTGGCTCTATTAACAGCAATGCACCTCCCTAATGTGAAAGAAAATGCAAAAAAGCACATTTTATATAAATACCAGACAGACCCACAGCAGGAAGCCCAGAGTAACATTGGTTTTAAGTGCTGACCAACACCAACTATTTTCCTAGCCAGAGTCTAACTGTAGTTCAGCACTCTGCTCCAACTTTGCTAAATATAACACCAGAGATTTGTTTTCCCACAAGCAGTAAACTATGAGTCGCCTTAATGTTTTTTTTTCTTTCTCCTTCTCCAAAAAGCTGTCTCTGAATGAGGAATGCCTGTTCTTGGAGACTTTAGAGGAGAATCATTATAACACGTATAAGTCGAAGAAGTATGCAGAGCTTAACTGGTTTGTTGGCATTAAGAAGAACGGGACAAGCAAACGTGGCTCACGGACTCACTATGGCCAAAAAGCCATACTCTTCCTACCTTTACCAGTGTCAAGCGACTAAGAGATTTCAACCAAATTACCACGCAGTTTATGATTTTGTGTAATACTGTTGCATGTGCCATTGCTGTAAATAATTATATTACATTTAAAGACCAATGCTCAGATCAGTGAATGGCAAAAGTTGCAGTCTGGCAGAACGGCATTTCTGACCACTTGGGAGTATTCCTGTTCACATTGAATATAAAGCTGTTTAGTCATACGTGCTTATCTACTCTAGAAACAGAAAGTTATGTTTTAACTGTCTTAATTTATGATTTTCAGCAATAACTGTTTTAAGGGGTTTCAAAGGCGATAAAAACCTGAAAGCTGATTAACTAGTTGGAGATGCCTTCCTCTCTATCAGAGACCAAAGGTTGATATCAAGAGTCTTCACTTAGGTTCATAGAACAAGTAATTCCTTAATTAGCCTCAGGAATAGATTTTCCCTGCATTTGATCACTAGAAGATATGGGTTTATTATGTCATTCATTCACATAAACATGCACATCATATGACCTTACATTTTTATTTTACAACTCTTAACCTAATCAATGTTTAATTACAAATAATTTTAATACAACAGGGGTTATGCATGAGAAGTGATTCTGGTCCAAAGTTTGGAAAGTACTCTTATCATTAAATGTAATAGTTCATTCAGCACGAGAACTTCATTTTTCCAAACTTTGCACCAAGCACACCTTTTATACGTCACCCCAAATAATTTTTCCAAATTTTAAGAAATGAATGGACCAATGATTAAGCTCCTGGTCGCTCGCTTACTAACTGCATGACATGTCTATCTCACTGTCTTACCAGCTCTTGGAGTGGGATTAGATGTAAACAGTCACAATGCCGTGAATCATTCCCACCCACCATGTTTTTATGTATGTCACTGGATCAACAGTATAACTATCAAGGTCATTTTAGCACATCTGTATTTAAAATGTTTCGAATATTTTGCAGATGTATGATCTGGCATTGATGAATGACATCATATCTCAGCACTTCACTTAGTGATACAAACACCATCAGAGAGAAAAGTAAGCGGTAGACATGTGTTGAGGTAGGGCTAGCCTATGTGTTGGGTAGGGGTCCGCCTATCCATGTGTAAGGGTGGTCCTAACTGCTGGAATGAGAAGGTGCACTCTAGTAAGCCATAAATCGAAATCTAATATATACCTATGCATCCATTCCAATGGATATATGCATCATCTAAATCCAGATAAGTGGACTTTGGGAGATGTACCGCTGTTGCTTTTATAAAACCATACACTAAAGCGTATTAAAAGAAGAATGAGAATTAATTAGAACACACCTTAATGGAGACATACGTGATTGCTCCGTGCTTATTAATGACCTCATAATGATACAATCTAAAAACAACCCTTTTGTCCATGTATAAGTAGTTAACTTAACCAAAGACATTCCCTGTTGGTCTAAATACAGCTGTCTGGCACTGTAGATATTTCAATAATGTGCTTGGAATATGTTTTCTGTACTTTCATTGAAACTTGTATGTACATTTTGACTGTGATGTGTGAGTTCTCAAACTAATGTAGAATAATCAATGCAAAGCCTAAAAAAGATTAAAAACAAAATAGTTTATATAACATATATGATTAGAATATGTAATTAAGGAGGACAATATAGTAATGTTATTCATATAGAACTACCATCTATTAAAAAAAAAGTTTTTAGTTCAATTCCCTGAAAGCTGACTATGACTTAAAAATAAAATATGTTCTGCAAAATAGACTTCAATATGGTACATGGAAATGGGGGATTATGAGAAAGATGTTTGTGCTGTTTATAAAAATATATTCCAGCGATAAATATTTAGATAAATGGGACATAATCTTGTTGTTGCTGCTTAAACTTATACCAGACGATCTGTATTATTTCTCTATGTTTTCATTGTTTGTTTCTATTTATTTAATGGGACTGCATTAAAATGTTTATTTATTAAAAACAAATTGCTAAATAGAGAACCATATAATTAAAATGACTATACAATTCAGACAATTGTGTTTTTAATTATTTTTTTAATTATAAGTTAGTTATTCCAGTGTTTTTACTATGGTATGGTTTGTGATTGCAGGTAAAGACCGTCTCTACAAAGGTGCTAGTTAGACATCTCAACCACAAGCGTGCTTCTGATGTCTTTTGCTACATGATCCATGCTGGTGGACTTCAAAATGATACTGTATATTTAGACATTATATGAGTTACAGGGTAGGCAGATACATTCTTGCAAAGTAAATGCCCCCCAAACAACAATGACTTCCACAAGCCTTGTCACAGATGCTGGTGTATGGGTACAAACACTTTGCCTATGCCTAGTTCCATCTTGGTGTACATCAAGATGTAAATCAATGTCTCACAATTTAATTTAAGGTGTCATTTGGTTCAGAGCTGGTCCCAAATTATAATACCTTCTTCATAGTAGTGATGATAATAATAGTGTCCCAATAAAAAGCTGAAGGTAACACACAAAGGAAACTGCAGGACTGGGTCACTATTATGATTAGATTCTAGAATTGCAGCCAGGCCAACAATAACCTGCCCTTAGCACTGAGAGAGTTACTAGTATCTGCAATTCATTCACTGGTATTAAATAACATTTACTATTTTCATTGGGTTTTTTCTGCAACCTGTAAAAAAAAAAACTCACTCTGGAAAAACTAATAACTGGACTTTGGCTCTTTATTGTGGAAATGGGATTTCTCATTTTTATCACCATCAACCTAAAGTAGAGAGGAGGTGGTTGCAAGTCTGGAACAGATTTTGTGCTGCCAGATATTTTGTTACATGTAGGGTGGTTGGAAATTGGAGTGTAGCTGCCAACTAAAGCAATGGGGGTGAGCTTTGTAAATCAATTTAAGTGGGAGCTGGACATATTTTTGGAGAGAAGGAGAGAAGCGATGGGCACAGTGACTATTTTAAAGAGTAGTTAAAGAGTAAGGATATTGGTCATATCCTGAAATATAGCGTGTTCTATATTTGTAGCAGTACCAAGTAAAACTATTATAATCTACACCAGAAAGTGACACTTACAAGACATTAAAGTGATAATGTGCTAAACATGCCAGAAAAATTAGTCATTTACTGAATTAGGCTTTTGTTTTTTTACAATGATCTGGAAATGTCCTTGTCATGCTTTACTTTCTTCCAGATAATATGAACCCTAGAGTATACGCTGGTTAGCGAGCACTCTGGTTGGTTGCCATGGCATACTCATTGAGCAGATGCCATAATTCAGCTGGCAACTTCCAGATATCCATACCATTTCACTTTTCCTATTCTTTGTGTGGTAATGCTGATGTCAGGCTCAAAGAATTGGGCTATGTGACACACTTCCAGAAGAACGTGAAGACCTGTGTTTGTAGAAGGAATGGGTTACATGCTGGGCGAGATTTGGCTCAGATTGTGCTGAACTTTGGGTTACTCCTGGTTGATAGCACAGTTCCCAGGATAAGCTGAATGTGTTGCAGGCAAATATAATTTTTGTCTATCCGTACGACCCATGTTTGGTAGTATGGTTTTGTAATTATAATTGAGATTAGGAGGCCATGTGGGCATTGCTTAAATTGGATAATATCAGTCATTAACATGACAGCTTATATGATGGTACACTTTTTGCATGCAGAATAGATTGGCAAGATCCATGTCCGTGAGCAGTATGCATTTGAAACCACCTGTGCAGGGTCAGACAGCTGCCTTGGGGTACTTGAAACAGGGGGCACCAGCAGTTGCCACATGTGTAGAAGTCAGTCTGAAACCTGTTAGGAGCGCGATGCAAGCCTCCACAATGCATGGGTGACATGCCCAAGAAATCTATGCCTACATGAATGCATAAAACATGAATGACGTATGCCCTCTGTAGTGCTAGGGCACTATTTAGTCGAGAAGAAGCATCGCACCTGTGCAATGCAAGTACTTCCAAAGTTTCAAAATTATGAAGAACCAGATGACATACATACATACATACATTTTTACATACTGGGACTGTCAATGACAATAAGGGACTCATAGTATAGCTGATTAATAGTCTACTAATTTCATGATGTATGAGCAGGCCCAACAGCACTCCATGTTCACCCGATCCACCGCTCCAGCAGCAGATCAGGTGCTTCAGTGTTTTGCCACCCGCTGTATACAACCATTGTAAAGTGCCAGGCTTGCCTAGTCATCCCCAGTGTGGTCCTTTATCTGATGTTTTCTCACTTATATATCACGGTTAAAATCACTACTTCAATATAGGAGACGTCAAACATTCTTTGCCTCAGAAGATTTTACCTATGGGCTAGCATTATATACATTTGGTTTCTGTCAAATCCCTGCAATAGAACAGAAACGTAGGAGTCTCAGTGTCAATTAGTTTAGAAAGTCTGGAAACGTTCAAATCTAGTTGACACTGAGACGCTTTTATGACTCTGAGTATAGTCAATGAATCAGTGCCATTTTAAATAGAAAGTAGATGGAAACGATACAGGGTCACAGTCTATTCAGTGTCACCCTTTTGACGCATCTTTAAGCATGTTTTAGTAAGCAAGTATCTTTTAATAAGTGATAAATACTGTAAAGATTTTTTGGTGTTTTATGAAATGGATTGGTACATTTTTATAATGAGAAATTGAAGAGAAAGTATGGCTTGTGAGTGTCACCCAGCCTTTTATACTACTTTACCCCACAAATGATTTTAGGTAGAATGTTCCAAATAAGTGCTCAACAAAGCATTAATGCAATTGCATGCATATGTACTGGGTGATTCCTTTGCCCATAAATCTGTTTTGGATTGCAGAAAATGGTTTAGTTTCCTCTGAAACAGAAAATAATGAGGCCTGATGCTGTCGGTCCCTGTTTTCACCTGGAGCTGAGACCATTGCCAGCACCTTCGGTGACATAAGGAGGAGAGTGCTACATTTTCAGTATAGTACTTCTCTGTTATACATGGCTTGTGTGTCATTTCTGAGTTTGTGTTGGGGATGCGATGGCCTAAACGAACAGAATCCATGTGATCCAACAGATTAAGAGACTTAATAACTCTGAACAGCATTTTGGGACAGATTTAGTCTTGGCTTATAACCGGTATAAAATCATTGAGTGGGTACATAATACTACTTAGCACCTAGTAAAACCTAAGAACAAAATTTATAGCCGCTTCAAAATAGACGCCAATGACAGTTTGTGAAAAGTCGGCAAAAGCTCTGAAGGCAGAATGGAAGTGTGTTTGCTCTTAAAGTTCTTGCTGGGGCAAGGATGCTTAAATAAATATGTTGGTCGTGAACAAAATGCACAGGCGATTTAGGATATGTCTCTTTCTAAATACAACCAATAACATCTATATCCTGTGCATTGATATGTCCAGTGACCTGGTAATTGGCTGTGATGTGACACCATTGTGAGTGCCAGCCATCATGAGCCAGTCAGAATAAAGCACTATATTTTGAGTTGTCGACACAGCTTTGAAGAGATCAGGGGCAGGATGAATTACATCATTTTTCCTCCTAGAAAAAAGTAATGTTTTGTTTGGGAATACAAAACAGACCTGGAAATGTGCAATTTAATAAAACATAAAATAAAGGTGGCTTTTTATTATACTATTAGTTCCCTTAATATTAAGTATATAATATACCGGTATAATATGATATTTAATATCTACCTCTCCAAATAACTACATTTTGATATTGGTGCTTACAGACATATTTAATTCTACCCATTAAAATAAAAGTTCAAAAAGAAAACAAAATGAACTGTGGGCATGTGTTGGTGGTGAATATTTAAAGATCTGACTCATGTGTAAGGTGAGGTGGTGGTAATAGTAATATAACAAGTTGTCCATTTGTCCCACCCTTTGAGGAGTGATGTTGGAGTCATATCTGGAATCTTCCTAAGGTGGGCCACCTAGAGGCTTTAAGTGGCAGCAGGGACACTTAATGTCTTGAGGTAGGGCTAGCAAAGCATGGGGCAGGGATATCCCTAGTTTACCTTAAGTACATTGACAGTAGGATGGAAAGTTGCAGGGCATTGGCATTGCCAAATGCCTCTCCCTTGCCTGGAGGAAGAGGATAGTTACCTGAGGAAGCAGGCCTTCACCTAGAAAGTCAAGCCCAAAGAGTTCCGAGGTATGGCTGGGGGATAAAGATACCATGTGAGAACTTGCCACCAGCCCTGTTCACTCCCTATAGGAGGTGTGATAAGGTAAATTGCAAAAAGCTTATTACTCACGTCCCTTTTACTACATGTGATGAGGGTATTAATCAAATTGTGTTTGCTTCTTCTATACAAATTCTAAAAAAATTATTCTCATATAATAGCTGCCTGGCCACCCGGGAAGGAGTAAACAAAGTTAACTGTGTATTTATTAAAGCTTTTCATGCCGAGGAAGGGAAAAGGATTTCAACCCAAAGAAAAGTCTATTAAAAAAATGACAAATTTTAGGTATTCATTTACATCACAGTCATTTTTTTAGATCAATTTGTTTCCAAGCAATGTGAAACGATAAATTATTGCTAACATTTGATGGCACTGAATGTAGGTCAGCTTCAAGTTGCCTGAAAAACAACATGGCTGCCCCTGAATTTGTTTTAATGGATATGGTCTGAAGATGGCGAATACTAAGTTTTACTAAGTTAATGATCCTCTCATAGGCCTAACAGAAACATACAAGTGTACATTTCAGGCTGGGTGTACATCTCGCCCAATCCATTGAAGAACAGTTAAAGGTTTCTGTATGGTTCGTTTAATTTGCTAGCCTATTCATCCTCAGCAGCTGTGAGTTCTGAATATACCAGGTGCCCTATATTATATTGAGTAGAAAATATGTCAACAGCAAGACAAAGTCTGTTGTGTTTTCTAATGAGATAGTGAAGTGTTTCCCCTCCACAATCTACTTCAGTTTTAAAATAGCCAAAAGGGATAAGTCTTCCTTCCAGAAATTAGGCGTTTCCTTTCACCGATGGAGTTCCTGTCATTACTTTCATGCCTTGAAAGGCGCACTTTGTTCCTGGATAAACATGAATATGGTACACGCTGTAACCCGGGGACCATCTGTTCCAAAACTAGCAGTGCGGGTTTTGGAATCCTCCAAGGCTGATTTACTGGTAAATTGAAACAATGTAGAAATCTGGAATATGCCTTCAGCATCCAACAAAAAAGCTGGTGGAGAACATTTCAGAATCCAGTATTATAATGGCCCATGGGAGGTACTTAAAACTGAAATCTGATGGTAGGAATAAAAAGTTGCTTAACAAGGTTTGAGATTTGCAGTTATTTTTATGATGAAAAAACTAACAACTCCCTGTATTGGGTATCACAGAAATGAAAAAATCTCAAAAGAAGGTCATAGTCAAGCTCACGTTAGGCTACAGTTGCCAGATTAATCCCACAACGTGTTAGTCTAATAGTTATTATTAGACAGCCGTTATAAGCACAGCAAGCTTCTTCAGAAATTTATGGAAAACGTAATTTTTCTGTAAAATAGCATGGTGTTGTAAAATAACAGATATGGCATATGATTTAAAGCACCATGATACAACATCCTACCCTGGATGCGCAACAAAGCACTGAGAGAGGTCTGCTCCACCGGCGCCCCATCACATAGTAGTAGTTAATTGATCCATGTGACCTCATGCCGTACGCCGTTGCCTGAGTGACTCTGCATGTGGACATCCCCCGAGGTTCTCAAAGTGCCACCCACTATCTCAATTCTCCAGTTCTGCTTTCAGCCCCCTCTCCTTATGCTCATCTAATCTCCTCCTCTACATCCAACTATCCCTTAACAAATACAAGGTGATGTTCGCCTTGGAGAGCTAAAACAAAAAAGTAGCTGGTAAACACATAGACAACACATAACACATAACACATACTAAATATCCGTTTCTGTGTTATCAAGAAACACAAACAAAACCTTAAAAAATATGTATTTAAAAAACATGAATTCATAAGCAATTTGCAAATTAAAGTGGAAACACATTCTGACTATGAAGAATTAAAAACACTTCTATAGGGAAATGGGCCCGCCAGGAATGTTTTCTGAGCCCTTCTTGCACAGAGTGAGCCAAGATTTACTCAATGTAAGTTTATATCTGGTTATTCCTCCTGCGGAAGCTTAAAGGGCTGAGCGGCAGAAAGCTAATTCCAAATAAACGAATGGGATGCTTGCTGTATACATTTAACGTGATGTGTTATATTTCTGCAGGGTCCGATGCATTCCAGGCCTTCCATCTGCTGCAGCCTCTGTACTATGTCATATTTTAGCTCCAACAGGAAGGAAGGAATAATCCAGAGCAGCATATTGTATGTCACTGACTGTTTTCAGTTACCGTTTGGCAGAATGGATCCACAACTGCTGAGTACTGAAAATAAAACTGCCAACAATCTGCTTCCTAGCTTTTGTTTAAACCCCCCCCATCATTACACCACGCCAAAACTATTACCGGGAAGTTCTGGATTAAATGGGGTTTCTTCTGCACCACTATCAGTCTGATGCAACTAGCTGAAATTATTTTTTAACTCTTTGCATGCCCACTTGCTATGATTGCCTAAATGGTTATGTATAGGATTCCAAAATGTTACAGTGTATTACAATTTGTCTACATATCCGACTCGCCCAAAACAAGGCATCCCTGTGGTGTATAGCGTGTGTAAGTGCGCCTACTTTACTTCCTACTTTACATTGAAATTTTGGCCCATAGTAGTATTGACCATGCAATTTAACCAGCACTGCAAAGTGGTGCTAAAAGGTGCATTCACCAATACGAGCCCTTTAACACTTCATCAGGTTTTGTTCATTGGATAGCAGTGACGCTATTGATTTTTCCATAGTAAATGAATGGTAGACATTTCTAAAAAGCCTCTTTGAATGGTAACTTTCACAGCTCACCTCGCGTTTCTCACACATAGCTAATCCCACTTCCCCTGAAGCAAGGTTACTTGTCGGAAATATCAAGTATGGTCTTTTAAACAAAACGTTCCTTTTTGCACAGGCTAATAGTGTAAGAATTGCAGTGCTGTTTACGAGCGAATGAATTCTATAAATGAAAACACCATTCTTGCCTTCAGATTTTATTTATTTATTTAAATTAGAGAACAATCACTGGGACAATTTTACACTCAATTTTAAGCACAAAAGAACAGCAAGCTCCTCTAAAGTTTATCACCGGGGTTTGTAAAATGCTTTTGTTTGAAGAACTAGGGGATTTAGTAAATGTATTTAACCGCGTATTAGAAAATAACACACACACATTTTAAACATGTACTGTGCATTTGGTAAGTAATATTATCATTAATGTTTTTGGAGATTTACAATAATGTTTAAACAGTTTCAGGATGTATAATAAATTCTGGTGTGGGTAGGTTTCAGTTTACATACAACTGTGTATTATATTCTATATTATATTGTTTATTAGCATATAAAACCCCTTGCCAGTAAATATACTGTTTTATTTATATAGAATCATATCTCAGATAGGGAAAGTCAAGCAGTTCTGGGTTATAAATGAAATACAACCCTGCCAAAAGATTATACTTAATTCATATTTAACGCTTTCAGTCCTTCCATATAGAAAATTTTAACTATCCATTTTAACATGACTACTCACCTACTCATGATGCTCCGAAAATCTTCTCACTTCTCCAGCAGTCTGCAGTCATCAAGACTACTGAGGCCACAAATGGCATCCAACATTCCATACAGAAACCATAAGGAGTGTCTAACATCTACGAAGGATGTCACTGCTCATTTTGTCCTAACTTTGGCTTAGAGCGGTGACACTAGAGTGCCTTTAAGAAGAAATGTCAGCCTGTGCACACAGAGGGAATCAGGAAGTAGGGACACCTATAGAAAACTTTGGGCGTTCCCTTTCAACTGTTCCTAGGAAAGGTAAGACTGGCACCTTCACATACCATGCCATATGTTGTTTACACTAAATCAACCAAAGTAGGTGGACACCAGACCACCCTTTCCAAAGCCATGGGCATTAATATGGAATTGTGCCCAACCTTTGCAGCTATTAGGACTCTCCAGTCTCCACTCTTCTGGAAAGGCTTTTCACAAGAGTTTGGAGCGAACCTTTGGGAATTTGTGCCCATTCAGCCAAAAGAGCATTTGTGAGGTCTGGCACTGATGTTGGACAAGAAAGTGTTCCAATTCATCCCAAATTTGTTAAATAAGGTCAAGGGGCTCTGTGCAGACCACTCGAGTTTGTCCACAATAAACTCATCAAATCATGTGTTTATGGACCTTGCTTTGTGCACTGTGTCACAGTCATGCTGGAACAGGAAAGGGCCTTCTCAAAACCGGTGCCACAAAGTTGGAAGCATACAATTGTCTACAATGTCTTTGTATGCTGTAGCATTAGTATTACCCTTCATTGGAACTAAGGGACCGCGTTCCCCAAACCTTAAAAATAGCCCCAGACCATTATCCCTCCTTCACCAAACTTTACAGTATGCACAATGCATTCTGGTTGGTAGTGTTTTTCTGGCATCTGCCAAAACGAGACTCACCCCCATCAGACTTCCAGAAAGCGAAGTGTGATTCATTACTCCAGAGAACACCTTTTCTACTGCTCCAGTGGTGATATGCTTTACACCACTCCAGCCAGTGCTTGGCATTGTGCATAGTGCTTTTTGGCTTTTGTTCAACTACTCGGACATGAAGCTCCCGATGTCCGGCAGTGCAAAACGTTTTTTAATTCACTTTGTACTTGAGCTGTTGCTACTCCTAGAGGCACCTACTTTGCAATAATAGCACATGAAGTGAACGAGGGCAGATCTAGCAGGGCATAAATTTCACAATGGTGGCCTCTGACAGTGCCACGTTCAAAGTGTTTGATTTTATACAGCTGTTGGCAATGGATGTGGCTGAAACACCTAAACTCAAAAATTAGGAGGGTTGCCCACATACCTTTGGTCATATAGTGTATGTAAACATGATCTTAGGAACTTTTTTGAGGCGGTAACTATTGTCTCATTTAAGTATTGTTCTTGAGTTATATGAGAGGATTGGTATCCACTGCTTTCTACATTTTCTTGGTAAAATCCAAATACAGGAAAGAAGGTTCTTTGACAGTAAGCACCAGTAAGGTCACAAAGCCTATTTCTTGTGTAAAAGTTAGTGCAAAGTTCAAAAGTTCTCCTAGCCATCAATAGAAGGGTTGCTATCCCCAGTGTGAATGGTCAGAAAGTGGGTGAAGAGTGGGCACGGCCAAATGCTGCTCCCTTGCTTGGAGATTGAGGACAACCACCTGTAGCATCTGAGAAGCAGGTTTTCACCCAGAGACTCCGAGTGAAACCAGGTAATTTTCCAACTCTGCAACACACTCACAGGATTCATTAAGGTTGTCACAACTCTCTACCAATGTCTATTGTGAGACCTACTGTGTTGTTCCTATGATAAACTGGCAACATTTTAAAATTAAATCCAGAAACATTTTTAACAGTTTATTTATACAATTTAAAAAACATTATAAGAAATGACAAATATACACTGTATTTGGTGGAACTAAAAAGAAATACATAATGAAAAAATAAATAAATAAAAACTGGTTGTTTGAGATGTATAATGTTTTATTATATTCCATATCAATTTAACAAAATAATTTGGCAATATATTTAGTTACGTTTTAAGAAAAAAAAAAATACTTTTGAAATATAGGATTTCCCTTTAGGTTAGTAAAATAATTGGCAGACGTAAGCTAAAGTACGCTAAGGGGGCTAAAATGATTTAATCTAATTAGGAAATATACTAAAAGCGCAGACCCTTTTTAGTTTGACACTTCCTATGTACAGGAACATAAAATAAATAAATAAATAAATAAAATTAATTTAACTCAAGCCCAGGGTTTGTGTTCAATTATTGTACAATACAGTACTGAAATGGAAAAATATGCTTTAGAAACAATTTATTTGCATAATAAATCCCACATTTATGATAAGGTTAGGTGAAAGGGATAAAAAGAAATGCAATTGGTTTTCATGGCACATAAATACAGCACCAGTCGGAGTAGTAACGTTATAGAGGCGCAAAAACAACCCAACATGGGTTTTGGGCTGTTATACTATTAAAACACTATAATCTGTTGTTAATGTGATACAGTAAGTTTTAAAAGGTTTAGGACTTTGGGAATTGTTGTTCCCACTGGATAGGGCTTTTAAATAAACTATGTGACACTAATAGTAGGTATAGTTGGTAGGGATATGATGTGTGAAGGATGTGGTTTGGAAGTTAAGCTATTAGAAGACTTGCGATATAAAATATGAAGGAAAGTGAGAGAGGGATAGGGAGAAAAGAGCAAAATCAGGCACTGATTTGAATGACACATAGTCTAGTAATTTCAATAATACTAATAAGCATAAAAAGAATAAAATGCCATACAACGGTCATAAGGGCCATTTGCGTTCAGGTTTCTTTTCTGTGTACCAGGAAGTCTGGATTAGTTTGGAAGGTCAAAGGGTTACATTTCCCGCCACAATTGCAATTCGATCATTTTTTTTGTTTTTTTGCAGCCTCGGTCAGAACTTTTTACAGATGATCTTCATAATGAAAAAAGAAATATTAATCGAATCAAATATTTATTAGACTTATATGTGTTTTAGCAATCATCTTATCCACGTATTATTCCGTGGAGGGAAACTGAAGCTAAATTACAGTGGGAATGAACACAGGTGCGGGAAGGCTAGAGCTTTTGGTGTCGGTTTGGACGTTAGGAAAAGTCTGTTCTCCGTCTGCGCTCTTACGTTTGACCCTTACATAGGCACAGCTGCAGCACAGGTGCAAGCTATTTGGTAACAACACGCTCATTCCAAAAGCGCTGTACAAAGTCTGGCAGTGTACAGATGTTGTACGTGTTATGGTTTACTGACAAAAGACACTTCTGTTGTTGAATATTTGTGAAAGACATTTTGTTTTTCCGTTTTTTATAGTGTTACAAGAAGGAGCCTCGCACATTAGTAACACCCGGGGATTTGCCTATTTGTTTTCAAAACAAGCTCGTTCTAGAACCATTGATATATAAGAAGCAATAGAAAGACTCAGTAGACAACAGGGTGGCCACAACAGCCTGGACACCCTGGGCACGTATACACTTTATGTGCTTGTCAGCAAGATGTGAAATCTATAGGTGTTTTCGAAACAACAGCCAATATGGTGACCCTAGTAGAGAAATCGTTACCCTAGCCATCCAGGTATATCAACAACCTAGGATTTAGGGGTCGCCACATTGTGCTCCAGTAAAGAAATTCATTACACCAGGCTTAATAATGTCCCTTATCATCTTAATCGGGAACCACTAAATTAATTAAATGTTGCATTCTTTAAAAAATTAAAGAAAACGAATATACATCTTCCTCTGTGGTCTAACGATTCTTACCACTGATTGACTGCTTGAAGCAATGAATCAGTGGCAGGAAAGTGCCCCCATTGAAATATATGCTTGACGCACATGTGAACAACGATTGCCGAGCCAGTGCATGTTCAACACATCTCCGGCACAGAAAGTACCCCTCCATGCATTTGCAAGAGGGACACTACATACATTTATAGGGACCTCTCAGATGCAATAAAGCAATAAAGTGCATACAATAGCTGGACTGTGCCTTTAAATTCCTCTTCTCAGAGCCTCCGTAGTTATTTCTCACCAATAAGTTATCTGCCACCTTGAATTAACTTAATGCTTGTTGTTCATTGCAGCCTCTGTAATGGTGGGTTGAGGAGAGAGGAGATTACAGTAAAAATATAAGGTAGAAGTGATATGCAGTGCTATTTTGATTTCATTTCCAGAGGGGTATTATTGCTAGACGAACAATTACGTATAATGTAACCAGATGATCTGTATATAAGTGTCTGAACTCAATGATATATTTACGTATATGTACACCAATCAGCCATAACATTATGACCAACTGCCTAATATTGTGTAGGCCCTCCTTTTGCCGCCAAAACAACCCTGACCTGTTGAGGCATGGACTCCACTAGACCTGTGATGCTGTGGTATCTGGCACCAAGACGTCAGCAGTAGGTCCTTAAAGTCCTGTAAATTGCAAGCTGTGGTCCCCATGGATGCATTCTGGTGCTGTATGTTCTCCAGGTAAGTGAAGCTCACGCAACCGGCCATCCACGTGATGTAAAAGAAAACGTGATTCATCAAACCAGACCACCTTCTTCCATTGCTCCGTGGTCCAGTTATGCTCATGTGCCCATTGACTGCCCATGGTGAGGTAGAGGTATAATACATGTATCTTGCCAGGGCTCAACACCCAAATAGGCCTTTGTAGAACAAGTAGTCAGGGCCCTGAACCGGTTCTTACAGGTAGGCATCCAAACTAAATAAAAGTGTAGCTTGTGCAAATACTTGTTAACTGGTATATGCACTGATTCAGCATAGAACCTTTTAACTCCAGAGGAGATTCCATGTACTAGTGCAAATTCAGCAAATACCGAAGTACAGAATGCAAAACCTGTAAAGGGAAATATTGTTTCAAATGTTGCTGATGGTCTCGTCTTTTTCAAATGTTTCTGTAACCACTTTTCTGATATGATAGCTACCGTATGTGGAATGAGATATGAAATATACCATTCCAAAAACTACAAAAACAATTCATCAAAGTATCTCAAAAACATACCTGGGAACATTCTAAATATCAGTACTAAAAATTACAATCAATTGGATCATCTGATTTTAAAAGCAGATTTAAAAAAAACAAAAAAAACCCACAAAGTTGTAAAGTTGAAGATTTCTAAAAAGGGCAACACATATATGCTCTGTTCCATGACATCAGACCTCTCTGAGATCAGGCCTAACTCCAAGACTCTTAACAGAGTAGTCGATGAACCCTCTCTCATAAATGTTCATTAACGTCAACAAGTTTTGCTGCAAACACTTTCAATATAACTAAGGTTTCATGTAGGAACTTGTTAGTGAAGAGAATGAGTTACACATTGCCCATTTCAAAGTTTATTTTGGTGTTTTTGTCCAGTACTCATCAGCTTGAAATTAATTTTTTGGTATACTATGTGTGTACAGTCTGTGGCCACAAGAGGGCGCTGTGGACACAGCATTGTAACATTTCTAGAAGACAACTCTACAAATGGTATTTCCAAGGTCACAAGTGGCAGACAGAAGGGACAGTCTGTCATCAGCACATTTTCCACACAGGAATCTGGGTGATTGAGGTCTAGTTGAGGAAAGTGGGATAATGACCTTGCTAAAATTGGCCATGCATGTTTTTTTTTCTTTCACCATCCTCCCATGCCAACCGCTAATACATACATAGGATGCAGAAAGTGGGGGTGTTGAAAAAAATAATAGTAACTGATAATAGGGTTGTAAAAACAGAACGCATTCACATACTAAATACATACAGGTCCTGTGATTTATGAGATCACAGACAGCACGTGAAATATAGAATAGGCACCCTCCATCCCAAGGATTTAACCTGCATTCCTTTCTATAAATATCACCTATAAATATAAATATTTAACAATCAAACACTACAATAAAACAATAAATACAAAAACCCTCACTCACAGGCATTATCACTCGCTGAGCTCCCTTACGCACATATGGCATTTATAATTGCGTGGAAAACTTTTTTATGGATTTTTTTTTGCGGACTTCTGCTAAAAATAAGAATATAATTTATATAGTAATAAATAATAGTGTTAGCAAAAGTAAAATTTCTTCTGTATATATATTGTTACTATATAAAATACAACCATATGTAGGTTGATCAATGCACACTTAGTTTCCAAGTGCTGGTGTTTAACGGAACGATTGCGATGACACCCCCTTCACGCACATGCCTTCCCAGCTGGGAAAGGTTTTCCAGCTGAGATCTCCAGCCCAGGAAGCTCTTCCTGACAGGAAATAATGTTAAGTAGATGGGCTAATTGGAACGATTCCCATATCTCTTAAGTGTAAATGCAGACACACTGCAAGCATTTATTCAGCAAATGAAATTAGTCACAGGCCAGTGGCTTGACAGAGGAGATACGCAGTTGGATGTCAAAGAAAAAAATAGGGTCCGGACATGTTTGATTAGATGTCACTATGTACTAAACAGGCAGCATGGAAAAGCACCAGATGCTCTCCCCCCTAAGAGATGGACAGAACCCTGATATGGGTATCATGTATAATATTCTGATTATTATTAATATTTTTATTATCTTTTATTTATATAGCGCCAACACGTTACACAGCGCTTCTTACAATACATATATTTAAGGGGTATGACAAGACTAGAATGGACAGACTAAGACAAACCGATGCATTTAGTGGAGAGAGGTCTACTCGCAAGTTTACAATCTAGATCAATAACATCAAGTCTAAATGAAACCCTGGATAAAGTGACTCAGCCCAATACATACTTGTCAGATAGCATGCTCAATGTGTACTATCCAGTCAAAACATATATATACAGAAAGGAAATAAATAGTAATTTATAAAAATGAGAACAGGATGGATCCAGTTAGCATGTCAATGCTGCTTTAAACTCTTGTTATGCCCCTAGTGGCTATGTGTAGAATTGCAAGGAGAACACAAAAAAGCTACAGGTAGCAACCCCAAATGCAGTTGTATTGTTTTTTGTTTAATTGTTAATTTTTTTTTGTTAAATGTCGCATTTTGTAGATTATAAAATAGTTTTCGATGCCAAAATGTATTGTACAAACACAATCAGATTTACCATATAATATGCCATTTAATATGATTTGTAAAGCACCCAATGAATATATGTTGTGCCACAAGATGTTTTTAAACCTTCATATTTTTTTTCTAATTCTAAATATATTATGTGAACTACAGAAAGTGATCGCTAATTTACTGCTTATTTTTGTCCTATCGCAATATAAAATCTGTATAATTCTAAATTATTCTGTATTGTTACATTGATTCAGAACAGGGCCCTATGATTACTTTTTTTACATTTTCAACTAAGATCTGACAATCTTCCAGTTAAACTTTCAGGCTAAGTAATTTAGGTCAAGTGCAAGCAACACATTTTTAGCAAAAAACGGTGTGTGTCAAGGCAAACTTTTTTTACACTTGATATATCGACCACAACGCAAGAAAAAGAAAAGAACCACAGTTTCATTATGAAATTATACCATCTGGCACAAAAAGATATATTTTTTGGCAATAGGTGCCCTCATGATTTCCTGCATGGGCAAAGAAGAAGCTTCTGTGGTCTTAAAAAGCTTCTAAAACATGTATGTGATCTACTATTTTTTATGTTTTAGCTGATCTGCAGGAACATCGATGATGAACATAATGAAGATTATTAGCATCAAAGCCTTTCAGTAAGGTAACATCATGTTGGTGTTTTATGGGAAACATGGCAGGAGCTGCAGATAAAACACATTGGTGTATTTCTCTGCTACATAGCTAAATATGTATGTGTGCATCTTAGCATACGTCAAACATACTCATGGGACAGGCAAACTATGCCTAAGTTATGACCCAAAATGTAAAGAGATGGTATTTTTAGATGCTTGTTTTAATATCTAAATGTCTATGCGGCCAAAGATCAGTCAAAATCACAGCTTCTACATCTTTTTCAACAGTTATAATACAAAGCACACAGATATACAGCACCAGTTGATGACAGATAATGATAACAGGATGATAGAACGTTGGTGCTGTAGGCTCTTCTTCTTGAGGATCAAGGTGAAGGTAGAGGTGACCTTCTAACCATGAGTCTTTATACCATTTTACAATATCAGGGAGAAGTGATTATCTTCTATTGCAATCTCTACAAGGATACATTACATCTAGATCCCATGTACCTACTACGTCATACAAGAATCCCAAAGACCCAGAGTTCTACCACATGACTAAAAGACATGTTCCTGGCACACATGTTTCACTCACGCGTGACTAGAATACATATTTAGAACAAAGAAAACATGTTTTTTCCTGCAGAAAATGAGCAGTGGAGGGACATTTTTGTTTAATATCTGTACTAAAAAGGTACTCCTGTTAGTTTTATGTCATGAGACTTTGGGTTCTGCTCCAATTGTCAAATGTTTTATCTATGCAATGCTGGATTATCCATCAGGTCCACTTAAAACACTAATCCCAACCCTAGGGACTTTGAGTTTGCAGGACACTGAAATCTAATGGATACCACACACCGCCATGATTTGACACATTACATTTATATATATGTAAATCACCCCGTGGGTGACTGGGGCATGTACGTGCCTGTTGCCTGCAGGTTTTTAATCCTGCACTGCAGTAATATATGTTATGCTAGGGTAGTACCTGGTAATTGGACCTCAAACTGTCCAAATTGGACCTCAAACTGTAGTCCAAAGGGGTATAGTGAACTTTAACACACCTAATTCTGCACGGGCTACAACGTAAGAAATAGGAATGCAAAATACAATCACAAACAGCAGGATATATATATATATATATATATATATATATATACCATAGATATGGAAAGTTGGAAACTAGGAGATGCTACTTTTAATATTTGCTACATTTTACCCTAGGAATAGCAAATGAAGTGGAAATTAATTGCAACCCTGTAATGCCCTACATTACACGTATCTAGTGTATATAGCGACAGTAGATGTTATTTATGCATTCAGGACATGCATTGTCCAGGAAATTATCCCACCATTCTCTCAGTGGTATATTAACCTTTGGATCCACTATGTCCTCAAACAAGGGCAGCGCCCCAACTCACATCCGCCTTTTTAAGGTCTTCCGTACCTTAAAAAGTGATATGCACCCTTAAGAAATGGAGCGCCAAGATATGAAGTTGTGTACTGACTTGCCATATCTTATCTCTTAGCGTAGGTAGGTCAGTTCGAGAGATCAAGGATCTCCCTTGTAACTGGCTCATTGTTCAGCAAGATAATGGGGGCAATCTGCCAACCCCTGTTTTATACCAAGGGGGACTGCCACTCCAAGCCTGTCACTGCATTCTCCGATGTTCTCTGCTGAATATTTGTTTGTGGCACCATGTGAGGGAATCAATCTTACATTATAGAAAGGGGTGGGCATGTGCAATTTTCAATCAGATGATTTGGGATTATAGGATAAGTAAGACCCAAAGCTGGCAGTAAGCATGCCCTGCACTCTTGTAGATGGTTCTCATCACACATTTGTTGGTACATGTCGGATCTTCTGACGGCACAGTAGATTTGTGCATTCAGATTCGAGGTATTGCAAATTTATAGAAATTTTGTAAATTTGTCGATTTGTACAAAGCCATAAAAATAAGGCCAGAACCCCCACCATGGATCAGATGAAAACACAGCAAAAACCTCATGATTTTTGGCCAAAATACGTTAGTCCACATTCACTTACACACTCTCTCACACGCTTATTCTCTTTCACTTTCTAAATGTTTTCCACTTCCGCATCTTTTTCATCTTCTATCTTTTATCTTCTCTCTTCTACCTTCGCTCTGCTATCTTCAATCTTCTATCTTTGCCCTCAACCCCCACGAACATAAACCAGCAGGAACTTCCGTCAAAATACTCCAATAAGGTTGGAGTATTCACCTTAGGCCAATATGGCGGCACTTCTGGTGAGGTCCTCTCCCCGATCCTCCAAAACTACGCGCATATACGGTAACATGGGCAGACTCTGAAGCCACAGCAACAGCCAAGTATTGGGTAGAGGCTTGTGTAACATATCATATACACAAATGTCCCTGAATGGGTCACTGGAAGGCTGGTATGCATGGATTACAACTCTCAGCATTCCAGAACACCAGAGGCTGAAAGGCACTGCATTATTATATATATTTTATTTTATAATTCGTTTATCAACAAAAAAAAAATCAGACCTGCACTGCTGGCATTGAAATACATCTTACTGCGAACCGAAATAAACTGAAGTAAACTTTGCGTGTGTGTTTGTGTATACTGGCACGTAATATCTGTTATGACAATGTGAAACAATTTAAAGGTTTGGGGTTTTGTATCCTTTTACACTAAATGCTGTCCTTGGCCAGACGTATATTAAATCCCTTTAGTAAACCAGACATGCTGGGATCCACGTGGCTGAAAGTTTGCAAAAAAAAAAAAAAAGTTTGTAGAAATCTTGAATTCCTATCAAGTGTAATTTTGTGTGCAGTGCCGGAGAGGAAAAATTCCTATTAGCTTTTGGCTCTGACATCAAGCAGTTTACTATTACACATTAAATGTTCTGTAATAAGATATATAGAGATACTTCCTGTGGTACCTCTGTGAAACTCAACCCAAGCTAATGCTCTACTCATTGTTTACTTTGGGTTTTGAACAAAATACTATTCCAAATGGAAGCTTAGGATAGATAAACAATTATGGAAACATTAAAGAGGTACTAAGTAGTAATGATGCAGAGATCTTTGGTGAAAATTCATGATACTGTTTTAAGTATCATGAAATGTAACAACGGTTACAACCGCGCAGGGTAAAAAGTGTGCAGATAATTCACACGTTTCTTTATACTGCATAAAAAGAGGAGGTACTGAAAGTTCCTTCAATATGCTCACATCAGATGCTTTGGAAATTTGCAGCAAAGTGGGACATTTTAAGGAGGATGTTTGGTCTGAACCTATTTTGGGATGGTAACTAAATTGGTAAAAAGGCTGACCACCTGGTACTCCTGCGTCGTGGCTCTTATAAGGGGCACGGCTAGCCTTTCTTAGGGGTGGAGTAAATCCTAAATAGACCTGAAATCAGTAAAAAGTGGGAAGACCTAGCTCTGTAGATTCTGGCTGAAATCCATATAGTTCCAAGGTGTGTTCTAATGGACCATCACTGCAACATTTCTCAAGCATGGCCAAAAGCCAGGTCACATGCAGCCACCAACCAGAGGAGACCAATTCTGGTATCCACAGGTGTGCATCATTTGAGAACTACTGTGCTTTGGGTGTTATGTACAAAACTTTGCTGGACCAGAACGTGCCCTGAATGATCCAGATATTGGTATGTCTTCAGAAGAGTTCTTTGCACACTCATGACCCAGTTCCTCTTATTCCAGATACTGTTCTGCCTCTAGTTTATAACTAGATCCATGCCTTAAATCCTACAGTTGAATATCTAAGTGGAGAATATTTGTTAGCTAAGTCGGAATACTTAAGTTGTTAATTTTCTATTTACTTAACTAATTGCTAAATTGGAATTCTGTCCTCAGCAGTGTATCTAACGTTAGTATATAGTATATGTATACTGTGTGTGCACATTTTACCGATGATCTATATGTAAAATCAATAATAAGATAAAATACAATGGAAAAGAAATTGTGTAAGAAATTTGGTAACGTGGTGAATGACACATTGTAGTTATAAAATCGCTACATTCAGGACATTGTGCACAGGTATCATTTTTTTGCCGTTTTCCCAGATGAAACTCCATATTAAATCAAAATTTCAGATTAAAATACATATTTTTAGCTATACTTATGTGACTAGATTGTCTTTCTAGGGCCTAGGTGACCTTGAGACTGTCCTCATCATTCCGTGCCGGTAGTATGTGTGTCAGGCAGAGAGCATTAGCGTGGAGACCTCAGTGTGCAGCTCCATTTGGGTATTGATTATTCAGTGTTTTATTAGGATAGCATCCTGCCATCTGCATCAGCTCTGAAAGCCTCATTTCCTGGTGGCGTGACCATGGTGTCAATCAACCTATCAAGGCTTACGTGTTCCTAAAGCACATTTGAAGATAAGATTTGGGCTAAACATGTTAAAATCTGTGCTTGTTCAACTTGTTCAAAGGTGTCATTTTAAAATGTATCTATGGTCTTATTTAAAGTGGTAAAAAGTGTAGATTTCCCATTTTGTCCCTTTCGTATCCAATTTCTACCCATTTAGAATTAACAAAATAAAAAGAAAAGAAAATGCAAATGTTAGAATAGGATTATCTGTTATTATACTTTTGCCTCTTTTAATACGTAGGGATGATATGTTATATTACCACTTGGTATTTGGGGGCTATGATAAGGGGGAGTTTCTGGGATAAAATGTAGGTATCATACACGTATAAAAAAAATTGATTACTCTTAGAGACTGGACGTTATATAAAGCTTCTCAACACATGCTCAACATTTCAGTTGTCCAAGTTGGGACCCCTGAGATAGGGGTTGTGGCAAAAGTCTGGGAGATCCAAAGCTGGCACTAGAAGTTGGATCTCCCCAACTGGACTATGATCCCCACAGCCTACAAAAGAGAAGTGGGGCATCTACCCAGGACAGCAGGACACTGCCTTAAAATCAGGACTGTCCCATGATAACCAGGACTTAGTGAGGTATTCTTAAGAAGAATCTCCAAATGTACTTGCATAAGCAATGTATTTTCTCTGCTAGACAAATAGCTTTCCCTTAGTACTCTCAAGTCCTCATCTTCAGCTCGAGGAAATGGGCATTCATTCTAAAAATAAAAATAATGCTTAAAAAAATACATAACTGTACCACATAAAAAAGACAAATTTCCATTCTGTGCCCCGTGGCAAAGGATTCTAAAATGGCTGCTGGCATGCAAAGGAGCCTGCACATATACACACCACTAGCCCCAAGCGGTGCAAAGCAAGCAGTTATTTACAGTTTTCTCTTTTCAAGAAGATCAGTGCATTCCTCTTCATCTATAATTTCCTTCTTCCAGTCAAGTCATGCCACCCTATTTTTTATGGTACACATACCCACTTTGCAGCATGCACTTGGTCCAGGGGAGGGTTGGCACCTTCTGACCCAGGTAAAACCAATGCTTACATGTATTTACTAATGCACCATTACAACCTCCTGACAACACAATCATGCTAACACATACTCCCTCTCACACACACATGAACATCTATCCTCACACACTGATACATACACGTTCAAGCCAACACACACTTACAAATATACATTCATGCTCACACACACACTACACATCCATGTTCGCACACACTTACACATACAAATTCATGCTAACACACACACATACACATTCATGCTTACACACACCCTTACACAATTATGCTAACACACACTTAAACATTCACTCTCAATTGGACATACACATATCCATAAATACATACTTCCCTTACCATCTCACTCATTCCCTCCCTTAACCTCTTTTACCCCTGAGCCAGTCCCCCCCCCCCCCCCGATTTGGCTGTATCAGTTATGCCACTGACATTAAATTGAAAAATGCTCTCAATAATATCTTAAATGGTTTCAAATATTAACTCAACAAACGTTTTAGGGGTTATTCTTATGTTGTTAGGAACATAGTCCCCTCTACATAGTTAGACTTTTGCAAGAGGTTAGCTTACACTTGCATCACACACACCTCATAGGGTTAAGTGGGTTACACTAATAAAATCCACGCACACCTGCCTTCTAATAAAACCACTTGGATTGCTAAACCTCAGATTCCTAGGCACCAAACTGTGAAGTATTCCAACCTCATATGGAACTCCTATTTCCTCCCTGTGTTTATTGAAGCTCAGGAAGAGGGGCATAAAATGGAACACAAACAGTTGCCCTGTAGGGGCCCGAACTAACAAATTGCACTTAACGCAGGATAAACAAACATTTCAAGGCTTTTGTTTGAGCAAAGAATGTAAACCCAGCCTTAATGAGGCTCACATGTCACAGCCATCAGAACTTAAAGTTCAGCGCAGTCCACAGCTCACGATGAGAAGCAATGTGGTTGGCACTGTGGCAAAAAATTACAATCTATATCCCCAAAAGATAGCAAGCTTTTGTGCTCTCCTATGATGGGACTGATCACTGAGCTATGATGAAAAAAAACAAGAGATTTACCTTATTTTACTACCCGTTTTGTAAATACTTGTACTCTGACATAATTTAGTAAAATCGATGAAATGCTTGTTAGGTCTGAAAGAGTGATGTGCCATCTGTGCTTATCAGAACTCCTTAGGTAAAATGTCATCTCCGGGTTGGATAACGTGAGACAAGTGAACACTCTTCTGAGTGCTCACTCGTTACCGGAATTATTAAAACTGTACCTCAGCAGTAGTTAAGGACACTATCCTTCTGCAACCTAAATTCTCTGACTCTATACGAGTTGGTATGTATGAAAAGGTTTCTAAAAATGTGTTTGGCCGTGACCAGTGAAGCAACGTTTGGGATTGGTTTCTATAGTGACAAGACTATTTTGCCCTGGTATCGGTTTTTATACATAACACACATATATATATATATATATATATATATGTAGTTTTCATGTCTCATCTAAATAAGATGATTTATAAAAATAATGTTAGTAATAATAATAATATTTTTCTGTCTCTACTGATAGAAGGGGGCACACTGGGAACAGAACTCCTCTTCTAGTCAATGGTTCCAGAGGTTCCACTGAAATCAATAAGAGTAGCAGCCACAAATCTCTAATATGCTATCTGAAAAATATATCCTGCTAAATGACCAGTGTCTCACTGCTGCTTCAATGATTTCTATGAGAGTTCCCCCACGTGCAAGACATTTATATGAGCTGACTTAAAAATTGTCATATTCCAATATGCATGCGGTAAAACGCAGTGGAGTCCATGCAAAATTAGTATTTAAAAAAATATTAATATATAAAAAAAATAATTTTAAAATTAGTATTTAGAAAATATTAATGTTAAAGAAAAAAATTGGGATAGACTGTTATTTCAAGTAGCAATTATCAGCTTCAACATATATGTTCTCCATACCTTTAAATGCCACCAACCCATGGTCTCCACCTTCTAGAATTGTATAGTATAAATATTATTTAAAAAAAAATTAATTTCATACCTATTGCTAGACTTCATATTCATAATCATATTTATGCAGGATCTAGACCTGCAGGATGGGTAGACAACTTTTCCTAGGGTATATGCATCCTTATAGGAACCTCACAAACCTTAATGTGAGTGTCCTTTCTGTGACCTCTCATGGTAGTGGTAAAATGGCAGTCAACCTTCTGGCCTGTGCAATGTAAATAGAAAAGTTCTATGGAAATAAAAGTTAGACCTCAAACGCAAACAAACAAAGAAAAAAGACAAAGAATGGCTTCTAGAGGAAGTGCTATGAGTAGGTGTGGTTGCACAGCAGGCAGAAATGACCCTATTTTCCTTTAACGACACATGGAATAGACCTAGACATTCAGAGCTGTGCTGGGGTCATGACTAGGCCTGTATAGTGCAGGATGAGTTTATAGCACTGTCCATAAAGTTAGTGAACCAGGCGGTTGTGACCTTCCTTTGACTTTATAGGCCATATACACACTTGTTAAAAGTTTGTCCACAACCTTTCTGTGTAGCCCTCTATATACTGCTGCCTTATAGCCATTTGGCAAATCCCCTTATAACTACACATGAGATTTGGCCATAAGTTACTCAAGCACTGCTACTGTGGAAATGTTTAAAGGGACTGTTTTTTACTGTTCACAAAAGAAGAATGTGTATTAAAGTACTCATAATATGCGTTCTTTAAAAAAAAGGTAACTTGGTGACTGGAGTTGTGTTCACTTGATAGAGGAAGTCTTATCATTCAATAGTGGATGTAAAGACACGGTACAATTCTCACATAATTGGTACAAGCGGCAGACACCCAGTAGAGAATGGTAGGGTGTAATATTTTCTCAGTGATTCTTTACTCTGGCTGCACAGCGGAACTTTTTTGCTTACTTTGTGGCTAGATACCATTCTCCGATTTACATTTACTGAGCGAGGACTTTTCCGATTCTGCACTTATGAGATCTAAGAAGAATAAAACAGCTGTATGTAGGTGGAACACTCATCCAGTTCCAACCCTATGTTCCGAACGATGATTTCATGAAGTGATTTTGTGCGGGGAGTATGGTCATGTGGCAGAGGGCCAGTTAAGGTTTCTATTGGTCAGGAGACCGGCATCTGATGCCTTGGATAGTTCATTAGCTTTTAACATGTCTAAAATCCCTCAACTTCCTTGTTTTGTCTCAGTTTACCCAGCAGTACCAGGCTAATAGATATACCATCTTCTTTTCTCCCATTGGAGTCTGTTCTACAGATCATAAGATGACAGATGACAGATGGATTTTTTACCCTAGGGGTGGCTACATGTCTGTTATTAAATGGGATACATGTTACATGAGCAAAGGGAAAAGCCATCACGTAAGATGATGAATTGCACAGCACATTCCCATATAGGTAAGCAATAGATCATAAATCACTCGCAGTAACATTAACACTAACTTTAATATAGGAGTTGTATTCTGTGGTTGTATGAGGAGGATGCAATATTATCATCATATTATTAGTAGTATTGTAGCCTCACTGACATTAAATTAGGTTTGAATCCTGATTCAACCTCTTCCTAATCTTCACTGCTTTTTCAAAAAGTTTTAAACTGCAGGCTTCTAGAGAAACTTTTTCAGCAGCAGATTTACTGGTAAATGATCTGTCCACTTTGTAATAAAGAGTCAGAAGCAGGGCCCTCCTAACAATGTATTGTTTAATTAGCCTCTCTGAGGTGTCGGGTGACTGCAGAAAAAGAACTGAGATCAGACAAGTATCAAAGGCATAAAATAGTATGCAAAAAAAGCTAGCGTGCAATGCTTAAACATTCTGTCCTCAAAGGTGTATAGTACAGACATAATGCTCAAATTATGCAATAAGAATTTACTAAACAATCGGCTATGAAACGTCAGGTGGCTCTCACGGACTGCCTGTCCTTTGTCCATCTATTGTGCTCTTTGTTTGCTTTATTGGCAAGTATGGACTTCTTTAATTTTAATTACCTGTGAATTTGTGGAGATATCAGATATTTCATGTCGCACCATCTAGCACCAAGAATGACTGTTCAACTGGAACTGGTAACAGGGCACAAAAAGATAGACCTCTGGTTTTCTTCACAGCAGACATACGGAACATGGGCATACTCAAGGACAGGTGGTCTAAAGGCCTTCCAGGTCAGTCCAGCCCTTTTTTGATGTAATGTAACATTGGCTGCTTTCCCAACTCCCTGGGCCAGTAAAGTTGAGGCTGCCAGAAAGAAAGCTGTGTGTGAGGTAAGGGGAGTTGGAGAAGGAGTGAGTGGGAGAGTATATATGTATGTATAAGTGTTTTTGTACATGTGTATTTTTAGCATGAAGATGTATGTGTAAGTGTGTATGTGTGTGAGGGAGTATGTTAATGTGTACATGTGTATGTTAGTATAAATGTGCATGTGTAAGTCTGTGTGTTAGCATGAATGTGTATGCGTGTGTGAGAGAGAGAGAGTATGTGTATGTGTAAGCATGAGTGTGTAGGTGTGTGTTAGCATAACTATGCCTGTGTGTATGTTTTTGAGAGTGTGTGTGTAAGTATGTGTTTCAGTGCATATGCGAGTTAGGGGGGGCAATGGTGGCCACTTGGCTATACCTGCACCCCTGGGCCAAAAGGTGCCAGCCTTCCCCTGGGCATACTTGATTCTTCTTTCTCTGTCCAGGGGAGTCTGAGGGCCTCTTTTCCATTTTATATAAATTTAGAATGCCAATTCAGAGATATACCTATTATGCATATTACCCATGCATTGGGAAGGCATCTGTTCTGCCCCTGTCAAGCACCATGTTCTGGGGTGACTGCTAGTGCCCTCTGGTCCAGGTGCACCCAGGAGAACTCACCAGGGTCCCTCATTACCTCAGTCACCTTGAAAGGCAGTCACTGTTTCCACAAGTTGTATAACATGTGGGACGTTTGTGCTCCAGAGGTTAGATTATAGTGGAGCTGAGGTTGAGGCATTTTGTGAAACTTAATGCTACCCATTATGTAGCATAGATTAACTCAAGGTTTAAAAAATAAGCTCCATTACTGGTGCATCTTGGGTTTTATCTGCCCCAACCAACACCTGCACACACACTAACTTTCTCCAATCATCCTAACCTATTCATTTCAGTAAATAAGCATATGTGGCTGTAAACTAGACGGGTCAATAAGAAGAGTTTTAGCAGGAAAGAGCAGGAAAAACTGCTTATTTGACCTCATGGTTCTAAAAAGCCTCTTCAAGCAAAGTAACTCCCTTTAATTTCAAGTCCACCAATTAGTTAGAGCATGGGTTATCCAGGCAGGCCACCCTGCTAGCACTTGCCAGTAATTCTAAATCATTGTGGAAGTGTCCCCTGCCCGAGGGTCCAGGAGGTGGGAGCCCTATTAAGGTGCTTAACAATGTGGCATAAGTCTTACTGTGCCGTAGGATCGCAAATTAAACAAAAACAAAAAAAAAATCAGAACAGGATGCTTCCGTCGTAAAACAATTTGACAAGAGTGTGTCATTCCTTTGGAGAGGATGGGAATTATGTGGAATGTGTTTAGATCCCCTTGACTAATGTCTTAAGGCCATAGGGAGCAAAGAGTAGGAAATGGCTGTTTTTAATTCTCCCCAGACTGCTGAACGCATGATAACATATATGGTAAAACATGGGAGCTCACCATAAATTATTCCCTCGACAGATTGCAGCTGAATGTAAGATGTGGGATGGGTCCACATATTTCTTCCTACAAGAGGAAGTCACTAAGGGTTATTTGGACAGATCATGCTACAGCATACTAACAGTTCAGGCTCAGTGTAAGGCAACTGGGAATAATAGCTGTTACCTACATGGTATTTTAAACTACATTACAAAATAATTCTAAAAAGTTTTTCTGAAGATCCCAAGAAAAGGTTTCTGGTAGAATATGCTCTTCTTTTATAGGTTTACATCTCCACACTGATTAGTAGAATAATAGTTTATGCAGTTTATGACACTCCGTTGATATAAATACCCAGACTTTGGCTGGTTGAGTGTTTAAATTATAATCCATAGTAGCTGGAATGCAGGGGTTTGCTGTGCTTGTAAAGACATACCAATGCTAATTGCATCAATATAGGGAAGCGAAAACTAAGTTAAAAACCTGCATTAAAAAAAGTCATTATATTATAACGCTTATTATAACATACATTAAATAATGTACATTATAATGTATATTAAAAAATAGTAACTTTCCTGATATCCAGGGCTTCTTAGCCACAGGCCAGCTGGAAGTAGTTAACTATTACCTATTGGCCTCTGTAACAATATATGACATCTCCCATCTTTTGGGGTCGTAATTGTTTGAAATTATTTCACTATTATCATCCAATGTAATTAACATACATTTATTGTAACAGTCCAATATTTTGAAGTCATCTAGTTATGCTTACGTTAGTACTGTTACAGATCCTTCTGGTCAATATCATTTGAAGGACAGTCTAGCAACCATTTCTATCCATTTTTAGCATAGTTTAGATATCAGCTGCACAATTCTTGTGCTTTAGTAGTGCTCTGAAATCACCCTAGATTGGAAAATGTGGTACGCAAAAGCAAGGCATGCCATTGTTTTGTTTTATATATATAGCTGTTTTATGCGATATGTTTTCTAAGTTAAAACGTCCAAGATTTACAGTGACTAGGGCCTAAAGGGTGTTATAGTTGGGCCTTACTGGCTCACCTAGATCCACAATAGCAATTATATAACAATCCTATCATATTCTACATTTGCATAGAATGGGAGCAGGATAATAAAGGCCTGTACAATGTAAGGTACAAATGTCCCAGTGGTGTAGAACATGGCTGGATATCCAGCCCATATTAATATTTGGATCGTCCTAAACCCTCTAATGAAGAATTGTCTTTTTTTAAAAAAAAACTAAAGAATGGAGTACCTTACAAAAAATTATTTTTATGATTATTTAATGTATCTGTTTGTGGGTTCGGTATCGAGTGCTGGTACTTTTTCTACCTGAACAGCTCAGCAGGGTCTGTCATCCATCTATTTATATCTCATTCCATTCAGCATTAAGGAAATGCAAAATTCCACAATAGACAGGCTGGGCAAAGATGGCGGACAAATAGAGCCTATCGCACCTCATGCTGCCTATTTCCGCTTCTCAGTTCCAGGATATGAATTTGCCATCAGTCATTTCCCTTTGTCCGACAGTTTCCTCTCATGCTTTATGGAAGAGAACAACATAATTGTGGTGGAAGTTAAAAAAAGCTTAGTCCTTGATGTCACACTTTCACAGTAAGTACAGCTGAATCCTGTTACGGATGGCAATGGGTCTAGTAAGGAATGTACAGGTGCACCTCCCATGTGACGACACAGTTCTGAGTCATCCAATCAAGTTCTGCCACAGAAGAAGCCACCCAAATAGTGAAGATGTACTCTTATACACAGAAAACTCCTGGCTATGCAGATGCATCTAAAACCAAGAAGTTAAGATAATGTAGGAAAAAGTGAAGGAAGCTGAATGTAGAAGAGACAGAACAAATACAATTACTAGTAACAAAATACAATTATTGCCAACCAACAATTAATGATATTAATTAATCGCCATAACAAATTAGACCACATACAGTATCGCACTTCTCACTGACAAGTCTTCTGCACAGATTGTAAAATGTTAATGAAGCATCATCAATACACTAAATAATAGTCATACCATATTTACCTAGACATTTTGTGAAACTGTACAAAATTAGGAACCAAGTGCTGCTCATTTTGAGTAATGTATTCACTTGGGCACTGCCCTGGGTCTCACCTAGATAAGCACCCCCAGTCGCCCATTCAGGGGTCACTGTCCTTACTGCATCTTAAGGATGCGCTATAGAGGTTGTTCCAACTTGCACATTCCTCTTGCACAGGTGCGAAGGTCTTCACAAATGGACAATCTGAAGTGGATGAGGCCAGTGTAGATCACCCCTTTGTGACAACTAGAAACATAGAATTTGATGGCAGATTAGAACCATTTGGCCCATCTAGTCTAACCATTGAGCATTCTTGACTGACCCCGTGAGATAGGAACGCATGGGCATCACGTAACATTGCGTTATGTAATCCCTTAGCATTCCTGCCTCCCCAGGCCTGTAAGGTGAGACTGCTCACACAGTGTGTGTAAGTGTGTGTATGTTAGCATGGATACAAATATGTAACTGTCTGCGAGGGAGTGTGTGTTAGCATAAATCTGTATGTGTAAGTCTGTGTGTGAGCATGTATGTATGTATGTTTGTGTGTTAGCATTAATGTGTATGTGTAAGTGTGTGCAAGCATGAATGTGTATGTGTGTGTTAGCATGAATGTGTGTGTTAGAATGAATGTGTAAGGGTGTGTGTTAGCATAAATATATAAGTGTGTGTTAGTGTAAAAAGATTTGTGCACATTTTTAAAAATGTATGTAAATGTGTGTGCCAGTGCGTATGTGAATTGTCGGGGGGTTGGGAGAAGGGGCAACTTGTCTTTACCTGCCAATTCTTGGCCAGAAGGTGCCACCCCCTGTTCTTTGTACCCTGACCAATGAGCAGATGTTCTGTTGTCTGGATTCAACATGAAATCTACTCTAGTACGTTCCCCCACGCATGCAGAGCTGCATGAAACACATGAACAATATCCCTATCCTAACATATTAGCTGGATGCGTGTCAGTATCTTATTGATCACAGATGGCCCTGCCACACCTTTTGCATTGCTTTTCATATCTAGTAGGTGAAGTCCCATAAAAGTTAGTTTACTTTTGCTCTAATAAATTTCCTTTACCTGAAACCATGTGATATTCTAGATGACTTCCCCTGCTCAAACACCACATTGAGCAGATTCAAAGTCTGCTTTACAATGAAATCTGTTCCTCTAGAGACTTTCATTAGTCAGAGTGTCGGGCTGGGTAATGGAGAACGAGACATTCTTTCATACAGGTAGTATGGTAAAGAATCAGGGTAATTGTTCACTAGATTTGGGCTTAGATAACACAGCTCACAGAATAACATCTGTCTGAAAACATTGTATTACCAAAAACCTATTAATAAAACAGCACAATATTTTTGAAAATGTATTTTTAATTTGATACTATCAATAAAAATGATGGAGGTTCCCCTTTAAAGGCCAAGCAGTAAAGAATATTAAATGTGATTTTCACTGTTTAACATGTCTTCATCAAAATCTAGCTGAGGAAACCAGGTTTGCATGTCATTAGAATCAACAGTTTTTATTTTTATTTTTTAAAGTTCCTTTTTTAGAAGGAAAAAAGATCTACTTAATGCAAATTACCTTATGTTTCATAAGAAACAGCAACATTTATGTTTCAAACCAATTTTGATGAAAAACGTTTCTTTATATATTAAAAAAAATATGAAAAAAATATATACTTTACTTAACGATGGAAATTAATATTTAACACATACTCTTTATTTTATTTATGTAAGGAATATTATTACATAATTTCAACGTCAATAAAAGCACACATTTTAAAAAAACAAAATATGCAAATAACTATATCTTTACAGCATAACAAATTCAATATAGATATTCTAGACGATCTCCGTTATTTATTCTAGACTATAGCCTGGGCTGATACAATGCATTAATTTGCGAGGGTTAGGAAAAATAAACATTGCTCAGGGATAAGAAATAATCAGCAATCCTGTATCATTTTCTTTTTCCAAGCGATTTACTTGTCAAAAGCTCAGATTCCAGGAAGAAGAAAAAAATCACTTCCTTTCTCCTGGGAGAACAAAATCAAACAAGTATGAAGATACAAAAGCAAAAATCATTCAGTCTCAGATCATAAATAAAAAGCTGCCTGTTGTCTCAATTCACAGCAAATTAGACCCTGGCCAGACCTAGGACAAGCTCTGCTAAAGCACTCTGTGGTTTCAAGAGACTGGTGCCCCTTAAGAACTTGTCTGTACTCTGGACTGCCCTTCCTTCAGGTTATTTTGTCGGAAGCAGCTCTTCCACCGCAAAGTTTTAGATTACACCCATGCCCCCTCCCTTTCGCTGGGTCTTCCAGGAGGCTCCTTACAAAAAAAAAAGAAAAAATTAAAAAGCTTATGCTGAAACCACTCAAATCTCATTATGCCGCTGTTCACTTGAGATGCAAACATTATGTGGAAGCATCTGGAGAACGTTAGAAAGAAAGGGGGAAAAAATTGTGTCTCAGGTCCACAGGGGCTCATTGCAGCTGTCTTCTCCCTCACTTCCTGTGTCTTGGATGTTTTGTGGTACAAGATTAGGGCTTTTGCAATGAAAAATAAAATTTAGCAATGCTATGTCATCCTTTGGGGTTTCAGAAAGCCAGACAGGACATATCACACGCTGAGGGCTAAGATCAACGCAACCTCTTTGCCTCTTCATGGAGTCATTGTTTTTTATAAAAACCCGTGACATTGTACAGCACTACAGAAGATGATGGCTCTATATAAAACAATACATAATAACATTTCACAGGAAAAATATAGTAAGTTTCTTGTTTACTTAAGTGATGATGTACATTATTTTTAGAAATATTTTTAGTTTTGGGAACACAGTAATACTTTTTTAATTGGTTAGCATTAGAACATCTCATACACAGCATGTGGGATGCCTGACCCATAATGCTACCTCAAGTTGGACTCTTGAAACTAAGAGTAAACACTGAACAACAGCTATAGAAAAGGGGAAAGGTTAGTCCAGTCCTGGTATGTGGTCCATAAATTGTATAATTTCTATATTATTTTTCATATATAGTGGAGTCAAAAGGAGCAGTACCAAAGATGAAATCTCAAGTAAAAATACTTTAAATGGGCAGTAAACCATTTTTGAGCATGGTAGGACAAAACCATATCTGCTTCATCATCCAGTACTTTAAACTGTGGACAAGTAGTCAGATCAGGTAGCATACCAGCCATCTACCTCCTCACTGGCCCAGTGAAGGAAGCTATTGAGTGAGGAGATCTGGGTTTTGTAGCCATGTTGTCCTAAATGCTGGGATGGTCTTGCAGAAGCTAGGGGTTGAGGTAATTGGGTCAATTCAGTAATCTTTTTCATGATTGATGTTTGAATGAGAAACTAGATGTGGAATCAAGGTTCAGTTCACCTCCTAATTACCAAATTGAAGAATTATTTCTGATCAAAATATAATCTCTCAATTCAACAACTCAAGAACAGAGTGTTAAATGCAATGTCAACTGTATGGATATCAGATTTCACCTACTTGGTAAACACAGTAGCAAATCTGGCTGCCAATTCACCAATTAAGTTTGACTTGGCATCTAAATTCAAGTCATAATGTAAAGAAAAAGACTGCTTTCCTTCCTCATTGCAACTGGCGTGGCGTGTGTTTACACTTGGTGCCAAGTTTAATGAGAAGGAGAAGAACAGTTTTTGCTTTGTTTGTTTACACTATGTAGCCAAATTCTCGGTGTTTGCAGCTCACTCATGCCTGCTTAACATAGTATTTGTACATGGAACTGGCTTAGTACACATGGATTTTAACAGTTGATGTTTGGTAAGTGCCATTAACCATCTCTAATTCGAGAATTCTTTCATGTGGTTGTGATTATATTGTATATGAATTGGCCAAACCATAGCCAAATCCTTAACCCCTTAAGGACAATGGGCGGTCCCTAAACCCATTGAAAACAATGCATTTTGAGCCCGTACATGTAGGGGCTTTGTCATTAAGGGGTTAATGTATTTTAAGAATACTAATGTTTGTGAACAATAACAAATGAATAAGTCCATTCTGATCAATACGATTTAAGCACTGGTAACTCAACAAATAACCCAAATGCAACAATGCCTGTACATTATCAATTGACTTTATATGGAACAAATGAGCCTGGTAAGTTTCTTCTACAAGAAGTGTTTGGTGTGCTGTAGGTAATGCATAGTTAAATCTTTACTAACTGAACTAAGCATTATGAAGGGCCAGGTGAGCTCCTCTGACAGGAAAGACTTGTCATGGTTGAGCTGATAATGCAGAAGAACATTTGATACTGCGACTCCTGCAAACTCCTACCAGTGATGAAACCCCTAGTGAGAAGCTACCAAGAGAACTATATCAAATAGGAAGTGGGAGCAGAAATGAACAGTGTATGACCACAAAGGCATGAGCTGGGTAGGTGGTTCCCACAAACCAATAACTTTGGCTAGCTCAGAATAAACAGTAATTCTCAAATGTAAACACTTTGCACCCAAGAAAATGTTGTGGGAGTAAGTGGGGTAGGTATTTCTTTATGTTTACTACATCTTCACAAGATGGCTTACTCAATAACAGTCTTCTGAAACCTATAATAAAATGACTGATGCGTCTTTCTCATAGTATGTCACCAGGCGCTAGGTAATAATTGCTTTATTAGCCAACAACATTGCACTTGGTCAGAAATTAATGTTGGCCAAAAAATAAGCAATTATTCAACACAAAAGGTCACATTATGGATTATTCCCTTTGCCAGCTACATGTGATCCTCCAGCTGATGAATCATTTCAAATCCAAGACTGATTAATACATGTTTGAATATTATGAGGCCTTCAAACTGTGGATCAGTTTCCATGTGGTCAATGTATTCCTAGAATGATTAGATAATTTGGTCCTAATTATGCTTTGTACATACTACACAAACCTACAATGTAACATGAAACCTATCTCTAGATAACGTTTTCAGTGTTGCTACACCAAAATACCCTGATCTATATCTCTTCACTGAGCCATGCAGCAGTGTTGCCAAAACAGGTGTCCCCTCCTCCTGTGCAAAGACCAAAAGGTTAACAAAAAACAATGTTGTTGTCATCTCATTTCTTTGGATTGTCAACACTTTATAAACATTCACGGTGGCATTTCCCAGGAGATACAAGTCCAGAAAGGAACCAGAGATGTGTACCTGCTACTGAAAAGGATTACTCCAATGTTCAACCCCTTTCTCCAAAAATTCTCAGTGTTAAGATGTTGCTTATAATATAACTGACCTTCAACAAAGAGGACAATACCCAGAAAAGATAAAAAGTACAACTGATTATGGATGATGGACCCAGATCCATGTTTATTAAAAATGAGTACATTACTAAACACTTTAAAAGTACCATCAAAGGTCTCTTGTGTCATTTATTATAGCTGTTCTTTTATCCACATTCAATTACCAGTGATAACTTTATTTTACTACTAAGAATACATTTATATATTCTCTGGTATTTTCCAGACTGCCTTTTACATTAGCATTACTGGCAATATTATTAAATTGTCAAACACACTATAAAAATAATTTATAGGGTTTATTAAATATATAGCAAATGTCTGGAGGTTTACAAAAAGAGATTTCCCACATTTTATTATTTCTTCAAAGGCAAATCCATTTTTAATATATACATGTAAATATAATTTTAGATCACTGTACACTACAATGCCAATTGTACAAGATCTGTTTGACTCATTTGTTTTACTAAAACGCCCATTGTAGTGTTTTTAGTGCAAGTAACCTTCAAGCTGGGGGCCAAGACCCACTAAATGACTCTGTGACATAAAGTCCCAAAACAGACAATAGGTTCAAAGGTAACTATTTAGCCCTGTGCAACACCCATTCAGTAAAAGATACAGCAAAAAAAGCATTAAAAGGAGCACATAAATGATCCAATCATCACGTAAACACATTGCTAAGTCCTTGTTACATACACAGCTCCTTAAAGTCAGATAAGCCTAGTATAAGATTTTCCCCTGCCATCCCTTTTATACTGTAAGAAGCTGGAAAAAATCCTTTCATCCAGGGGCGTAACTAGAAACCACGGGGCCCTGGTGTGAAAATTGCCCCAGGCCCCCAACTTCAACATCTGGTCTGTGCTATCATTGCCCCCAAACAATTTGTCTGTGCCTTCTTTGCCCCCTTCCAACATACAATATATGTAAACACACACACAAATTACACATAAACACCTACACATCCATGCTCACACACACCATTACACATCCATGCTCACACACACAAATACACATCCATGCTCGCACACACAAATACAAATCCATGCACACACACACAAGTACATATCCATACTCTCATACACAAGTACATATCCTGTCTCTTATACACAAGCTACCACATATTCCATGCTCACACACACAAGTACAGTATCCATGCTCTCATACACAAGGTTACACATCCCATGCTCTCATTAGCAACAAGTGCACTCATCCATACTCACCACACACAAGTACATTTATCCACTGCTCTCATACACAAGTACATAATCGCATGCTCACACACACAAGTACATATCCATGCTCACACACACACAGTACATATCCATGCCTTTCATACACAAGTACACATCCATTGCTCACACACACAAGGTTTACATTATCAATGCTCTCATACACAAGTACATATCCATGCTCTCCATACACAAGTACATATCCATTGCTCACACACACAAGGTACATATCCGTATGCTCTCATACACACAGTACACATCCGATGCTCACACACACAAGTACATATCAGATGCTCTCATTACACAGAGTACATATCCATGCTCGCACCACACAAGTACATATCCATGCTTCTTTAACATACACAAGCTACACATCACATGCTCTCATTACACAAAGTACATTATCCATGCCTCACACACACAAGTACATATTCCATAGCTCTCTATACCACAAGACACATCCATGCATCTCATAACACAGTACATATCCATGCCTCACACACACCCAGGTACATATCCATGCCTTCTCATACACAAGTCTTGCACATCCGATGCCTCACACACACAAGTACATATCAATGCCTCATACACAAGGTTACATATCACATGCTCTCATACACAATTACATATCCATGCCTCTCATACACAAGACCACATCCATGCTCACCACACAAGTACATATCAATGCTCTCATACACAAGTACATATCCATGCTCTCATACACAAGTATACATCCATACTCTCACACACACACACAAGTACACATTCATGCTCACACACACAAGTACACATCCATGCACACACATAGAGGTACACATGCATGCTCACATACATACATAAAAACAAACACATACTCATCGCTCCTGCACCTTGCTGTCCGGCGGCTAATACACTGTGCGAGTGGCCTTGGCTTCACCGCGGGGTCACGTGATGTAACGTGACCCAGATAAGCTCCTTTCTCCCAGGTGCGGTCCAGGCCGGACGGGAGCTTTCTAAACTATTTTGAATTGGTATGAGGGGACAGGAACAAGGGGTCACAGGGTTTGTGCCAGTAGTTACGCCAGTGCTTTCATCTGTAGAATAATATATAATTATAATATAATATAATCTGTATAATGGGCAAACAGGACATACCATCATATAACAATTTGGACTTAAAAGGTTAAGAGGGCTTGCTCAATGTGCTTAAAATTCCTACAACTTTGACAATTAGTGTTGGTTGGTTGCTTGGGAGTACCTGGCCACCATCCTATCTCACCTATATGGGCCCCTAGCACTATATATATAGATAGATAGATAGATAGATAGATAGATAGATAGATAGATAGATAGATATAGAGAGAGAGAGACTTGAGTATTGTTTTTGCATTGTTTTTGCATTTTGCATTGTTTTTGCATTTTGCATTGTTTTCAAACTGAAAAACTCATTAACGGCTAAAGTAACAGCAAAATTAAACATGGCAACAGAGTTTTAACTGTTGAAAATATGCAGTGAAGCTTGGAGGTACTTCCAATAAATAAAATTACCTGAGAACATGAGAACTGGTGTAAAAGAAAAAGCTTTTGAAGCTTGGCTATTAAAGCTAGGTAATGAGGTACGTTTTGGTGACGAAAGTCTTTCAGAAGGGACTATTAAAATCCCAGAGAATTTCATTTGTAATGGATGTTTGGTGGAGGAAATATTTGGCGCCTCCTTTATGCCGAAAAATGTGCTGCTGTTCTCGGACTATGCAATACTTTTCCCCAAGAAAACGATGATTCGCTAAAGATAAGTGAAGATGTATTTAATAGACTAGAAAGCAACTCTGTTGTTTACAGTAGCATGGATATTATCTTGACTGATGTTTGAAAATTGGTGCAATAATGTTGCTCAGAAATTTTCATTCTTAACCAGGCTTAGCGAAGAGAACGCGGCTACAGGTAAAAAAAAATAGCAAAAAATGGAGGTTCTAACTGGAAACACCAAAGGAAATACTGGTTTTATTCCCTGTATCAATCTGACACCCTAAGATTTGTCCCAACCCACATTTATTCATGGCCAGTTGTCCGTTTTTCCAGAGCTACAGTTGAAAAAGAATTCAACGTGAATATTCTTCATACTCTCACTCAGGGTTGGGTTAATGTTTGTGAGCATATGATGTTAGCATGTTTGTATGTCAGTGTATGGTCTTGGAGTGTCATGGGTGAGCACATGGAACCGTGGTAGAGTGAGTGGATGTTAAAGTAAGTTTTCCTGTTAGTATGTATATGTCTTAGTTATAGGGGGCCTTGAAGAAATCCTGCACCTCGATGCTAATAACCCTAGATGTGTTTAAGGTGGAGTGATGGGTTTGGTAATGGGTGGTATGGACTAGGGGCCTCAAAATTTCTGATGGTAGCCTGAGTGTCACTATTCGAGTAACATCACAAAAGTTTCCAATACTGAGAGATCCGTTTATATATAATCTTTACATTTAAAGAAGAGATGTCTGGGGTCTTGAAAGCTTATGTTTCCACTTAAGAGATCACTAACACGGAAAGGGTCTATATATGATTTTTAAGGAAATTCCTGTGTGGTTAATAATACAATGTCTCATAGAACATGTTGATATATATATAGTTAATGACTAATCATTGCCATGATAAAATGTCTTCTGTTTTTAGTGTCATATGTTTAAGATACCTATTAGGGTTGTTCATATATGTCTACAATGGTCTGCTAATTAGAAATCAGTCTTAGAAAACTGGACAATAAAGAAACGGAGCACACTAATTAGTTCTGCATCTCTGTGAAACTTCTAAACAGAAGACCACCCAGGCTCCCATACATCATAGCCAGATTGACACGGCATTAAAGAGTCTCCATCCAATCTGTAATCATAACAGTTGGCATGGTTGTATACTCTGAATGCAATCATGCTCATAGATTAGGATCAGTTCATTATCTGTAGTAATGACTTGGAACTTCTACCACCAGTGAAGCCCAGAACTACATCAATTTGTAGAATGTGTAAACGACAGAGTGTCAGAATAAATGATTGTACAACACATTTCCTTTTTTTACAGCTACATGTAGCCAAGATTACGCTTTTGTACAGGTTCAATTAATATGTAATCACTGGTTACAGTAACAAATATAGGTTCATAGACTGAGGAGCTTTAAACCATATTACTGGTCATATTACAACTTCCACATTTTATGCTACAGAAGATTAACAAGTGATGTTGGAGGGCTAAATAATAATAATTTAAGTAAAATTATTTGAACTGTAACTTGCTGGCAACCAGTTTAAAACAAAGCAACATGCCACAAAAAGAGCTGAACTGTTTTCCAAATAATTTAGGCACACTTTCTCTCACTTTCTGAGCTTTAATAGATAATGTCAATTCAGGAAACCACATGTACCCATGCCTTATAATGCATATGTTGCTCATACAACCGGCTACTATTATGAGTAGCAAAAGATTCTTAAGATTCGGTGACTTCTGCAAGTCACAGTGGTGTCAAGATACTGATGCTTTGCCCATCTCTGGCCCCAATGGGGGCCCAACATGGAGGCCAGTCCTGGTGGCAACTTCTGTATTTATTATCATGGATGTGTGAGGTGTAATCCTATGTGAAAGTTATGCTGTTGATAAACACTGTGCAGTGTAGAGACAGATATTTTGTGCATCCACTGGAAGGAAATATGTAATGGTGTGCTAGAAGCATCTATCATTCTGTGCCGTGGTGGATTAGAGACACTCATGAGCACGGTACATGTACGGAGACAGAAACTTTCTGACTCTGGCTACCTGGATTCTCTCTCATGCGGAATGCAGGTAGGAGGACCACCAAAGTCGCTGACGGCGCTGCCAATGGGAGTGGGGCATGTTGCAATTCTGTTCTCGTGACATGGAGTGTCCCCTTAGTGACCCAGAGAAGAGGAGTATGCCCATCAGTTTCTGTTACATTGTTACCCACTAGCATTAAATATTGGATAAAATTAATTCTGGATAAAATGTACTTTAAAATGCATCCACTAAAAAAAAGTGACTTATGAGAAATTACTTATATGTGGGTGCAGGCCAAAGAAATTTGGGAGGCAGGTAAAAGGGAAAATGTGAATGGGAGGATTCTGGAAAGTCCCCAACACATATATAATGGCTGAAATGTCCCTTCAACTGAGCACCAAGAAACAAGCAAAGCTGATAATAGTGGTATATCTGTCTTAAAACACAATGCCTGTCAGCACCAACATAACAGGTATTTAGGGGTTAAAAAAACAATTACTAGTTTGTCTATTTTCTTTCTGGCCAAGGTTTGATAACTGTCTACGAAGAACAGAGGAGTAACATTTTGAGTGTCAATCTTTCAAGAAATACTCTGCCTTGAACTGCTTTTTCTTACATTACCTTGTCCCTCCTGGTCACCCCCTCCTCTTTACATTCTGTTCCCAGGGGATCGTTGTGATTCCCTTGAATAGGTCCTGGACTATCACTTTACAAGCAGGGAGGAAGCTCCGGAAAGAGAAAGAAGGCAGGCAAATTACTTAAATGAGAAGGTAAATCTGCCCTCTGTGTAAGAGGCCTGAGCAAGCCTTGTACCCAAAGGACATATTCTGCAGAGACATCTGGAAGAGGAATATAGCTGATACCCCTCAAGGTCATCTTGCTGGATGATAGCAGTGGAGTTATATTTGAGTAAAGCACAAGCACTTCACATGAGGACTCGTGGCTGATTGAGTTTCTTTGATTGATGTGAAATCATTGCAGTTGTGTGATTGTAAAGCATTGTATTTGTAGTTCCTTTTTGAATACTATTACTTAGAGGAAGCTAACTAGGTATTTAAGCTTCTGTGAGGCTGCTTGTAGTATACTTTGAGCTTGGCTGCCATCATGAATTTTGGGGTCCAGTACGGATTTATCTGCCTGGGCCCCCATAAGCGTTAGAACCACCCCAATTTTCTCTGAGACTACTTCTCTTTCCTAGACCTCTATTTCCATTTTCCTGCCCCTCCAGACTTCACCCCCAGCATCCATACCCCCTCTGTCTGCTCCCCCACCATGTCCATACCCCTCTCCCCATTGTCCATACATCTCTCTTCCCAGTGTAAATACCCATCTGCCGACGCTCTTTCCTATTTGTCTACACTTATCTCCCTTCTGTGTCCATCCACCTGTGTCAAATCCACCCTGTGCCTGACCCTCCCATGCAAATACCTCCCTGTCACCGCTACCTTTCTGCACACTCCTCTGTGTCTACCTTCCATGCTTGCCACAGGGCATGTGTGTAGCTCAGGGCCAGCAGAAAGAATCAAAAGGTAAAGAGTGTGACATCAGCATGAGGCTGTTGGGGACCCCACGTTGATGTCACCAGCGTTATCTTGCATTTCCTGCTGCCGGCATGGTTTTACACACCACATGTACAACAAGCACGAAAGGTAGGGGCACAGGGGTAAAAGCGGTGCAACTGCATGAGGAACCTCTCTGGAAAATAGGCTGCTTAAAGCTGTATCAGCTGTGACCCCTGATGGCGGCCCTGACTTTGAGAACAGGAGTTTTACATGGTGTGTTTGCACTTTTTAAATACACCATAGGGCACACAGGGTAAATGACAGATTCATAGAGAATGTAATTATATAAGCCGCGGACCGGGGGGCTTTTAAAGCCTGGGTCAAATTTCTCCGCCCAAGGGTTAATAGTTCATGAATATTCGACTTTTTAGATAATTGTGCCCTGGGTCACATAATGCACTTATTGTGTTTGGTACATTAAGAAAAGAGGGTGGGACATCTGGTGTACCCAATTTGAACATAAATGTGATCCATATACTGACATAGATGAACTGTAAATTCTACCATATGCAACAAAAAATTGTTCCAATATGGCAGGGGAATAATAAAGTAGAGAATGTTGCTACTTAAATAATGTATTATTCTGCTTGATACGTGTATACTTTCAAGGCACAGAAAAAAGTGAAAAATGTAAAAGTTCATTAAATAGCTCTTCTCCAATTTCATACACATGGCCTACATTTGAACACATTTATAAAAGCAATACAGGAACCGGTAGTGTTTAAGGAAAGCAGTGTGGGTATATATATGGATTCAGTTCTTCTACTTCACAAAAGAAATCCCACAATTCCAGTAGTACCAGGAGAAAAGATAACTGATAGCACAAAGTTCTGCTTAAAGAAACACTAGTAACGGACCACTACATTGTATTATGAAAATGTAAAGGAAGTAGTAAAGAAAACTACTATCCAGAGCTGCATAAGGGCTTATTAATAACAAGGTACTTTATAAAAGACCCATGGTGGAAAGTCCTGCATAACACCACAATGGAACACACAATGGTAGGGCAGATGCTGGTAGTAGGATCTCTGTATACCACAAACATTGTGCGTTCCTTGTCCTATTTATACACTTTGGTGAACTATTGGACTGGGGTCCTCCACTTTTAAAGATGTTTCTTTATGATAATTATGGGTTGCGCCCTGTTCTCCCTTGAATTTTGGAAAATTGAGCTACTCATTTGTTATTTTTAATACATAGCAACAAGGATATATTTTTATGTGGTTGTACCAGATCCCTTATGTTTTACAAATGTATTTGTACATTGGTTCTTTAACTGTCTTAAAAAGCATCGGTTTTGGCCGTTCCCTTTTACGAGGAAGCATCAAGCACGCTCTTCTTGTCCTGCTGTTAGATATGCATTGTCCAGTTCTTTGAGGATTAGGGGAAACTGTAGCTCTGGTTCACTCAGTGTAAGGACTATAACTGAACATATCTTACATATCACACTTATGGAAATAAGTAGGCCTGGGATTGTCTTCTCAGTAAAATGGAAGGGACTAAACTTGGCCTGCTGCCATCATGTCAACAAATGTATTTACATTGGCTTAGACCTTTTACCACCAAAAAAAGCCCTGACCTCCCCACCACTGCAAAGCACTAACCTTGTTCTTGCCCAATCAGGCAGTTCCTTGACTTTTGTTTATCTGTCACGAGATGAAGCAAATCCTCTGTTTTTTAATGTACAATTTCTACTTAAATTGCAACATTTACTTTAATAAAATCTTCCTAAATGCCATAATGAAAGAGGCTATGCAAAAGGTATTTTTTTTTTATATCTAGCAAACAACATTTAGCTTTCACGTAGAGAAGCCCTGGGGACTTTGCCTTGCATTAGATATATTCCATTAATGAGCTTGCAGTACCGGAAGAAAGTGGAAGTCAGGCAGACAGCTGAGATGGGAGGAAATGATGGGAAGATATTTTTGGGGGCTTTTTTAAATATGAGTTGCTGATATGTAAATGCATCAATACTCTGAAGCAGAGATCCGGAACAAAGTGCTTCCTCTCGTATGGAAAGCACAGACACAAATCGAGGGAGGGCAGAGAATTACTCCAAGAAAGTCTTCTGGACCGATTATAAAGATTTAAGGGATTATGAATTGAAATCAAATACATGAATGGGTAGATACAAAATCCTTAAAGGGGAATGATCACTAAGATACGTGTTGAACATACACAAAGCAGTATTTTTAAATTACTGTTATTATTTACATTTACAAAACATTGGGTTTCCCTGTTTGGTGGCTGTTGGACTTTAAATTATCCACCCAAAAGGGCCAGCAGATGAAGCTGGAAAATGTATCATAAGGGTTAGGATAAGGTTTTTCTTTGATGAGTTCTGCAAGGTGAGTTTGCTGCCTCTTGCCATACATGTCTACCACAGGTGTCCCAAAATGGCCAAAGAGGGACACTTTATTTCTATTGGTAAACATAATTATGTAGGTTTCTACTATAAAATTAAGGTTTTGGGAAATTATCAAATGTATGGTTTAGAAAAGTAACAGATCTGCTAGAATACATATTGTCCTATTTGTGAGCATCTTCTGCAAGAACTCATAAGGTAGAGAAGTGAAGTCATCATATGTGAAGTGTATCCTATCATAAATGTATCATATCATGAATACCATATGACCACTTTAAGGCCAAGAGTATGTGGACACTTAACCATCACGCCTATATTATTAATATGGAGATGTCCCCTCTTTGCGACTACTAACAACCTCCACTCTACTGGGAAGGCTTTCCACGAGATTTTGTGTATCTGCGGGAATTTGTGCCCATTCAGCCAAAAAAAGGTTTTGTCAGGCACTGACTGGATGAGAAGGTCTGGATCCCAGTTGGCAGTCCAATTTATCCCAAAAGTGTTCAATGTGGTTAATGTCAGGGCTCTCTTGTGGCAAAGGTGGCATCCTATGCAATGTTTAAAGCCTCTGAGCTCTTCAATACGATTAATTCCACTGCCATTGTATGTCTATGTGTTTGATTTTATACACCTGCTAACAATGGATGTGGCTGAGACACCTAAACTCAAAAATTAAGAGGGCCGTCCGCATAGTTTTTTTTATATAGTGTATATCTTGTTTTGTGATAGCAACATTTAGTTACATTTGAATTTGTACAACTGCATATTTATTGCCTATTTTGAAACAGCAAAACCAGCTCATGATGCCAGATAGGATTTTAGAAATGCGACATGCCATCTGAAGAAGCGACTTCTAAGTTCCCGAAAGTTTACGTAACTTTACATCTTTTTCTCTATTAGCCCAATAAAAAGTATCAACTTTAGTTAAAAACTCTAGTAACACTACCAATCTTTACTCAATGTTATTTGTTCATTTAAGCATCATAATTAAATCACATAATCCAGCCAAATGACTTTTTTGATTTACATAAAAGTTTTTTCTAAGGAAAATGTTCAACTTTGACATGTTGCTCTGAAACTGAACATCGCTGGACTGTTCTTTTTCATGGACGGTTGAAATACATCAACATTTATGTTGGCACATAACTGGAATAAGCTGTAATAGGTAAAAATTGAAAATTTTCTTGGAATCCTTCCACAAACTGAAAGTGTGGGGCCTCTTGAAATCTAGTTATAAACTAATGACATTTCCAATTTGGTTAGGAAGGAAGGGCTTAAAGTGGCTGTCCCTAATGAATTGAGGCACCGTTAATCAATGTCCCTTTTCTTTTTCTTGTTAAGGACTTGTCATAATCCTGGATTTTATAGCATGCTTGACATAAAACTATATGAAAGTTTTCTGGCATGTATAGTAAGTATTCTACTTTAAATGGACACGCCGAATAGGAAGTCTTTATTAATTCATTTCAAGCCAGCACAACACGGTCATAGCTTGCAATTGCTTGTGTATAGAACTGGTTCTCAAAATTAAATATATAATAATAAATAAATATTTTTTTTTAATCTAGCTTTGGAAATGTGTCAATGTTTGAAGATTTTTGTTTTATGTAATATGCATTTTCTTTATATGTGTGCTCAAAGAGGCTTTTACAACATCATTGCCTCTGAGGGTTGAAGAAGGATGGATGGAGGAGCAGGGAAATTGAATCAGTCTTAAGGATAATGATAATAATAATAATAATAATAATAATCTATTGAATCTACAACAATCAGCTGCATGTTCCCTACAAGATTCAAGGTAAGACCTTTACCAACGTATAGAGTTATTGGTCTAGGTAGCCCTAAGGATGTAGGTAGCCCTATGTAATATATGCAATATACACTTGATGTTAGTAGAGGTGTTTTAAGTCACCTTGATGTAGTTTGTATCACACAATTATATGACAATACCACAGGTTGTTTTCAACCCAAAACACTAAGACTAAGACTTAAAGGTGTCTGAGCATCTTCTAGAATACTTCTGGAGTGTTACCTGCATTTTCAGCACAACCTACTAACAGTGCATAGGTACCGTCATTGAACTAAATGAATATGAATATTCCTGCTAAATAATCCATATTTATCATTTTGAACCTTTAAATTCCCTTTATAACTGCAGGACATTAAAGGAAACAAGCACTGAGATTATTAGCACAAAATGTTCCAAGGTACTGTTTCAATTGAAAGAATAAAAAGTGCCCAAAGTTACACATTCATTTAGTAAATATATATCTAAATCATTACGAAAAAGGAAATCCACAGCTACAGTATTTGTACTATGAAATATTCATGCACCAAAGTACAGGAAAATACTTCAATAATAAAAATTCCAGCCAATCCTACACTGGAAAATAATTTAAATTACAGTGCAAATGAAATAAAAATATTGTATTCTGTCTCTTTTTTTAAAGAGAGTTCTAGGAAAAGTTTAATGAACACAATTTCCTATTACAGATGTGCAGACTTTTACTTTTTACGCTATGTCTCTTTCTTTTCCTCTAGATTGAGTGTACTAAGGATACATTGTGGCTATTTCATTCTGGTGGAAAATCCTTGCTAGCTTCTCAGTTATCACGGGCAATGAATACACAGACGTTTGTGAACAATCTCTCATTTTAGTACTCCATAGACAAACATAAGGGCCTTAGAGTTTTTCACTGGAGGATTTTTCTCTAATGCAAAGCCATAACTTGGGCTCTTGGCCCCTGGGGCTCGGTCAGAGGTCCTACACCATCCTTTTCTGGAAGCAGAAGGGGTTGCAGGGGCCACGTCATTGGTGGCGCTACCCCTCTGTTTAAGAGATTGGCAGACAATATAAATCAATAGGGCAGCTATGCTGGGACACAAGGAATGGAACTATGTGTCCATGTTAACAAAAAAAAAATGTAATCAATGCATGATATCACATATATGACCACATTTTCCACAGCACTCATGGCTTACCATACAGTAAATTAAAACTATAATCTGTTATATCTGCTATAAAATCATAATTCATCTCATTATGTAAAAAAACATGTATTGACTGTGTTTTTTTGCCTTTTATGTTAATTTTCCATGTATACCTTATTTAGATTCATATTATCAAGCTCTGACATCACATCTGCCTCCATCAATAGAAAAGACAATACGGACACACAAGAGACATCTATGAGAAGATTTTGTTTTTCCAAATTAAATTTCATCCAAAGTTTCCTACATTTCCCCTGACCCTCAACGATTACTGCTTTGGAATACTCCTATCAACCTAAGCAGAAAGTTGTAACATGCTTATTGAGCTTCCTTCACGTTGTTATATCAGAATAAATGCTTCAAATTTTCCAACGGTGTTAGTTGCATAAAAGAACCTGTTTATTTTATTGCACATCTTTATATTGGATGTTCAAATGATGGCTTCCAGCTGTCATCATTCTAGTGAATCTCAGCAGAGAATTGCAGAAGTTGTTAAACAGTTTTGGTTTCATTACCTTGCTTTACATTGCAATCTTTGTAGTTATCAAACCAAAATAGTCTAGTATCATCACAAATTATCTTCTGAACCAAATATATTGGGGTCACTGAGAAGTGTCCTTGTTTTTGAATGAAAGGCAAGACAGTGCAGACATTGTTAACTACTGTAGCTGGAAACGCCTGATTTTTAATGGAATCTTCATCGTCGTCTCTACGCCCTTTATCACCCCTGTGTCCCAATGGCACGTTGCGTTATCTAATCCAAGTTTAAGTTTAAAAGGCTAATTGATCATTGGAGCACCCTTTTGCAATTATGTTACACAGCTAGAAATGTCCTTGTTTTCCCTTGTCGACCCTAAACTTTTGAACGGCAGTGTACGTCTATAAACATATTTACACCTTTACAGCTGAACGTGCCTCCGAAGGGTTAAAGCCGTGCAGAAGCCAGCGAGCTATAGTTCTGCTTAATGGCTGCAGAATGCATCATCTCGCTCAGATAGTCGCGTCTGCTCTAGCGGAGATGTTTAGCAGTCAAACGATATCACGTTACCCAGATTGTATAAATATAGCATGAATGATTTCCGCTCGCAGATATATAACGCAGGTATCTCTTTACAAAGCCCCTGCTTCAGGCCAGCTGAACGCCTTAACAGTGCTGCGAGAAGCTGCACTCTTAATCCCTTTCGCAACAAAGATCTGTTTCTTTGCTTAGCGTGCAGTAGGCCTCAGAGGCCCGTGTGTGCCTTGGCTTGTAGGCCAAAAGCCTCCTGTTTACAATTTCCCCATTCCTGTTTTTAATGTTGTTCCGAGACCAAGCACAAAGGACTAGTTTTGTCCTGGAGAAACAGGGGAGTTATTAGAGGAGGACAGGAGGAAGGAAGGGAAATCCAAAGGGAGAAGCCCAGGAGGGATTAGCATGCACAGCTGTTCCCTGAGGACATGAGCTTTATCCTTTTATAATTTCCTCCCCATTTCAAATTTTAATGTCTCGTTTCCTCTTACCCTACTGTTTTCTTATATTCAGGTTTTTTTTCCCTACTGAATTGAACAAATATGTGTATTTCTATTCCCCCATGGCTATTATTTTAGCAGGGCTCGGTAATACACTTTATGAACACTTTATTTTTGCAATGCTAAATACGAATATATATATATATATATATATATATATATATATATATACACCCTAGTGAATTTAACTATGTAATTTAATTAAAAAAGTAAAACATTATACTGAAAACCATGATTCGGAAGTACAACGTACATATCGTATGTTTTATCATTTTACCAAATCATAGTACGCTCTTAACAATATTATGAATTATGGGAATCTCATTCTCTACAGCAAAGAACACAAATCAGCGGAGAAAACCTTTTTGGTATACCAGTATATATAGTTGTTGGTCATACAAAATTACATAGTATTTTACATGAATTTTATTATAAATATCATGTGTCTTTTCAGTATTCTGTTCAAACAAGTCTGGTATCAAATAATTTTATTATATTTTAATGTTCAATCAATACACAGCTAAAAAATAAAAATTGACTTGAAACATAACATCTGTTTTTTTCCACTTAAAGTATGTGAGAGCTGCCACTCTTTTAAATTACTGTGTTGCTCTAAGATATATGTGATAATAGCTTTACAAAGGAAATATTGTAAGCAATCCTATGAACGCTATTGCAGTCCATTGTTGATTTAGTTTTATCTCATACCCACCAACATTTGGGCACCCAAGAGCATGTGAAACTAGGGGCAGCAGCGTGATTTCACAGCACAAATTGTCATAGAACATGTAAACGTTGTCATAGTCTCAAAATTCGTGACACTGACCAGTATAGCGGGCATTTGAGACATATGGTTGTCTAAACTGTCCCAGCCCATTCAGTAGCGTTTCCAACTATGTAAGGCTCAAGCTGAAGTGCCTGTGCTCATGATACAATTAACAATCAAATTAATTTCCTACACCTATAGGCAATTAGGAACGAGCAAGTTTATCATTGCTGCAGGCCTGGGCTATACCTAAGGTATGGCATCTCCAGGCTTTGGGATGTTTTTATTTAACATCGCATAGGTAGTATGGGTAATGACTTCCACAAGCATGTCGATGTGTGCGTAGGGACACCATGTCTGTAGCCAGTTGGACCGCGGTCAGCACATAAAAAAAGGACCTTGTTCTTCCCTAAAAAGCTAGAGAGAACTCTCAATACAGGACATTAGTTCTGAATAATGAATTCTGAGTATCTGCGTAAGCAACTGTTTCTCCTGCAGTATTATTTTTTCCCTTTTTCTATTGAAGGCGGAGGTTTGGCCACCTTATTCCCAAAGTGTTTAACCTTGCTTATTTATCATGTTCTTACATAATTATATGTAACATTTTGATGTGATAATGTCTGCTTTGCTGCACAAGCAAAGCTCTATGTCTGTTCTGTAAGAGTTACTGTTACATGCTCGGCAGTTGTATGAACACCCTCAGGGGTCCTGGGCCCCCGATAATAGCCATACCTCCTGTTACCCTGCAAATGGTAACTTGGCCTGTGCCTCTTCACAAAGGGGCTCTCTTGTACTCTTATAAGAGAACTGGCTCACAGCCTGACTGTTCTCTCTGCAGTGAAAGTGTGAGTGTCTGGCTACTTTATCTCTTATGGGTAGCTGCTCCACAAATGGGGTCTGTTTATGATGTGAGCTTTTTAACTTTTCAATCTCCTGCACCAACTTCAGCCTTTTATCTGTGTTCCTCTGTAACCTTAATGACCCACATGTCTTCCTGACAATTATTTTTTTCCTGAACTCGGAAAGTCACATTCACACCACTTTTTGCTCAAATCCCTTTTAAGTGCCTTTTATCTGAAATGTGTTGCCACTCAGGTACTCGCACTTAAATGGTTAACACACTTAAAGTAGAAAGTCCAAAATTCACATCATTATTAATATTATATGTGTGCTGAAGTAGAAAATATTATTGGTATTTTTGCATTCATGCTGTACTGTCACAGGAAAGATTAAAAGTAAGATTTTGAGAAAGTACCCCATAACAAACCCATCAGTCATTTTAATCACTGAGTTAAAGAACATTTTACAAAGGAAATACTATGATTTACAATTCTATGGTAAACAGATGGCGAAGGATTATTGGTCAGAAACCCACTGTTCTGAACACCCTAAATTTAGAAAGATCCAGGAAATTCTCTTTACTTAATCTTTTTTATATGGCATATAGATATATGTCTTAAAATCATCTGGCAACTGGGGTGCGTGGTGCAATACTTATACGTGATTCATGGGGCAATGAGGAAATAAGGAATGTGGTCTTCTTCATGTTCTTATGACACAGATGAATATAACATCTGCAAGTGTTATGGACATTTTGGACCCAAGGAATGTTTCAGATGGGCTGCATATTACTGATCATGTTGAACAGTAGGTCTTCTTAGGATCCGCGTGAGCAAATGGCAACTATAGATCTGCCGAGTCAAAACTGTACAATTTAAATATGTGTGAGTTTTTTTAATCAAATATTGTTTTTTTAGGGCCATATGGTCATCTGAACCATATATTAATCAATACTAGTCACGGTAACCCCCTGAGGCTGAGGACACATGGGGGTAGGTTTGAGTTTGGGAGGGGGCACTGATGTATTCCTGGGCAGACTCCTTGCCTGCCTGCCCCATCCTCTCTTACGTCTAGGTCACCCTGTGCTCATTGGGGGCCATTGCAACTCCCACTTTGTCGCTAGGTGGCTGTTTGGGTAAGGCGAGCGGTGGATTATTTTGACACCTGAAATGTTCGGGGGTATGCAACCCTCCCCTACTAATTGGGAAATGCTGACCAAAAATACATTTTGTTCTGCAGATTAAAATAATTTATATTTTTGTCTGTTATCGACTATTGTTCATCCTGTTCTTCTGGAAAAAAAAAGACAAAAAGAAACACCACTATTGTTTTTTATGATAAATGGATTACATATCATCATGTGTAGATACCAGGTCCTTTTCAAACTGATTTATAGCTTCATATGTATTATATTATTAGTATTTGTAGTATTTATATAATGCCACCATAGTTTGCAGCGTTATACAATGGGATTGCAGGTCTAGCCAGCATATTTGTCTGAGAAAGGTATGCAGTAGGATTAGTGTTTTCCACAAAGTGTGTCTTGCAAACAAGACAAGGGTCCCTAGCATGTACAGTACACCTGTGAGATCATCTGAGGGATTTACCTTTAACAATTTGGTTTAAAAAAAAAGAGGACCTACTTCATTGTTGTTGGAATGAAGGTCATCTCTGTAGTGCTCCCCTGTGGATGCTATTCTTTGATGTGTACTTGAGTAGTCACCTGTCAAAATGTTGAGTCCAGTCATGGGGCCATATCTAAAGAGTCAACTGAGAAATCTATACAATATCTGAAATAAGTAAGATGCCTGATTGTACAGAACTTTCTTGCATGTTGGACTCCCAGTGGTTGCACCACTGACTGCCCTTAACAACTTGAACCACCTGAGCTATCACCTAAGTGATCATGATTATAAATATTTTTGATAAAAGATGAGAGTTGGTACCGTGTTAGCCGTAGAATTACAGCAGACAAGTGGAGTTTGAATGATACCTTTATTGGCGAAATATTTTTGACAGACCTTCGGAGCAGATTTTCATAAGGGTAAAGCCAAGTTGAGAACCTGGTTGCTTTTACAGGCAAAAGTTGCATTTGAAGGAATTTAATGTCTGTCCCTGCAGCCCAGTCAGAGCTTTATGTATACTTCTCAACCTGCTTCAGACCTAAGTGTGCATTGGGCAAGCAAGGAGTAGGCCTATGTCAAAGTTGAGATGGTATAGAGAGATGTGCTTCTTCTTCTTAACCAACAGAGAGCCAATGGATCATATATTTAATGTCCATGTTTCTGAAGCCAGCGCTTGTGTGATATTATTCCTTGATCTGTGACGTCTGAATAGTGATACAGACTCATTTTACAGCTCCACATACACATAATGGCCCACATAATTTCATAGACTGAAGGACATTCTTGATGATGGAAGCTTTTGATGCTTTTCCAATGTATGTCTGCAAGATGTCCTCTCATCACACTCAGCCAGCCCAGCAATACCACATGCATCTGAAATTTTGTGCAAAACATGGTTATATTTAAATTTTAACTCTAGCATCTGGATGTGGATTGAACACTGTTTCTAATAATATACAGGCCAGAAATTATAGGAAAAGTATAAAGCATTTTAATGCTCAAGTATAACGTGTCCTTAATTCAATGCAGATTTTCATGTTTCTTACATTTTTAGACAGTAAGAATATAAAAACCATTTGTTTTTCAGGAAAAGGAGGATATACCATACATATAGTCACTCTGTGGACGCTAATGATTCCACCAGATGACCTCCCACTTTATTCCCCAAAACCTATGTTCTGTGTAATGGTGTAAATTCTATGTTACAGAAGAAAGGATATTGTCATTGTGTTGCAAGGTCCTTCTCAAATAGAACAGATTGGTAATGGGAGGTGGTGATTTTCCAGTAAGGGTTCACCCTGTTTCCAGCCTAAAGTGGATCATTACATTAGGACAATTAATCTGTTTTTTTCTGATGGATGGAGCAATATTTTATTGACAGCGGTGTCCGGAAGAGGAAAGGAAGGCAATGTATGTAGTCTGAGTGAAGAAAATTGGTCTGTGTAAACCACAACAAGGAAGATGTATATTTCACGGGGACGTTGTTACTAATGAAGGAGGTACTTCTGAAACCCAAGGCCGCAGATATGCATTTTAAGATTGCCAGGCATCACTGGTGTGCTATTTTCTCTGTCTTATTCTTAGACAGTATCTTATGGGGCAATTTTTAAGGCATTAGTAAAACAAAAGGTTGTCCATTTTCCATTTAGCATCGGCCATTTTCCATATAGCATCGGCTATATATATATATATATATATTATATATATAATTATATAATATAGCAAAGGCATTAGTGGGTACAAAAATTAATGGGGCAATTATTTTAAGGCATTAGGTAAAACAAAAGGTTGTCCATTTTCTATTTAGCATCGGACCATTTTCCAATATAGCCGGCTTATATATATATATATATATATATATATATAATATATATACAAGGCATTAGTGGGTGTACAAAAACTAATGGGCATTTTTAAGGCATAGTAAACAAAAAGGTTGTCCATTTTCCATTTTTCACTGACATGATAAATCTAGCACCACATCATTACAAGAGCAGCTCGCTATATATTATATAATAATATATAATATATATACAAAGGCATTAGTGGGTGTACAAAAACTGTCCCTTTAAGTACATACACCATACTTTTCAATACATTCATGACAGATGGGTAACTCTCAATTCCCTCTATGGTTGATGCTAACTGATGTTTGCGGAGGAAAAAGATTGAAAGGCAATTTCTTAATTGCAACCATTGAAATTCTGTACATTGTAGGGTTTAGGAATTTCACGATTAATACATAAACAATGTACAAGATTAGGCACCATCAGAGTTTGTGAAGGACATGTGACAACTGAAAGGCTACTCATAAGTATATAATTTACAGCACCTTTATATATAACCAAGCTCAATTTGTTAGAATAGATTTAATTTCAGTTCTCGTTTATGCGTAATGCACCATATTATACCTATATACTGCATGCTATATACAGCACTATGAGACAGAAGCAGGGTAGATGTTCACAAAAAATATCAGGTGGACATGTTCCCCAGGACACAGTGTTCCATAGGAACCTGTGCAGGGGTAAAGGGGTATATAAAAGGTATCATAAGCTTCTTAAGATTCCATTTTCCCTGTAAATACAAAAATATCCATTTATTTCAGTTAAAGGGATATGATGTATATAAAATATTTGTAAATACGATGGAACTGTAGCATTGTCCATTCTTATCAACCTTTCAGAGCTTACGGGGAATCAGTGAAATATTGGCTGGTGGAATCTAGTTGCATAGAACTGAAGGGCCTTGGGCACATTCATTCTGGTACTCTTATCCCAGCCCATATCCTGCTCATATGATTTAAGGTATTCATTTATTTCTTCATAGCCTGGTTTTGAGACACCTGTTGTATTTGCTTCTAGATCTCCAAATGTCTACTACAGATCTGAAACAATATCTATTTTAGAGCAGATTCTTGAAATGCAAATAATGTATTTGATGAATTAACAATTAAAGTTCAGAGTGTGCCAGTGTCATAGCATTCATCCAAATGCATAGGGTGGCTTCTTCTTCTTTAGCACCCATCTGAGATCATCAGGAAATTACTGTCACAAATCGTCATACTCATAACCTTTGGCTATGAAGTGTTGCTGCCACCGGAAGGAGGATACTTTGGGACAAGATACATTTCATATAGTTAATACTGTGTCTTGTGCATGTCATTCTCTTCTTGTGTATCTGGCTAGTACTGATCCTTCAAGTCTTAAATGTTTTCACGCTTGCCCACTTACTGGTATCTCAGTTCCACTTGAGATTATATCACTTTCCAAAATGCTATTTTTGATTTTCAGTTTATCTAATCATATTGACAGATGAAAATAACCAGTATAATCCACATTATCCGTGAGTCATATTGAAACATATTTAGTCTGCATGTGAGATGGATAGAAGCACTCTTAACTACTCATTGTACCTTTTATTTAAGCTGATAAAGGGACAGCTTTGGTATAACATTTGATTAGCGTGTCGCCTCCCGGACTCTGCAGCTCAATCAGTTTCAGCACTGTATACCCCCTGGACTTAGCACTGTCTACCCCCTGCAACCCCTGTACTTGTGAATATGCTTCCACTTGCTCTTTACTGGTCCATTTCTTAGCATGGACTTCATTTATGATGTCATAACTCAAAACAAAGTCTCTACTACATGCAGATTGTGGGTAGCAAGAGGAGACATCTAATATGCCTTAGGGCTAGAGATCGTCATGCTCCACCACTGTGTTACCAGGGATTGATGTCAGCCCTGTTAAATGGGTGGGTGGGTGGCTGAGCAGTAGCAAATCTATTTAGAACACAGACCCCCCACATCTGAGGTGCATTATTGTCTTCAACAAACATCCTTCCATTTATCTGTAATCAGCAATACACAAGGATATTTCCCACTGCTTGGAATCTTGTAAATAAATAGTGAAGAGTAAGTTTGTAATGTTTGTGCATAAAACCATTAATGTTACAGGGCTTGGATACAAAATAAATTCCTTTTGAATACACAGAATATATAGTATAAATGTGCTATGTGTGTGATATTAATATAGGTCTGTGCATAGTTTGGTTCTTCTTTGATAACTTAGGAAATATATGACAAAGTAGCAGGAATCTAGAAAGCAGGTGTCAAATATTTTCCCTTCAAAGAAAAGCCAAGTAAAAGGAGACAGGGTTCATCTAAATATTGACTTTTCATAGGGTTCTGATCTTTGCTCAAAGTCCGTGCCAGATTTAGTCACGTCCAACGTGTCACGTGACTGTACTGTACCGTGTCCTCGAAGAAACAACTGGGCACACCTGACCGGGCGTTCTATCAAAGAGAAAGGGTAATGAGAGGAACTGAATATTTGTATACCAACCTTTTAGTTATTTTGTTATTCTGTAAGTAAGCTTGTTCAGCCACAATAGTTCTTGTTTTAAGGCTAAAATGTTACATCTTAATATTGTCGGTATTATACATCTCCCTATGTACACTGCACAGTAAACATGGAATCAAAGGGTCTAGTCCACTGTTTTGGTTTTCTAAGAAATTTGCATATGTATACACACACATTCTCATCAACCCTTTGGCTGGCTAATGCCAACTAAGAATGATGAGAGTTCAACTATGTCCTAACAAATCGCTTTTTCCTACTATGATATCCTCCTTTTTTACGAGCTTAGAATATTAGATGTGTATGGGTACATCACGACAAATAGTAAAAACAGAAAGAAAATGTTGCCTTTAAAATTATTTACAAAATTATTTACAAATTAGTTCTCTTTTACAAATAGACTAATATAGTTGAATCCCAGAGGGAGGATGCAATTCAAAGGGTTAAAAGCCTTTCAGCTTGTAACCTTTTTGAACTAGAGGTGCATTGAAATGCAAATGAATTCCCCTGGGTGATTGATCAGTTTCAAGAAAGAACATCTTAGTACAAAAACATTTTCCCACATACTATATTAGTTGTACTGGTGCCCAGTTGAAAATATTTTAGAAACGCAGTGGGCCAAGGGGTGATCTTTTTAATTCAGGGTAAACTTCCTTTTGGGAGTCTAATTCAGGCCTCGGAGGAGAGGATGCGGCTTTCAATAAAAATAACACATCAATTGTCACTGTACTCAAAGTCAGGGACATTCCTGTGACTAAGACACTTCCTGCCTCTACAAGAGACTTACTCTGGCGTGGAGGAATGAAAACATTGCTGACTGAAACATGGGACCTACGCAAAAAAGAAAAGACTTGCTGAACGCTTTTCGAGACGCTGAATATATTTAAAGGGGAGTGAAGAACAGAAAGAAGTGTTGTTCCAGGTGTATCTTCTTTACACAGTGAAAAAGTAACTTTTTGTCCCTTTCATTCCCTTGCAACCTGTCAGTCAGGGCTCGAGTGGCGATGACAAGGAGGCCTTAGCACTTTAAGGCTTGCTATGTTTTTATGCTCAGATCGTGGTAGTGTCTGGTGTCTTCAGCCATCAGCCCCGAGGGCCAGTCTGGGCCTCCTGACAAGCCAGTGGAGAGGCTAAAATTTGCACCCACATCTGTCCTTGGTGGTGAAGATGCAACATGCTCATTTACTCTACAACCTGGATTTCCCCCTGTCTGTTGCTGCTCTGTTCTAGGCCACTACTGTCTAAAATATTCCTAAGACTTAAAAGTATTTTTTTTTTAATGATGATTCTATTAACAGTCTCCACAGTTTCCAGTTGAGCATCCATACAACATAAACACAAAGTTACAACATACAACATATGCATAAAGTAACATTGTCTAAATATATCTGGTTATAACCAATCATTTGGGATGTTATAGGTCATAGCATCATATGCATAAAGTGTGGGATCTTGCTGGGTTGTCTACAAGCAAAACTACACAGTGGTTGTCTCGTTTTATCACATATATATATGTATCTCAAACCCGGGCTGTGTAGACCTGAGGGGGCTCAAGGTTAGCGCTACTGAACCAGACGCTGGTGCCATGCTGTTGTCCTAATCAGGTGTCAAAGACCTAGATGTCTCACCATCATGATGTCCAATATTTCCCACTATGAAAGTGATTTACCGGACTTTGGAAGTGTTGGGATAATGCTACACTTTACAATGCTGGGCCTATCTTTGTAATTGTGTGATAGTTTAAGAGATTAATAAACATATGGATAATTAAAATTTTCTTTGGGGGGCTAGAGTTGCGCTTCTCAGGGGAAGTGGGGTGGGGAAGAGATGGGGTTTAAGTATTAGCCCATAACACACTTAACCACTCTATATGGAGATCAGCAACACTTAAAATATTTTTTGAAATATATATTAAAGTTCTTTGTAATTATCAGTTTTAACTATTTGGTTGATCACATAATGCAAGTGGGTATCTGAGGCACTTTGATAAAACAAACTACAAAAAGAATGTCCAATGTCGACAATAACTAGGAATAAACGTAGCTTTTACAAAAAAACACCTAAGTTTTTGGATAGTATGTTGCATTACTAATAGATAAGCTGCAATTTAATAGTGCATTTTCTATCAGTGAAAGCTCTACGATCACATTCAGTGAACTGATTCCTTCATTCACAAGCATCACTGCCTGGATGGAAATATCACTTGATGTTATGCCAGTGGATTGTAGAGTAATATAAAAAAAAAAAGTTGGAAAAAAGTCCTTAAGCTACGGGATCACCATACAGCCAAGAATTTAATGTTTCCAAACTTACTTAATGTAGGTGTTATGATTTGGACAACTTGCTCGAGAGCAGTGCTAATGTGATATATGCCACCCAAAATATCCTTCATTAGAAGACCATAGCTGTAGCATATCTTTTCTTGAGCTCTGGTTAGTCAATCAGATACAGAATTATAATTATTAACTAAACTGTGCTTAAGCAAGCACATTGTAAAAATATTACTTGAGGGCAGCTTTGTCAATATTTAACCCCTTTTGGTGTCACAGCAAGTGTTGTTTCTTAATGTGTTCCATTAAGGTGTTACCAAAAGGGACGTTTTAAGGATTTCCCTATTTAATTACATGTATATTTAATCAGTATGGATGTGTCTCTTCCGAAATGATTCCTGAACCGCCTAATTAACTAGGTTCACATAAAAGATGCTTACAATTTATAGCGTTACTTGGGCGTGAGTGGTAATGAGTTGGCAAACAATGGGTTAAGTGCCGGTTAAGCTGGGAGTCTTCTTTCAGCATCCCGTCTGACACAGGAAGTGGCCCGTGTCGCAACTTGTTTTGTCCTCTTGTAGTCCGATATCAAAGGATCATCAAGCAAGTCAGAGGGTTCCTGGGCTGTGATCCTGGCCGATGAGGGCTTCATATCTCCTCTTGCTTACATCTCAATTGCAATCACCTGTTATAATTATAAATCTGATCTGCTGCCAAATATGAACAACAAAGGTCTTTATGAGCGACTGACACCAATGAAATGTCATCCGGTCATTACATCTCAGGGTTCAGCTTTGATGCCAGATAGTGATAATGAGGACATGACTAATACAGAATGGCACATTATCTACAGAGGTTTAGGATGTAGGCATCATATGCTGGTCTTGCAAAAGTTATAATATTTAGCACTGATTTTGAAATAACCTGGAAGAGTCACAGTATCATACCTTATATTCCCTGCCTCATTTCTTAAAACTCCTAAAATTCTATTGACTAGTCATTTATTTTCTTTCTTAAATTAAGGTAATATAAAATATTACTCTGCAGGACTTAACATCTTTCATGATGTCATAAGTTAGTTTTCAGATACAGCTAGATAACAAAAAACCAAACCACCCGTGAATAACGCCTCTCATGTTACGGCATTACGGGTGCCTGGTGGAGATAATATATAGCGCTGATAATATATATTTATCTACACCGAAGCCAAAAGTCTGTAGTAATGAGTAAAAAGTAAAATAGAAATGACTAAACCTCATCCTTTATGCACAACATGTTTGAAAATATTTACACAGAGGAGGTGTAATGTGGTGAAGAAGAGGGTGATCTGGGTGGTGGCACTAGCTGAGCTGTGGCTTAGTCAGACGGAGTGTGGCTTCATAAGCCAGACTAGATAGCAACATAAAGAACAAATACTACACTAGAGGAGGTGTTTGATCTGGCTCAGTTTCAACACTCAGGTCTCCACTCTTCGAGAACCTGGCTGAGTTTGGACAGATTGGGCTGAGCCAGGTGTTGTCCAGGTTTTGTCCCACTCTAATGGGCTATGCAGAATGCCAGTTTGTCTCCTCATAGATTTGTTATCATCAATATAAAAGTATTGAAGCTCTGGTTTAAAGTGATAAATATGGAGCAACCAATAGTCAAAATAATCTTCTAACTTCAATGGAACTTTTTTCTGTGGCAGATAGCTCTATGTCTATACCTTAACAATCAGGCGTAATGGTACTGTTGGAAATATTCATTTTAACTGAATTCCATCCTGTTTTTTCCCCCCCAGCGAACGTCCTGTTTCTGCCACTTTATCACAAAGTGCTAGCACTAACCACCGCGTTGCTTCATTTGAATTGAGAAGGAAGTGTTCCATATGGTAAATGCTCCAGGGGATTTTCTGTCTTCCTTTTTGGAGGCTAATCAGACTTCATAATCAAACCTTTATTTTGGAGCCTTCTCCGCGGCAGAATTTTCATGAGGCAGGATGTGGTAGCAGGATCCGCTGAAAATAAACACTACAGATTTTTTTTTTGTTCCCCTTGAGCGATAAACTAATTGATATTTTAACCCCTTGGCTATTAGATTAGTTGTTTGTGAATTGCCAAACAATAGGCACATTATTTAACAATGAGGTAGCATAGAGGCATCACAGCTACTAACTAACATAACATAGCGCTTTGAGTTCGATATAGAAAAAACCTCATACACGGTCAATTTGTATTTATATCCTACACATATACTTGGGCATGAAAAGGTTGCCAGAATAAGGTGAATGTAACATAACACAATATTTAATAAAGAGACTAAATAAGCAGTTAATGACCAATACAAAAAATACGATAAAAAACTTTTTTATCATTGTGCTAATATTTTTCCGTAAAACAATTAAATTCCAGTTGTCATATATATATATATATATATATATAATATATATATATATAGTGCAAGAATATCTTGTAGATGATTACATTATTATACTTAAAACAACATAACAGATAACAGTCTGTTAAAGCAGTTGAATCTTTTTTTATTATTAAACAACGGGTAAATCCAAAGTACAGCGGGATACTGAGACAGAAGGAGAAAAAAAGGAGAGTTGTCATGTATGCAACATATAATGTATGTGTGTTCATTGTATCAACAAACGCTGGCGTGAATGTAGCTCGATCTGTCAGACTGACTCACCCGTGACAGTTTTTCTGTGCTCATGTCAGGATATTTTTTGAAACCTGCTATGCCGCTGTTCTTTTTTTGAGTCTTAATGACTGGAATTGACATGTTTTGACACTTGCAATACCGTTTCCTTGTTCAGTTATCACTGATGTGAGATTATATGTTGTCACCTGATGCTTGATATTTTCATTTATTTCTGTCTACTAAGTATGGGTATTGGAAATATGGGTGTCTCCTACAAAGGCACAGATCTCCGTGCTTAATTGCCAGTCAGGCCTCTAGAGGTCTTGGAGCTCCTGCAACCTCTACTGTTACTCCAGTGCCAAAGGACTCCCTTTTCAGACCACCTAGGAGAATTGCACACGTAGCTGCTCGAGCAGTTTTGAAAAACATTTGCAATAGTTATATGTGACGTTTTCTCAATATTTAATGTTATTTATTATGTTATTTGTATTATATGCTATTTGGGGGGCTGTGTATAGGTACAGAATTTTTTGTTTCGATAACTGCTCTTCAGGACATATTTGAAAACACTTTGTAAATAAATAACATACCCTGGCATCTCCAGTCTCCGCAAGGGAGAGATAAAATAATTATATATGCTTTAGTTATTCCCCTGTGGAAAAACAGAACGGGGTAGGCAATGTAAGAGATATGAATAGACACAGTATCAGTTGATGAAGTCCTTGTGAACCCTCCTACCCCACAATGATCATCTTAGGTTTTAGTCTGATTTGTACTATTAACAAGGCCGGCCGAAGACTTAACGCCGCCTGGGGCGAAGTTTAAAATGCCGGCCCACCCCCCGGCATCGGAGGGCGCATTTTAAACTCGCCGCCCCCCGGTACTTACTTTAAAGGTCCTGCGGCGAGTCTCCTGCTCGCCACGGTGCCGGCTTTAATGCTGACGCCGGAAATTGACGCCACTTCCGGCGCTCAGCATTACAAAGCAGCAGAAGACCGAACAGGGAGAACTCGCCGCAGGAGAGAGAGAGGGCGCGAGCGGGTAAGCGAAAACACCCCGGCGCCCCTCTCTCTCTCTTCCGCTTCAAAAAAAAAAACTTCTAAAGTGCGCCTGGGCAATTGCCCAGTGGCTCCATTGTAGGGCCGGCCCTGACTATTAATGGTGAGAATCATTTTCTAATTGTTTTTCATGATTATTTTGGTGTCCTAGTAAATGGATGAGTGCAGCTTCTTATGATGAAAAACATCTTCTGAATCCGCCCTTTCCTCACACAAGAAACCACCAAGTTACTAATCCACTCCCTTGTGATATCCCGCCTGGATTATTGCAACTCCCCACTAACCGGTCTCCCCCTCTCCTGCCTTTCACCGCTTCACAATCCATCCTCAACACTGCAGTTAGATTCATTTTCCTCTACCAGCGTTATGCCAATCACTTCATTGGCTCCCCATACCCTTCAGAATCAAATTTAGACTTCTGACCCTGGCCTATAGAGCCCTCAACAACTCTGCACTGCCTTACATCTCTATCCTCTCCAAATACATCCCTATCTTTTTCTACTGTTTTTACCTCTTTCCACTCCCATATTCAGGATTTCACCCGTGCTGCACCCCTCCTGTGGAATTCCCTTCCCCGTTCCTTCAGACTTTCTGCCCCGTATGCAACTTTCAAAACTCTAAAACCCCCCCTGTTCAGGGAAGCGTAAAACATTCCTTCCCAGTACTCCCAACCATCATCATAATCAAGCCATCTGAACACTCAACAGCTTCAACATATCATCGGAACCAGATCAACTCATCCCCATCCAAGCAATCCTCTCCTATTGTCTCACTTCCCCCTCAACCTCTGACTATATCATAAATTCCCAAGAGCAGGACCCTCTTCTCCTTTGTTATTGTATGTGTTATTGTATGTATGTGTTATTGTATGTGTTTCTAAATTGTTCTTCTGACTATAACAGCGCTGCAGAATCTGCCGACGCTTTATAAATAAATATAATGTAATAGGGAAGGGATAGCTCCCTTTGACCTAAACTATGCCCAACAATAACTTAACAGATCAAGTTATATATTAAATTCTACATGCGTTCAACCCGTAACTCGAGTTATGTAGAAAAACAATATTTGTTTCAAAATTTTTGTGAAACATACAATTTGATGAAAAGATAAGAACTTTTAGCCAATCTAGTCTTCCTGTTAAAAGACTCAAACCTAATCATTCCTTGGCCTTGTCTTAGATTCCCATGCAGGTTTAAATTCCTTCAATTGGTTTAATTGCAGATAATCAAGTAGATATTTTGGTATCCAAGCTAATGGTTGACAAGGCATAAAGCTCAGAGACCCCAAAAGTGTGCCACGTGATTGGGATTGAACTATCATAGTGCTTGTAGTTGCTTTGCTAGCACTCTCACATAGTGATAAACAAAACCCAAACAAGATTTGGTTTCAGTAACAATATTCAGAAGACAAAGTGAATGTTAACTGTTGCAGGTTCTCTTTTTTTCACGGTATCTTTACCAGCTGCAGCTAAACAGAACCCCGGGGAGGCAATCCTTTGACATGGAAGCATTGGAGGACCAGAACACCACTCATATTGTACGCTGTTTCCCCCAAGAGAGCTCACCATCTGCCACTCCAAAAGACTCCATAACTCTATGAAAATCTTTGGAACTCTTTCCTGAAATACTAAAAATTCAGAACGACCCTGGTAAAAGTCACCTTTGTGTAGAATGAGGAGTATTTACATGACCTTTTCGCTATCAGCAAACAGCGATTTTAGAAAGTTCCCCATAGGCACCGGACAACATCCCTTTTGCAAATAATGTTTCAGGGACAATTGTAATTTTAAAAAGATGTACATTTGAAGATAAGTTGCAGCCTCTTTAATATAAAATAATTTGCTTCTTAAAGTAACAGCTTCATCCCCAAAATTGTTATTTTATTTTGCTGTGTACAATTCCTCAATCCATTCAAATCTGTAACTGTACACGTGCACATATGCTCCTACTCTCTTACCGATTATTGAATCAATAATCAATTATTGAAATTGTGATGTCAGGAATAGGATGGGAGGAAAAATATATGTCCTATTGTTTTTCAGCAAAACAGTTTCCATGCAAACAGTGAGGAAACGTTTTTAATGGAGTGTGTACTAAATTGCTGGCCTCCGATATGTATTAACGGCATTAATACTCTATGTTTCAGTGGAACTTACCAGTGTTGCTGGTGGAGCTATAGCAGGTTGGGATACGTAAATTTCGCACAAACATACATTTTGGGGTAATCAGTTTGTGTAAATTGAATTACCGTAAATATCAAATTCAAACAGATTTGTACTATGTTATGTTATCACTATGTTTGCAGTATATGCGTGGCTAGTGATTTTTTTTCCAAATATTTATTAAAAGGAAATACTGATTGAGTTTTCATGTACATCAAACGGGGATCTCTGCGACCATTAATTGAATGCACAAATACAGGCTGTAAAGCCCTTTAAGATCTCCATTTCCACTTTGTTCACTAACACTATATAATAATCTTGACAATATATTTCCAGAAAAGGGTACTAACAGTCCAGATATAAACACTTCCAAATATGAATTGAGCCTGGAGAAAAGTTGCTACTCTATCCATCTCGTTGTTCACATGATGTAAGTAATACGTTCACATCTGGAAATTCTGACATAAACGGGTACATGATATGGATTTCATGAGAAATTTCTCACTCTGAGTCAGAGCAACGAACTACACCATGACTCAGATTAAGTCATCTAATTCCACATATTGCGTCCACCTACAGAACAGACTGTGTAACTTCCAAAGAAGTGGCATAAAAGGAGCACGAGAAAAAAAAAAAGATCAATTATAGATCAGAAAATATTTAATATATATCCAGCAGCCAGAGCAGACTTCTATAGCATAGAGAATAATTAGTATAGTATGTTCTCATACACATGTGGACTGCATAGATGTTAAGGTTACAAGAGCGTGGCCCTCTTCTCCTTTTGTACCCTATGTCTTAACTTGTTTTTATATTATTCCCAATTTTACATTTTCTTTGTTGAATATTCTCAATATTCAAAAAAAAAAATTCTGTAATTTTCAATATACTGTACTGCTGCATCACTCCTTCAGTTAACCATAAAGAATACCCGATATACTCACAGAAGGTTATTCTATTGACCATGATAATCTTATAGAATTAGGCACGCAATTACCGATGACTAACAACAAGCCCCCAATAATTCACAGTTAACGTTATGCTTAGAGATTCCCATTTTAATACGGGTTGTTTAGAAAAAATATTTATAAGTCATATAATCATAGTATTCATAATAATAATAATAAATAGTTAATAATAGATTGTGCTATAATATCCAGTTTAATACAAAATAAACATGATAATATACACTGTCTTAACTATATCCCGAAAATGACACCGTTTTCTAACATATTTTCTTGCAAAATCGTTCATTAATCACACATCACTCTCTTTAAATTAAAGTTTGGGAAACCTTAATAGAAATGTTTCCCGTCCTTTATGTTATTTTACAGCGTGTTAATGTTTTAGAGTGTCAAATATCTCGACATAAAAATCAGGCATTAAGAATAATATAGGAAGAGGTAAATAATATTCGTCGAGAGAACAATCACCATAAAGCCCGTCTTTTCCTCCAGACTGCTCGATGTGTCAAAACTAAGCAGCTGGTTATATTTATGTTCTTGTGTGCATAAAACATCGGGATGGCGAGGTGTCTGGTGGAATAGGCATAGCATTGTCTTTGGCAAACATACAAGCAGACAACCATTTTCACTAAGTGATTGGTACAAAATAACCAATGTCAAGAAAGCATGAAACCTGCCCAAAATATCCGCAAAACGCCTTTGGAATAGAACGAACATATATGCACAAAGATCCATTATTCTGACTATCCACTATTTTCACACTTCGTTTAGAGGGAGAAATGTGCTTATTACAGGGTCATAAATATAATCTATTCTTCCTTGAGTTTTATTCCATTCACTGAATTAAACAATGATTCTCTTATAAAAGTCAGTAGCACTACAGAAACAGATTTCCCCTAAAAGCATTCTAATATCAGATGCGGGTATGTGGACCTTACTTGCCAATTGTGTAAGTTTCCTAGCGGGATTATGATCCAGGAATGTTGTGTACTGTTGGCATGGTTTTCAGAGAGGGGAGTATTTTCTAGACTTCTAAGCCCTAACTTTTATAATTCATACCAAGGTAATCCTAGCGTACAACACATGTTGTAGACTGTTTGGTACAAGATTGAATTAATAATATTGTTTCCACATTTCAAGATATCTCCATATCTCCTATGATGTTAACATTTAGTCATTTAGTTAAGTGATTTGCCGCGTGATTATTCTGTTCTTGTGAATTATAGAGAAAGAAATGGTCCAAAATCTGCTGCACTTTAATTGTTTTAGTTCATATTAAAAATAATAATAAATGAGATCAGCAAAACACCTGTTAGTGGCTTGGACACCACCGCGTTCTGCTATTAATATCTCCCTCTACATATCCCAGATCCTAAATGACACATTCCCCTTCTGGGGATCTCTTCTCCTGTCCCTCAGTGGCCCACACATTGCTATGGACTCGAATTGTCAGGTTCTGATGTCAGAGTTCCTTGCAATGCACAAGACAAGCCAAAAGAAGACACAGATAGTGGGGTTACAACACCATCTACTGAGGATGGAGATTGTGGTTGCAAAGTTGGAGTGGTTACAAAATCAAGTTTGACTTGAAAGAAGAGAAATTAAAAAAAACTAAAACAGACTTATGTTAGGGATTGTCCCTTATGAGGACAGTACTTTGAACCTCTAGGAAAAGTCCCATCTTAAATCGGCATCATCTGGCCAGACTGGCCATCTGGAAACTGTGGAAATTGTTGGTGAAAAAGCACAAAGCATTGGAAGTAGGTACGTATCAAAGAAGGCATAGAATTAAAGATAATATATCTATGATTAAATGATTGGTGTAGCGCAAAACACATCAGGCGTTGTATTTCCATTCCCCTACTTTTGGAGTTAGCCTCAATGATCCTAAATGATTAATTCATGTGCTTTGTTCTTTGCTTATTGCGGTGAGACTGTGTGGTGTGTCCCGGTGAGAGAGGTGAAGGGTTGTCTGTCTGGCTCTTGATTGTTTTATGAAATGCTTGGTGGGCTAGTGGCCAAAGGCATTGCATTTACCGCCACCTCAGTGTACAGCCGCTGGCTGGATACACATGTCCCCACTCTGCTAGAATGTAAGGGGTTAGCGTGTGGGTGCATGTACTCACTTATATAATTATACCTGAAAACCTCTAGATATGCTGGCCTCAGAGGCCTCATACAACCTTTGCCTACAGAAGCCAGAATTAGGTGGGGCTGGGGTAGACAGGAGCTTGCGTTTCATACACACAAACAATAAGAGGTATGATTGCGAGGTTTTTTTATTCCCAAAATGGATTTTTGTATACAGTGTAATATATAATGCTGTAATAGATTGACAGTCACTATTCACTGAATTAATCACACTGTATGTGATGGTAAATTCTGCTTGTGTAGCTACTTTAACACCTATGTAGTTTTATATGTATTATTTTTCTGTTTGGCATTAAAATATGGGAAAAGGCGAAAACTGGCCCAATCTTGTATTCCCATCACCCCTTATTTACTGCTTATCTGATCTCTGGCAGGGCTGCTTTGGCTTCCAGCCAGCAGGAGCAGCTTATAAAAGACCTCATTCTACTGCAGTTCATTTACTACTTAAAAGGTCACATTAAAGGACAACGTGCTTGTTCACATGGGCAGGAACCAATACATTTGTATAATTGCACTCTGGTTCACAACCTATTAAGTCATTTCGTGAATGACATTTGTTAGATTTAAAGTGGCGATCCTCTTAAACCTGTGAGAGCATGTTATATGTTTTGGAAGGAGTGTTGAGATCGCCTGACTGCACGTTGTGGGTATTACTGTATATGTAACATTGGGATTGTTACATTGCTGGCGTGGCTGTTATCAAAAGGGATAAAATCAGGGGTGCACAAATCCAGTCTTTATTGTCGCAAGAAAGGCCACCATTTTTGGATATCCTAGCTTCGGCACCAGCATCTAATTAAACTACTTGTTTCAGAAAAGGATTAACAAAATTCCTGTAGCTCTCGAGGCCTGGGGTTGTGCACTCGAGAAAAATAGCCGGTAAATAAATAATAATTTGTTCTAAAGCATAAATTAAAGTTATCTATTATTTTTTCACTTTCTCGTTGTTTTGTTTCAAATAAATAAGGCCATATTATACTACACTTTACTACTTGTCTACTTTATTGGATGGGAAAAACTGGTATCATGTGAAGAGATCCTGAAAACCTGCACTGTATGGGTCCATCAGAACCAATGTTCTATGGTCATACTAAGCCCATGGAGTCCAAGGGGTCATTGTGATTCTACAGTTGGATTGCATCACATGTAAAAATCAAAATACAGAACTTAATAAATTTGACCATTAAATATTCAATGGGTTTAAGCAGAAAGTGCTTATGGTGTTATGTGTAAAAATTACAAAGATCACTAAAACAGTGATCTCATCACTATAGCAACCAATGGGTAGGTCCAATCAGCAGGATAATTTTATCGGTTGCTATGGTGATATGAAAACTTCACAAAATTTGGATCAGAATAACCATTATACACAAACCCTTTATTTATTTCCTTTTTTCCCAAGCGTTTAGATTAAACATCTGTCTTCCACCATTTTCGTATTCTCTACAAGTGTCTTCCACTTAAGAATGTAAAAAGCATAAGCTTAGCTGTGTAAAGATTACTGACTTCATCAGTCATTGTGCTGATAGGTGAATCTGTGGTCCACATAGATATTAAATTTAATATGTTTAATAATAAAGAAAACCAAAGTATACTGTAACAAAATAAAAATGAGATAATTCTAGCGTGAATATAACATAAACAAAGGCTCAGCTCTCATCAGTTTGCAAAACTCTGGAAGCTGAGAGTTGCCCTAGTACAATGTTTAGTAACTAAGGGGTTGCAGCGGTCACAACTGCGAGGGTGCCCATGCCTCTAGGGGGCCCGGGGCCGACCCCTGTGACCTTTTACAGTTTCAAAATTGTTGAGAAAGGGCCCTTCTGACCTGGACCACTCTGGTCCAGATTAAAAGGGCCCTTTCTAAACTACTTTGACAGGCACTGCTTCGCTTGCCAACAGTGCACCACATACTCACCCATTCTGCCCCTCCAGTGCTGCAATGTGGGGCTGACGGCTGGACCAATACGTGTTTATGCCCAAAGTTTCATCATCATCGGTCCAGCCCTATATATATATATATATATATATATATATATAGCTGCTGTGATTTCTCTACGTTGGATAAAGCCTCAACTCGACTAAACGGGTGTAGTAACATTTAAGCTACTGGCATCTTGCTCATATTTTAGCCATCTATGGAAGATTCTTTGACGTTTGCCAAGACACTAGCTTTTGTTAAGTTGTCTTTATATCACAATTAATACAGACATAATGTAGCAGTTCAAAAAATGGGAATCCGGTTTGGATCTCACAAGGACAGTGAAAATCAGCAATTCAGTTTAGTTCCTTCCACAGAACAGCCTGGAGAATTTTCCCATGTCCGTCCTTAATATAGCTTAACTGCAACTATAAATACTAGACAATCCATTCCCTTCTATATTTGGATGTTCTTTTCTTAATATCAGGATGCTTCCACTCATCTTATCCTGTTTGTTTGTCCAGAGTACAAGCTACACATTCAGGTGTCAACAGGAAACATTATGACGTCTAAGAGCTAAGGGTTTGGCAGGAAAGCCCCGATCATTTGTGGAACGTTACATATGACTGTATCTATGAAGATCAAAATGTTTAAGTCTTTTTTTTTCGCATCCACACGGTTCGTATTTGGAACTAATAAATCTGTTTTTCCTTCTGCATGGAAGTGATTGTGTCCTTCAGACAGAAGGATGAGGACAATCTTCTCTTACATGTGGAAGTAGCTTCCAGAGACCTCACATAATATATTATACTACGTGTTATCCTGGTCACAGTGAAGAATGTCATTCTACTCTAAGTTTGTAAGAAGCCTTTTTTTGGCCAACTTCACCTTCTAATAATGATGCATAATCGGTAAGAAGCAGACAGCATTTTCTATATTAGGGTGAAGTAATGACTATTGATTATATTCTAAAAAATCTCATATTTTTATTATATATTAATGAAATTACTGAGAGGGAGCTAAATGAAAATCCCAGGAATAAGGTTAGAATTTTATGTCTCATTGTGTTTCCTCTAACATCAAAAAAAAGGGAGGATATATTCTATCCACATGGTCTAGACACTGCCCTCTAGTAAAGAAATGAAACGCAAGTGTAAAAAATAATAATAACAATGCAAATAAAACCTGCTTTGTTCTGTCACAAAAGTTATATAAAAGCAGTTAGTATGATGTAATAATGGTATAAGGCAAACAATCATAGAAGTTTAATATTGTGGTTAATTTAGATGAAAAAGTGTCTTATTTGCCCGTTATTTGCAGTTTGTTCTTTAACCAGGGTTCCACAATTTCATATGTACCAACTGTCTTTTTTTGCAGGACAGTCCCAATTTCCGAGCACTGTCTCACTGAGCTCTCGCTGTTGATGCGGTGAAGCTAAGCGTTGTGGGCTAGCTATTCTGGTAAGGTATCCTTCCCATGGTCTGCCTTCATCCCTGCCCTCCATCTCTGTCCCAGCCTCTCCCCACCTTCTTCTATGACAGGTTGCTTTCTTGTATGAGTTTCGTTAGTGAGAGCTTGGGCTTTGACCAAGAATGTGGTGGAATTTCTGTGCGGTAGCTGCATTTCTAGGCAACTGGTTTCTTGGGTTAGCCCTGAGCTGATAAATAGCAGAATGTCCTTGTTGGTAGAGAGCCCTCTCATGTTTCTTTTACAGTAAATTATCTGTCAAGTTCAAATGCTGTTTTGTGAATTTGTACTCTGAGTAATTATGGATCAAAGAGACAAATCCCTTAAAGAGCCATACCTAAAACAAGTGCTTGTAATTATCAAGGTGACTCTGACGTTGAGCTGTGGAAATTGTCCTAAAATATACTCGCAGGTATTGCTGATTCAGGCACATTTGCTTGCATTTTCCAACATTAGTTCTCATCTGCATCTTGAAAGGCTTCTTACTCTTTACTGGGAATATCAATGTTCTACATTGCTTCCCTCGTTACACTGAATGCGGGGCTATGATAGCACAAGCTGGATGCATCGTGATGCTGGATTAACATAAATTAAAGTGAATCTCAAACTAAGATAAAAAAAATACTTTTTTCACGTGTACAATACTAAAAATACAAAATACAACATGATGCTTATGACATAATGATTTCCTCAAGCAGTTAAGCAGCCATTCAGAGCAGATTTAAGTAAAGCTACTACAATGTGTCATCAGAAAGTTACTCAACTGACTAGCAAAAGGTAAGGTAATAGACCAGTCCAGAAATCGGCAATGTTAGCCCTTTGTAAGAGTAGGGAACGAAACCACTTGTGTATTGTAGGTGGGAAAAAACATGGAGGAACAGACAAAATTGGAGTGGGCTGCCTCTATATATACATATATGACCTGATAATCGCTGCAATGGATTGTAGAACAAGTCCGATAAATCTGTATCTTATATGCAAAGAAGATGAGAGTAATTGGAACCAAGACAGAGCCTGAAAAGGCCCATTGGACTAATATACTGTTTAGATACAGGAGAACATAATGGAGGCACCACCACCCAGCTTGGCCCCCATAGGCAGCTACCTATTTCCTTATAGATTGCAAGCTTATAAGAGTGGGGAACTCTTCTCCTTCTGCACCAGTATGTCTTGACATGTGTTAATCATGTTGCAAAACTGTATATTGTCAATCGCATGATATTGCAATTTTCACTTTCCCTACCGTAACAGCGCTATGGAAATTGCTGGCTCTCTATAAAAAAAAATACAGGTGCATTCTGTGTTACCTACTAATAGCTGTTCATGTAATTAACTTAGATACTTAGAAGAAGATTTTTTTTCAGTTATACAATTTATAAGCACATGTTATACATTATATATATTGGACCACATTAAACCAATCCAATCGAAGCAAATAGAAAATCTAAGAACAAATCGAAAAAATAATTAACTAAATTAAAGTTTTTTTCTTTCTCTGCAGTAGGAATTTCCTTCTTTTTCTCCACCAAACTCATGCTGAGATTTTTAAATGTCAGCCAATATTTCTCATGTCTTTGGTGCACCCCATCAGTTTTTACAGATTTTACAAAGCAAAATACGTTGAAGGTAGTTGCTAAGGAACTGAAAATGTACACTGCAAAAACACATACATTTTGCTGTTTTAAAGATTCACTAAACTTCTGATAGAAGCCGAACTTTTTTTTTATTTACCGCTAGAATTTTAAAAAAGGGATATCAAACGAGATGCACTTCATTTTCTGCATCTGCCCGACTAACATCTGATCAGTTGGTGGTGTCAAGTCTCCGCAGATCAGCTTAGTTCACATAGCTAAAATATAATTCTCATATTCCTGCAGCTTTGGAAAAATAACGTCGGCTTCTTTAAAATAAGCCAAATCGATTTTTAACATTTATTGGCAGTTTAATGGTCGCTTGTGGGTCTACATACCTTAGGGAAAATATCGAAAATTTTGAAACTAATATATTTTTCTATTGTTTTGCAATCTAGGCGGAAAAGTATTTAACAGGAATTCTGGATATTTCATGTCTTTTCCATGATGTCGGACATCTGCTTTTGACTTTTGTTTAATTTGTAGTGAAGAAAACTTTTGTAACTGCTCCACAGAAAATTAATATGACTCATTCCAACTGAATCTTCAAAATCATAGATCTTTGGATCGTATATCAAAGACAGATTTAATCTAAAACAATCAAAATTTCTATTTATGTGACAACTAAAAATGTCCATATCCACCTCTGGAAATATAATTTACTTATAAAAGGTGATTATATATCCCGTTTTGAAGAGGAAAAAAGGGAGCGTGAGTTTCCAAACAGCACTTTGTCACTTTTGTCTAAAAACATTATAATTGTTGTATATATTATTTTTAGCATTGCAATGTTGCCAGTGATTGCTTTTCGCCATGAATGAAATATTGATATTGATGAAACAGACTCTCCATCCCAGAAAAAGATTTACAGTTCCACTTGTTACTTAGGTTAAATCTTCATATTTATGGTCGTTCGATCAGGGCTCGCCACCTGCAGAGTTAAAGAAAAAAAAAAACTTTAATATTTCATTTTTACTCTCCCTTGTTCTCCACCCTCTATATCCACCTTTCCTCAATCCACCCCATGTTTTGTCTTTTCTCCATCCAAATCGATAATTTACTCCTCTGAATTGAATTTCATGCTGGCCTACGTACAGGTCATTCAGACCCACAGTCAAGCTGCCCTTATGTGCTTATGTCTTTTGGATTTTATTTTCTCTGTGTTCTTCTGCCAGCTTCTAGGTTGAACCACTTCATAAATTTTCTTTCACTTTTTTTTTCTTACTTTCCAAGAAGGTTTAGGCATTAATACGAAAACTGATTTTCCATCAGTGAGGTCCATTCGTCTGTAAGTTATAGCTACCAGTCAGATGATGGATTGCTACGTTACCGGAAGAACATAGAAAACCACAGCAGGATACACTATTTTCTTATCTATTATCTATTTATTATCTTATCCCACCTATAAAACCACTGAATATTTCTAGTGCATAAAAATGCTCACGGGGGGACCTAAAAGCATATTTGGTTTAGTTACAATGTGAAACTAATTCAATAAAGAATACATTCATACCACCATAATTGTGATAGTAATATATAGATATCCCACCCATCTGATAATATTAAGGTACTATGCTGGGACAATTGTCCTCTGCTGGCCAGTGTCCCTACAGTCTGGTTGTCCAGCTACTGCACACGTGCAACTACACAGTTTTTTCAGGACATGAAGGAATAGTTGGTGTTGCCCAGTCATGCAAACATCATGTGTGGAAAGTGACTAGACATCACGGTTTAGCCGACAGGTCAATTAACTCCCACATTCTGGCAGCATGGGATGGAATGTTGGCAACTATATATACTGTTAACTGTAAATACATGTCATGCCTTCGCTTCATGCTACCTAAAGGATCTTAGAATTTAATGTATCTCACACAAGTCCAGAAATACTGGTTTATTGTGTGTGTGGTAAAAACAGTTCCTAATCTTCTTACAGGAGGTAATTGTTTAGCTATTAAAGGTCAAATCATGAGACTCTGCCACCATCATGTTGCAATATGATAAATATTTTAAAAAAATAATTGTAGTAACTGCCATTTTAACAATACTTTTAAGTAAGTACATGAATTGTATACTTGGGTCATACCAATTCTCTTTAGGCCTGGAACCAGCAATGCTCAGACATAAATGAGCAACAGGTACATGAAATACAGAGTGGTGAAATCTAGGGTTGCTTAGCATCTTTATCCAGGATATTGGCGGTTAAGTAAAAATAGATGGAAGGTCCCTTTTGATTGGACCATTCCATTGGTTGTTTTGGTTTATGAGAAAGCCTTCAAAACTCACAGCCTTTGTAACTTGTTTTCAAAAAGTAACTGTGCTCGTGTATTGGGAGAAAATGTTGAGGCCTAAGGAGGAAAGGTAATATTAAAAATGGAAAATGAAAATAATGGTAACTCCGTAAGCGTACAACTGACATAAGAATTATACAATGTGTTATGTTCAAAATTCTATGTACATTATAGATTCTAAACGTGTAGATAATCAGGTGTATGATGGAAAAATGTATCAAGTACCAAATTAGGAATGTTTACCTGGCAAGAATATTGTGATGCTCTAGCCTTGAAGTGGAGTATATAGGTCAATAGGTGAGTCCATCTTGGATCTAGCCTTGGACAATCACTCAGCATAAAAAGATATATCACTGGTAAAAAGAATGTACAGAAAGGTTGATAGAATATAATTACACCAGTGATTTAAGTTCTTATTTCTAAAGTTAAATCACTGGTATAATTAATGTAGTTGTCCCTAGACTGACCCTTGGACCAGAATGTACAAAGATATTGATAGGGTATTTATTGCCTTCCACTGCTCGCTAGAAACTCAACTGCCAAGGCTTAGCCCCCTGTCATGCATGGGAGTAAAGAGGAGCTCTATTCATCCTGCAGTTATTCTTCAGGATAGCAGTGTAATCAAAAGGAGCAGCGGAACCTGTAGTAATGTTTAAGTCAGAGTCAAAATACAGAAGGTAAGAATACACCAAAATACTGTAACAAAGGTACAAGTGATAATTAATTACACCCATAGTAACCACAAAGCTAGCTCCTCGAATGGCCACCATACTTACCTGGGGCTATAGAAAACCCAGCAGAAAATGAAAAAAAAAGAATTGGAAGGATTATTGTCATTGGAATTGGTTTGCATGCGTGGTCAGAATGGAGACAGATAATGGAGCATCTGATTCAGAGATGGCGTCCAAAGAAGTAAAGATGCCAGTAACCATCTAACAGCAAGAGTGCAGGCATCATAAAATTCTTAGCAATGTCTAATAAGTAAAAAAAGCAGACCTTTACAGCCTGTCTCGTGATCATGGCCACAAAAGGTGACTACTTGGTTGTCGGGTGACAGTGGCCGTGTTTTTCATGACACATATATAATTTTTACATATTGCTGACCAGCCCAGACAAATTCAAAGATGTAAAGGATTTAAACAGTGGAAAATCTATTCATTATCCACAAACAGCCTATGGGAAGAATCTAAATATTTACACTCCTCCCCATGTCCCCAAATATCCCAGTTTTCAAAAGAAACAACGTAAAACTAAACCATATGTGAAACCAACCCCTCTGCTTTCCTTCATGTACAGAAAAGGTTGTTTTTTTTTTCACAGCCTCCCTCCAGCATCCTGGGTGGAAAATCACAGTCAGCATTTGTATATAAATATTATTACCCAGCTTGAGTTAACAAGCCAGGAAATAGCTTCATTGGGAGTGCTGCAGAGCGTGTTGTACAGAAATAACTCTTAGGAAAATGTCATGTTTGTAAAAAGTTTATCTCTGCTCTCTGTTTGGCAGGACCAGCTGTAAAAAGGATGGATGATACCACTATTGAGCCTGTTGCTTTTGACGTGTCCTGTTTGGCCGATTTGATATAAGCCTTGAACACAGGTGGAAAGAATGTGGACAGAAGGCAAAAAGCAATAATGATGTATGCACACCCCCAAGGAAGAACAGCTTTGGCCCTAAATCCCCCGTCCCTCTATTATCCCCTGATGTCCCTGTTTTCTATTTTGTGGGCATGAGTGTTTTATAGTATTCTACAGTGTAATTATATGTATCGAAACAGCAGAAAATGTGTTTATCAATGAAATACATTATTCTTCTTCTAAATGCTTTACTCGATTGGTATGTGTATGATCTACTGAAGTTAGGAATGGTCTTGACATGTCATTTACTAAAACATGCCTGCTGATTGGACCATTTAGTAGGGTGCCACTAAAGACCACTTTTCATATTTGCATGATGATCACTTCTACACGACCCCATTGAGTTACATATAAAAGGAAGTTCCATGGATAAAAACTTAATAATTAAGGTAAGCATTGACAAAAAAAAAGTAATTTTATTTTGTGCCAATACATTTCCTTTACCTACAGTGCAGGACGCTGCCATTGTAGACAACCATGTCCCTGCTCAACCACATTACTTGGCTGATTCTTTATGGTAATGCTAATGAAGTCCGTTCCTCCATAGACTTCCATTAGTCAGAGTGTCAGGGTGGGAGATTATGACAGAGCCACTCTATTGCTTACCAAAGCCAGTATGATAAGTGGTCAGGCACATATAATGACTACTATGTAAAGTATATCATCACCAACCTTTGCTTTATAAATTAATAATCAATAATCAAATAAATATATTTCGTTAAATGATTTCCTATACTAATGCTCAAAGCAAAACTTTTTTCCAGTGAATCTATGCTGCTTGTCTTTGAACATACAGCGCACTTTAAATACTGCTTATTATTGCCTCTGGCTCTATATCAAATTTAAATTCAAGTGATATACCATTTTGCCTTTAATAACATTGGATCAGGTTTAAAACATGTTGTCAAATATGAGATATTTAATATGTAGACTTTTTTGACTGCTTAGCTTAAAACATTATCTAGATATTGGGTCTGTACAAACCACAATGGAGGCAGTTTTCCTAGAATAACTTTTAAGCATTATGCTAACGGCATAATGATCTAAAGAGAAGTTTATATATAGATTTGTTCCTTCTTTTCTATATATGAACTTTGCTTTAATATTTACATGAATTATACTTGAAAGATTATTATATGGTACTCATGGATATTTGTGATTAGGTCTACGTCAGGTCTGAAATAATCTGGTATGGCTACAACAGTATAAGGGAACTTCATTATGCTAGTTTGTGTATTCGCAGCTGTCCTGACTGCCAGTCTAGCGTCCTGCTGGCCAGTTGTCCTGACCAATGTTCACGTGCAGTCTGTTGCTGTTCATAAAAGTAGAGAATAAGTGAAAGGTAAAAATTGTATTTTGTCACAGCATATAATATCCCATACAATCATAACAAACTGGAATGATTAAAATGTAATATTAATTGGATGAGCATATAACCTCAAACCTTTCAAATACATTTTATGTTGCATAAAAAATATCACTTGTATGGGCCCATTCCTCACCCAAGAATCCACAAAAACTCTGGTTCATTCACTTATCATTTCCCGTCTTGACTACTGCAACACTCCTCTGGTTGGCATTCCACTGACTTGACTCCTCTTCTGCTTCCCCACTCTGTGAAATCCTAAACTGGCTCCCAATTACCTTTAGAATTAAATTTAAAATCCTGGTACTAACATATAAGGCCCTCCATAACACTGCTCCTCCATACAATTCTGTCCTCATAAGCAAATACTCTCCTACTCAATCCTTACGTTCTTCCCATGGGCTAAGGCTCTCAACATCTCAAAAGTCACTTCTTCAGAGAAGCTGCGCCATATTAGCTGCTAGAACTTCCTTGTCATTGATACAACCACCTTATGTTTGTCACCCCATTCCCTCAAGATTACACTTCCTTTGGGCAGGGCAGAAAAAAGCTATCAATGGTGACTACCAGATTTCTGAAAAGGCAGGTTGAGAAAAGCCATTGAGTGACTGCAAAAGATCTGCAGCACTGCGGTTTCAGTGAGCACAGTAACGATAATACTAAACGCATAAGGTTTCCATCCAAGACTTACACCACTATTGACCCAAAAGCACAAGAAAAGTCAACTCCAATACGCTCAAAATCAGATAAATAAGCCACAGACATTTTGGGATTCTGTTCTGTGAAGCGATGAAACAAAACTGGAACATTTTGGCCCAATGGACCAAGGGTATATCTAGAGGACATGTATGCCTATAGTTAAGCATGGTGGTGGCTTGGTGATGCTCTGGGCTGCTTTTCATCCTCTTACACTGGAAACCTACAGCGTGTCGAAGGCAAGATGGATTCATTGAGGTATTAGGAAATCCAAGGAGAAAACGTCATGCCATCTGTGAGGAAGCTAAAGCTTGGGCATCATACGTTAAAGTCCACCAAGGCTTGGTTGCAGATGAAGTCCCCAAAGATTCTAAAGTTAAAGTTAGCTTGGCTACCGTGAGTGGGTTACCTGGATGTTGCATAGATAATGCAGGCTTAAATCAGATGAACTTTTAACCTTAATATCTCAAAGAGGTAAACTGCTATTATATGCAAGAGCTTGTAATACCTTGCTTCCTCCAAAGTGAGATATGCTGGAAAGACAAGTAATACACCATTACAAGATGGAAAGGAGGTTAGATAGTTCCAAATTCAAATAAATAAATTAAAATAATAATAATAATAAATCCCCTTGTATTTTGGGACAAGTATGACTTATGACAAAGGTGGCATACTATGACAGTGTCTCGTTTTAAATTCACGGAGCCGACCCCTTCTACTGCCAATGTTTGTCTATGGAGATGGCTGCCTATATGCTTGGTTTTTTACCTGTTGGCAATTGATGTGGCTGAAACACCTAAGCTCAATAATTATGAAGGATGTCCACATCGTTTTGGTCCTATAGTGTACATCTTGATTCATCAAATGATTTCTATGCAAATTCATAACAAGCTTATTTGCCATGAGGATTTGAAAGTCAAATTACCCAAATCAATGACAATATGTGTAGCACCAGAAATCAGTTAAATGGAATAATCCTTACTTCAAAGCGTGAAAAGTCCGTTGATGTCTACAAGGTTTACAGGATTGTTTTCACACCAAACGGGTCAGACTCGCCAGGTCTGTAACAGTAATGTTTAAAGTGATGTTCCCTAGCAGCCTGAAAAATCACAGATAAACAGATAAAATAACCACTTGACTTGGGGATTAAGGGACCAAAAGGCCTGTGGGACAAGCTGTGGCTGAGAGACTTTTACATTGGCCAGAGGTTAATTTGCTATCGCGCCTCCAAAGAAAAACAGAGCAAAAACTTTTCTTTCCTTTGAAACAAAAAAGCCTTTTTAAGGGCTACAGTTAAAAAATAAAAATCAGTGACTTTAAATTGTTGAAATGTTGTAATGTTAAAAGTATTTGATGGTTATAATTAAAATGGCATTGCTCAAAAACTAGGAAAAGCAATTTTTAGAGTGAAAACATCAGTAAATAATGTGTAATTACACACAAAAAGCCAAATTTAATATAAGAAGTATTTAGGAAAACTGCCCGCTATTTAAACAAGTAATACTGGGATGCGTGTTTTGAGAGCTCTGGTATTAGGAATGCTTGGTTAGAAAAACATGAAAGAATGGCTTATGACATCACAAACATGATGTAAATCAAATTAATGAATTTCTAAAAACAAAGAATATCTTCATAATTTGTATAGAATATTTTCCAGATCTCATTAAAACTGTGAAACTTGGCTAACCATGCAGAACTTAGTTTCGTTCCTTTTATGGAAAAGCACAACACTATCGTGCTTAATAAACATACACAGAATTGTTTATTAAACTTCCTGTGTGTTAATCTGGGAGAAATGTCAAATTTCTAAAGCAGAAAAAGAAAGGAAAATCGTACATTCATTGCATGCTTTCCTGTTTGATAACTGATTCTATGTGCGACACATCATGTATGTCCACTCATTCTAGTCTTTTGACCATTACACAAAACAATATTTTAACCACGTACTGAGACACATTTTTTAGCCCCTAGTATTATCCACACCGTTGGGCTAGGAAGGTGGATAAACCCATGAAACTAATGCAGTCTAGATCTACAAGAACCAACATGCCCAATAATTGTGCATTCTATAAGAGGATGAGAGTAATTGCACCCAAGACAGAGCCTGAAAAGGCTGATGGGGCTCGATTCGCTAGAACTCATTCCTACATGTACTTGCCTGCTTACATAGAGGAGAATATGATGGCACCACCACCAAGCTTAGCACCCCAGGCAGCAGTAAGTTTGCAAAAGCAGGGCCCTCTTGGCCATAGGTAAATTTATAGTTCTTAATCCCTACATTTATATACAACCTATTAATCTTATAATTAAGATCTAATTAAGCACATTTATTCTTTAATAATAACACACTATTAAACTCAAACCAGGTTGTGATAGCAGGTTCAAACTAACAGGGATCAACTCTGAGAATCCAGAAGACAGTCAGCACCCTGATTTTTTTAAATATAGGGGGTCAAATGGCATATCATGGGGCACAGTGGCATATAGAGGGTTAAAAGGCATATCATGGGGCACAGTGGCATATAGAGGGTTAAAAGGCATATCATATGGCATGGGGCACAGTGGCATATAGGGGGGTATAAGGCATTTCTGGAGCAGAGTGGCAAGCCTGGAGCAAATACGGTAATCCATTTAGGGCATTAAATAAGGGGGTGCATTTCCCCTTGAATGGATCACATTATAAATTCATGAATCCTATTATTTTTTCAAAACCGTCTTAAACCTAGATTTTTAAAAAGATAATATGGCACAGTTCAGGTTTAATCCTATTAATTAGAAATGTTATAACTTTTTTATGCATCTTTACAGTAATGTAATTGTATAAAATCTATGTCAGTTGTTGGGGATTGGGATTTTACTGGTATAGAAATACCAAAATACATGAAAATGTACTACTTAAAAAGTGCTTATCCCCAAAACAGATAAAACCGAGTACACAGGAAAAAAGGGATTACATTTGATAAACAGGAAGGACACACTTATCCTGACCAGCCTATGATTAATAGCCACACCAGAAAACACAAGCTACCTTTCTGACTGGTGAAAGAAAGTGTTAAAAATATATAGAGAAGTACCATCAATATGTATTATATGTGTGAACGCGTCTTCCAATAAAGTACATTTATGTATCCTTTTGAATCTGATCACACAGCTGTCCATTGCATGCTTTTCTGACTTTAATGGGTTAATTGGAGCTGCTATTATTTGCTTCTTGTACTGTATAGTTATAGTAATAATAGCTACAGCAATAAATGGCAAAATGTATAGAATAACAACATTTGTTTCCAATGTTCATTTATCAATGCGCATAAAACACTTTAGCACTAGGTCCCATGATAACAACAAAAATAAGGAAAACAATGGCCCATAAAAGTAGTCTATATGGGACATCAAAATGGGATCATGGATGTATTAGAAATGCTATTGCTGTTATTGCAACCAGGTGTTCAAAAGAAACACAATTTGTGGGGCAGGCAACAGAGAAAAAACAAAAAAAAAAGAGTGGTTATGCCCCCCAAAAAGTATATTTTCACATCTGAAGACGTTTTAGGTGCCCCTACACTTCTTTTTGCCTTGGCTTACTAAAAGAAACCAGAGTTCTACAGACTATTTGAAATTTTCTTTACTATATTAACATTTCTATAATCAAGTGACATGGAAGCCTATCACTAGGAATTTGACCAGGCTTTCTCACGTTTCAGATGGCCAAAGGGGCCACTTTTGTGCCGTTTTTGGAAGCAGTGGGTGTTGTGGGCTATTCAGGGAAATCCTCTGATCAACCCAAACTAGTCTGGTAACTGGGAAATCAATGGTGGTCTGTTCTCTTGTGGTTGTATGGTGGCTCTTCCTGTAGGATAGGTGAGTGACCTGAGTTGTCCTAACCTGGCTCCACTCACTTTCTTCACTATACCCACTCTATGCCACATCCTTGACTCCGGAATTGTTGGGTTGTAGAACATTCATATTCACCTAAGCTCCTGGAAAAGAGGCTATCTCTGGGCGATACAATTGATTTAAATTGTCTCTCTCTAAGGGAGTAAGCAGAATGTCGTCTCTGATGCAAAACATGCAGCTTAAAGGGAAATCCCCATTATTTTATTACTACTAGTATATGAGTTTTTAAAACTATTATGTAGTTTTCTTTTTTCAAAAGATCCAATTTTTATATAATATAAAGTTTCAACGCCGTTTCATTTTGGCCATTTCATACGTATTCTAGCTGCTATTTTATTCCAAGCTAGTAGACAATCCACCTGACTCCTTATCAGAATGCCTCTGCGCGCTAGAATGGCTCAGTCTTAATTTCCAAAACATGTCAGTGTCAGCCGCAGTGCAGATAGAGGGGGTGAAGGCTAGGGCTGTGTCTTCACCTGGGGGAGTCACAGCAGGACAACCTGCTCACCATGCCGAAAGAGCCATCTCACTGTACTCAGCTTCAGAGAGTCGCCAAGTGCCTCTTGAGCTCTGTTGGCCAGTTAAAAAAGGATCTCGCCAACCGGCCCTTGATCCCCACTGCCTGCAAGAGTGGGACAATGGTACAATGCCAAAAAATCTGAACTGTCCTGCAATAACAAGACACTTGGGAGGCATGGACTATTGAAAATTTATAGAAGAACAGTCATTATTAGATAAACAAGTCTTCATTAGCATTGTCATAAAGAATCAGCTCAGTGTGGTGTTTGGGCTAGGAAAATCACCCAAAATATCACATCTGTGGACATACAGGGTCTGCAGATACAATTGTTGAACCAAAATGAAATGAAAACAGGCTTTCATCAATGCTAAACTACATTTTTGTATATGACATCACCATACCTCTCCGGGCTTGACCCAAAGATTGCTTGGTGAGCACTGCTTCTCCGGGTCAAGACCCAAATCCTCCAGGAGCAGGGTCTTGACACGCCCTGCTCCCTGCCTCTTTTTTCCTTTAAATGGGGGTATTTCCCGTTGCCGTCAGCGGGAACGACCCTGATGTTAGCAGGAACGCCCCCAACGTAAGTGGGATCTCCCATTAACATCAGCGGGACCACCCACTGATGTCAGCAGGACCTCCCATCGACATCATGGGACCGCCCCCTGGTGTCAGTGTGCAGTCCTGGCTGCGCCCCGCAAGGGAAGGGTAGCCGGAGCCCAGAAGTTCCCAGGTATGGACATCACAATACATGTAACGTGTTGGCTATAAACATTGCCAACACCGATTTTTAATGCAGCTTTTGAACATATACAAGCAGTCAGTGACCATTTAGTTGCTATATATGACATCATAACAGTCAATAGGATCTTAAACTCGATGACAGCAGAACTGGCTCGGCTGCAGGAAAAGAAGACAAAAAATCCCCACTGCTCTTTGTATTCTCGATGCTACATCTCCCAAAATTGGTGAGAACCCATTGTACAGCGCTGCTGAATATCAAGGCGCCATATATATAAAAAAAAATAATAATAATAAATGAACCGAGTGTTCACGTGCTGCATGTGCGGTATGTCTGATCATTTCAGTTACATTTTGCTCTTTATTGATATTAGTAAGGAATTTGCAAACTAATAAAATAGGAGCGTAAGAGGTACAATTAGTACCTGGGAGCGTCCACCCTTAGAATGTAGAATTTCGTGACTATCTGCTCCGTGGAGAGGAGGGGGTTGGGGAGCCCAGCAGACAGTGGGATGTTTAAAAGGAAATTTACAATCATTTCCTCTCTGGTTTGGTTACCAATCAACAACATCCTGTTCTTTTGTTGAAGCACAGGGGCGCCTGCCAGGCGGGGAAGTGAATGCGCTTAAAGAGACAGTACCTTGCAAGCTCACAGCAGCGCTTGCGTTTAGGCTATACATTATTAAAGGATACGCTGGATCAGTTTATACTTTCAAACTGACCGGAAAGATTTTGTCTAAACAACCAACGTCCACTTGGACAGTATTATATACAAATCTGAAAGTTGCGTTAAACAAAATTAATCTTATGCCTTAATGTGTAAACAAGCGTCTTTAATAAGCAAAAAAAAAAGTCATTTGGGATCCAGAGAAGCAGAACAGAAGCTGTAGTTCATCTCATTCTCCGGACTTGTCAGATGGTTTCAGTCATCTAAGAATATGCTTTTTTTGAGACGGCAGATATCTGGTTATAAACACGGCGCTTTTTTTATAATTCATTTTGAATTAAACCATTTGCGTAATTGGGTCAGGGCATCGTTTTTCCTCTTGGGGGAACTGGCTAATTTTCGTAGTTTTGCTATCGTTAGACATAGACAGGCCCAGCTCCGGTAGCAGATCCGGTGCTGCAGCGTGCGGCCATCGGCTGGATATGCCTGAAGCGCGCACTACGTATGCCATCGGCTGGATATGCCTGAACCGCGCACTACGTAAGCCATCGGCTGGATATGCCTGAACCGCGCACTACGTAAGCCATCGGCTGGATATGCCTGAACCGCGCACTACGTATGCCATCGGCTGGATATGCCTGAACCGCGCACTACGTAAGCCATCGGCTGGATATGCCTGAACCGCGCACTACGTAAGCCGTCGGCCGCGATTGCGTCATCACAGCACAAGCAAGCTAAAGTCCTTTTTAGATAGCACCTGCATGTTCAAATTTACTGGCTTCTTAGTCTTCCAGATAAAAAAATTCAGTGAAAGACAGCAATAACTCGGCTACCAAATCTGATGCCAATTAACTTTTTTTGCGATTTAGTAAGAAAACATATAAAAGAATCGGTAAAAAAAAATCGTGATACACACACAAATTTTTTTATTTATTTTAATTAAAAACTTTGTCTTTTTTTTATTTTTTTAAAGACTGACTTACTTATCCACAAATAATAATAATATAATATTATTATAATAGTGATGGTGGTGAAAAACCTGAACGTTGAGTGTTACTATAAAGGGTTAACAAAGTGAAAAGACAACCAATACAGTAAATAGAGGTGCAGGTAATTGGAGCTTGTCCTGAGAGGTGACACTTTAAGTAATTAACATGGGAAGGGGATAGTAAATGCCCTAAGCATGGGGGGAAGGGTTTTAAGAGACTCTCTATAATTGCAATAGCCTCTGAAACTTGCCCCACTTAGTCTATGGATCTAGTCAGTGCTAAGTTGATTTTATTCATAGAACAATACAATTTGATGGCAGATAAGATCCATTTGGTCCAAATATCCTACTTTAAAGACTCAAATGTCAGTCCCCATGCATGTTTATGTTCCCTCACTATATTAGTTTCTACCGCTTCTGGGTGGCTGATCCACTTATCTACCACCATCTTGGTAAAATAAAACTTCCTTCAATTACATTTAAACAATAGGGCTATGCTTTCCTGACAGGGCAACAGAAGCAGGACCTGATTTTCCATAAGGAGCTTGGTATTTAGCCTAAGGGCACCAATATACCTAGCAGACATCATGGGTAATATGTTAACCCCAAAAAACGTTTCAGCATTTTACACTGTTTCCTAAACCATGATTCTCCTTTTTTAATCTTTTGGTGCACCCACACAAATTATATATTGTTTTTTCAAGGACAAAAATTAAATAATTAAAATAATGAAAAATCTTGGAGAAAAAAAAATAATATTTTACTATATAATGGTTTACCAAAATACCACAAAATATTAAATTAATGTGTCTTGAATTTGACAAAAAACAAAAGTGCATAGTTTTTTGTGTTTTTTTTAGAAGCTACAAAAAGTGAAGCATAGGTCTCATTTGGGAATTTTAGTAAAATTTAGTTGAATTTTAGCGTACACTGCTACATTCTTCATTACCTTCCATAATACATTTTTGGGCCACTTTTTCATGATGACATTGAACATCACAAAGGTTTAAAGGGTCTAAATAATAAATGTAAGATTTCCTTTATTAATGAATCTTGTTCACCGAGATTGCCTACATTAAGATTAACATTATATTTGTGCAAGTTCATTCGGCCATTTATTCTCTAAAAACTAAAGATAGTCTTAGCACTGACAATTCTCTGGAAAAATGGGAACTCTCACCCTGGCTAATTTAGAAATGGTATTAATACCCCGTTGACAGCTAACAGCAGGAACCATCTGTAAGCATGGGCATATTCAGCAGGGGGCAAGAGATCCAGAAAGTTATTGACAACGCCAGCCTATTTTACCTATGTCGAGACTCTTGGATACTTTGGACCCCCTGGAAAATTTCAGTGGACACCCATGCCTGTAGGATTCAACCTTTGAGTGCCAAGTGCATGAGGTCTACATGGTTGATTAAGTGGACCTGGGAGAGCAAACATGGTGACACCAATGGTATTATTTTCTGGAAGGGCTGCCATTAAACAAGAGAAAAACATGAAACATTTCTAAAGCTTGCAAGACGGCGTGCAGGGATTTCCACGCCTCCATTTGTTTAAATTGTCATTATATAAATAACTGATAATAACTTAATATATGACATTGGTTAGCAGCCTTCCAGTTAGCTCAGATACTCCCGTGGTGTTCTTGTGAAGCTCATTTACTAAACGGAAGAAAAACCTTTTCGGACTGAGCTATTGTTAGCAAAGCTCACTGACAAGGGAAAACGTGTAATTTGATTAAGTATTTGTTTTACTTTGGTTTAACAGCATTAGCTAATTTGATCACTTCCACATTACACTGTTCTGCAGGAGGTCTATTTTCAATGTGTTTCCCCACTATAGATCTCTACATGTTTTAACGCCTTCTGCCCCTTAGACTCTAGACCCAATTACTTTGTAAGCAACATAGTCACGTAACTTGGCCACCTTAGATTCAGGGCCTTCCAGCTTCTAAATGCATAGGTGAAAGTAAATTGCTTTGTCATTGTACATATGGCTGTCTATTGAACCAGGAGTAGATACACAATTTTCAGCCACTGTCCTCCAGGTCTTTGGAAGAGAAACGTTTTTTTTTTTCCCCCCTCATATATATATGCGCTCCATGTTGTGCTCTTTGGAAGAGAAACGTCAGATAAACCACCCAAGGCTGTGGGTCCAAAAGCGTTAACGTGTGCAATCCCACATTCAGAAGTACCATTATGCATTAAAGTACCATAGGTGAAAAGATCTCACATATATATATCCTGAAATCATGGATGGGCTTGTTTAAGTCATAGCTGTTTCACCCTAAGCCATTGGCTACCAAGCTTGAATCTAGTACAAGCTCAGCAAATGGGCCGTTCACTGAAGAGGATGCAGCCAACATAAGCATCCGTTCTGCAGGAGATTATCAACCACCTGTCCCATCCCTTCAATGAATGAAACATGTCCATAGAGCAGGGTTTCCTACCCATTGCATCCCAAGTTATGCCAATTTTAATTGATCGGTCCACCTCCTGCCCATTTCTGCTCATGTCCCGCCAAATACATGCTATTCTTTTTTTATTAGCATATGTGAGCACCATTGGTCTGGCACCTGCCTGCTTACCATGGGGTCAGAAAGGGAAATGCTCTTGCTTAGACCCAAACCCGTGAGTGTCAATGTTCGGTTCAAGAAAATAATTATGACTATTTGAGTTTGGTTGGAACTTGAGTTAATCAAATGCAGAGAAACTTGAAGCACTCAACCAAAGAGACATGCCAAGTGCCAAGTGCCCATATTAATAATTGCACTGGATTTAATAAAGGGGCCGCCGAGTAATCAATGTTCTCACTAAGCTCCCCAGAATTGAAAGAAGTTTAGGTTCTGAGTTGGTTAAGGACAGCAGAATAAACTATTGCTAACTGGTAAATCACTAGCAGCACGTGGATTATGGTGGGCTCCCCGCAGTTAGATAAGTCTTTTGCGAAGCATAATTTTAGAAAGGCTAAACCGGATGTTAATATTACAGCATTTAATATGCATTTCAAACAGGAGCTTATGCTCAGGTCACAAGGGGCTTGCTTACAGACCCTGGTACTACAGCATCATTGCAAGAAGTACCGGTAGGTTGGAGGGGCTGGTACAGAGGAAGAAGCTTCACTCTTCTTCTGATTACTCTTAAAGGTTTAGTAAACAACTTTTTTGTTTTAGATTTTTATGGATATATAGAGCAAATCATTTTATATTAAAATTTGGGCTAGATGGAACCAAATTAATTACTCTATCTCTTAGAGGGAAATATTCTTTATGTTTAACCCTTACATAATAAGTTTTCGAAGCAATACTATAAGAACTTCATGGTCTCATATGGATAGTCACTTAGGGCATTGTATAATTTGTGTATGTCGAAGGAGAATGATGCAAATTTACTAAATTACTATCAGAAGATATGTCTTTTCAAATAACCTTATAAAGTGTATTATAGGTTGCAAGCTGTACAAAGAATGTGTATCAATCACTCTCGTGTCTATGTATGTCATAGAGAGAATATGATTGCTTGTTTGTCTAAGTTTTTTTTTGTAAGTCTTATGGTTTTTTTTTAAAAGAAGAAAAAAAATTAATAAAGAATAATTGGGAAAAAAAAAACAGGTTTTTGTTATTGGTAAACTATATTACTGTATAAAACACTGTATTCTATTTTTTCCATAGGACTTCCCTGTACAGATTATGAGTTGACAGCTAAAATAATAAATTTTTAATATACGAAGAATAAATGGGGCATGTCATTTTTATAATGTAATTCTTACACTTTTTTGGGAAGGCTCGGGAAAAAGTCTAATGCATTATTAGTCCCAATACTTTGCGGTATTGTTTGATAAGTATCTACTAATACAGAGCACCTGATTATAAGACCAACTGCAAAGGGCTTATATGCATATGAAGAGAGGGCTCTTTCGCGCTAAGTTGTCTTATTGGGCTGGCATCGCAGTATTACATTTTCCATGGATTATAATATTCCTGTGGCCTGTTTGATGTGCTGCTATTAGCTTTACCCATAAAATAATCAGCCTCCCTCCACCCCAGCTGTGAGCAGCCTGCTTTCCAGGAGATCAGTAAAGTGCACATTTGCAGGAGTTAAGCTGAGCTCTTTCGTTTCCGGAACGGACCAGGAATGCAGATCAAGCGCGGAAATGTTAGGAAGGTGCGTCTATTGATCTATTGTGTAATGGCTTAACCCCTCTGAGCCGAAGCTTTTACTGCCCGCAGGGCAGACACAATAATTCTGTACCACATATTCCCCACCCAGTGCAGTATTTGTAGTACAGGTCAAAAGCCTTTATTTTTTTGAAATTCGTGACCACCGACCACGTCCCGTTTATTGACAGATCAGGTAAAAAAAAATGGACAAAATATGCTCTGAATGTGCGGAAAATTAATCAAGTAACGGTAAACTCCATACACATATATACATAGTGACATAACTGACAGAGATTCTAGCTGGACCTTCATCTAAAGGCGATCCAAGTTGTCCCGTGTTCCTGGTGTCTACAGATCAAGCAAATGATCTGACCCTTCATGAAATATCTTTCAAAGAGATTTATTTTTTATTCTGCTCCATCTAATGCTGGGCATGCCAGATGGTTAGGAACAAAAGCCAGAATCGAAGTACTTCATCCCCACTGCCATTAATTAGTTGCTAATGCTGCCCTGAGTGAGAGGTTGACCCATTGGCAGTGGGACCTCAAGCATTGAGAGGCTCCCATAGTTTACATTGCTTCAATATGACAAGATAGCACTTTATAGATAATAAACAGTGCAGGTCAATTGGATGGAAATCTTGGTTAAAGATTGTCTGTTGCCTGTGCGCGGGCTGAGCTAGTCGTGGAACGGCATTAGCCGAGCTGGTGTCCGGCCATACCCAAGGCCTGGCCCACTAGATACCAAGGGTCTTCTCACAAAAAACAGAAGGGGAGGGACATGTCAATGTCAAATAAAACCACAAATATGGCTACTAACAGAATCTACTATAATTATTTCTCTACACACGTACTAGTAATTCTTCTGCTATAATATATATACATTTTTATACTCTGTCTGAAGTAGACTTTGTCATTGTCTCACCTGTTCCTTTTCTGGACATTTGCTGTAGACAGGTGCCGTTAAAAGAAAACACTAGCTTCAATACAAGCTTCTCTACTACAAACTCACACATGCTGGTTTCTAGTTAATCTGTTCTACTTTACACCTCTGAGATCTATTTTTGCTTTCCGGTTAGACAGCTAAGACTTGGTGGTAATTGTGTGTGCTTGATGAGTTCTCCATTCATGAAACTGCTCGAGATCTTCCAAATTCAATAGTTTCAATATGTATTTGGCTCCGTGAGTAAACATTCAGTTTATTTACTCATTGCAGCTGTCATGGCCCCAGCTTCCAAGTGCCAAGGTACCCCTTGTAGTTCAACTGTTGAGCACCAGTAAATTGGACCAGTATGTACCTCTTGTAGATATTATGTGTTAATAACTCAAGGCCGAATGATAGCCAGTTGAACCATTATTTTACTCAAACATGAAGCTGTAGATGGAGATTTCAACACATTTACAATAACCATTAGCCCCTTCCCAAATATAGGGAACCATATGTGGCCTTTGTTGTTATGCTGAGGTTCTGAAAGACATGTTTGCGCTATTCACATCTATATTCTCTGACATCACACCTGCCTCCACCAATGGCATAGCCTGAGCATTTTTTTTTGCTAGTTTCATTCATTTACGATGATTCATTTTCAATATGGAATTGAAATCCTACTGCCAGTATTCTTCCATGCTGTACCCGTATTATATAGGCAGTCTGTGGATGAGCATCTAGTGCTACAGATTGTTCACATACAGTTCTTCTGTAAAGCAAATATCATGAATATCTTCATTTAAAACATGTTAGGCAGCAGCACATCAAATAACACAACTACCACGATAGGTTACATATAGGTGTAAGAATAAACATTGAAGATAATTTGGAATGCGACCGTTCCTTTTTCAGAAGATTAGAATCTGCAGCGACATCAAACGCGAAGCGAAGAAATTTTGCAATCCATTTAAAATCGATTTTCACTTCCAAACTGATTAACCTTTTCCCACATGTTAAAATTCTGTAAACTTTCCCCACCAATTAGTGATAGATGAAAAAGGTGCTAAGGGTAAGCACTTTTACCTGCTAAAATTAACGCTATAGAGTTGGCACATCACAGCAACTATGTTTATCATTCATATCAACCCTTAACATCCTACGACCGTCTACAGTATAATATTAATCTGGATATCAAAGAATTAATTCCGGTAGGGTTATAATATATGGAATAGAGCATTCTTCGGCCAAAGCCAATATAATGAACTTGCGATGCATTTTCTATTATCTTTACAGGCTAAACAGAAATAAACCAAATATTACGTACATATGTGTCATGTATTTATTCACATTTGTGTCACCGAACCATAAAAATAAGATGAAATCCATCCACGGCTCCAGTTATGGTCTATGAAAACAGAGCCGGGCATGGAAACCGAAGAACATCTCTTGTGAAAAAAAAAGACATCTTTTGAGATCATCACGCTTTATTTATTCCATCTAGAATGCATCACTCTAGCAATAGGTGGTCCGCATCGGTCTTTTTCTTCCAGAGAACATATACATTTCACGTGTTACTGTCCAGCACGTATAAAGCGGGATGTATAAGCTTACTTTATATGTGGTGGGCGTGCGAAGTGTGTATCGTCTGAAAGAAAATGGCCCATGCGGCCACCCTGCCTCCCAGTTGGCAGTACACCGTGGTGTCACACCAAATGTTATCAGGGTTTGTATTCTGGAGGCTGTGGGGATTTGCAGCTCGCAAAAGGCGTCAAAATGCCTGATATTCCGCACAGCTATGTTTGTCGGGCAAAAGGTAAAGTCTAGGACTGCGGCAGCTGTGGATTATAAATCCCTGAGTGGGCAGTTCACGTGTGCCTATCCTGTGCACTTTACACCATGTAATTATCACATTACACATACAAGGGAAGCGCGGTTTCCTCTAGTCACTAAGTGGTTAAGATGCTTCCTAGCAGAGAGGTGTTAAAATACAGCAGGACTTCCTCCCACATACACAGCCATAGAGGAGGTATACTATTACCAGGCCGGCCAATCACAATAAATGATGGGGAAAAAAATAACCAGATTTATTATGAAGAAACATGGACGTATAAATTACATGTAAAAAATAATAATGCAATAATTTTTGTATATATACATATATATATTTATATGTATATATATACATATATATGTATACACACATATATATAAATATATATACATGTGAATCAAAGCAAGCATCTAGGGTGGAGGAAATTGCTGCTGCAGTACTCCTTTCCTGTAGCAGTTTCATACATTTTTAATAATTATACATTATACGATGTTGAGTATTGCTCTATAGTGATATATAATAATATAATATTAAAAATGACTTAATCTATTTCTCAGTCCCCAAAAAAAGATCGCTCTGGGCAAGGAGCCATCACAAGCGGTTAATAAATCACCCGTTTCCATGGAGCCCAGATATTGTGTTTAATAGGGATTCACTTTCGCACTGGAAAACAACCCTAACATCGCCATCGTAATGCAATAAAGCTTTGCAAACCGACTACACCCCTACTGAGAGCCCATTGTGTTTGTGTCGCCCCCGGACTATACAACGAGGTGAAATACATGATTGGCAAATAAACCAAAGTATTGCTAGATCCTGATAATAAATCGCAGATGAACCATTGCTTTCTGTACGTTTCGATTGACTGCAGCGCTTTCCACCCCCCACCCCCCACCCGTTTAAATCCTCCAGGCTTGTCGTACACGCGTGGTTTATTCAGCTGCCTCCATTCATAAAAAAAAAAAAAGAAGAAAAGGCAGCTCCGTTTGCAATGAACGCAGCAGGTTAAGTTCCGGTCTCCATTCATAAAAAAAAATGAACGCGAGACGAGGTTTGCGCGTGCGCCGTAGAACCCAGCGCCCACCCCATTCATGAGAAAAGTGCGTGGGTGCGGCGCATGCGTCCCAGGGCTCTTCCCTCCCATTCATAAGAATTGTTCCCGATGTGGCGCATGCGCGTTGGTCCTCTTCCCTCCCATTCATAAAAAAGCCATTTTTCCCAGGGAGTTGCAACATCGAACGCGAAAGAAGAGCTGACAGCAGAAGGGATATGTAGTGACGATCAGTGGGGTTTTAAACAGGGTTTGCCATGCACACAGCCGCTCACTTGATGGGATTTTCGGACTACTGAGAAATGATCTTTGCAGCTTTGTTCCAAGTAAGGACACCATCTCTTCTTTTTTGTGTGATTTCAATTTGTAAGATTTTTTGTTTTATTTGTTTTTGTATCATTTTATTATTGTTGTTTTTCGGGTGTTAGATGAGTTAAGTAGCACTTATACTCCTATGGATTCTCCTAGGTGGTGGTCAGCAGGACACAGGCAGGTTATTTAAAAGCAGAGTTCCTTTCCACATGCAAAGCTTGCTTGCGATCTGTCAAAGGGGGGGGGGGGTAATGCATTGCTGCAGGAAATCCCTGCTACGTGCATTGCTAATGCGCTGCTTGCATTACAATTGCCTGGGGGTGACTTTTGCCATAAGCAAGGACTTCTGTACTCAGACCAGGGTGCCAATTTGCCATTTGATCCCATGTACTTTCCAGCAATCAACCAGTTAACACTCGCAAGGATCACCCTAGCAGATTTACACTAATGTCTTGGAGTGGACACCCTTTTTTCCGCTTGTCTCATCAGATCTACCTGTCTCCGAGTCATTGACCTTTGATCTTTTTTCCCCATTTATTAATTCATTTGTCGAATCTAAAACAGAAAAATAAATATAAATTTTGATTACTATGGACATATAATTCTTTTTTAAAAAAAAAAAAAAACATGTATTGGGTGTCCTACTACTCTTAATTAGCATACGAAGATTTAATTCCTGCCCGCTTTTGATGAAAGCTCCAAATTCCAGTTTTTGGCAGATTTTTACTTCTGATGACGCACTATGTATTTGTGCAAAGCAGACAATGTATTTGTTCCAGTGCGATAGAGAATATTTTTTCCCCCCCTGCAATCCCCGCTGTGACGTCATATCGGCTGGGGCTATACGGGGGGGGGGGATTCAGCGGGGGGGTATATTGTTAAAAATCGCTATAAATGAAGAGCGGAATACACAATGTATCCTAAGAAGGCCCAGGGCTTTAACTGCGCAGAAAGATATAGAAGGCTAACATATATCTGTGCATCCAATTCCAAGGCTCCAGCCAACATACATATAAATATATTATATACATATATAGATAGATACACATATATATATACATTAGTGTTTCAATATATTACACCTTATTCTAGTTCATTTCTAATGCTGAAGATGGAGGCTCCATCCTATATATAAATATATATATATATATTGTGTGTTGCCCGATAACATATGGATTAATTTATATCTGAAGGTGGATATTCTTTTAGAGTATTTTTTTTAAGATGTAGAAATACATATTGTCATGATTATCACATACAGTTATACCTATAGTTTAATGTTGTTAGTCCCCATGTACTGTTTCACTTACTGTTTGATTTTAGGATTTCATTAATATTGATTAGTCATTCATTAGGTTTAGGACGTTAATCATCTGGCTCGCTGATCTACTGTATAAAGTCTCCGTAGAATGTCCAATGGTTGTCGCTGGCTTTAGTCAATGCCTTTTTATTTATTTTTTTTGGTATGTTATTTGATGCTATCCATGTACTATAGGTTAGTACCAGGGGCGATGCCTGGCAGCTCCGGTTTAATGCATGGCTGACGAATAAAGCATGCAGCGCGTACGATATGATGCAGTTATTGATTGTACTGATTGGGCAGAATTACTTTATGTTTTGAGCATACAGAAAGCAGATGTGTGTTATTCTCGTATGGTCGCTGATAACGTAGAGGAAGTACACAAAGGTCTAGTTTTACACTATCTTAGGGCTGCGCAGTACAGCGCTGTGCATCCTGTCAACCCATAGGGAACCCAGCGCCTTGTAGGGCTTGATAGGAGTTGCTCACGGCAGCTGGAGTCCAAGGGTGCTACAGTACAGCCCTGGAAAGCGTGTTTTTAATAGGCTCTGGCTAATAATTGCAAGCATTAGTATACGTCTGCTGAAGGAAATTGGACTTCTCACAGGTAGCTTTAAATCGAGGGTTTGACAAATGTTTGCAGAATTCTGGAGCGAGCATGAAGATTTTGTTAGCCTGTTATCTTACGACCCGTAGAGTCTTATAGAAAATACTTCAAAAGTTAGCAGCGGTCCGTAGATGTTTTCTGCATCTGCAGCTTTGCAACGACCAGACCTAATAGGCTTTCAGATTTACAGCAATTGCTGAGTCCCTCTGTAAGGTTGGGGGTCTTCATGTTCTAAAAAAAATAATACCCATGTGCCATATGGCTAAGGATGACCTCTGATATAGAGACTTATTAAAGATCCATCCTGCAGGGGAATAATACATTGCCGTGCTGTTTCTCTGCATGCGTGTACACATGGGTTACTGGACTGAAACCGTGTACGCGTTTGCTCGCGTGCGCAAAAAAAAACCCACCTAGTGTTTCCAAAGCTGTCTGCAGAAATAAGCCACCTTTTACTCTACATATTTAAAACGCATATTGTGTAGTGTGCGAGTATTAAACTTTTTTTTAACTCATTATTCACCCCATGTTGCTGCCGAAGGGGTTAAGCCATGTATTTATTAGTGTGAGTGCAACATCCTTCATTCTGTATTTCAGCGCTTGTAATCACAATTGTGTAGTAGCCCATCCATTCAGCATATAGCTAATTATAGAGCCATTCAGGGCGTAATTTATTGGCGGCCCCTCTGCCGTTACCCGCCGCAGAGATTCATTCATGGGCTCTCTTTGCAATTTACATAGTAAGCATTTTTCTACTTTATGGATGCCAAGAGCCAGCCTGATTTAGTGAAATCCCTTTGCAAGTGCTTAAACAGCTGCCCAGGAGGAATACTGGATGTGCGCGCCCTTATGCTGACTTTTATGAAAGAACTTGGACCATTGGCTTGTAAATCTCCGGGAGATTTGCAGATTTCTATTTTATCGGTTTGTAATTTACGTTCTTCTAGATTCGGAATCCGATCGTGGAGATCCTTTGTCATGATGCATAAAAACCTCCTAATTTCTCAATAAATCTCGTGCGATTTTATATTACATCTGGATTATACATATATGCTCAGCCAAGAATATAGATTCTTTTCCAACTCAATGGTATAGTCTTTCTCCAGATCCTGTGCCGAGAGTACATTGTAGCGATTCTTCCCTAAAATGTTTGTGTGATCTTTTTATTTAAAAAAGAAAAAAAGGTTTACTTTTCACTTTTATTTATTTATTGTTTTAATTTAAAGTGATACAAAATGTGACATTAGTCATTAGTATTGTAACCCAATGTTGCCTTCAACTAAATTGTGACTAAATCCCAGGCATAGATATAGAAGGTCAAAGGTTTCGATTTACTGTCCTGTACAATTGCGGTGAATTGTAGAATTTTATCTGGCGTGTTAAGGGCAGGAATTGTAGCGTCTGACATGGAAACGATGACTTGCACCTTTTTTTCTTGAAAGGATGAACAATTGTAATCTTATCAAGGTGTGACAGGCTATCAGTCGCATGCGGAAAGGATGTACAGGTGTGGAAGCCGTAGACTCCTGAATGGCCACTTAGAGGTGTGAAGTGCCGAGGCGGTTGGCTTCTTGGGTAGAGCGAAGGAGTGGTCGGGTTCTATCGCCGTTTCCTATGACATCCAGATGCAGATAGGAAATCCTCCGGTACGGGGCTGATCTCCGTTAATGGAATACTTGTGAGGATGCTGCAGAAACTCATTTTGGGTTAGAAATCGAGGCTTCGGAATATTAGCCTGGCCACTGGGTAGATTTCTCTTAAGCTGAACGCCGGTAGAGCGACACAAGTGACGGCAGAGATAGCGTTAAAGTTTGGTAAGTTATCCCTTGAACGCGTTCCGCTGGGTTTGACTGGTTCGAAGGGCTGCTGTTACCCTGGATGTTGTCGGAGCTGCGTCTAGGGCAACGACCGTTTTGGTTTTCGGTGATTGTCTTATATTTCATACAATGTATTTCATGTGGTGTGCATCAACATTCACATCTATCTTTCATAATGCTGTGTCTGTGACACCAAATCATTTCAATAATACTGCTTTGGCATGCACCCCCAGGTGTCATCCTCCCAATTTTACATGCGTGTAAGACTCCAGAGTAGAAAAACATATACATTGCTCGATTCAAGGAGAATGAACACTTTTTTTCAATATGTTCATTAATCCTGATCAATCTGGTACGCTCTTAATCTTCGTACTGGTACTTGCAGGGTTAAGGCAGTAGTCGGGCACTGTGGGTGATGAGAGCTGTAGTCCAGCAGCAGCTGGCCAGTACAGGCTGCCTTGTAAAAGCCCGACACGTGGTGCCTTATTTAGGGAGAGGGTTCTGGGGGCTTGCTTGCGCACCCTGCTTTAACAGCTGTGACTGCAGATGTGGATACGGCGGATGCAGCAGCTCGTAAACTACTGAAAGTGGAGTTTGAATCACCTGCTCTCTCTCATAAGCCCAGCGCGTTGCATATGTAATCCATCAGCGTATTGTTGGCCCGTAAACATAATGAGAGGCAGCTTCCCGTTTGCGTTGCTTGCTTTAGACAGTGCCCTATTGCTCTTTTTTTATTATTATTATTCTTGTCAGTTGTCAGGAATAAAAGCGACCGCTTTATATGTATATAGATAGTGTGCAAACTGGTATATATATATATATATATATATATATATATATATATATATATATACTGCATGTGGCAATAATATTTGGGTGGGAGAGTCTTGCGTTCATTCTTCTCATGGCTGGCTCTGCGCGGTGCAATGTTGTTTATTCCTACACTTTAGTAGGAATATGATTCTCCCACAGCTTCAAAAGTTCAGCGAAAGAGGAAAAGAGCCATTTTTTTTCTCTTCTGCAAACAAAATAAATAGCTGTAGCTGTATTGAAAACCTCTCAAGTTCTTCAGCGCAGTTTTCTGCTACTATCGGTTTTTGGTTATTCGTGCCATAAGTGGACTGTCTCTTTAAGGAGCTCAAAAATAAAAAAAAGGTCGCACGGCAAGGAAACTCCACGTCTCATAGAAAACAATGTGCACTTTCTAAATTGGAGGCAGGCCGTATCCGCTCTTTGATTTAAGCTTAGTTGCTTCCTGTGCTCTTTTGACTTGCATAGCTGTTGGGTAACTGGATAGGTTCCAATTCTGAGCTGCTCTCTTTCGATGAAATTAGAAACTAAGACAGCAAAGGAGTTGGCCATTGCAGTCAACTGCGGTCGTTTAGGCTGTGAGGACCCATACTATGAATGTGGAGTTATCTTATATCAACGGCCTTATATATTATCACATTTTATCCAGGTACGAACTAAGAATGGAGCTATAGGGTTTAAAAAAAAAATCAATTAAATCTTATCACTTTATGAAACAGAGTTAGTACATTTTCTGTCGTTGTAAAATCTATTTTTGTTTTTTTCTTGCATTGGTTTGAATTATTATTAAGTGTGATATGTGCGGGTTTTTTATGACTTTATCTGACTATTTATTACTGAATAACCAGGTTGTGATCTCCAGAAACTAAAGTGTTAATATGTATATAATACTACATTTGCAAGTATTTTAGAGTAAAGATGTAGATGTTACTACCCTTGTTACCATTGTAATGTATGTATTTTTTTTTTCTTTCAGAAGTTTTAAGGAACAGCGCCCAGAAGTAGGTCAATGGATTCCAGGATTCCTCATAGCATCACCGTTGTACCCAATTCAGTCATGGTGCAACCTCTGCTGGATGGACGGGTGCCTTATGGAAGGTTACAGCACCCGCTCACCATCCTGCCTATTGACCAGATGAAAACCACTCATCTTGAAAATGATTACATTGATAATCCAACTCTAAATCAGCTAACTAGTCAGAAAATCGGCAGGGGACACCATGAACCTATTCTCATTAATCAGCATCTGCAAAGGTGTGAAGCCGACATCACGCACCCATGGATATCCTTCAGTGGACGGCCAAGTTCAATTAGCAGCAGCAGCAGCACATCCTCCGATCAGAGGCTCTTGGACCATATGGCCCCACCACCAGTAGTGGATCAGTCCCCACCCAGGGCAGTGAGGATACAGCCTAAAGTGATTAACTGCAAGCCTCAGGATGTGAAGGGACCAATTGCTCAGGAGCTTGACAAGCATTTCTTACTCTGTGAGGCTTGTGGTAAGTGCAAATGCAAAGATTGCACCACACCTCGGACCTTGCCCTCTTGTTGGGTTTGCAACCAAGAATGCCTTTGCTCAGCACAGAATCTGGTCAACTACTCCACCTGCATGTGTTTGGTCAAAGGAGTCTTCTACCACTGCACCAATGAAGACGATGAGGGCTCTTGCGCAGACCATCCATGCTCTTGCTCCCAATCAAATTGCTGTGCACGCTGGTCTTTCATGGGTGCCATGTCCTTGGTCCTTCCATGCTTACTCTGCTATCTTCCAGCCACTGGCTGTGTCAAACTCTCCCAGAAATGCTACGACAAAGCTAGTCGGCCTGGCTGTCGGTGCAAAAACACAAACAGTGTCATGTGCAAACCTCCAGAGGCTGTCGGTAGACCGGAGAAGCCATTCTGACTGGTGTACTCTTAAGATTGTGTTATATGAACGATGATGTGAGAATGCATCGTGCAGGAGAGTAAAGCAAAAAGAATGGACGCGAGGCAGAATATCACCCATGCTTTAGTTTAGCATTTCCTACAGAAATTTAGCAACAATTTACTATTACCTAGAAGGGGAACAGGAAATGTATGTAGTGCTGCTGTCAAACTTCCATATCCTGTGTTAACTAACATTTACGTGCTAACTGGTGCATAGTGTCATCTGGAGACAGCCGTAGGTCTTATCCTGAAACTATTGGCTGGCATTATAGCTGCAGCTACCATTGGCAGAGTATTGGTTGCAGAGTTTGGTTCTGTAACCTTTTTTTTTGTGAATTCGATGCATTGCATTTATTTTTTCTTTTATTTATTTTTTTATGGTATTCCCCATATTTATATATATGTTTTTTTTTTTTTTAAATATATAATTCAGCTGATGAGGGTTACACGGGTGACGAGAGAACAGGATTTTCATCAACACTGTAGCAACATGAAAGGATTATGTATCCCTTTCCACTCGCTATGATGAAGACCTTCCATAACTGCTATGATAGGCAAGACCAGGCCACACTTTTTCTATCCTGTTCGTTATCAATAAAACAGGAAAGCTTTTTTTTTTCACATTCTTTTTTTTTGAGATATATCATCAAACTAGCTGAATTACATACAGTTTCTCCCTTCAGTTTCAGTCTTGGCCAAAGGTAAATCTTATTTTTGTCCAGGATCTATTATTCCGCAGAACATTAAGTCTTAGCACGGCCACTGCCATAGTGGTTTGGATTCAAGAGGGAAAAAAATAATCCCCTGCATAAGACTGAGATGCGACCCAAGAGCACAATACTTATTTTATAAGCAGAGACATGCTATGTTCTGCAGAATCAAGACAACTGGAGGGGATTTTGTTTTTAAATTCCCCCTCGCACCCTCTATTGGCAATTTGGAACATTATTATAATGTTTCTTGTAATTATTTCCTCTGCTGCTGCTGCTCTACCACTGCTCCACTGTAAAATAGCATCTGTATATCTGTGTAAATATACATAGAGCGATACAAAGATAATGTCTATTTTTAGTGTTAATTAAGTACCAGGTAAAGTCAGGGGAGCGTATAGGGAAATTCATTCAATTTTTTTTTTTTTTGCTTGCGTTTTTCTGTTTTTAATATATAGTTTTGTTTTCTAATGCTTGGTTGTTAGCTCATCCAATGGCAAAAATTAAGTCCCTTATAGCATAGCAAAGGTGGGTCTATTTTTGTAAGCATTCATTAGGTGCTAGTTTTCACTATATTATTTTTTAGTTTCTGTGTTAAAGGGGAAATTTCAACTGCATGAAAATGTTGTCTTTATTGTTTTTTTTTGTTTGCTTTTTTTTTTCTTTTTGGTTTTTTTCCCTACCCTTAAGGGATCAAGGTACAAGATGTGAGCTTCACTTACCAAACCCTTAGTGCATGTTTTTTTATCTGCTGACAAGTGGAATGATGATGATGATAACCTATTTTTGAAAAGAAAAAAAAAACCCAACATATTTCAGTTAACTAGAAAAACAATACATCGGTGGCACTAAGGGAAAATATGACTGGGTTGTCTTTGCTTCTCAACCCGTTCAACATTGCTGCACATCCAAGCACTTTTTTTGTTACAAATTGTGTATTTATTTTTATATTATTTAATTAGAGCATTGGAGGGGGGGTCTCTATAATTCTAACCCTTTGGTATGAGCAACACCTTGCACCTGTGGCACTCATAGGGTTAAGAAGGTACAAATACCCTTTTTGTTCTTTTTATGTTGATTTTGCATGAAACTTCCCCTTTAGGACTGTAAACTAAGCGTTGTTATCTGTTCTATGAGGAAGGCAATGTACATGTTACTTTAAATATGTTTTCATTTGGCTTATTGACCCAGCACAACATTTTTACAGGAGGTTTAGCCCATTTGCTAAGGGTCAAAGTGGTAAATCTGTTTTATCCCAGAGGATAAAGCATGACATTCTGAGTTGACATTCATGGTATCCGACATTGCTTATGTCATCCTGTATATATTTTTTTAACTGTCTAATTTGAGAAAGTCATCTTCTAAACATGTGAGAGAGGAAGATAAATTAGGGTGCCAAATATTTTTTTTTATTATTTTTATTTTTTAGGTGGTGAGGGGGGGGTCCTCACAATGCAATAAGCTAACAATTTATGTAACTGGGCCAGGTCTCTTTAACAACTTGGATTGAGTTATTCATTTATTATTAATGTGCAGTCGGAATATATGTGTCTTATTCTTGAGTCATATTTTTTTGAGATGGTTATCAGTGAGGAAAGTAGGAGGGCTGTCATAAATCTTAAGAAATGTACTATTTATGTAATGTGCTTAATGTTTTCCACAATAAGCTATCAATATGGAGTTTTCCACATGACGATCCTGAATTGAAATCTGGATATAGCATATAAATCTGGTGGGATTGATGGTTCCATCACAAACAAGGATATTGACTAAATTACATTGGTACTACGCATTCAGTATTGGATAATTTGGGGCAGAACCCTTTCTTTTAAGCTTTGATGATGTAGCCTCTACCAAGAACAATCTAGAAAACAATGAATCCGAGGCCTTTGGTCATGGTGTAACCTCACTGATCTCCAGCTTTCTAAAGATGACTTTGTTGCCTACTTTTTTTTGCGGTCATAACACAAAACCGTTCTGAATACTGCATTTGTCGGCATCCAATGTGCAATTTGCTTACAGACACCCTTGTATTTGTCTTTAAAGTTTGAAAGATTCACTCCGCAGAAAAAAAATGTATACGCCAATTGTTTCATTTGTATAGAATATTTATTTCGAAGCTCTATTTTAATAGTATTTATTTTAGAAAGTCTACTATTGTAAGAGTTCTTCTGTTTGTGAAGAAAAAACACAAGTTAAAAACTGAATGTACTGATCTAGAAAATATATAAATATATATAATTATATATTGTTAAATATAAAAAAATCTTGTTGCGTTTTCTTTGTCTCAATTCATTACGGTGTCTTTACATATTTCCATTAGTTAAAACTCATAATCCTGTTGAAGACTTTGAATCCTCTTACTGCATTTAAAAAAATCTCCATTAGTGACAAATTACATAGAAAAATAATATTTACATTTTTATTCCTTCTGCATAGAAACATAGCATTTGATGGCAAATAAGAACTATTTGACCCATCTAGCCATAAAGACTCAAACCTTAATCAGCCCTTGGTATTATCTCAAAGAGAACAGTTATTAAATCCATAAATAAATTGAAGAATGAATACATTGGTTTATTTGCCTTCAGGTTGCATATCGTGCCTAACATGTTAGATATCACTGATACCATTTAGGTGTCTGTTTGACAATACGCCTCTTACAACTTAACGCTTGTGACCACAAAAGTTATTTTTCATTTATTTTCCAATTTGTGGCCACTGCCTACTTTGTTTCTGAGTGTGTTGTGTAACCCGTGTGGGTTCTGTATTATACAAGCACAAAAAAACTTTTATTTTTTTAGTGTAGCTACCTTTGAGATTCTTAGGGTGAATCATCTACCTGATGAGACACACTTGGCAGAAAAAGTAAAATATAAATAAGAAGGAAAAAGAACATTTTAACGTGCCACTGAAAAACATGGGAGTCATGCTTGTATGCTTGAGAATAAGCTGAGAATTGGTAGCAATATCCGACATGTTACCAAGCATGTACTTCCATGTTAAACACATTAAAGCCTGTGCATTGATGGTTATATCAGATGCACCAGCCCACTCGACCATTTTCTCAAATCTACCATCAACATTTTAAAAAATCCCATCTTCATCACATATAATTTGCCATAATTTATAGAAATTTGAGAACCATACACATAAGGAAATACATATAGACATATTAGTCCTTGAGTAGATCCCCTGAATAATTGAGTACAGCACCCCCTCTACACCAAGCGGAAATTGACAAATCTAGTGTAACATGTTCCTGAAATCTAAGTTTACCCAGGTGATGCTCCAGGCCAGCCAGCTTGCCCGTCCATCCCATGTTCAGAAGGACAAATCCATACTCGTGAATGTCTCCTTGTCCTTTGACCTTTGACAGCATAAGGTTTGCTGTATTTACACTGCTGGCCCATCATTAAGAAACAGATTAAGCTAAAACGTATAAAACAATATTGTTATTGAAAGGAAATGCACGAAACAAAGTTCCCACTGATCTCAGTCACCAGGATGAACAGGAAACTATCTCCTCATGGAGGTTGAATCAGTAGGTGTAATGGAGGGCATTACATTGTTTTACCATATATTTCAAAATGCTATGCTAATATTTGTTTAAAAGTCATACATAATATATGTGATTCATTTATATGGAAAGTTAAACTGATGTAGCCAATGCATGATATGATATTCTGGTAGACTGGTTGGAGAAAGAAAACCTTTTCAAAACAAAAACAGGTTTGCTCAGTTAAGCCAATCTCCTATGTCTCTCTGCCAGCCCAGGAAGCCTAAAGCAAGAAAACATGGAATCGGTAACAATACTAGTCCTTGTGCTTTGCTCTCTGTGGGTTTTGTAAGACAGCGGAAATCAGAATGATTTCAACATATGGAATGTGCCTGGATGTTTAGCGAACTAGACTATCTTCAAAGAGTACATGCAGAATTCAGTGTACATAAAGATAAATCCTGAAGGGGTGCGAAGATTCAAATGAGGTCATTCTAAGTACTTTTTCAACAAGCTTTCAGTAGCCCTTGCTCTGAATGGTAAGGGGTTACCCCCATTCCCATATATCAATGTGCTTGCTGTATCCTCTACTTGAGTCGGATACTTAAAGTCATAAAACAAAGTAAGAATTCAGCACATACCCAGCAAATACTATTCAAAAAACACCTATCTAAGGTCTATCTATTGGGGATTGCGTCACACATTTGGGGAGATCAGTGTTTTTCCTTTTGACCGGCCCATTGAGCTTTGGCAGGTCCATTCAGCCGTGGTGCTACAGAGAGCCTGGGCACCCAAGAGTGATGGGCTACCTGATATGGTTCAGAGGGGCTACCGCCCCTGGATCTGCTGCCCTAGGACTAATCGGAATATAGTGCCTGGACCCAGGGAACACATCTCTGGTGGGTGATTGATTGCATGATGTCACACACAATACATCTGAGGTGGATATAGACAATAACGCCGCCTGGGACCATATCAGTGACCTACACCCATCAGAGCTGCAAATGGTTTACATAAGCACATGAATATAGAACCATGATTATAAAGGCTGAACAATTCTGGTCAAGAATTTGGAACTAGAAGCAAAAATATTCCATTGGTTGCCTTCTAAATGTCTGCCCCCCAATTATTATGTATGAAGAAATAATTTGATGGAGAAAAAGTCACCTTGAAAACTAATGTTCCAAATTAGAAGGACTTACCCCTTTTATGTTTACATTTCAACAAGGCACATTTTGCATGGCTAACTGCCATCTATATGACCTGATGCATTGTAACTCAAACAATGTACACTCCAGGAAGAAAACAAAAAAAACAGAAATTGCAGTGGAAATTGTAAATGTGAATTTTGCCCTAGAGCGTTTCTTTATACTAAACCCTGATGGATGTTATTCATTTTTTAACAAGGTTGTGTATCCCGAAGGCAATGATTCTTTTAACCTAGTTTTCAACATACTCAGATAGGGTAAAGTGCTTCTCTACGGTGAGCTCACATCTGTGTATAGCTCCTAACTTAAACCACATATTAATTACTAATCTGATTAACACAAACACTTTGAATAGGTGTGCAAAACAGAGAGGGGGTATTTCCAGTTGCACAGGTTTATCTGTCCAAACTTTAATAAAATAATGTGTACTCAGCCTGGGGCAGGTGTAATTTTGGTTAATTTATGGGTCTCAGAGACAGGAAGAGAGCTGCTTGTTTCATTGTGTTTTCCTCAATAAATGACATTCCGATTGTGTCTGCATGTCATTCTGAAGGCTTAGCCTGCCAGAGCACAAGTCACTACGGGAGCCCACCTGTGCCTCAGGCTTTGCTGCACCATCCAATTATGGAGACATCTGTATCTGTTAAGCACCAGGGGATTGAGCAATTCCCCTCATTTCCTTATGTCACTCAGTGGCCGATTTGTTCTATCATTTAAGAGAGTAACATTCTTTCTGCTAGCTTTCAAATGTTAAGGATGTTGTAGGTTTCTAGGATGTTGAGATGAAAGGTCTGAAACCCATATCTAACACAAAAGCGGTATATTTAAGGGACACTCAAAGGCTTTATGCAGTCCCAGTAATAAAGGATGCATTTTGAAGCACTTTGTGTGTTAGTATGCATTATTTAGCTAAATAAAAAACATACTTATTTTTTAGGAGACGGTATACCTACGGAGCTGCAGCACACCACCAATTGTCCGATGTTAGCACCACTATTAGCTGCTTGAAGCGGCCTTTAAGTTAATTTATGGGAGATGATCACTGCACACAGTGAAGAGAGGATCTCATAAGACTCCCTTGAAATCTCTGACAAGGCTGTGCTGGAACTTTCTGGCTGTGAGGATGGCAAGGAGAAGGTGTGTTTGGCTGAACGAGTCTCCTACAAGCCAGAGATCTTGGAGCCGGGGAAGAGGTCAAATACATAGGGGATGATTGTGACAAACTCCTCTACGCATTTGCAAGAGATATTTTTTTTTACATTTAAATAAAACGATCAGCTGTCATATGCATTATGAAAAGCAGATTATTGTATATGTCATAATGTTATGTTATAACATTTACATTTGTAAATGTATATGTTATAATAATAATGTTATTAATATCTTACATATTTAGCGCCAACAGTGTAGGAAGTGCTTCTTACAGTAAAGAACTGACAGGCAAACCGATATATTAGGTAAAGGCGGCCCTGCACGCAAGCTGTGTCTTCTTATTCCATTTACTTAATTAAAACATAATGCCATTGCTATATAATGATAAAGCCATGTAACCAGTGACATATTTACCTTAGGCGCTGCCCTAGGCCTGACTTAAGGCAGCACGCCCAGCCAACCCCCTTCCATGATAGGCATCCCAAATACAATAAAAGGTGACACCCGCCTTTTAAGAAACGGAGCGCCATATAAATACTACCCTATATACAATCGCGATACTGCAAAAATACAATTAAAACTAGTGATTTTAAATAAGTTGTTACTTTTGTTACTACAAGGCTCATACATTGGCCTACATAGAGACCAGGGCCCTTCTTTAGCAAAACTCACTATTTACAGTAACACCATTTTAATTTGTAATAATTACTCTGTCCAGTGCCTTAGCTACATGAGGTGCCTCTAGGTCTTTAGAGGCCACAAGTGGAAGGATTTAGATGGGCCCCGTTTTAAAATTGATATACGAAAGGGGTACCTTCGTATACTAACATGGCCTGAGAGGGCACCTTAGAACAGAGGAGTTGTGTGGGCGCTGAGACCTCCTTGTTCAGTTGTTCAGCTCTGTAGCTCCAGTGGCATTATCCACTTTTCCGTGTCACCCTCAAATGCACTTAGTCTGCCATGTAACTCTCTCTGTCACCGTCGACTTAAAGCCATACAAACGACCTGAGGGTAGATAGCTATCCTAATGCTACAACACCAGGCACTGACCACCACACCCCACCCAAACTCCTTGTACTTAAATTCTTTTAATAGAGATACAGACTGTAGCTGCTTCCTATTAGGATATTTAAATAGCGGTGTAAGCTATAGACATTTGTGTCATTGCCGTTTTTAACACTGACAAATTGTTGTTTCTGCTGATTACGCTGCTGTTTCCATACACTAAAGAAAACATTGATCCTCCCTTTTCCAAAGCTGGATAATAACCCAGCAGGCAAATTAGCTTCCTCCACACCCAAGTGACACTGCCTGCCATTCACAAACAAATGAACCAAGTAGGGGTTTTATCACCAGCTCTCCTCCCGTGGCTTACTCAATGGGAATCTTTGCATATTAAAGCAGGAAGGAGAACTAACACCACTGTCTTCGCAAAGTGACAACTCTGGCAAATTAACAAGGGAAGAGACAGCTAAATTTGCATTCGCATCTGAATTTAACACAATATAATTAATGTGATTAGTTAAGTGAGAACCTTTCACTATCAGTTATGTTTGGAACAATATGTGTAATAGACAATCTCATAAATCTTTCTTTTTTGCCCTATCAATTATTTTTTGCCCCATGTTTACCTTTCTTAAAAGGAAGAGATATAGTCATATAAGCTTTCAGGACCTCGGTGGTCTCTGCGCAAATTGTCCTTTTTATATCTGCCTAAAGTGATTCTGAAAAACCCTGTACATGGTTCTCAGAGATGCTTCTACATCTTAACCAGCTTTTTATAACATTTGCTATTATTTAAAATAGCTTATAAGACAAATATCTATAAAACGCTTTGAAAGGGCTGAAGAGTTAAAAGGGTCTCGGAAAGAGAAAAATACTCTGAAGTACACGTTTGATTAAACGCCAAGTAGAGCGAGAGAGAGAGAGGAAAAGAGCCAAAAGAGGTAGAGTGGAAACCTGGGGAATACCTGCGATGCCACCATCTAACAAGTTGCTTTTTTTTTATTAAACTCATATTAAATAGTATTTTTTAGTAGTGTCAGATCATTGTTTTATCCTTTATTAATTCAACTCAAACTAGTTTGAATTTAAATCAAACAAAAGCAACTTAGTTTAAGGGCTTTTTAATCACCTGGAAGCAGAAGGACACCACTGTCTACTATTAGTGACCCATTTTTATATGCTATTTTTTTTTAAATATGGCTCTTTATGACATGGTAAAGCTTTGGTGAATTTGGTAAATGCGACATTTAACAATAACATGTCCAAGTGCCGGTGCTAGGTAAAGCTGTCTTTGTTCACACTGTAGGGAAAAAGAAGCAGAGAAGTGTGAGAAGAAATGAGAGGCTTTAATAGGTGCAGTCCCATGGAGGATTTCAAAGGCAGAGAGACAAGTCTCAGCATGGTGGTGTGATAGTCAAGGATTGAACATTTATGTGAATAGGAGTGCACATATCCTCAAAAGCATTAAAAAGATAACTCATTTTCTTCAAAGCAATACTTCCAGCCGAGAAACAATGGACTTACCCCTCCCTCTGTGAAATAGTTTGTTCACAGGGTAACTCAGCCATGATCATTGTAAAAGACAAGTTACTCACAATGATATTATCATAAATGAACATAGTATACAGGTTGATTCGCAATATTCTCTGAAAGAATACTATTATCTAAAAGAAGCCATGGTGGGAAGACGGGGATAATATTCATTCATCTATGGACTGTGAAAATTAAGCCACAATGTAACTGTAAATCCAAGGGGACCCTCCTCATCCATATTGTACGGTCAGGTTGACCCCATTTACATTTTTATAATGTATAATGTACCATTACATTTTACTTCACAAAAATGCATATTTGTAACATTCTTGGATCACCTCTCCAGTGTCCCTCTTCTTCAAGCCAGTCACTTATAGACAGACTTATAGACCAGACATCTCTACATAAAAAGGACTTCATTAAACCGTGTCAGCGTGTAGTAGCATAAACCAGCACCCTAGAACAATTTTCTAAAACAAAAGAAACCAAGTTGGTTGAATTGAGAAACTCAGTGTTGCAGAGGATTAGGTTTCACACTTGCTCACTGATGTCCCTTGTACAACAAGGCATGCATGAACATCAAATCTACAGGAAAGAACACTGATGTCCAAAGTTGCCTGACCTTTCTGAAAATCAGACCTGACAGCACATGTATACAAAGTACCTGGAATGTGGAAGTGTTATCCTTTAGACTCTATTTCTGAGCTTCTCAGTTTGGTCATCTTGGGAAACTGAAAATAATTATATTTTTGGAGACAGATTAGCTTGGTGGTGGTAGAGTGGCAGAAGCCACTGATACATTTTTAATGTGTGTTCTCAAAATTAAAGGTATTGAAACTCACCATGAAAAGTAGGGATTGGGGTTCTTCGTTCACCTTAAGCTGTACCTTTAAAGTCTCTCAATGATGCCTGCCAGGTTTTCTAGGACAAGTAAAAACCGGTTGGTCTTACCAGTTTTACCATAGACTGAATACAAGACTGGTCATGGTTTTACATTTGTTTGATATTCACAGTGCTGCTGGGGACCTAATGAAGGAGGTTCATAAAACAGAGCTGAAAACTTCCCAGAGCTCTATAACTGGCAAATATCTTCATACAATCCAGAGAACTCAGAAAAGTCCCTGTCTGGTTCATCTGCTGAGCTTGACCAAGTTGGACACAGGTTCAATTTAGAGAATACGTATGATAACTTAGATAAACAAATACTCATGGTTAAGGAAACTTTGTTCAAAGCTTAACCTCTGAAAGTTACATTTACTTATGGTCAACAAGGTCAAGAATTTGTCCCAGATTGCAGATGCCCGTTGCAAAAGGCAGTATTTCCTATGTGAGAATCACTTCACTTGACAAAGAGAAAGATAACATCCATAAACTCGAAAAAGTAACACTATGCACCTGTAGTTCCCAAACCTGAGCCCTGTAAAGTCATTGGAAACTATTAGTCACATTAAGATATATACTGTATTTTAATACAGGCTTAATAATCTTTACGCCACATTTTTAATATGTTAAACTGGATGCTACAAAGTGCAGAAAAGGAAACATGGCTCAAAACAATTGTAGGAACTTAAGAGTGCAGAGTTCCTGCAAATTCCATGGGAAGTGCGGTTTATGTACACTGTCTGTCTGAGGGGAAGTTGGCAATAAATAGCAGCTCTGTTGTTATCAACAGAATACAAGCTATTTATACCTTTCTCAGTCTAATCCCATTTGTGCAGCTGTGGCTTTTTTAATGTGATGCTAAGGAGTTATATTCTGAACAAATGCATGTTTGTCATTTAACTAAAAGGCATAGGTTGTCCAAGTGTGTCTGGGAGGTGTAAACCATTCTATGTATATATATATATATATATATATATCAATATATATATATATATATATATATATATATATATACACCGAACAGCCATAACATTATGCCCGCCGGCCTAATATAACGTAGGTCCCTCTTTTGCCGCCAAAACAGCCTTGACCTGTCGAGGTATGGACTCCACTACTCCTCTGAAGGTGTCCTGTGGTATCTGGTACCAAGACGTCAGCAGCAGATCCTTTACGTCCTGTAAATTGCAAGGTGGGGCCTCCATGGATGCATCCTGGTGCCATGTGTTCTCCAGGTAAAAGACGCACCCGGCCATTCACTTGCTGTATCTGACCAGGCCACCCTCTTCCATTGCTTTGTGGTCCAGTTCTTATACTAATTTGCCCATTGTAGGGATGTTCAGCAGTGGGCAGGGGTCTTTAACTTAACTTTTTCAGCAATTTGAGCTACAGTAGCTCATCTGTCACCACAGACCAGACCTTCGCCACCCAAGTGCATTAATGAGCCTCAGCCGCCCATGACCCTGTCGCCGGTTCACTGATTTTCCTTCCTTAGACCACTTTTGATAGGTGCTGACCACTGCAGACTGGGAACACCTCACAAGAGCTGCAGTTTTGGAGATTCTCTGACCCAGTTGTCATCACAATTTGGCCTTTGTCAAAGTCGCTCAGATCCTTACACTTGCCCATTTTTCCTGCTTCTAACACATCGACTTTGAGGATGAAATGTTCACCGGCTGCTTAATATATCCCACCTATTGACAGGTGCCATGATAACAAGATTATCTGGGTTATTCACTTCACCTGTCAGTGGTCATAATGTTATAGCGGATCAGTGTATTTATATATATGAACATATGAGAATAGGCAGCCAGTGATATTTCAAAGGAGATCTTTGTCTAGTTTACACTCGTTTTTGTCATTTTATAAAGCACCCACTATCTTCATACAGGTCGGATTTGTGGATGTTAAAAATGGAACATAAACTATGAGCCATCTTATGTTAAACATTCAAAATAAATTCCCACTTAAGTATTGTACAAATAATAGAATTAAAAGTAATGGCACCATGCGGCTTCTCTTCTGGAAGCTTCCTCTGTTCAAGGAGTGCTTACTTTCCACTGAAACCTCTCATGTTGACCATCTGAAGTCTGGTGTTACTTATGGACACATATATTTCTTTTTTGTTTAAGGCACTATGTTACTATAAGCGCGCTCTGAGGGCTCATTTTCCCAATGGTGCCTCCTATAGGGTAACTTTCATTGATAAAACTTACAGTTACTTAAATACATTTAATACCGTATTTGCTTGATTATAAGACAAGGTTTTTTTCAGAGCAAATGCTCTGAAAAATACCCTTGTCTTATAATCAAGGCTGTCTTCTAATCAGACCTCCAATAAAGGTCTGACTACAAGACTAAGATCCAGGGATGCACCGATATATCGGTGGCCGAAATATATCTGCCGAAAAGGACATTATCAGCAAAGAAAAATGTCCGCTGGGGCCAGGCTGCTTACCGGTGCTTTGGTCGCACAGTGTACGAGCAGCGTCTCTTGTACTAGCCAGGAGAACGGGAACCAAGCAGAGTCATGTGAATGCACGTCACATGACTATGCTCCCCTCCTTCTTCCCCTGGGGGCAGGACAAGAGAAGTTGCAGAGGGAAGAAGCCGGAAGAAGCTGCGAGTGAGAGATCTGCAGTTCAGGTTAGGGGTGGGGGAGGGCTTATGAGCAAGTATGTGTGATTAAGGGAATGAATGAGTATTGTTTGTGAATGAGTGTGAATAAGTGTGTGTGTGTGATAGCATGGATGTGTAAGGGGGGGCGGTAGCATGGCATAAGAAGGCTGGAAGCACACTCCTATCATACCCAGGTTCCAGCATGTACTGAGTGTGATTGCTGTTAGCAATGATATATATATATATATATATATATACCTCCAGAACTGCTTTTTAACCCCCTATATGCCACTATGCCCCATTATATGCCTTATATAAAAGGCATATTATAGGGCAGAGTGGCATATAGGGGGGCATTTCTGGGGGCAGAGCGGCAAGCCTGGTGGCAGATGTGGGGGTCGTCTTATAATCAAGCAAATAAGGTGTATAACATAAAGCAAAATATGTAAATATTATTTTTAAATAATACAGAATTGTTTAGTGTACACATTTAACACAAGAAATTATTATTATTTATTGATTTATATACCATATTCAACAGCATATCCTAACTATTTTGACTTACAGAAACAAAAGTCAAGGAGGGCTCTATTCACACGATCTTACAATCTAAGAGAGCTGCCAATTTCTAGTCAAAAAACTTTATTTTTTCTTTTTCAGCTGAGCTGGCCCTTTATGTGTTTAATTAAAACAGCAAGAGGAAATGTTTTGTGTAACTGAACCTCAGCACTTGAATTCACAGTGAATTCAGTCTTACCATTCATAATGTTTGCACCTTTACTCTGCCACCTTGTGACTATAGCTAGAAGAGCCTAACATAGAATTAATGAATCTTAGTGTCTCGGAAAATCTGCTATGAAATGTTTCAACTATCAACTATTTTATATAGAACTCTATGGTCATTTTTTCAGGACCTTTCGTCTCCTGCTACTATTTATGCAATCAATCTCTTTTATCCCCCTCTTAGTTTTTAAATCCTACCCTTCATTAATCTTTTTAACCCACTCCCAATAACTCATTTTACTTTCTTTACTACCCTTTCTTTACTACACTATTAAATTTTTTTCTACTTTCACCTGAAAGAAAGCAAAAAACATCTCATTGGTGGTATAGCAGGGTCAATGATGAAAAGGAAAACTGTCTGAGGACTAAACGTATCATGGGCCCACAGGAAAAGGAAATGTATTCACATTTTACATAGGTTTATTATTATCGGTTAGAGAAGCTGCTGCCAGGCAGGAGGGCTTTAGGTTTTTGGTGCACAGGTGGCTTCAGAACAGCTTGCCAGGGTCTTCAATGTGGGGAAAAAGGCAGCAACCACGGTCCAGTTGAGACTAGGCCCACCACACTAGGAAGCTTGACGGTAAAGGAGAAGTTGTTCACACAGTGCGCAAGCAACATAGAGGTAAGCATCAGGCCCATGCCACAAAGAAAACTGCAGGTAAAGGTATGCAGAAGTATGTACGAATAAATTTGTGTAAATGAGTATTTGTGAATAAATGAATATTTGTGAATGAGTATGTGAATGAATGAGTATGTATTTACTTATGTATATGTTAAATAGCATGGATGTGTAAGTGGGGGGCAAAGATGGTACAAGCCGGCTTTTTTTTGGGGGGGGCTAAGCAAATGCCTGCCCAGTGCCCAATCAATATTAAAGGCAACCCTGAAGCTTGCACTAATAGCACTTCTGCTTATTACCTCTGAAATTATTTCTTATCAGGCATTAGTAAATAGTTATTATATCACAAGAGTATTTTTGTGCAAAATAGGCACCTTGCCATGTTCTGCTGGATAACTGTTGAGTAACTACAGGTTCACAATGACATAGTCAAGACAGATCCGTGTAGTTCCAAAACAGGACCAGAACAATTTTTGGTTTATGTGTTTCTTCAACCATAATGTTGCCCACAAAAAAATATATTATAAGTAGAGCTTGGACAAAAATTGAAAAAAAGATTTTTTATTTCTTCCACAAGATAGAAGCCTCTGCAAAAAAATTCTGTTCTGCTGTAACTAGCGCTGATTTCTTCAGGTTTCCGGGTCACTCCAGGGGAACTCTGGGTTCCAGGAGCGGCGCAACGCATTCTCCACTCCCTGCTCACTTTCCCGCAACATTGGTGGGACCACCCACTGATGCCAGTTGGACCGCTCCCGATATATACAGGACAACAGACCCACGCCTGCGAGACCCCCTACATACATCCCGTGAGGGAGCCATAACCAGAGAATTCCCAGGTGTACTTAAAGCAACTGGGGCAGCAGTCCCTCTTGTTCCAAAGAGGTTATGGTACTGGCCACATCCCTCAAGTAATACTGGACATTAATATGTTTTTTTATGTACTGTTGATGGGTCAAAACACTACACTGTTTTATTAATGTTTTAGCACACTTGAGTTGATAGATGGAAGAGGATTTATCTTTAAATATCTACTCTGAGTCGTATTTACCTGACTGACCTAGGCCTGACCTAGTGCAGCGTCTCCAGCTGCCCCTTCCATGGGCATCATCTTTGTGGTGGAGCTTGGTATGTGATATCATATTTGGGTGCTCCCTGACTTAAAGGTATGCAGTGCCTTTTAAAACAGTCTATGGAGGCTGTGCGGCTAGCGGGGAGGGCATATCTCTTAAGAAGGCGATCTGCCCCCATTTTTTTTAAATAAGGCAGAAACTTTGCTTCAGCAAGCAGGATGTCAGGCTGTATAGCCTTGCTGTACAGATCATGGTACATGTGAACAGAGCAACAGGAGACCTGCATGGTTCCTACTGTATAATGCCTCCTGCAGTGTTGGTGAACAGGAGCAATGCACCATTAATAAAAAAAAACACATACCATCAATGCAAGATTTACAAAGTTTATAGCCCATATTTTAAAATGACAGATACTTTACAGAAACTTAAAAGTTCTCTGTTGTAACCAGCTTAAACACATCTTGCCTCATTACATCTTGACCTACATTTCAATTCCAAACAAATTAAATGGTTTGGAAATATATACTCTTTAGATTATAAACTGTAGAAACCAGAACACCTCTGCCTCTGTGCAAATGCAATTTCTTCATTGCATACCTCTGCAGAATCATCTGGGGTTATATAGTTAAATGTAAAAACAATACGATTTACTCATTTAAACATTTGCTCAGCACAGGTCTAAGACTAAATACAGAACCTCTCATTTAAACACACGTGGTTGCAACATGCAATCTAACAATCATTTCCACTGAATGGATGTCGACTTGCAAGCTAACTTGGATGGTTGACATTCCTTGCAAGCAAGGGTCCCAGGTTAACTAACCTTGTAACTCATTGACTGACGTGAAAAATATTAGACCACCGTGGGGATGTGACATTTAAAAAAATCGTAATCTTATGGATAATGTCACTGTGTAATTCACTTCCTTCTTCCAACGACTAAATATTTACGGTGAATGTCAAAGAATTGCATTGGGGTAAAACAGTCTACAAGAATGCCACTTGATGGGCTCCACCACATTGAATTTTATGTACCTTTACACCTATGTTCTATCCAAGCAAGCTTAGAATTTCAACAAAACAGTCCTCAAAAGTTTTATTGCTGAAGATTTTCATCAGAACATCAGAAGATACTGAACAACCCATACAGTGTATCACTGTTACTTTACGTAGCCTCCTTAGTTTTTACATTTAGTAGTCACTTGCTTTGATGTACAGTTCTTAGTAGCAGCTTATACTGACCTAGGGTGGCCGTAGGGTCTTTTTAAAAAATATAGATACTCTTGATTTGCCTGATCATGAAATATGCATTTCAGTTTGCTGTATGTCTAAAAGTGACGTGGCTGAGAGTGACATGTGTGTATAGTAGATTGTGATCTGTGTGGCTGAGTGGTGTGTGTGATAAGAGTGCGATGTGCTTGAGAGTGGTATGCAGTATAGTATGATTTGTGTGTCAGAGAGTGGGGTCCTGGTAGATGTGTGTGAGGCAGTACACATACAGACACACTCTGTACATTTATATATACACATATACAGGAACGGAACCCCTAACCAGAGCCGGCTGGCAACCAGGGACCAGACAGCAGTGTAGACTGCACAGCAGGATTTTGGAGCACATAGACAAGACAAACGGGATCAGGACAAGCCGGGTCAGAATACTAGAGTGTAGCGAAGTCAGGACAAGCTGGATCAGGATATACTAAAGGAAACAAGGTCAAGACAAGCCGGGCAAGGTCAAGGCAAGCCGAGTAAAAAAGAACTAGACAGAACTGGAGTGAATCTTAGAGTAAACCGCAAAGGGGCATCATCCTTATAGTACACACATACTCTGTACATATAGATATACACACACCTGTGTGAAGCTAGTGGTCACATGGCTTCTTCAAAATGTACTGTGATCAGCAGCTCTTGTTGGGCTGATCCAGTGTAGCGGTTCTTGTCTGACTGCTCACTCGGCAAGTCAGTGCAGATGAACTGTCCCTATCACTGGCGCTATATAAAACAATAAATAATAATAATAATCACTGTCGAGCAGGATGCAGTGCAGACTCCATAAAGTAGTAACTGTTCCAAAGAAATTGGAATAGACCACAAACCCTCCTTGTGGGTCAGAGGATGCGGATTTCCCCACTGAGTGATCAGACTCCATTTGTGGATTTCTCTACCCAGACCATTTAGATCCCAGCACTCCCAGAATGGACAGGGGCAGCAATGTGGGCACAGGGAGTGCTGCCCAGGAATGGACCTAGGGCACCAATTGACTTAAATACACTACTGACTCCAAGTAATACACTAATCTACATCTGAATGGCAGTAGCTCATCAAGTATATTTATAGAAGTTTAGTAGAACACACATTAACATAGCCACTTGTCTACTTGTCTCCATATAAAACACACTTCCAAATAAATGATTGAGATCCATTAAGGTACTTTTCAACAAAGGTAATAACCCTACCAGGGTCTTAAAAACTCACTTAGTAGTCAATAATGATTGGATTTGGACAGTTATGGATTAAGTTCCATTTAAAATGCTTATGAGAATGTTTTTTTATTTGAAACCTAAGCGCTGGGCCTCTAGATATTACTTAAAACCAAGGTTCTGTTGCCTTCCACTCTTCACCTCCATTTAATTCTCTAATCATCCTATGTGCATTATCCTCCCACTTCTTCTTATTATCTACTCATTAGAAAGAAAAAAGAAAATGAAGGCCCTGGAATTAAAAAAGTTACCACTTGTGTCCCAGACTTGCACAACAAAACAAAATCAGTTTAAAACATAGTGATACATTTAGAGTTATACTTAAAAAGTTACAAAATAAATTAATTAAAACAGTCACAATAAGTACAGGTGCAGCAAAGCCAAAGGTCAGAACCAGCTTGCTGTGTGGGGGTTTCATGGAGGAATTAGGAGGTACTCCTATACCTTCTACACCTAGAGTCATTCACAGGAATGGAGCTAAGGTCTATGTATCATTGCTGACTGGGCTGTTTTTTCGTGAATGGAGATGGAGAACCTACTATTGTGTGTTGGATTGCAAACATATTCTATTATGAATCTGAGCCTCTACATTTCTATATTTAAATTTCATACTAATTTATGTATTACTGTCCATAAAATGCTTAGAAAATATAATTTTATATGATATATGTAATGTCATAATGTGCGAGTCTCTAGAATAAGTTTCAAAATAGATATAATTTACTACTATTCTGCCAATATTTAAAAGAAATAAGATACTAATTCCAAAGAAGTCATATTTGAAGAAAAAAGGTTTGAATTAATTCCACGAATACCACCACAAAACCGCAGTCTTGTCTTAACTATATTAGGGGTCATCCTAAGCTATTTTAAGAAGTATTCCGGATGGCAGATGCAAAGTGGAACCACATGTTTGAGATATTGACAGGACATTTTTTTTATGTACATAATAAATATTCTTGGGGCCCTATCTGGATAACTTATAAAAAAGTTCTGCTCTTTTCTTGCACCCAACTATTTTCATGAATTAAAAATAATAAATGAATTATTGTAATATAAAACAAAAATAGTTTATTGTAGATTACTACATCTTCCTTCATGATGTCACACCCTGTTTGTATTAAACATTGGCATCACATTATGTCCCACCTGACTTGGCCACTGAACATGTTCAAACCACGTTTCACTGTGTAATATGCCCTTTGCATGTGCATCCAATAAAGTACAAACAAATCCATTGTGACAAGTTTATTGGCAAGTGGCACCTAAGAGTATCCCATTCATACAGAACAATAGACAAAATATATAATGTAAAGCATAACATATAATAATAATATTTATTATAATAATAATAGTAATATTACATATAGCATAAAACACAGGTGTAGAAAAACTAGGCATTAAGCTCCTCTAAACTGAGTTACTAACAGTCAATGTACTTTAAAAATTCCCCAGTTTACTAGGGGCTGTATACACCTGACTAGGAAGGTACAAGTTTCTGCCAGGCTAATGTAACCTGGAGAGGACGGTATGGGAGAGCAGTAAAGCAAGGGAGGAATGAGGCTAAACAGCCAATGAGAGCTATTATGTCATAATGTCATGATCAGCTTCTTAAGAAACAGTGTACAATGTGTATACATAGTGTAAATAGGTCAATTCGGAGATCAGAGATCTCTCTTGTAACCAGCTTTTTAAGCAGCGGTACACCGGAATGCCTGATTGAGATGCCTGGGAATTCTCTGGGTTTTGCCCAGAGACTCCAGGTGAAGCACCTTTTCTCCAGATCATGATGCAAAACTCCTGTTCCTAGAGGCAGAGTTCAGGCATACTCCCTACTCCCCACTCATTTCCCCTCTCACCCCCATACAAACTTAAAAAATGTCACCAGAGCTGCCCACAAATGTCATCAGTCCCCCGGAAGAGGAAAGGGTCTGAGTACCGTAGCTGGAGTTGGGAAGTTCCCTGGTATGCTGATTGCCCAGTAGGGAGATCTCCCCAAGCTTTGTGGCAAAAGGGCTGCTAGCATAGGCCGAAATACACAGCTGCCAATAGGCAAAATTAGGCAGACACTGGACTCTGGAGCAGTGGAAACATGTTTTGTGGAGTGAAGAATCACGCTTCTCTGTCTGGCAGTCTGATGGGCAAGTCAAAGTTTGGCAGATGCCATGAGAACATGACCTGTCTGAGTGCACATGGTGAAGGAGGGGTAATGGTATTAGGCTGCTTGTCAGGGGTTAGGCTAGGCCCCTTACTTCAAGTGATGGGAAATTTCAATGCTTTAGCATACCAAGACATTTTGGACAATGGTATGCCTCCAACATTCTGGGAACAGAAAGTTGGAGGCATACCATTTTTTTCTATTCCAGCATTACTGTGCCCCGGTGCCCAAAGCTGGGTTTATAAAGACATGAGTTTGGTGTGGAAGACCTTGATTGGCCCGCACAGAGCCCTGACCTCAACTCCATCAAATACTTTTGGCATGAACTGGAACAGAGATTGCGGACCAGGCTTTCTTGTTTAACATCATTTCCTGACAAATGTTCTACTGGATTAATGGCCAAAAAAAGTAAAAATCTTGTGGAAAGCCTTCCCAGAAGAGTGGAAGTTGTTTAACATCTACATATTAATGTCTATGTATCTAGAATGTCATAAAAATATCTGTTGGTGTAATGGTCAGGTGTCCCAATACTTTTGTCCATATAGTATGTGCAAAAAGTTTAGGCGGGTGTAAAAAAAATGCTGTAAAGTAAGAGTGCTTTCAAAAAATTTTAATAGTTTGTTATCATTTAACAAATCAAAACAAGATCTAAATTAAATCAATATTTGGTGTGACCACCCTTTGCTTTCAAAACAGCATCAATTCTCCTATGTATACTTGCACAAAGACAGGGATTTTGTAGGCATATAGTTAGGGGTATGACTACACAATGATACCAAACAGGCACTTATGATCATCAACTTAATATGTAGGTTGGAACACAATCAGTAACTGAAACAGAAACAGTTGTGTAGGAAGAATAAAACCAAGTGAAGAACAACCAAACTCACTAACGAGGTGAAGTTGCTGAAGATAGTTAAATGTCAAAAGTCATGTACAATATTGCATCAGCAAGGTCTCTCCTAGGTAGAGTCTCAAGGCGTTTACAGATATTCTGTTGAAGCTCTTAGGAAGAAGCACAAAGAAACGGGTAATGGTTGATGACCATAGACGTAGTGGTTAGCCAAGGAAACAGTGCAGCATCATTCTTACTTCCTTTCCTCATACAGTGTGCGGGCACCACAGTAAGCCAGGTGTAAGAGAGGTAAGGGGGCGCAGGAGAGTGAATGGGTGAATGAATCTTAGTTAGTGGGTGATTGAATGAATGAAGTTAGTAGTGCGTAAGTCCAGGAGTGCCATCAGCTTAGCATTGATAGAAAACAGCAGATGGGTACACCCATCTTCTGTTCCGAGAAGTCTAGTCATGTAAGACTTGTTGCCAAAAAGCAATACCTCCAACAAATATTTGGCTGTAGAAGAAGGCAGGTTGTTCGCCGAAGGGCTGGAAGGTGATGCAAGAATGAGTGTTTGCAGACAAAAGTAAAGCATGGTGGAGGTTTCTTGCAAGTTTGGGGCAGCATTTCTGCAAATAGAGTTGGGTATTTGGTTTACTCTATTAATGGTCTCCTCTAATGATTGAGACATATAGGCAGATACGTATACATCATGCAATAGCATCAGGGAAGCATCTGACTGGCCCCAATTTTATTCTGCAGCATGACAACGACCCCAAATATGCAGCCAATAGTCATCTTCAATGTAAAGGACTTATCAACATAGTTTATTTTTGAAAGCTTTCTTACTTTACAGTATTTATATATATACGAAAAATAATAATCAATGCTGTTTTTAGTATTTTAGGGATAAAATCAGAGCTCAGATTCAAACAAATATGTATATTTTATTACTCATAAAATATATCCAATGTGCCAGGACATTACTAATAATAGTTACAGATTTCTGCTGCAGGCTAAAGCTGCAAAACAGAAGAGAAATTATTCCTGGCAGTCTTTCCCATAAACAATATTCTGCCGCGAATAAGATGATTCTTTATTTCATATAAAGTGGAAGTAGTACATTTCTTAAAAACAAATTTGCAGTACTGATTTTTTTTTTGTTATCTAACTGGTATTTCTAGCTTAGTATTCTCTTTTTAGTGTTCTATGTTGCCTTTTTTTTGGCAAATTGCATAATTTAAGTACTTTGAAGCTAATAAAATTCTTTGATTTAGAGTTGATTCATTTTTAAACAAATTACAAAAGGTTCTATCCAAACAGTCTATACAATACTCTGCTTTATCCATTTAGAAGTCAAGGGGTTAGACTTGTGGACTTTTGGATGCTATTGCATTTAGGATACTAATGCACTAGACAAATGCAAATATCCCATTAAGTAAAGAATCCTAACGTTACTTAAATCCCAAATTTCCTTCAGTGGCTTTTGTTTCTAAAATGGCAAGGCCTATTAACGAGTCTAGCATTATCAGACCCAAATCAGTTTCACTATGAGCAGGCTGAAAGAAGCTTGAAAGGAGTTATGTCTGACACGTTATCCTGAGCTTGATTGTATCAATGGAAAAGTACTTAAAGGTTAGTTGGGATCACATGCAAGAAACTTAAAACCCCACAGGTTCCAGCATGATTCTTGCTGCTAAACAGCCGGATATCCTCGGAGATTAAATGGAGAGGCATTATGATCCCGTTTTGGTTAACATTTTGTTTTGTTTTAAATAAGTCTCAAATGTTGTGCCACCTTTCTGTGAGATCTTTAGTATTCCCTGTGGCTTTTCTTGCAAAGCTATTTGTAATTGTGTTGGAGGTAACTTGATTGAGGTTAAAAAAATGGTGGGGGTCTTGTTGACCCATAAATTGCTAGATGTACATCCAGTTACCGAAAAAAAGATTAACTCAACTTCCTCCTCAACAATATAAGGTTGTGTTTAGCTTGCCAAAGTGCCATTGATCTGCCCATCACCACAAAGGTAACAATTCTGACAATGATAAAAGTCAAAATAGCTCTGCGTGTAACAGCTCTGGTCCCTAAAAAGGTCCAATGAATCAGAAAGCCCCCTAAACAATGAATGAATATGGAAGCAATTTGTAATTTCTATCATATGCGTTCATGATTCGGTCTCGTTATATCCCAGTTCGCTGCTGGAGCTGAGTAGTGGTAAGTATATCATGTGCCACGAGATGTCTTCTGTCTCATGCATGACATATAGCTGGTCTGTAGGAAAAGGGGCACATGAATATTGGTTGGGGGATTGAACTGAACCTCATGTAAATTTAAATGGACATCTTAGCTGTCATTTGCATTAACGTGCATATGATGGCTGGAGCGTTTCTTTATAATAAAAAAAAAAAGGCCTTAAACTATATAGAACTACCACATGTAGAAAATGTTGAGTTTTGAAATGTTAACATTTACACAGTTTTAAATGTTCGTATGATTAATTTTTTTGTTTATATGACGTGATAATGATTTGCTTCAGAGTACCTTAAGTAGTCCATAAAATGTTATATTATGGAGCCTTACTCTTTTTTCCCCTTTCAACACATGTTCATCCTTCTAAGATGTATATCTAATTAAATAGCTAACAAAAATAACATCGGTAATTCCTAGAATGCGCAGGCATCTTGAACTTCTTTCAACCCCATGAGAAAACTATGCCATATAGAGAATGAACTTTCAGTAAGCGAACAAAGGCAAATCAAATAGCTAATGTTTTAAAAGATCTATTAACAACAGCTAAATATAGAATATTGTCTTGCTAAAAAAAAAGAATTACAGAAAACCCCTGGCCTAGGAGCTTGTGTACAGTGACATGATTTTTTATATTGTACTTTTTTCTCTCTACATAAACTTACTTTGTGTGAACATAGTATCACTCAGCAGCTTACCTAAATTTGGGCGAGGGGGGCAGTCCGCCCCTGGTGCCATTCATCAGGGGGGTGCCCTGTGGCCTGGCGGCGTCTAACGTGTGCCCGCAGCTTACTGCTGTGGCACCCGCGTACTGTATGAGGAAACTCTTTTCCCACGCAGGGGGAGCAGGAATGTGGGTGGAAATGGAGTTTCCTCATACAATGTGCGGGCACCACAGTAGTAAGCCAGGTGTAAGAGAGGTAAGGGGGTGCAGGACAGTGAATGGGTGAATGAATGTTAGTTAGTGGGTGATTGAATGAAGTTAGTAGTGCGTAAGTTAGTGTTTAGGGGCAGAATTCTCACATGCAGGTCACTAAAGGGGCAGACTTGAACCAGGCAGGCTGTTTCAGGGGCAGACTTGGCCCAGGCAGACTGTTTCAGGGGCAGACTTGGCAAAGGCAGGCTGTTTCAGGGGCAGATTTGGCACAGGCAGGCTGTTTCAAGGGCAGTGGTGGCAAAGGCAGACTGCTTCAGGGGCAGCGATGGCACAGGCAGGCTGTTTTAGAGGCAGAGGCATACCGCGTCAATGTCTGGCTTAGCATCGTAATAGGGGTTATGCTGCACTACCATCATGGTCTGGCTCAGTGTATAGTGGTGGGGATTACGCTGTACCATATCAGTTCAGTAAATACTCTAGGTACGCCCCTGGTATCACTGATAGGCATCTAAGTCTGTATTTAAGAATACAGAAAAAACAATATTCTGTATTTAATAATGCAGAATAAAACATCCCATAACATCACAAGAGATTGATTTTCTTCAAACAATACACAAAAATACTCAATTACAAACAGGGGTTTATCCAAAAAATTTAAATTTGTTAAATATATTGTCAGCCTTTTAGTCAACACTATGTGCTTCCTACCTTTGCCAAGATAACAGCTGTGAGTCTACTCCTATAATTTCTGATGAGGTTGGGGAATACATAGCAGGGGATAAGAGACCATTTCTCTATACGGAATCTCTCCAGATCCTTCAAATGTTGAGGTTGTCGCTGAGGTGGCATTTAACAATTTTAAATTTGTTTGGATAAACCGGTGTTGTGTTTGCAATTTGATATTCATAACAGAGTATTGTTTGAAGAAAAGATCAAAATGTTAAACAATTACAGACAATTTTTCACGGCCTTCTTTGCTCATATTTACCAAGGGTGCCAAAGTTTGTGTAGGGCACTGCACGTTGGTAGAAAATGTACTATGCTGACCTTGCTGATTAGCAGAAGTTGAAATTTCAACTGAATAAATATAAGATCCCGTAGTGAACTAGCAAGTTCTTCTAGATCCCAACAGCACAAGAAGAAAGATTAATGAATTTAATGAGCTAATCTAACCATACCACAGGTCTTTTTAATGAAGGCTGCTATGTCATCTTTTTTTTCCACGTATGCCTTCAAAAACCAAATAATGAAAAGCAATCCTAAGGCCTACATCCTCTTTTATTAATTAACCCAATGCTTGGAAACAGAACACAACTTGCTGACTAGCAGGCAGGAGATTTGTGGAATGGCACAAACGCACATTTTCATAATGTATGCAGTAGCAATCACAAATAACAATGAGCCGTACTCATAACACATATTGCTTTTATCACAACACTGAACACGTTGCTCTGGAAATACGTAAACTTGGGGGCGCCACTGTGACTTTGGAAGGTACAGTCCAGCAATGACTGGGTTAAGTATTACAAACATACAAAACAAAGGGAGCGTGTTTCGGAAACGCTTGGTCCCTGAAAGATCATTTTCTGGGAAAAGATTTTTCTTGGCAGGCTCCAATCAATATTCCTCTTCCTGGCCAGAACTAGGAATGCCTCCCCAGGGGGACAGTCAAGCCTTTCGGGACAGTGCATCCAAATTAATTTCCTGTCTTCAAGGTTCATGAGGCCGCGGGACGGTCCATGGAGCCTGGGGATGGAATCCAGAGATGAACACTTAACAGTAAACAAAGGAAGTACGATTAAGACTGATTTAGCCAGGTGGCCATACACACATGCACATATGTAAAGATGTGTCTAGTGTCCATACCCAATATAAAGCGTTGCTGATTAAGGACCTCATTTATCAAAAAAGTCTACCAGCTGCATGTCTGGGGCAAAACACAGCAATGTTGAAATGAACATGTCAGTTGTGCAATTTCATTAACATTTTATTAGCACTTCTTCCTATGCATTGGTCCTTCTAGAATAGCAAACTAATTAAACATGTGTCAGATATTTGAAGAAGAACGTTTCAAAGGAAACCATTCGTCTGAGATCTGAGATGTTGCTAATCTATGAGACCATTTTTCTAAATATGTATTTCAGAATAGACAAGGAACTCATGTTTTTTGTTCTTTTTGTAAAGCAACATTAAAAAAGATAGGATTTAATGAAATACTGGTAATACTCACCATTTAAAGCAAGCAAGCTTAATGAGTCAAGTTTGTGTTATGCCTGCATTAGAAGTGTAACAGGCGTACAACAGGGTTGTGTAGGATAAAGAGTAAGATTAAGAGTATTCACCAATTATGCTGATGTCAATATCTAAAAAGTCTAAAAGAAATCCGAATGGTCGGTTATAAGCAAGGGTCAATGATACTAGAATTTAGCAAAGTTTAGTATCAAAGCCAATGGTGACACAGTAGTGAAATCCAAACAGTATCAGGAGTTAGTACTGAGTAGTGAAGAGGACAAGCAACAGTGACAAAAACACCTCCTGCTCAAGGTATTTTTTACTCAAATTATTGTACATTATTCAGGACTGTTTAGGGAAGGAAATCAAACAGCTATTCTGCTTTATATAATATACATATTTGTTGTATTGCCAACCACCCAACTTTCAGTGTCCTTGTTATATTTTTCCTATTGCTATTTGTACGTCTTCTCAAAATCAGTGCATAGCAAATTACATCTTATCAGCATCCTAAATATTTGTTTCTGGCCTATTTTGGCCAATGGAATATAATCCAACCTTGCTATAAACTGTTCCAATCACATGCTTAATAACACAATAGCTCAATCAAGAGATGAGGCTTGAATATCTGGAGGTCGCCATGCTACCTTCCTTTAATCATTTTTGACAGTAGATTATGCATCCTTCTGAAGTCATATAACCCCAACATTAGGGACTATATATATATATATATATATATATATTAACTGTTCAGAAGGATGCATACCACTACTAATGCCTGATATTTTAATGATATCTACAATCTAATCATTTTTGTATACTGCCAAATATGAATGCAGCCGTATTTCAAGTTCAGTGGCCACAATGAAAGTGAATAGGGTGGGCAATGGATCTGTGCATTTGTAGTATTTGCCATATAAGCAGGAAAACTCATATCTGATGGTATTTTACTGGATTAAATTCAGCTCTATGTGATTGATCCAGACCGTTAAACATAAAGGCTGGCAATTTATTTAAACTCTATTTTAATTTAAGAAATCACTTTATTTGCTTTTACACATTAGTTATATATATATAGCAGGCAGACACGATTTACAGGTCAGACACAGCAGTATTTCACATAACAGCAAAAAAAAGTTAAATCATGGCAAAAGGATATAGATGTAGACATACTCCTCTGAAATAAGTGTCAGCTTTCTTTTAATGTTATTCTGTACGATTAATCAGATGTACATCAGATTCAGCGAGAGCAACTAAGATGCCTGACAAAAACTAATGCATCTAACATATTTTACTGTGGACTTCTGGAAATGTCTTTATGGGTAATTCAGGAGTTGCATATTAAATATCACTAACCGGAGACATGAAACTGGAGGCCGTATAAAGTGCCTGTGTAGTTTTGATGACAGGGTTCCTAAAATAAATGATATTGCAGTTTTTATTTGTGTGGTAGAAGGCTTAGTCTGGAAGTCCTCAAAAGAGCTTATGGAACCTAGGGTGCATTGGATAATTCCCTGACAATACTAGATAAAGACGCTAGAGCAATGTGAAACGTTGCAGACCACTAAAAGGGGTGTACATTTTTGGAGCATATTTATCAAAAATAATACAAATACCAAAGGCAGGCTAATATACAGCAGCATCACCCAATTTAGGTGGGAGATATCCAGCTTAGTATGTTGTAAATGATGGCAGGAATGGCAAAGTAAGTGAGTTGAAGCTGTAAATCTCTTTCAAACTCCCTGGTAATAGGAATAAACCCCTATGCAAAGGTAGGAGATACAAAGTTAGGAGGTACTCTGGATCTTGGGAGCAGGTCCAACATTGTACTAGAAGGGACAATGAGTTTTTACGATAACAGGGTTTTTGTCTTTACTGTTTGCCCCAGGCTAAATTACTTAATTTCTAATAGTAGTCATTTCAGGGTGTGTAATGTGTTACTTTAATCAGGGGGTAATTTGAATCAGGTTTCTTATTGTGATTTCACAGCCATTCTCTGTGGTTCCTGGTATCAACTTGTGGCTTTGTCAGTAGTAATATGCATTCCCCTTGAACCTCCACCCAGACAGGGAATAGGTCACAGAACATTTTAATGACAATAAGGGCATTTGGCTTCTATACAAGTCCATGTTATCTCCCATAGCTGTAATGTAATTGATCTAATCTGGATAAAGTGCCTATGCCTTTCATCTGTTCAGTAAACCTGTCTAGGCTAACGTATCTTACACCTGAGCCAAGCTGCAATTTGTAAAATCCTGGCCTTACATTAGTTTATTTTAATGGTACAAATTACTAGCCGTCCCCATAATTATATTGATTGTTCGTAGGTTACTTCTGATACCTGCAATTAGGTTCAACCTGCACAAGCGGGAGAAACATCATGTCAAAGACCAGTTGTGGTGTGCTTTACACCACTCAATCTGAAGATTGGCATTGTACTTGATGTGAGCCATACTTTAAAAACTCTACAGTGCACAATACAGAGCAGCAGATGTTTGGGGGGGTTCCCTACACCCTCACACTGGATGAACATTGCTCCGTGGTACAGTTCTTATGCTCACGTTCCCATTGAAGGCGCTTTTCGGCAGTGGACAGGGCTCAGTATGGGCACCCTGACTGGGCATTAACTTTTTCAGTAATTTGAGCTACAGTAGCTCGTCTGTTGGATTTGACTACACGGGCCAGTCTTCGCCCCCCCAGGTGCATCAAAAATTATCAGCCGCCCATGACTCTGCCGTCTTCCTTGGACCGCTGTTGATAGTTACTGACCCCACAAGAGCTGCAGTTTTGGTGATGCTCTGGCCCTAGCCATCACAATTTGGCCATTGTCAAAGTTGATTTTGCTCAAATCCTTACTCTTACTCATTGTTCCTGCTTCTAACACATCAACTTGGAGGATGACATGTTCACTTGCTGCCTAATATATCCCACCCACTGACAGGTGCCGTGATAACAAGATTATCAGCGTTATTCACTTCCCCTGTCAGTGAAGCAATGTTATGGCTGATCTGTGTATAGCTTAGAGCAGAGACAGTGGAGATGTGAAATGTTAGAATAAGAGGCCATAATTTAAAATTAGCGGGTCAGAGGTTTAACGTAAGGGAATTTTACTTTACCAAGAGAGTTTTAGATAAATAGAAGAGCCTCCCTACAGAAGTGATAGAGGCTAATACCTTGAGGGAATTTAAACATGGGTGGGATAGGCGTAAAGCTATCTTGAATCTAATATAAGACCAAGGTCTAATAAAGGTCTGTGTCTTTACATCAGGAAAAATAGACAGAAAGATTCTCATCTGCTGTTAAGTTATATGTTTCTACGAGTCACCTCCAGACTGTGTGATGCTGAGATTTTGCCCCTTCATCCTGAGACCCTGAGATTGCAGTAAAAACCCTGAAACTCGGGGTCAAATCTTGAGAGTTCACTGGTATGGGTGTAAAGTACATGTATTTTTTTGTATGTGTATTAGAGTCTAGGTGGAAAGAGATTAAGTTCAATGTTATTATTGTAGTTTATTTATATAGCATCAAATATTTATGCAGCACTTCTTACAGTACATACATTCGAAGGGTCTGACAAAATATAGAACTGACAAAGAATACATTCTCAATGGTCCATCAGCCAAAAGCCTGCCATTCCATATATAAACACATACAGACATCTCAATTTTATTTGTTTCATGGCCTAGAATGAATTGGGGCAAATAATTTGTTAAGGTGTTAACATCTGAAGAATACACTGATCATTATGTTTGGCAGCAGAATCATAAATAGAACCATAAATTGTTTTTTTTTTAATGTCAGCTTTGTTACTGTATTGTTTGTTTGTGGTCCAAGCTCCGCTAGAAGAGGAAGTAGCAGGTGTTGTACGCAGACTGTGTGCACTCAAATGGAAAGCCATTGATTGAAACTTCAGACAGAGGAAATTGTGTCCCATCATGAACCAGGGCCTGAGGAAAATAGGTCATTTCATTTTAATGCCCTTCCCATTCAACATATGCTCACGAGGAGTGTCCCTGGATAGATTCCAGTGAGATTTATGAAAGCAGCAAAGGCTAAACGGGAAAACATTAAATACTTGTATTGACTATAAGCTTCAATATTATTGAAAATAATCAATAATAATAATCTATAATTCTCAACTTTACTAGAACAGTAAATCTGCATCGGCAGCTGTTGCGGAAGGGTAAATGTAGGCTTATTGTCTCATATGTGTCACAATAAGACAATAGCGGCACACACTTTCATCTTACTGATACCAGTTACCTATAGCTAAAGTCTGAAGTCCCACTAGTTACATAAAATGTATTTGTGTATTAAGGAATCAGAAAACTGCATTTTGAGATCACCTCCAGATGCTCCAGCTTCCACTCCATTTTCTCTCTATAACTGTTTTTTGGTCGAGTTTGTATGTCAGAGGTTCACGTAGACTTTAGTCTTAGAATTGAGGCAACAGCTCTCCCCAGGTAATATTGCATAGTGGCCAACTCCTACTTGTCTTGGCCTCTGATTATAAGGTTGTGGTCCAGCTTTCACAGCACACGCTAGGCACAGGACCAAAGCTGAGACCACAGACTCGGGAATGCAGGAGAGGCTGCCACAGAGCAAGAATGACATTCCCATCTGGTGGTTGATTCCAGAGGTTTCCAACATTCGTAAGAAAAAAAACAAAAGAACAAAAAAAAGCCTTTTTTTCTTTGTAAGAATCAAAAAGGACAAAATTAAAGACAGCAACTACCCTGAATTATAGTAATTTTGGAACAATATCACTAAGATGGTTTTGTTTTAATTAATGTCTTTTACAAATATTGTTTTTATAATAAAAGTGCACACTTAGAAATGAACAGCATTTAGAAGAAATAGTACATAGCTGGAAAGAATTATTTATTTTAAAAGCTGCAAGGGTAGCTGTGTGAAAAAAGTGATTATCTTTTGAGCACGTATGTGTAAAATAAAATTATGGTATTTTACATAATGGCATTTAGTTTACTCAAAGTGACCAGATGGCTCCTATAAAAGAATTCCTTGATCCTAATCCATACACCTATATACATATTAATCTTGTTGGGGGTTTTTTTCTCTTTTAATGTAAATGTTAATATAAAGATATCTTTCTCTATCTGAAGCAGATGTAGCTAATTATATAGCAAGATGGAGAATGGTATGGGTAATAAAGTTATTTTACTGATGGATGATTTCCGTGTACCTCCTTTCACATGCACAAGAACCTATATGGCAAATCTATAGACAAGCAATGTTCACACCTGTATCCACTTTTATTTCCTTCCATCAACCACCAGTGTCCAAATTACAAATTGAGAATGATGCAGTACAATTATTAATTCAATGCCAGCAGATTGTATAAAATGTATGCAGGATGGTCAAATGGTGACATAAATCACGGGCAACACTGACTGTAATGCAGCTATACAATAGACATCATGTATAAGCTTTTCTGATTAAAAGAGACATTTGGTCAAAGTGACTCAAAAGAATGGTCTCATGAACCCGGTAGAGCATTGTTAGCCTTAAATAAATGTCTAATATGACCTACAACTTACACTACAAACCAAGTTGAATTAGAAATAAAAATCACAGTGTGTTTTAAATACAAAGAAGATATATGCAATTATCGTGTAACAAAACACCATGACATTATCCTGTATGTGAATTACCCCTTTCCATTTCCTCTTGAGTCTAGACATTAAGATCCCAGGAGCCCTGACCTTTGTATATGTCACTTGCATATTTAAAAGGGGACCTTGCACCATGTTACTAGTATCATAATAAAATTCGTTTTTATTCAATGTGAGTGCCTTAGTGCACATCCTAGTATTTGACATCAAGAGAGAGCTCCTGATATGTGACCGAGCAGTGGATCTCAACAAGATGGAGACATTGGAGCAACCTTTGTTCTGATGATATATCTGTCTTTTGGTTTACCCATTCTGACTTAATACACAGCCTTAACAAGCATGCTAAAATGTGTTTGCTTTGCTACTGTTTATTGTATAAAAGCAGGAGATGATCCAGAGGCCTTAGCCCACCTGATTATCCTACTGAGCTCTTTAAGCTCTTGAATAAAAATGGTTGTCAAGGAGATAATTAACTTGTTAGTTAAATAAAACATGTTTGGAGCACAAAATGGAAATTAGGAACGACAAATGTTACACATATAACGTGCCATTTTTTCTGATTATTCATATATTGTCTGAGTAGAGTTCAAAAGCCAGATATGAAGGAGATGTGAACCAGCGGATTGATGATTAACGGCATACCACAGATGTGAAAAAAATGCCTTGCAACATTTCGGCCCATGCTCATGGTCACTACTACTAATAATCCAAAGACCTATCTGAATTAGTTTGATGAAGGAGAATTATTTCTATTGAGGATTTTCATACAGTAATACATATTTCCAACCGATACTGAAGGTATGGGAAAAAGGACATATATCTTAATTCTAGTTACTATGACATCTGATTTGCCACAAGGAAACTGAAAGGCATGGCTAGTACCTAGTAGGTATTTTTGGCTGGGTGACAAGTGACTCATTCTAATACACACACTTAGAATTGTGAACTCATATAGGATCGCATTACACCAAGCCAATGTGCTTCCATTTTGTGAGCAGGCCCAAGTTGGACCAGTCTTGTTTGAAGAATTTGGACCAGCCTCAGTGTCAATTGTCCACTGGGTCATCCTGCCCTTGAGGGAGTAATCTATAAAAATGCTCTTTCAGTGTCTCATTGCAGTTGCCTTAATGATGTCAGGAGGCAACTACTGGTAGAGGGAACGAGTACCATTGCTCAATAAAGCAATTTTATTTTTATCGGAGGGGAAACTGACCGGAGGTGTCTCTACATGTAAAGCATAGTTAGCGCAATACAACAACAGCTCACTGTTTTACTAAATAAACCATATAGTGATAATCTACAAACTGTATGGTAAAATCAAATATTGCTTATTTACGGGACTATACAATATGTTTTAATATGAACATTATATGTAATTACAATCACAAAAGCATCCTAACAGTTATAATAATTGCTAACCCCCATCCAGAAAAAAATCCAGAATGGCAGCTGAAAGAGCTTTTAAATTAAACATTCGGAACAGCAAAAGCTTATTAAAAAATTGCTTGCAACATGGCAACATTTCCATTGGTGACTTTCATAACCCTCCCATTTGAGATGGGTGATTCATTGAGGACTAGCAGGTGTAAACAACTGTCCTTACTGGGGCTAACCCTGATGCCAGATTTGCCTTCAGCGCAGCAATCAATCCTTTCCACAGTCCCTGAAATTCCAAACACAGACCCTCTGAACAGATAATCACTCATTGTGGTGGTTGAAATGGAATAAAGAGGTTAATAGTCCTACTGGCACAATGTTACATTTCACTGAAAATGTGAACCATGAGAAGAATCCTGTCTGTTTAGTCTTTCTGGGCAGCTGCCACAAAGGATTTCTGCTGTGGGCACAACATAAAAAAACAACATTACTAAATAGGGGCTCTTTATGAATAGTTTTCGGGATTACGAACATTCAAGATTGGTGACCAAAACATAAAGAGGTGCGGTGAGAGATAACCAAAATAGTAGTGTAGAAAATACTTTCAAATGTTACCAGTGCCAGTAAGGGGATAAATGTCCTGTTTTATACTTTCTCATAGAAGTGCAAATTTAAGAATAAATTAAAGGCTTATAGGAATTCGCCCTACTCCAGCCCTTCCTGTAGTGTTCATGGATGCTCTTTTAAAAGATAATTTATTTGTGCAACAGATAACACATAGTTCACATTGTCAGATTATTTATTTACCTTTTTCCACAGTCAGTTCTGCCCTTTTTAAATCTATTATAAATATATCTTTCTGGATTAATTAAAATGTTTTATTCTATGGCATATAAATTATCGTAAAGATGTGATTTTATGACACATGAATTTCAGATGTAATATGGACCAAACAAAATAAATAATAGCATAAATTTGTGGCTAGGCATCTAAGGTAGCCACGCATGAATAATTGTAATTTATTATATGATGGACAAATTCCACAATTGACCAAACAAAAGGAATGTTTCAGTCCAAGTCCACTTCCTGTTGCAGACCTTTGGACCCTGCTAGCAATATATTAGCCTGGCCTTTACTGGTAATCTCAGTTTAGTGTTCAAGGACTGCCCTTGTTTTGTAGGAAAAAGTGTTATCATTAAAGATAACGGGTGTGTGGCCATATTGGCCTCCTCCCCCTACTAGTCAGGAAAACAAGCTTGATAAGCAGCTCAAAATGTCTATTACTTTTCCTCTAGGCTTCAAGCTATGTTCATGCTTTCCAGGTAGGCTTGCAGGCCAGGTTTCCAGTGTATTAGTAATTTGTCCCTGTGACTTTTAGTATCTATGTAACCTTTGTGACGACTAGAACTACATTTTTACTTAATTGTTAGTTCTGCACTATTGCATTTTTTAATACAACAGGACAACGTAACAGCTTCAATCAATGTGTGTATAATAGATGTATTAGAAAAAAAGAAAGAGAGATGGGTAAAGTAAATGACTGGGCTGGGTAATTTGTAATATCCCTGGTGGGTTATTGAATAAGATTGTGGATACTGTGGAGTAAAGAAACCTTCTCCTTTGTTAAAAACAGTTGGAGAGCAGCCTGCACCAAAAAAGGCCTGGTATGTGTGTACTGCTGACGCAAACTGTGATCCTAGAGTCGAAAGTGTCAAGTCACAGGTCAAAAGACATATGTGCTTTCTTCTAGGCCAGGAAGCTCACCTGAATGCCTATTTCTGAGTTTAACTTTTTCTCCACAAGACATTCATTTAGAATTAAGTAATATAGGACAGAATGTGGACACACGGATGTGGAACATTGTTTGTGTCACATTTTGCCTGCATTGCTTAACCAGTTAGCAAATGCTTTCAAAGGCATTGTTTCTGAAATTCTATACATTACTTTAGAAACATAATTTAATTTTGGTTCTGGAAGCAAATAACCATGTACAGAAGTCTCTTTTGTGGGTTTTTCAGCATCTGTCAAAGTCTTCCACATGTGTAGATCGACTCCACCATTGCCAATACCATCAATCATGTTCAACCATTTCTGGCATTCTTTATTCACACACCACATTGAACACATTTTCAAGCAGCTGTTACCTCCCATCCAGTAGGCGTGTTAAGACTCCTATGTACAGCATTTTATCCAAAGCTTACAAGAACCAATGAAGATTTTAGCAAAACAGATTTGTATATTAGATGGATTACAAATATAACAATTTGAACGAAATATTTGAAAATTGAAAGGATGGACAGATGTAATTTAAAACAGTGTTACAGTGTTTATGGAATGAGCACAATCTGTGATACTTGAGCAAAGAAGATGCTTTGTAACTGGTATTAATCATCCCATAGATTTTAAAGGAAAAATAGTACATAGGGGGCACATGGTGGAAAAATGTTTGTATCTATGATATTTGCTAGGAAAATATTGATACACATTAGTGTTGGTGTCTGTAAATCTCTGTGATATAGTCCTACCCTAAGCCGAGAGCAGTAGAGAATAACAAGGCCTGGGGTGGTAGGTCTCGGTGAGTTGACAGTAGACCATCTGCGGCAAACCTGGGGTAGATTGGAAAGTAGAAACTGTGGACCTAACAGACAAAAGGTCTGTACCCCACCCCCTGAACACTATACCTAGCTTTATACTGCTGCATGAATATTGTATCATTTCTGAGATAATCATAGGGAAACTAATACAGTCCAATGTATAAATATATAAGGGGGCAGTACAGAGATCACTCCCAGGACCTATTTATACCCAGGACTGTATCTATAACAAGGGGACATCCTCTACGGCTGGAGGAAAGAAGGTTTCTACACCAGCACAGACGGGGGTTCTTTACAGTAAGAGCGGTGAGACTATGGAACTCTCTGCCAGAGGAAGTGGTAATGGTAAACTCAATAAAAGAGTTTAAAAGGAGCCTGGACGTGTTTCTTGAAAGCAATAATATCACAAGTTATGGATAGTAGATTAATAGGGACAGAACGTTGATCCAGGGATTTATTCTGATTGCCATATTTGGAGTCGGGAAGGAATTTTCCCCCTGGTATAGGGCAATTGGCATCTGCTTCATAAGGGTTTTTTGCCTTCCACTGGATCAACACGGTAGGGACACAATATGTATATAGGTTGAACTTGATGGACTTTGGTCTTTTTTCAACCTTATGAACTATGTTAATGTGCCCCTACTAAAAAATAGTCAGCTAATCTTCCCTCCATCCTACTAAGAATATGATGCAGTGAATACATAGATACATACATCTATACATCTATTCAAACTAAGCATCAGAATGGGGAAGAAAGGGGATTTAAGTGACTTTGAACATGGCATGGTTGTTGGTGCCAGACGCGCTGGTCTCAGCATTTCAGAAAAACTGCTGATCTACTGGGATTTTCACGCAGAACCATCTCTAGGATTTACAGAAAATGGTCCGAAAAAGAGAAAATATCCAAGGAGCGTCAGTTTTGTGGATGAAAATGCCTTGTTGATGTCAGAGGAGAATGGGGAGACTGGTTTGAGTTGACAGAAAGGCAAAAGTAACTCAAATAACCACTTGTTACAACCAAGGTATTCAGAATACCATCTCTGAACACACAGCACGTCGCACCTTGAAGCAGATGGGCTACTGCAGCAGAAGACCACAGCCACTCCTGCCAGCTAAGAACAGGAAACTGAGGCTACAATTCACACAGGCTTACCAAAATTAGACAATGGAAGACTGGAAGAATGTTGCCTGGTCTGAGCCCCGATTCCAGCTGCGACATTCAGATGGCAGGGTCAGACTTTGGAGTAAATAACATGAAAGCATGGATCCATCTTGTTTTGTAGCAACGGTTCAGGCTGGTGGTGGTTGTGTATATGGTGTGGTGGACCATTTTCTTGGCACACTTTGGGCCCTTTCGTACCAATTGAGCATTTTTGACATTTTTTACATGACAGCCTACCTATGTATTGTTGCTGACCATGTCTATTCCTTTATGACTACAGTGTGTCCATCTTCTGATGGCTACTTCCAGCAGGATAATGCACCATGTCACAAAGCTTACATCATCTCAAACTAGTTTTTGGAACATGACAATGAGTTCACTGTATTCCAATGGCCTCCACAGTCATCAGATCTCAATCCAATTGGGATGTGGTGGAATGGGAGATTTGCATCATGGATGTGCAGCCGACAAATTTACATCAACTGCTTGATGCCATCATGTCCATATGGATCAAAGTCTCTGAGGAATGTTTTCGCCACCTTGTAGAAAGTATGCCACGAAGAATGATGGCAGTTCTGAAGGCAAAGGTGTACTAGCAAGGTGTACCTAAGTGGCCAGTGAGTGTATATAAACACATAGTGCCATTCTTCCCTTTATATACAAATGCTCCGATCAACACCTATTAAAATATTGGTCAAATGTTGTGTAAAAAGATATAGTTCACCTCATTTATATGTAACTGTTAACAACTTCTCCACAGGCAGGATGATCGAGCCCCCGAGGGGCCAAAATGTGTGTGGTTTCTGTTCATACACTGCAGAGACGAGCTAAAACAACCCAGCTAAAACAAAAGGGATCTCTTATGATATTTGAAAAAGAGAAAATGCACAATTATTAGCAAACAACAACTGGTTATGTTTGAAAAATATATGTGAAATGGGATTATTTTACCCTTTGTGTTTACTTTCTAGACACCTAAAGGCTTAAACAAAATATACATGCCTATATATATTTTACTGTCCCTTGTCTTTTTCAGCTCCTTAATTCCTCCAAAATATACAACTTTTGTTTGATACATATACGTGTACATTTATGAAAACACTAGGGCAATCAGGCATACGGGTAGAAATGTATATTATTGGGGGTAAGCATTTTACTCAAATGTTTTTCACATGACTTTTAAAACAAACAGATTGAATTACATGCTCTTGCTTTGTATTTGCAGAACGTCAGCTCAGCATGACGAAATGTATTTCCTCTTGCTGGTATAATTATGCCTAAACAATAAATTACACAAGTATGTCAGGGCCTATCGGAAGCCTTGACTTCATTAAACATTCCATCATGTTTGTGTTGTGTGCGTGTGCATGTGTGTGTCCTTGGCAAAAAGCAGAATTTCCACATTCCAAAAGGAAACATGGCTCATAGTTTTATTAGGCTATTAATGAAACAAACAAAGGCAACGGTTTCATAACTTTTGCTCCTGCTTATAAAGAACGTGGACACAGAGGGACACGTATCATTACTGTTAAAGAAGCAGTACAATGTGCTACTCCTTTCTCGTTGCGGTTTCCGGAGTCTTCCATTAGTACACAAAGTGGATTTTTCTTATAAACAGCAGGAAAAGGGAGCTGAAACGTCTTTTCAGTCTCATCTGAATTAAAACCATAGATGTAATCAGCACGGAAAATAATCCATCACTTTTGTTCTTATTTTTATATAAATAATACAGATTTATACTTTTAAGCCATTACATCAACAAACTTTATAGCCAGCCAGGACATTTCAGACAAATTTGTCGTTTGGAATCCTACTGTAGAGGCTTGTTTCCTGTCTCATGTATTCTCCATTATACAATTGGTATTTTAGCATAGGATATAGCAAACTTATAAATGCAAATACAAGTGAAAAATCTTCTAATCTTGACCTCTTGTTACCTGCTCTACCCATGGTTTTAAGATTGTATTAATTTTGTAGCTCTTCTTTGTACTCTTATCAATTCAGTCATATATTTCTTATTCGAAATAAGACTGAACTATTCGTATTAAAGCATAATCACATGTTTACACTTTATATTTATATTTTTAAAGCAAGCTAGTAATGTGCTAACTAATACCCCCAAAGTGTTTTATCTCCTTAATCTAAGCCCATTTGAACAACAATTACTAAATTTCTTTCCACTTAAATGTATTCAATAGTATCTCCATTTTCAAGAACAGCTATCTATAACCCATATTGCTCTCTCCTGCCCGGTATCACCGTCTGCCTGATTGCATCCGGAATGCCTGGTCTACTTTGTAAAACTTACATAGCCTCTTGGATGCAATCTATGTTTTCCCACTTTCTCAAGAGAAGCTACTAAAGAAAAAAATGGCTTCCCAGGCCAACGCTGGGCAACCCACTTCCCCTTAAAATACCTCCCCAGGCCTACAAAAGCTGACACATTAATATAAAGTCTGGAGCTCTCAGGATCCTGCCAACAGATAACCACCGTAAGCAAAACAGGCATCTGCAGAAGGTCCTGCCCATGGGAATCATGCTGCAAAGACAAGTTAGATGGCCAAGCAATGCCTGGACCTCAACCGTGCAATGAATTTGTTTCCCTCCCCTTCTGTTCTGACTGATTTTGGAGGGGGGTTTTGATTTTGCTGCGCTGCACCTCTTTATCTCTCTCTTCACACACATCCAAACCAACAATTCACACATCTCCTTTCTGCAATTACTCTAATCTTCTAATCCGAGTCATCCATTGGTCTCTCCTTTTTATTGATGCACTACATCCCTTATATCCTAAAATAACCTAAAACTATTTTCTCTTATTCATCTCTCTCTCTTACTCCTCTTGTAGCTTTCCCAACATCCTGGACCTCTGCAAATCACCATCTGAAGAGAGGCCCTTGCAAGAGTCCATAAAAGCTTTCCTGAAACATCCCAAGCCCTCGACAAACCACAATCTAAAATCATCTGAACAGAGCACCTTGCAAGAATCAAAAAGGTATTCAATCGCATTTATCAGATCTGCAAGCAAGTTTTTTAAATTCATATTTTATATTATTATACAGGTTTTTCCTATGTATGTACCAAATATACACCACATTTGCTCAATTATAATCAGATGACCCTGATTATAAGAAGACCCCCCAAAATTTGAATATTAATTTAGGGGAAAAAAAGCCTGAATAAAAGACTATCCTATAGGAAAAAAAGTTTTACTAGTAAACACTGTTCCCTCTAAGCTGTGCGCTTGTGCGCGCGCACATAACTTTTTGAGGGAGCGCACACGTACTAACATTGTGCGCACAGTACCTAACGGGGAGCTGGGGGGGGCGGGCAGGGTGACGCTGGCACTCCTCCAGAGATGGACATTAATGTCCGCCGCTGGAGGAGCAAGCTCGGTTGGGGAGATCAAAAATCTCACCCCAACCGGCTTAAAATCAATCAAGGGAGCGGGAGGTCTGTTCATACAGACCTCTGATCCTGCTCCCTTGCTATGCGCGCGGCAACTGATGCTGTGTGTCGGGATTTGATGTCAGATCCCGGCACACAGCACTGAAGCCACGCCCACCTTTACTGCACCGGAAGGACAGGACAGAAGAAGAAGAGGAAAGGTAGGAAAACATTTATATGTATATATATATGTGTGTATATATGTGTGTGTGTATGTGTATAAATATGTGTATATGTATGTGTGTATAGATATGTGTATATGTGTTTATATATATATATGTATATGTGTGTGTATATATATGTATGTATATGTGTGTGTGTGGATATATATGTATGTATATGTGT
>VKOC01000003.1:7007623-7018081 GCA_009364415.1 Spea multiplicata | reverse complement strand
ATATATATATATATACAAAGGCAATAGTGGGTGTACAAAAACTGTCCCTTTAAGTACATACACCATACTTTTCAATACATTCATGACAGATGGGTAACTCTCAATTCCCTCTATGGTTGATGCTAACTGATGTTTGAGGAGGAAAAAGATTGAAAGGCAATGCTATACAGGTTAGACAGGTTTACACCATTGTATTAATTTCTTAATTGCAACCATTGAAATTCTGTACATTGTAGGGTTTAGGAATTTCACGATTAATACATAAACAATGTACAAGATTAGGCACCATCAGAGTTTGTGAAGGACATGTGACAACTGAAAGGCTACTCATAAGTATATAATTTACAGCACCTTTATATATAACCAAGCTCAATTTGTTAGAATAGATTTAATTTCAGTTCTCGTTTATGCGTAATGCACCATATTATACCTATATACTGCATGCTATATACAGCACTATGAGACAGAAGCAGGGTAGATGTTCACAAAAAATATCAGGTGGACATGTTCCCCAGGACACAGTGTTCCATAGGAACCTGTGCAGGGGTAAAGGGGTATATAAAAGGTATCATAAGCTTCTTAAGATTCCATTTTCCCTGTAAATACAAAAATATCCATTTATTTCAGTTAAAGGGATATGATGTATATAAAATATTTGTAAATACGATGGAACTGTAGCATTGTCCATTCTTATCAACCTTTCAGAGCTTACGGGGAATCAGTGAAATATTGGCTGGTGGAATCTAGTTGCATAGAACTGAAGGGCCTTGGGCACATTCATTCTGGTACTCTTATCCCAGCCCATATCCTGCTCATATGATTTAAGGTATTCATTTATTTCTTCATAGCCTGGTTTTGAGACACCTGTTGTATTTGCTTCTAGATCTCCAAATGTCTACTACAGATCTGAAACAATATCTATTTTAGAGCAGATTCTTGAAATGCAAATAATGTATTTGATGAATTAACAATTAAAGTTCAGAGTGTGCCAGTGTCATAGCATTCATCCAAATGCATAGGGTGGCTTCTTCTTCTTTAGCACCCATCTGAGATCATCAGGAAATTACTGTCACAAATCGTCATACTCATAACCTTTGGCTATGAAGTGTTGCTGCCACCGGAAGGAGGATACTTTGGGACAAGATACATTTCATATAGTTAATACTGTGTCTTGTGCATGTCATTCTCTTCTTGTGTATCTGGCTAGTACTGGTCCTTCAAGTCTTAAATGTTTTCACGCTTGCCCACTTACTGGTATCTCAGTTCCACTTGAGATTATATCACTTTCCAAAATGCTATTTTTGATTTTCAGTTTATCTAATCATATTGACAGATGAAAATAACCAGTATAATCCACATTATCCGTGAGTCATATTGAAACATATTTAGTCTGCATGTGAGATGGATAGAAGCACTCTTAACTACTCATTGTACCTTTTATTTAAGCTGATAAAGGGACAGCTTTGGTATAACATTTGATTAGCGTGTCGCCTCCCGGACTCTGCAGCTCAATCAGTTTCAGCACTGTATACCCCCTGGACTTAGCACTGTCTACCCCCTGCAACCCCTGTACTTGTGAATATGCTTCCACTTGCTCTTTACTGGTCCATTTCTTAGCATGGACTTCATTTATGATGTCATAACTCAAAACAAAGTCTCTACTACATGCAGATTGTGGGTAGCAAGAGGAGACATCTAATATGCCTTAGGGCTAGAGATCGTCATGCTCCACCACTGTGTTACCAGGGATTGATGTCAGCCCTGTTAAATGGGTGGGTGGGTGGCTGAGCAGTAGCAAATCTATTTAGAACACAGACCCCCCACATCTGAGGTGCATTATTGTCTTCAACAAACATCCTTCCATTTATCTGTAATCAGCAATACACAAGGATATTTCCCACTGCTTGGAATCTTGTAAATAAATAGTGAAGAGTAAGTTTGTAATGTTTGTGCATAAAACCATTAATGTTACAGGGCTTGGATACAAAATAAATTCCTTTTGAATACACAGAATATATAGTATAAATGTGCTATGTGTGTGATATTAATATAGGTCTGTGCATAGTTTGGTTCTTCTTTGATAACTTAGGAAATATATGACAAAGTAGCAGGAATCTAGAAAGCAGGTGTCAAATATTTTCCCTTCAAAGAAAAGCCAAGTAAAAGGAGACAGGGTTCATCTAAATATTGACTTTTCATAGGGTTCTGATCTTTGCTCAAAGTCCGTGCCAGATTTAGTCACGTCCAACGTGTCACGTGACTGTACTGTACCGTGTCCTCGAAGAAACAACTGGGCACACCTGACCGGGCGTTCTATCAAAGAGAAAGGGTAATGAGAGGAACTGAATATTTGTATACCAACCTTTTAGTTATTTTGTTATTCTGTAAGTAAGCTTGTTCAGCCACAATAGTTCTTGTTTTAAGGCTAAAATGTTACATCTTAATATTGTCGGTATTATACATCTCCCTATGTACACTGCACAGTAAACATGGAATCAAAGGGTCTAGTCCACTGTTTTGGTTTTCTAAGAAATTTGCATATGTATACACACACATTCTCATCAACCCTTTGGCTGGCTAATGCCAACTAAGAATGATGAGAGTTCAACTATGTCCTAACAAATCGCTTTTTCCTACTATGATATCCTCCTTTTTTACGAGCTTAGAATATTAGATGTGTATGGGTACATCACGACAAATAGTAAAAACAGAAAGAAAATGTTGCCTTTAAAATTATTTACAAAATTATTTACAAATTAGTTCTCTTTTACAAATAGACTAATATAGTTGAATCCCAGAGGGAGGATGCAATTCAAAGGGTTAAAAGCCTTTCAGCTTGTAACCTTTTTGAACTAGAGGTGCATTGAAATGCAAATGAATTCCCCTGGGTGATTGATCAGTTTCAAGAAAGAACATCTTAGTACAAAAACATTTTCCCACATACTATATTAGTTGTACTGGTGCCCAGTTGAAAATATTTTAGAAACGCAGTGGGCCAAGGGGTGATCTTTTTAATTCAGGGTAAACTTCCTTTTGGGAGTCTAATTCAGGCCTCGGAGGAGAGGATGCGGCTTTCAATAAAAATAACACATCAATTGTCACTGTACTCAAAGTCAGGGACATTCCTGTGACTAAGACACTTCCTGCCTCTACAAGAGACTTACTCTGGCGTGGAGGAATGAAAACATTGCTGACTGAAACATGGAACCTACGCAAAAAAGAAAAGACTTGCTGGACGCTTTTCGAGACGCTGAATATATTTAAAGGGGAGTGAAGAACAGAAAGAAGTGTTGTTCCAGGTGTATCTTCTTTACACAGTGAAAAAGTAACTCTTTGTCCCTTTCATTCTCTTGCAACCTGTCAGTCAGGGCTCGAGTGGCGATGACAAGGAGGCCTTAGCACTTTAAGGCTTGCTATGTTTTTATGCTCAGATCGTGGTAGTGTCTGGTGTCTTCAGCCATCAGCCCCGAGGGCCAGTCTGGGCCTCCTGACAAGCCAGTGGAGAGGCTAAAATTTGCACCCACATCTGTCCTTGGTGGTGAAGATGCAACATGCTCATTTACTCTACAACCTGGATTTCCCCCTGTCTGTTGCTGCTCTGTTCTAGGCCACTACTGTCTAAAATATTCCTAAGACTTAAAAGTATTTTTTTTTTTAATGATGATTCTATTAACAGTCTCCACAGTTTCCAGTTGAGCATCCATACAACATAAACACAAAGTTACAACATACAACATATGCATAAAGTAACATTGTCTAAATATATCTGGTTATAACCAATCATTTGGGATGTTATAGGTCATAGCATCATATGCATAAAGTGTGGGATCTTGCTGGGTTGTCTACAAGCAAAACTACACAGTGGTTGTCTCGTTTTATCACATATATATATGTATCTCAAACCCGGGCTGTGTAGACCTGAGGGGGCTCAAGGTTAGCGCTACTGAACCAGACGCTGGTGCCATGCTGTTGTCCTAATCAGGTGTCAAAGACCTAGATGTCTCACCATCATGATGTCCAATATTTCCCACTATGAAAGTGATTTACCGGACTTTGGAAGTGTTGGGATAATGCTACACTTTACAATGCTGGGCCTATCTTTGTAATTGTGTGATAGCTTAAGAGATTAATAAACATATGGATAATTAAAATTTTCTTTGGGGGGCTAGAGTTGCGCTTCTCAGGGGAAGTGGGGTGTGGGGAAGATATGGGGTTTAAGTATTAGCCCATAACACACTTAACCACTCTATATGGAGATCAGCAAATAAAATATTTTTTGAAATATATATTAAAGTTCTTTGTAATTATCAGTTTTAACTATTTGGTTGATCAAATAATGCTGAGGCACTTTGATAAAACAAACTACAAAAAGAATGTCCAATGTCGATAATAACTAGGAATAAACCTAGCTTTTACAAAAAAACACCTAAGGTTTTGGATAGTATGTTGCATTACTAATAGATAAGCTGCAATTTAATAGTGCATTTTCTATCAGTGAAAGCTCTACAATCACATTCAGTGAACTGATTCCTTCATTCACAAGCATCACTGCCTGGATGGAAATATCACTTGATGTTATGCCAGTGGATTGTAGAGTAATATAAAAAAAAAAGTTGGAAAAAAGTCCTTAAGCTACGGGATCACCATACAGCCAAGAATTTAATGTTTCCAAACTTACTTAATGTAGGTGTTATGATTTGGACAACTTGCTCGAGAGCAGTGCTAATGTGATATATGCCACCCAAAATATCCTTCATTAGAAGACCATAGCTGTAGCATATCTTTTCTTGAACTCTGGTTAGTCAATCAGATACAGAATTATAATTATTAACTAAACTGTGCTTAAGCAAGCACATTGTAAAAATATTACTTGAGGGCAGCTTTGTCAATATTTAACCCCTTTTGGTGTCACAGCAAGTGTTGTTTCTTAATGTGTTCCATTAAGGTGTTACCAAAAGGGACGTTTTAAGGATTTCCCTATTTAATTACATGTATATTTAATCAGTATGGATGTGTCTCTTCCGAAATGATTCCTGAACCGCCTAATTAACTAGGTTCACATAAAAGATGCTTACAATTTATAGCGTTACTTGGGCGTGAGTGGTAATGAGTTGGCAAACAATGGGTTAAGTGCCGGTTAAGCTGGGAGTCTTCTTTCAGCATCCCGTCTGACACAGGAAGTGGCCCGTGTCGCAACTTGTTTTGTCCTCTTGTAGTCCGATATCAAAGGATCATCAAGCAAGTCAGAGGGTTCCTGGGCTGTGATCCTGGCCGATGAGGGCTTCATATCTCCTCTTGCTTACATCTCAATTGCAATCACCTGTTATAATTATAAATCTGATCTGCTGCCAAATATGAACAACAAAGGTCTTTATGAGCGACTGACACCAATGAAATGTCATCCGGTCATTACATCTCAGGGTTCAGCTTTGATGCCAGATAGTGATAATGAGGACATGACTAATACAGAATGGCACATTATCTACAGAGGTTTAGGATGTAGGCATCATATGCTGGTCTTGCAAAAGTTATAATATTTAGCACTGATTTTGAAATAACCTGGAAGAGTCACAGTATCATACCTTATATTCCCTGCCTCATTTCTTAAAACTCCTAAAATTCTATTGACTAGTCATTTATTTTCTTTCTTAAATTAAGGTAATATAAAATATTACTCTGCAGGACTTAACATCTTTCATGATGTCATAAGTTAGTTTTCAGATACAGCTAGATAACAAAAAACCAAACCACCCGTGAATAACGCCTCTCATGTTACGGCATTACGGGTGCCTGGTGGAGATAATATATAGCGCTGATAATATATATTTATCTACACCGAAGCCAAAAGTCTGTAGTAATGAGTAAAAAGTAAAATAGAAATGACTAAACCTCATCCTTTATGCACAACATGTTTGAAAATATTTACACAGAGGAGGTGTAATGTGGTGAAGAAGAGGGTGATCTGGGTGGTGGCACTAGCTGAGCTGTGGCTTAGTCAGACGGAGTGTGGCTTCATAAGCCAGACTAGATAGCAACATAAAGAACAAATACTACACTAGAGGAGGTGTTTGATCTGGCTCAGTTTCAACACTCAGGTCTCCACTCTTCGAGAACCTGGCTGAGTTTGGACAGATTGGGCTGAGCCAGGTGTTGTCCAGGTTTTGTCCCACTCTAATGGGCTATGCAGAATGCCAGTTTGTCTCCTCATAGATTTGTTATCATCAATATAAAAGTATTGAAGCTCTGGTTTAAAGTGATAAATATGGAGCAACCAATAGTCAAAATAATCTTCTAACTTCAATGGAACTTTTTTCTGTGGCAGATAGCTCTATGTCTATACCTTAACAATCAGGCGTAATGGTACTGTTGGAAATATTCATTTTAACTGAATTCCATCCTGTTTTTTCCCCCCCAGCGAACGTCCTGTTTCTGCCACTTTATCACAAAGTGCTAGCACTAACCACCGCGTTGCTTCATTTGAATTGAGAAGGAAGTGTTCCATATGGTAAATGCTCCAGGGGATTTTCTGTCTTCCTTTTTGGAGGCTAATCAGACTTCATAATCAAACCTTTATTTTGGAGCCTTCTCCGCGGCAGAATTTTCATGAGGCAGGATGTGGTAGCAGGATCCGCTGAAAATAAACACTACAGATTTTTTTTTTGTTCCCCTTGAGCGATAAACTAATTGATATTTTAACCCCTTGGCTATTAGATTAGTTGTTTGTGAATTGCCAAACAATAGGCACATTATTTAACAATGAGGTAGCATAGAGGCATCACAGCTACTAACTAACATAACATAGCGCTTTGAGTTCGATATAGAAAAAACCTCATACACGCTGGGAAGGGGTCAATTTGTATTTATATCCTACACATATACTTGGGCATGAAAAGGTTGCCAGAATAAGGTGAATGTAACATAACACAATATTGAATAAAGAGACTAAATAAACAGTTAATGACCAATACAAAAAATACGATAAAAAACTTTTTTATCATTGTGCTAATATTTTTCCGTAAAACAATAAAATTCCAGTTGTCATATATATATATATATATATATATATAATATATATATAATCCTATATATAATGTAATTATTAGTGCAAGAATATCTTGTAGATGATTACATTATTATACTTAAAACAACATAACAGATAACAGTCTGTTAAAGCAGTTGAATCTTTTTTTATTATTAAACAACGGGTAAATGCAAGTACAGCGGGATACTGAGACAGAAGGAGAAAAAAAGGAGAGTTGTCATGTATGCAACATATAATGTATGTGTGTTCATTGTATCAACAAACGCTGGCGTGAATGTAGCTCGATCTGTCAGACTGACTCACCCGTGACAGTTTTTCTGTGCTCATGTCAGGATATTTTTTGAAACCTGCTATGCCGCTGTTCTTTTTTTGAGTCTTAATGACTGGAATTGACATGTTTTGACACTTGCAATACCGTTTCCTTGTTCAGTTATCACTGATGTGAGATTATATGTTGTCACCTGATGCTTGATATTTTCATTTATTTCTGTCTACTAAGTATGGGTATTGGAAATATGGGTGTCTCCTACAAAGGCACAGATCTCCGTGCTTAATTGCCAGTCAGGCCTCTAGAGGTCTTGGAGCTCCTGCAACCTCTACTGTTACTCCAGTGCCAAAGGACTCCCTTTTCAGACCACCTAGGAGAATTGCACACGTAGCTGCTCGAGCAGTTTTGAAAAACATTTGCAATAGTTATATGTGACGTTTTCTCAATATTTAATGTTATTTATTATGTTATTTGTATTATATGCTATTTGGGGGGCTGTGTATAGGTACAGAATTTTTTGTTTCGATAACTGCTCTTCAGGACATATTTGAAAACACTTTGTAAATAAATAACATACCCTGGCATCTCCAGTCTCCGCAAGGGAGAGATAAAATAATTATATATGCTTTAGTTATTCCCCTGTGGAAAAACAGAACGGGGTAGGCAATGTAAGAGATATGAATAGACACAGTATCAGTTGATGAAGTCCTTGTGAACCCTCCTACCCCACAATGATCATCTTAGGTTTTAGTCTGATTTGTACTATTAACAAGGCCGGCCGAAGACTTAACGCCGCCTGGGAAGCCAAAGCCCCAGTTTTGTAGAACTCCGCACACCCCGCCCGCCCTACGGCAATCGGGGAGGCCGGCAATTTTAAAATCGCCGACGCCCCCCATAGTACTTACCTTTAAGAGCTTGCGGCAGTCCCCTGCCTCCAACTCAATGTGCCGGCTTGTTAATGCTTAGTAGCGCTCGGAAACTCCTGACCGCCACTTCCGGCGACTCAGATTAACAAGCAGGAGGGCATCAAGAACTCGGAAGTGGAGAAAGATCTCGCCGCAGAGGAGAGAGAGGGAGGGGCCCGAAGCGGTGTAAGCGAAAACACCGGCGCCCTCTCTCTCTCTTCCGCTTCAAAAAAAAACTTTAAAGTGCCGCCTGGGGCAATGTTGCCCCCGTCGGCCTCCATGCATTAGCCGGCGCGACTGCGACTAACTTTGTAATGGTGAGAATCATTTTCTAATTGTTTTTCATGATTATTTTGGTGTCCTAGTAAATGGATGAGTGCAGCTTCTTATGATGAAAAACATCTTCTGAATCCGCCCTTTCCTCACACAAGAAACCACCAAGTTACTAATCCACTCCCTTGTGATATCCCGCCTGGATTATTGCAACTCCCCACTAACCGGTCTCCCCCTCTCCTGCCTTTCACCGCTTCACAATCCATCCTCAACACTGCAGTTAGATTCATTTTCCTCTACCAGCGTTATGCCAATCACTTCATTGGCTCCCCATACCCTTCAGAATCAAATTTAGACTTCTGACCCTGGCCTATAGAGCCCTCAACAACTCTGCACTGCCTTACATCTCTATCCTCTCCAAATACATCCCTATCTTTTTCTACTGTTTTTACCTCTTTCCACTCCCATATTCAGGATTTCACCCGTGCTGCACCCCTCCTGTGGAATTCCCTTCCCCGTTCCTTCAGACTTTCTGCCCCGTATGCAACTTTCAAAACTCTAAAACCCCCCCTGTTCAGGGAAGCGTAAAACATTCCTTCCCAGTACTCCCAACCATCATCATAATCAAGCCATCTGAACACTCAACAGCTTCAACATATCATCGGAACCAGATCAACTCATCCCCATCCAAGCAATCCTCTCCTATTGTCTCACTTCCCCCTCAACCTCTGACTATATCATAAATTCCCAAGAGCAGGACCCTCTTCTCCTTTGTTATTGTATGTGTTATTGTATGTATGTGTTATTGTATGTGTTTCTAAATTGTTCTTCTGACTATAACAGCGCTGCAGAATCTGCCGACGCTTTATAAATAAATATAATGTAATAGGGAAGGGATAGCTCCCTTTGACCTAAACTATGCCCAACAATAACTTAACAGATCAAGTTATATATTAAATTCTACATGCGTTCAACCCGTAACTCGAGTTATGTAGAAAAACAATATTTGTTTCAAAATTTTTGTGAAACATACAATTTGATGAAAAGATAAGAACTTTTAGCCAATCTAGTCTTCCTGTTAAAAGACTCAAACCTAATCATTCCTTGGCCTTGTCTTAGATTCCCATGCAGGTTTAAATTCCTTCAATTGGTTTAATTGCAGATAATCAAGTAGATATTTTGGTATCCAAGCTAATGGTTGACAAGGCATAAAGCTCAGAGACCCCAAAAGTGTGCCACGTGATTGGGATTGAACTATCATAGTGCTTGTAGTTGCTTTGCTAGCACTCTCACATAGTGATAAACAAAACCCAAACAAGATTTGGTTTCAGTAACAATATTCAGAAGACAAAGTGAATGTTAACTGTTGCAGGTTCTCTTTTTTTCACGGTATCTTTACCAGCTGCAGCTAAACAGAACCCCGGGGAGGCAATCCTTTGACATGGAAGCATTGGAGGACCAGAACACCACTCATATTGTACGCTGTTTCCCCCAAGAGAGCTCACCATCTGCCACTCCAAAAGACTCCATAACTCTATGAAAATCTTTGGAACTCTTTCCTGAAATACTAAAAATTCAGAACGACCCTGGTAAAAGTCACCTTTGTGTAGAATGAGGAGTATTTACATGACCTTTTCGCTATCAGCAAACAGCGATTTTAGAAAGTTCCCCATAGGCACCGGACAACATCCCTTTTGCAAATAATGTTTCAGGGACAATTGTAATTTTAAAAAGATGTACATTTGAAGATAAGTTGCAGCCTCTTTAATATAAAATAATTTGCTTCTTAAAGTAACAGCTTCATCCCCAAAATTGTTATTTTATTTTGCTGTGTACAATTCCTCAATCCATTCAAATCTGTAACTGTACACGTGCACATATGCTCCTACTCTCTTACCGATTATTGAATCAATAATCAATTATTGAAATTGTGATGTCAGGAATAGGATGGGAGGAAAAATATATGTCCT
>VKOC01000003.1:6991310-7007523 GCA_009364415.1 Spea multiplicata | reverse complement strand
TATCTTGTGTGCCCCCCCTATATATTGTTTCTAGAGTCGCCACTGGTCACAGTATAGGCATACAGCAGGAAATGACAGCTGCTGAGTTCTAGTCCTTCTCAACAAAAGTTGAGGAGAGAGAGAACTACAGGTGGGTTGGATCAAACTCTTCTTTAGTGTGTTGGTCCTTGAGAGTGTGCATTCAAACATTCATGGAGATATAAACCCTTCCTTGGCTTTTGCATGGCTTAACAAACCAAGCTTGAGATGAAGCTCTTCAAAGTCTGTGCCAGTTGCCAGCTTGACCACATAAGCCTTGGCTGTCAGCAAAGCATTGATAGAATAAAATAATACTATGTTTTTTCTTCTCTCACTTTGTACCTGTGAAAGGCCAGCGTCAAACATAGTGGCTGTTGCCTCTTGTAGGAGGAACTGCTCCCCTAACCTGGGCAAAGGACACATCTTGTTAGAACAATAGGTCATGGTCTAAATCTAGAGGGGCTACATGTTTAGATGTAATGCAAGGAAGTTTTACTTTACTAAGAGCATGGCCTCCCATCAGAAGGTAAGAGGCTAATACAGCAAGGGAATTTAAACATGCACAGGATATGCATAAGCTATCCAGAAAGATGAGACCAATGACTGATTCAGACCTGAGTCTTACATCGGAAAAATGGCGCAATAGGATGGGCCAGGTGGTTATTTGTTCTTTGTTTCTGTTTCCAGAATGCATGTCCCACCTCTGTTCCTGTAAAGCATCATGGGAATCCAGGCATACAGGAGATGGTACACCACAGGTTGCTAATCTGCGGGTGTATCTGTGGAACAGACATTACTCACGTAAATGTCCATTTTTACAACTATATATTGGCCACTGTCACTTTTGACAAACCTAAACAAATTTTCAGTGACTCATAATAAAGACCTCAGTCTAAACTCACAACTAAATAGATTTTTTATTTTTCATATAAACCACAGTAGTTCTTAAATTGTGTACATGGAGACACAACCATAGTTTATTTAAAATTCAGCTCTTATGTGGGAAGCCGTGGCCTAAAAATGATTGGTTTTTCTGCCAGGTTTTCCCACATAAGAGCCATGTTAAATAATACTCATTTCACAGATTGTTCTTTTTTATTTTACTGTAAACCTGAATTCAGGGTTTCCATTTTCAACCTTTAAAAAACAAAATGTGCTCAGCAGAAATTCTGTTTAAAATAAACTATAAACATTTCTGTGATTATCTGGTAAGGAAACCCCAGCATCCCCATCAAGATCCAAAATTTACAATAAAAACAAAAATAAAGCAAATGCTGATACTGCTTTATGTTTTGTGATTCCCATGTCTACTATCTGGACCTTTGTATAAAGAGGCGCCACTCTATTTTTTATGGCGCAGTACCCCTAACATAAACAGGCTTACATAATATGGGTACACAATGGGTTTCATTCACTTTGCTTTGAAATAATTATATAATATAATTATTATTATAATATAATTATAATATAATTATAATTTTCCCAGTTTCATCTCTTACCCTACTACGTTTTGAATAAATATCATAGTGTTCACCCGGGGTATGTGGGACATGATTGCGAACCATTATGGTGTATAAATAGGCTCACAAAGAATAACCAAAAGCTCTATATTAAAAAACAGTGCATTTACCTATGTTAAGATAAATTTTGTTAGTTACCAGCCCCTCCCAGCATAAAGGTTGGGGGAGAGAATGGTAGTATCTGCCATTTCCCCTCTGAATAACTGGCTGCCTTGAAATCCAATTTTGATTAATGCATTTTTTTTATTGTAGATGATATTATTTAAGCGCATATTTTTCTGCCCAAGTCTAGAGTTGAAAACATGGGCCCACTGACTTCACAAGCAGCAAGTCCCACAGTGTCACTTTTGCCCCAAACAGTTGTGAGTGCCATCTTTTCCCCAAGTAGCATGTCTGCCACAAAACAACTTATCAGTGTCCCCAAACAGCCTGCCTGTTCCATCTTTGCGCCCAAACAGTCCATCTCTGCCACCCCCAAACACTCACACATCCATGCTAACAAACAATTACACACATACATTTTCGTTCTAACATACATTCATTCCCTTCCTGCGTTCCTGCCTTGCCGTGATGGTCCGCGATTGTTTACAAAGAGCCTGTCCGTCCTGGACAGCCCCGGTCCAGCCCCTGAGAGGGGGTCCCCGTCGTAGTTGCGACCTGGTAGTTACCCCACTGGTTGAAAATCCTACAAACTACATTCTCAAGTTCTAAACACTGCATGCTCCCATATGAATAAAGACCCTTCAGGTGTGAAACGTGTTGTGTGGTCATTGATTTACCTATGCCCTCATGGTAAACATTAAAATGATTTGATGCAACAGGAGCTGAGACACCATGCTTCTCCATCTTATACCATTCCATCTTAACAGTACAACTGTCCTAACCTACACGGTATGATTGCACTTTAGCGGTAAACGGCTTACGCCTGCAGATTCTAATACTAAACATGTGTGTATTACTATGTTTCATTATTTTAAATAGAACACAGGTTGTGTAATAACGACTGTATCCCACCCCATTATTTCATACATATATCACACGCTTCACTTCCACTCCCTTGCATTACCACAAGAAATGATCTTTTCCATTTTTTTGTATTTCTCAGACCAAACCTTGTTTTCTACAACCTCTTAAAAGCAAGTTGTTGAAATTTTACACATGGGGGCCATGTATAGGGTGGTATTATGCATCTGGCAAGGAAGTAATGGTTTGCAGAGGAAAGAGAGCAGCCAGCCCAAAAATAACATATAATGCCTTTAATTATGGATTACAGCTCTATATTTTGAAGTATTAGTCAGTACCGAGAGCAACTTAAACCAACAAACATTTAAAATAAGAAAAGGGAAGATTTTATTCCCCAGAGGTGCAATTAGAGATATGAGTGGGTTCCTACCATTTTCTTTATTTCTCAAGCTATGTCCATGGTTATAAATGTATTATTAATTTCCCCCATAGTTAAAAAATATACAAATATAAAAAAATAGTTAGAAACTTTCTTCCACGCACATGTGTATACACACACAAATACTATTCATATTTGATACTTTAATATTAGTTTTATAGACACTATCAAGCTGCGAGTCTTAATCAGGAAACTACCCTACATGGCAAATATGTCTTGCCTGTATTAGAGAGCTGTCTGTCCAGGCAAATCACCCCCAACTAATTCAACATACGAGGCGAAGCAGAACCTCAAGTGCCTCATGTATGGATTACATCTCCCAAAATGTCAAATTACCAAAGAAGTGCACCTTTCTATTATGGACGTAATTATAGAGGGAGTTTGTTATTTCAGGTTTTTTTAATTTATTTAATACCGTGTGATGTGAGTTTCATCTACAGTTCTTAAGGTTCTCTGACACTATAATAAATGCATCGGGCTACATCATATTAATATGAGTCTGACCACATAGCATGCATTTGTATAAAGCATGATCTGCTCTATTATTAGTTCATATTATTAAAGTGTACTGTTAGCCCTATGCTTTAGTGTGGTCTTAGGGTAGGGAGTGGGATTAGAGGGAAATTTCTTAGCGCCGATTCATATATTTAGGGTAAAAAATAATACATTTGTGAATAATCAATTATTACAGGTAGTATATAAGGACTCATTGGCGTATATATAAAAAGAAAAAAAAATAAGATTATCACACGTGTGTCTCTGTAGAAAGTAACTCTGAGTGTAATCAATCACCAAGCACCTCTGAAAATACAAAGCCTACAAATAGTGGCTGAAGTATGTCAAGTATTCCTTATGACTTGCACATTGATCTTATAGGTTTTCTCCAGGAAGAGATTGGAATTGTGGCTACTATGTGGCTAATGGGAAAAAAAAAGGAAAATGGAAAGAGGAGGAGGTGGCAGGTCCGCCAGAGCGTTTCTTTTTTCGTTTGGGCTCTTTCTGTGTTCAGTCGGGTTGTTCCTTCAATTCCTATATCTTCGTGGAAAAAAAAGTTTAATAAGATTAACGGAAGTCATAAGGAATACTTTACATACTTGAGTCGGTATTTGTAGGCTCATCTATATGTGAGTGTATTTTCAGAGGGGTTGGCTATTTGTTACACTCAGAGTTATCTATCACTCCTGAATAGATATGCTTGGTCTCAGTGAAATATGGATTACATGTTCTATTATGTGCCCTGTGACAATAAGTGGCCATTATCAGCTTTTAGTAGAGATAGATAACAAGCAATGACAAAGAAGCCGCAGAAAGGGCAAATCCAAGTCCTTCTCTTTACAAAGAGAACCATGTGTGCACCGAGGAAGATACTGCCAGGACATTTGCTATACAGGGAGGCCTCCGTAAAACAGTCAGCAATGGACAGGGCATACTGTAGTTATTCTTCATATAAAGCGTTTGAAACATAACTATTGGGTGAGCATCAGTACATTGAATGATACTGTTAAGATTTGGTGCATGGTTAGTAATGCAGTATAAACACAGCGAATACCAACCAATTTCACAGTTCTGATGAAAGTACGATTTTTATTCTGTAAAGCATTAACTTTCTTTCAGTCGGAGGATTAGTTACTCATACTTTGCCTCGAAAGTGACATCTTGTGGCAATTTGAAGTAAAGCATCCCCGCTTACAATCAAATACCCACATACACAGCTTAACATGTACCGCGGCGATTCATGTAGGACACAGCACTAGTGCAAGTGTCACCATATTGATTCATGTTTTTTTTCTCTTATCATATTACCAGACGTGCATCAGACACGGACAGGGTCCAGTATCAGAGCAGTGTTAAGTGTTTGTATGGGCACGCATTTATACGGGATGGGACAGACACTTGGTCAGGTTTGGTTCAGAGCAAAATAAAAGTACAGCAACTCACTAGATCCCTGCAATCACAAACTACCAAAGACAATTTCTAAATTTTTAGTTCACAGGTTTTTTAATTATTGTCCGTGTTATGTAAGTTATTAATAATGTAAACAGTAGCACTGATCTGGCCTGAGTACAACTACAATAAGCAATATTATATGTCCAGGAACAGAAGCGGAACTAAACATTAGTAACTGCCTGGTGTGCAAGCAAAAGGAAGAAATACCGTGTGTACTTTTGGCAATTGAATAGATATATGGATGTAGAAAATTAAAAAAGTAGAAAATAGCAGATGCTATTGATTTAGGAAGTAATGTCATCGGGGAGTCATGAAAAATCTAATTCTCCCCTAACCTTGGTAAAACTTTAGAGCTTCTTAGTCTGTGATTAAAAGTAAAAGTAACTTAATTTTATTGTTTGAGTTTTTTTCTCTCTAGTTCTTTATAGCCATCATTTTGGGTCTATTCATAGAAACATTGAATTTGATGGCAGATAAGAACCACGTGGCCCATCTAGCCTGCCCATTTTTCATGATGTCAAATTAAAGGTTAACTCAGCTGACAATCTGGAAACTATTTGGCAATAGACTAATATGTGAGTGTCTCTGACTGTAAGGTTTGCAAGTTTCAGGTGAGAGCATGTGAGTTGAACAAAAACTGGGATTACCTGAATGTACTATATAAATATTTGTGAACGAAGGATGTGCTTCCTAAGTTAATTATCATATAAAATGAAAAAAGGTCCTAATGCATGTTTCGCCTGTAAACTCTTGGCTTTGTGAGGAGAACAAGGCATTCACCTGAAACTTGTAAAATTTACAAAAACGAAAATCCCTTTACATGCAATAAAATAAAAAAGGGGAAAAAATCAAGATACATAATTACATTATATCCCCTTAAGGACAATGGGCGGTCCCTAAACCTATTGAAAACAATGCATATATGTACGGGCTTTGTCATTAAGGGGTTAATAATCACAACAGCACCCATCTCTCTCTTTTCCCATCCGGTGGGAAGATGAAAATAAAGGACTTAAAGGAATACTCCTGCCATTATATGCACTCTAATGAAATGAATAACTGCATGGCCTCTTTAAAGTTTCATGTTGTCTGTTTTGCAAATGCTGCCGCTATATAAATAAATAAAATGTAATAATACATAAATAAAATGTTGTTGAACGCTAAAAACATTATATTTTCTGTATTTTTGTTCACAATATTGGCAGGATATTACATTATTAACAACCCTTGCCTACTCCTCCTTACTATTGTTTCTGATAAATTACAAGTTCACATTATGAAAAGTATTTTTGAAATCAAGCTTCAAACCCCTACGCTCTACCGGTGATCATTTGTACAACAACGCAAATGGTTCTGGCAAAGGACACCATAAACGGGGGAGGTGGGAGTAAAAAACCACATCCTTTATCAGAATAGGAAGCCAACCAGACTGGATTTAAGTCATGCTGTCCAATTTCTAGGAACTCAGAAGATAACGAAGGTTGCAGATTGCTGGGAAACACATTAAAAATATTGTCAGAAGACACCATTCTTCATGTGTTTTCCTCCTTGCAGTTAAACACTCTTCTACTAACGTAATGCAAGTCTGTTTGTTTAGCGATAAAACTGAACCTGTATACACATACACACACATACATACAATGTACATACAATGTACACACACACTAATAATCTAATTAACAAATACTTGAAGTGAACAGTAAAGTGTATTTCAGTTTCAGTAAAACAATGCTCAGTTACTTCCCCAGCAGCTGGCTCCTTAATGCTTTGTAGGAAATATACTGTATATATATAATATATATATATATATATATATATATATATATATATACTTCTGTGCCAAAGAGCTGACAGATCTGAACCTGTCTATAAAGCAAGAGCTTCGGATATCTGCACATGCCACAGATACCGCATTACTCTTTAGGCACTGTGATGTCTTATGTTTTATATTGTATGAAGGCACCTAGCAGAAAGGCTGCAAGACTTGCATCGCCCTTTGTTCAGTTCATGTCTCTTACTAATAATATACTTTCATTCTGTAACTGCACACTCACCCCCAACAGAGCCCACCACCTATGCCTTATGGGCTAGTATATGAGTTAACGGCCACTTGATTGGTCCTCTGGCTCCCTACTAGATGCTTCGGCATTGGGCTGATATTTTCCTCTGGTTTACCTTATCTTTTTCTTTTATATTGTTTATGTCCCACGCTCTATGATTCTCGTCCGGTGGAGGACATGTCGCGCAGTATTTTTTTGCTGGAACTTTTTGCCCATTACCTTATATGGCCTTTGATTCTCTTAAAATTACCTCCCTAAATGTTGGGGGAACTTAACAAACCTCAACAAAGATCTTAACTACTATTTACGTTACAGTCTCTAAAAACTCATTTCATTCGTTCCAAACAATTCCAACTGACTAATACATTTTATCAGACTGCATTATTTGCTAGCTCCTCCTCATCCAAGACTAAAGGGGTATATTTTTTTGTGGGAACCAGGGAATTGCGTTATTAAAATATCAGTCAGACGGATTAATGCTTTATCCACAGCATACCATCAAAAACAAGGGCTTACAAATGTGCTATGTGCTTAAGATTACAATTGATCCAACAACAGATACATCCAAACACATATCAAAATAATATGAAAACACAGTATGTGGCTTATTAAGTAAAACAATCCCTGTTCTATCTCTTCTAATATTAGGGTTTGGACTAAAAACTTCTGCTTCTTCCAGAATGCAACAGAATATTTTGGAAACAACAACAGGATATCAAAGAATCCACAATGCGTCTATGATATAACAATACAAACTTTACTGAAACGTTCTGAATATAAAACAATACAAATAACAGTACAATAACAATATAATAAGTTCCTATTTACAATATTGAAACATGCATGTTCATGATTACCTTCCCTGAGAGCTCCAGGTTTGTGGTGTTCCTACATGAAATCTTCTCTGTCTTTTTCTCTCCACTACCTGTCCCTTGATATACTAGAGGGTCCCAATTATGTCTGCTAGGGAGACCCCTGATTGGACCCTGTGGTTGCCGCAGTTACCCTTTGAAGTAAATCCATTTGGCCAACACCACCCCCTGGGGTCTTTACAATCATGGGGCAGTACAGCCCAAGATCTCCTGACCTGATTATCCACACGCCGGGTATTTTTACAACCTATTCCATTTGAAAACCCATCTGTCTTCCTTCCACACACCCCTCATCACGCATATCAATCTTATCTCAACGAAGACAAAAGGTTTCCCAAATATTTCCTCATTCCCAGCCACCTCCCATGCATATAACCATGATATAACCATTATATATATATATATATATATATATATATATATACACTACATACTACATATGCACATCTACACATGTACATCCATACACCCACATACACACATACATATACCGGTATATATCCACACAACAGCTTATAGTGTAACAAGGGGTTGCAATATTAATCCACAAATCTATTCCATTTCAATGTACAGACGTTTGGAGAGAATCAGAGGGCAGATGCCTCTTTTTAAAGGTACATAGGACTGCATAGGGTAGCTTACTCGCCAAATAGCAGAACTCAAACTCCAAAATTTTATTTAGCTCCTGAGATTCTGGGGCAAAATAACTTTTTGCCCCTATTGACCACGTTTGCCACTGATCTTAGGAGATGGTCTTATACGCACATCTCATGGTTTGGGAGGATGGGAGTTGTTAAAATGAATGTATTGCCTCGTATAATATATTTAATTCAAACGCTCCATATTTTCGTACCAAGAGTATTCTTCAAGGTCCTGTCGCAGGATCTTCGCCAGATATATTTGGTCTTATAACTCTCCCAGGTTGGCCTTTACCCATTTGGTTTGCTTCAAGGCCGCGGGGGGTATCGTAGTCCCATTATAAGAGCGCACCCCAATATAGGCCCGACCCTTAAGATTATTAAGAAATCACACATTAAATATAAATTTACCAGCTTTCCTAGCCCCCTCTTGCCAATATCACATAATCCAGACTTTCCCATTGAGAGAGGTGGTGATGCTATGTGATCTTTGCTTTCACCAGTTGAAAGGGTCCTCTGGGTCTCTAGACAGTTTTGTAAAGGAGAATTTCTCCCTCTTACTACTTTACTTCGAGGTGCTACTCCCACCTTTCAACATCAGTTCCTCCCCCATCAGATTAAACATTATATCTCCTCTGTCTCCTCTATAACTGAGCTACATAGACCTTTAACACCTTTTGAATCTCTATGTGCTGACTCCGGTGCATATTCTCACTTTGCCTAAACCTTATTATCTGAGTCTTTGGGAAGGGGACTTGGGCAAAACCTTGGAATCGCACGAATGGGATAGGGCTAATGCTCTCACTCACAGCTGCTCGATTTCTAGTAAACTCCAGGAGTCTGCCTATAAACTTCTAACATGGTGGTATAAAGTCCCAGCTGACCTAAACCTTTTTATGCTTAACGTGCCCCCTTACTGCTGGAGATGTGGCTCCTCTCGGAGGAACATATCTGCATCTATGGTGGGATTGCCCTCTCATCACGCCGTTTTGGGAGACTATCCTTCGAATAATCTGCTACGTTGACGACCCTGACTTTACTTTTGAGCCAGCTAGTGTGCTCCTGCACATTAACAGTTCTTCAGTTGGAGTATACAAGCGCTCTATCACCATTCAGTTACTTAATGCTGCGAAAGCCACTATCCCCAGATTTTGGAAACAGCCTAGAACCCCACCAATTTCAGCATGGCTAAGACGGGTTACTTTCAATCACGTCATACCCTCTCCTGGTCTTCTCACTCTTACCACACATAGCACTCACACATTGGAAGAAATATGGCTCATACGATTTATGAAAACACTTTCTTTACTTGCTTTTATTTTTATCCCTTCTTCCACGTTTGGAAGACACGTGATACTCCTAGGGACTTGGAGTCCTCATTTTTGTTTCTCTTTGGTTCCTCACATGTTAGTTTATTACAATTCTGCTACCTCAAGGATTATCTCCGTATCTATATGCCTATACTTTACATGTTACTTATTGTACCATTCTGTAACATCAATTCTTAATATCATCTTGATGTATCTTTTGTTTCTCATCTCCCAAAATACATATGACGTAACTCTGTATCTTATGGAACATATTCCTTTGTATATCTCTGAATGCACCATGTCTGTAATTTGTCAGATGCCTGTATATGTATATGGACCAATGTGATTCATATGTATGATTACTTTCACATGTGTGTATTTTAATACCTTTTAATAAACAGAGAATTGAGTCGGATATCTGCACATGCATGTACCCTGATGATGGTAAGTGTGTTTACATGCATTGGCATGATGGCAGAGTACACCATGCATCTTAGTGGCCCTTACAATAGAGAAAGATTGTTCACTACAATTACTTATGTATATAAAATGAGCATATTAGTGAGACCAGGTATCTTAGGTATCTGACACAGGACTTGCAATAGCTGTCTTTCCCCAGAGCTGGTTCAGGAAGCTATAGAAAGTTATTACAGAACAAGAGAATTATGCAAAATACTACACGTGGGGTATGTTGCACATGCTTTTTGTATAAAGAACAGTTAAACTTTTGAGCAGGCCATATATCAATAATGTTTTGGTGCAAATGATGCTGTATTTTGCTTTTTGAATTCATTTTCCATCTTCTCCTCCAGACGTGCAGTTGGTACAGAAACTCCATAACTGTTTTTCCTTTCTGCATATAGCACCTGAAAATATCATTAGGTTAGGGGAATTCACATGAAATCCCATAATGGGAAAATGCTAAAACAATTTACTGCCATCTGTTGTACACATAAGTCAACGTATTCTTTAATTAAAATAAAAAAAGAAAAAAATAAATATTTAGTTTTCTGTGGTGGGTTTGGAGGCAGCATGTCATTTATATAAGAACTAAGAACCAAATCAGTAGTTCTAACAAACAATATACATCCCAAGTGTCCCCATTTAGGAGGGATGGTCCCCTCTTTAATTATAAATTAAGTTATGAAAATAAAACACATTATTCTTCTAAATGCCTTATTCAATCGGAACAAATAGCTAACAATAGGTGAGTCCCATAAAAGTCTTTGTGATGCAGTCCTCCCTAGCCAGATCTCCTAAAATAAAATTGATCCTTTTTGGCTGTTTGCTATGATAGGAAATGTGGAAAGATACAATAGTCTTATTATATTGTAAACTCATTTAAAAAATGGACAGATCTGTTATACTAATACAAAATATATAAAAATACTCCATGGGTGGTGTGGGCAAGGTGTGGTTGGGGGGGATTGGCCAGGGGCATGGTGTTATGGTTTAAAACAAAACTGAACAGAAATGAAAGACAAATGTGTGGAGTGAGAGAGAGACAAAAGAAAATAAAAAAAGCAGATAATGGTACAGGTTTCATTAGATAATGGTGCATAGTTTCCTTCCACACCGCGCTTTCTTTGAAAGTGGGGCGCCGGTAAATGATGCCATATCCTGACACCCAGTAGAAAGGACGGCGGTGCAGAGTGGGTTGAAAGTAATTATGCCACTGGTCAGGCCCTGTAAGAGTTGCCAACCATGATGGATCTTGAAATATCACAGTGAGACATAAGAGCCATTTTCTTGTTCCATGGTGATGTGAGGTGATTTAGAAGCATTTGATAATGTGGTAAGAAAAATCAGATTAGTAGGAAAATTTGTGATAAAAGTATTTTACCTCGATTTGAGTAAATCTGTATGTTTCCATCCAAATTCTAACACTGAGAGTTTAAGAACAGCAGTGGAATATCATTATTTCTATTCTTTTGGGTAGCACAGGTGCATACCCCCAATATTTCAGGTGTCCAAATTGGCCATATATATACGTGAGAGCAGCGTCCAAATTGGCAGATGAAGGGCCACCCACCTTTTTCAGATCATTGTGAGGTGGCGATGTGGGAGCTGCAAAGGAGGTCTGCGCTGTAACATAACAGCCCTCCGACCATACAGCTCTCTGGGCCAGTCAGGGGGATCATAGGCTATCCCCAACTGACCTATGATCGCATTGCTTGCAAAAACGAGACCGTTGGGAGGTACCTGGGACAGTTCCAGAAGATGAGGACATCCCTCAAATTCCCGGACTATTGAGGTATGCAGGTGGTCTATTAATATGTTATAGCAAGAAGTAATACATAGATTATATTACATTTAATACTTTCATTCTATTTTAGGTTGTGTTCAAATCTTAAAACTGACTACCTTAATCAACTAAATTCAGAATTCTTAAAACTGACTACCTTAATCAACTAAATTCAGAATTCTGAAACAAAATTAGAAAAGTGTTTCTTTCCAAATGTTATCTTTATATTAATTTTTATAAGCTGTTATTTGCACAAGAACAAGTCTTTCTTACTGCCAAGGCAAGTTAACTCTTTACCAGCCTCACAACAGAGAAAAACTGAAATTGTGGTACAATACACATCTTCTCAAATTTTTAGCTCCTGAAACCTCTAGAAAGAATGCTTTTGTTAAGTCTAACATTGCTTCTTTTCTTTACATAAAGTTCAGATTCAGTTAAAGCAGCGGATTCCTTTCTTTTTGGAATCTGCTCTGTGGTTTTTCCTTTCGATCAAGAACAAAACGGAGCTAAAAGAAAAAAACAAAAAGGAAGTACAGAAAAGAATAATATGTCATTCAAGCCGCCATTATCCTGCTCTGGCACTTGTTGCATTTGAGGCTCTGTATCAACAGTTGGACAGAACAATATTATATTCTGCTTCCTGTCGCTGGAGTCCTTCCATCTCATTTTCCCCGGGGGCTGAGTAAACAGCCGAAAGGTTTTACCGAGGAACTATTTTAATCCTAGATTAACCCCTTGCATTCTGTGAATTCAGTTCAGTTTCTGCAGTCTAACAATGTTCCATTTTTTATATCTTGAGATATTATGTTGTTCAAATACCACACAGCCTTTTCATGTTGAAATTTAACTTAATTAACAGCAGCAACATGTTGTAAAATTCCCCCAGAGAAATAATAAAACAGCAGACGCAACCGCAGGGCCTGATTTGCCGTGGGCTTAAGGGAGACCGTGGCAAGTTTGGATATATATAGCAAAAGGATGGAGGAGGGGGCAATGTCCCATGGACATGACCAGAAAAGGTGAAGTGGGTCCAATTCAGCTCATAACCCCTAAGCATCCCATGCCAGCTATGCTGCATCTCTAAGCAAATGCATGGCAGCCAACGTAATATTCAGGCAGTTCCTATTGGGACAGTCAAATGCATGGTGATGACAAAATTGGTTTTCATGCCAGAGGTACATGATAAACACAGAGGATGCACACTTTAATGTAGTGCCATGCACTGGATACAGCTGCAGTCATGCACTTCAGCACTGGGGAGCTTGTGGTGACACCGCGTGTATTAGCTACAGGACGGATGGGCCATGTCCCATTCAGTGTTATTGAATGGGACAAAAGCACAAGTGTAACCCTGATTTTGCAATTCTCAACACAAGTCAAATATGGGTATTTTGTGTGTGTGTGGGGGGGGGGTTTTTCTTGCCCTCAAAGATTAGTGCAATCTGTGCCAAAGAAATTTACATTTTTTATTGAAAATATTTTATTCAAAATAGTGGTTTTTCTTGACACAGAAAGTGGCCATAGTGGAACTGAATCCCTAGAAGGTCTGCTTTTTTTGATGGTGGAGGTACATTTGTATTTTTGGGCTGCTATCTCCCTTGATGGCTCCATTAGTTACCCTATTTGGACTGGAACCAACAAGCTGTGGCTCTCCTGCAGCCCTTCTGTCCAGGGTAGGGAAGAAAGTTATCTCATATACCATTGGAGAGAGCAGCCCCTGAATCCCCTGATTAAGTGTGGCTCCTATGGGCACTTTTTTTTTCACCGGCTCATTTTTCCACTTTCTAAAAAAAAAAAAACCCAGCATATTTCTAAGTCTAAAGGTTATAGAAACTAAGATTTATGTATTCAAAATCTCTGCACAATGTATATACACTGCCTGGGAGGAGTGTAGTCAATAAATATATTGTAGCAATGTTATACAAGCAACCTGGAGAGGGTGCTAGAGAGTTCAGTGTGAGTTGTAGTAACTGCAGTTTGGAGCTAACCAGCTCAGCATGGCAGTTGCATGCTATGAAGCTATGCATAATAGAGAAGCCTGTTTTACCCTTAACTGAGAGTGCATCAATCTATGCATAGGAGGTATCTAAACATATATGTCCAAAGAAATCACGCACTCATAGGTCTTCATAAATAGTTAAAGATTATTAGTTTAGTCCCAGAACCATCAACATTTCGGTCCATGCAAAATAAACAACAAGGCACAGGATCACGTGCACCACTGATCCTGATCAGGGAAAGCTGAGAACAAGGTGCAGTATTCTGTTTGTCCACCAGAGGACACAATTATCAAACTTTTGAAAGTGCAGTTTGTGTAAGGAAAGTAATTTTTTAATTCTTTTTTTTAAGTGCAGATGTAAATCATTTCTATCATAAAAAATGCTACATTCTATTTGAGGCAACTTTTTAACTGCATATGGGCTGGTTCTCATAAACTTAAAAAGAACAGTAAGGACTATGGGCAAAACATAGCCCCAAATAACCATTTTCGATTTACCGTTTTCACTAAATGGTTTCAAGGGCCAATCAGACCTTCTCAGCCAGACCTTTGCAGCCTCACAGCCAGCCTCACAGCCTAATAAGTATTGAAGCATATGGGGATGTTGGGGGGGGGGGTTAAAGATTATAGCGTTGGGTGTTTTAAGATTAAACTGCTGGTAGTAATGTAGAAATGTCAGGGGCGGATGCTGAGCAGGGGCACTCACACTAACTCAAACACAGACACTCACGCTTGAAGCATGCTGCTGTCTTTCTCGATGTGGGGTGTCTGGCAATTGCTCGGTTGCCCACCCCCCAGACTTGCCATGACATGTACAGCTAGTTTTTGACTACCTGTGCCTGTACACATTTTGATGAACTAACAATTTGATTTACCATATCGGCCCGATTACAGGCAGCACCTTTATAGTTTGGTGCTATTTTAAAGAAAAATGTATTTTTAAAGAAAAAATACACATCAGTGGAATGGTAAAACAGTATTTTATCTAATGAACAGTAATACATGTATTTTAACATTTTTATGCATGCAGTCAGTCCTGCTTTTGACAGGATATGTTATATACAAATAGAAATTTGGAAAACCAATAGCCATTTTAAGCCCCGCCCCCTTAATTCATAATGCACCTTACCTAAAAATATGCCACTCTGCTCCCTGATATGCCACTCTGCCCCCCAGACTTACCAATGCATCCCTAGACGTGTCTCCCATGCTCCAGACTCCTGTTGTCCAGTGGGGGCAGCCTATGGACATCTGCACAATGCACATAGACAACTGCTGCCCGGCACTTCCTATGGGGTTTCTATAATGAAGCGCTGTAAGGTCATGTCATGCCAGCGCTCCGACACAGAAGCCCCTGCTGTCGGAGAGGAGGATCCAGGTCCCCTGCAGCACTGTGAGAACAATTCTTCACTGGCTGCTCTGATGTTAAGCATTTGTTACCGTTTTATTGTCTTTATTTGTCATACCACATATGGCTTTAAGTCATATAAAAAAAAAGTATATAGGTCAACATGTTCATCATGAAATTTAAAATATGGTGGACAGTGCCAGTCATTGAATGCTGATCTTGTTGGGATAGTGTGCATTGTTTGCTTTGGGTTGCCATAATACTGAGCCTTCTTTTTGGCAATGTTGTTGCACTACTAATGTTAAAATGTAAATCTGTTGTGCTGTACATCTGTCCCTAAGAATATACACAAAGAATGGCAGTGTTGGATGTACCTCAACATCAGGGGTGGGCTGGCCAGGGGGCAACTTGGGACGGTCAAAATTATTCAAACTGGGGCAGTCTGACTTAGAGCGCTGTCAAAAGAGAGAGTGCAGTGAGGCTGCATAATTCAAAATTACGTGACCCTGCTGTAATAGAGAGGCTGCTCACACAGTGTGCAAACAGCTCTACAGCTCTAGGGAAGGTCTTAGAAGGTCTGATTGATAGAGTGGGATATGATGGAGTATGTCTTAGTGTAAGTGTGAGTCAGTTACAGCGTGTGTGTAATTGTGTGTGCCAGTGTGTATGTTAGTTAAAGGGGGAGCAAGGGGGCTTCAGCTGTACTTGTGACCCCCAGGTCAGAAGATGACAGCCCTATCCTGATCAGTTATCAACTGAGCAAAGAGAAGCATGTCCAGTTTCAGATTTAGATGGAAGAATGATATAAAGGAAGAACCAAGCTGCCTAGAACTGATTTTGCCCCACCTGTAGTG
>VKOC01000003.1:6944435-6977436 GCA_009364415.1 Spea multiplicata | reverse complement strand
ATGCTACATTTTTGGCAATGTCTGGCTCAATGTATTTGTTCATAGTTTTTTTTTTTAACTATAGTCCGGCCCTCCAACGGTCTGAGGGACCGTGAACTGGCCCCCTGTTTAAAAAGTTTGAGGACCCCTGGTCTAGGGGAACCCTGTACCATCTCGTAAGTATCTTAAAAGACGTCTCCTGCATTCGACTAGACACCGACCCCTTGTGGACGATAGAGAGGATCTTAGACCAGTCCTCCGGTTCAAACGAGCAGGCCAAGTCCCGCTCCCACAGGCTAAAATAATACGGCTTGGCGACCGGCTCGGGGGAGAGCAACAATGCGTACAATTTAGATAAAAGATGGGGCGGCTCCTTTAATTCAAGACAAAACCTCTCCAATTGAGAAAGCGGTCGGTCCAGATGCGGCAGAACCGCCAAGGAAGAAACAAAATGCCTAAGTTGATGGTAGAGGAACTGGAGGGAGAAGGGGCATGGACCCGGGCCCGACAGGGCCTCTAGAGGCTGCAGAGCTGCCCCAGTAACCACATGGCACAGGCGCAGGGTGCGAACCCCCGGAGGGAGAAAAGCCTGCAAGCCCCCACCCGTGCAACCCGGGGGAAAGTCTGGGTTCCCCACCAAGGGAGTCAGAGGGCCGGGAACCCTAGCAACCTTACCATCCCGCAGCAATCTACGAAAGACCCGCAGGGTGGGGAGAAGGAAGGGATGGGCAGAGTACGTGACGCAACCCACAGGGTCGCCAATCCACGGTAGCACAGACAACGGGCACGACAGGAAGGACCCTTCCACAGAAGCCCAGCCGAGTCTACAGAACATTCGATAACGCGGCGTAGGTGAGACGCCTGCCAATAAAGCTCTAAACTCGGGAGACCTACCCCCCCCTGCAGTCGCTGCCTAATCAAGTAGGAGAACGCCAAGCGAGACGGCCTGCCCCTCCAGACATAGCGCAAGAAAGTCCTCCGGCATCTCTGGAAGAAAGACCGCGGGAGAGCTATAGGCAGCGTCTGAAAAAGGTAAAGGAATCTGGGGAGAAGAGTCATCTTTATGACCCCCACCCTCCCAAACCAGGAGATATGAGGATATGCCCATTTACGCAGGTCCGATTCTAGAGTAGACAACAAGGGCTCAAAATTAAGATTGCGCAACTGCGAGAGGTCTGTGGGAATACGCAGACCCAGATACTTAATAGAATCATCCCTCCATTTAAAGGGGAACCCAGTCCGAATGTGGCTACAAAGTTGCGCCGGAATGTGAAACCCCAGGATCTCCGATTTGGACAGATTGATTTTATAATTGGACAACACCTGGAACCTGGCAAGCTCCGACAGGACAGCCGAGAGAGACCGAACCGGGTTAGTGAGAGTCAAAAAGATGTCATCCGCAAACAACGATAAGGCGTAAGACCGGGGTCCAATCCGGACTCCCGCAATATCCGGGTGGGCCCGGATGGCATTCGCAAAGGGTTCGAGAACTAAAAGAAACAAAAGGGGGGAGAGGGGGCAACCCTGCCGCGTACCGTTCGCCAACGTGAATGGATCGGACAACAAACCATTAACGGCCACTCGTGCGGTCGGGGAGTCATATAAAGCCTTAACACAGGTCAAGAAGCGCAGACCGACACCAATTCTCGAGAGAACCCCAAAAAGGAAGGACCAGGACACCCGGTCAAACGCCTTCTCGGCATCCATCGAAGCTACGATCAACGGAAGGCTACGAGACTGGGCATGGGCAATTATGTTTACCACCTTCATAGTGTTGTCTCTTGCCTCACGCCCGGGGACAAACCCCACCTGATCGGAGTGTATGAGATGGGGCAAAAAGGGCAACAGGCGATTCGCCAAAATTTTGGAGAATAACTTCAAATCAACATTGATCAAAGAGATAGAGCGAAAACTACTACATAAATCTAAGTTTTTGTCTGGTTTAGGGATGACCACGATATGCGCGGACAGGGCCTGCGGGGCAAATGGAGCACCTTGGGCGATGGCATTAAAAAACGAGACCATGTGAGGGCCAAGAACGGAAAGGAATTTCTTATAATAGGCAATGGTATAACCATCCGGGCCAGGACTCTTACCAGCCGGAGAAGTTTTCACGACCTCAGCTACCTCGGCCAAGGAAATTGGTTGGTCGAGGAGGGCCCTGGCGTCGGGTGGCAGGGTTTTGGTGATGAATTCCGATAAATAAGCTGTAAGGGCCTCCTCCGACTCAGAAGGGGGAGTCCCCGGGCGCGGCAAATTATATAAGGACGTATAATACTGTCGAAAACAGTCGGCAACCTCCTCCGAACGGAAGCGAAGCCGACCCGCGGGGTCCCTAATACGCGGAACATAAGTCTGTGCCCTCTTTGCCCTCAGTGCCCGAGCCAGGAGCCTGCCAGGTTTGTCCCCAAATTCATAAAACTGACGCCGTACCAAAAGATAGTTACGCTTAGTCCTATCATCAAGGAGGGCCGCTAACCGCGCGCGAAGAGCAGAAAGCTCCACCTGGGTGGAGGGAAGGAGGGTCAGCTTGTGGCGGGCCTCCAGACGTGCTATTTGTTGCGTAAGGTCTAAGATAGTGGCCGCGCGATTCCTTTTAACAGAAGCGCCCAACTTAATCAGGTGGCCCCGCAGGACCGCCTTATGCGCTTCCCAAATCGTAGGAAGCGAAACATCAGGGGTGACGTTCTCTGCAAAATAATGTGTTATGTGAGAGGACAATTGGGAAACATGGTGGGGGTCACTCAATAAGTTCTCATTGAGACGCCAATGCCAATTGGTCCTGGGGAGGCCCGAGAGAGCCAGCTTCATAAAAACCGGGGCGTGATCACTAATCGTAGCCACACCAATGCTAGCCGAACGCAGGAGCGACAGATGGAAGTGGGACAGAAAAAAGGCGTCTATGCGCGAATATTTACAGTGACTAGGGGAAAAATAGGTATAATCCCGCACAGTAGGATGGAGGGCTCTCCATACATCCACCAACTGGTTCAAACGCAATTGGTGGTTCACCTTACGAATCATAGAAAAGGGAACATGGGAACTCCCCGAGGAAGTGTCAATCTTAGGGTCCAACACCATATTAAAGTCCCCCCCCAAGATGGTAATACCCTCCTGGAAATCAGCCAATTTGGACAGGATCGAAGTAACAAAACGGGCCTGATTACTATTAGGGGCATATATATTTGCCACAGTGACTCTATGAGAGCCCACATAGCCCTTGACGAATACAGCTCTTCCCTCAGTGTCCTTCCACGTCTCAGAGGGTCTGAAGTGAATGCACTTATTAATGAGGATAGCCACCCCCTTGGTTTTAGAGGAAGGGGAGCTGGACAGAAATGAATGAATGAAGTGTCTATTTAAAAGAGGGAATTCCCTGTTAGCAGAATAATGCGTTTCTTGCACAAAGGCAATATGTGTCTTAAAGGAATGGAGAAACGCCAGGAGTTTGGAACGCTGCTGGAGTTTATTGAGACCTCTGATGTTCAACGAGACCAAGTTAAGAGATTGAGGAGCCATACATTATTTTGAGAGAGCACCGGGAAGAGCACATCTGATACCTTGGAACCCTGGGACAAGCAAACAAAACAATAAAACAAAACATAAACCAAACTGTGTGTAGTGTGTGTAACGTGTGGTGCGATGCAAGGGACAACATCCCTAGTGAGATTGCTGCTGCAATATGCAGGGTGAGCACGGGGACTGCAAGCAGGCCCAAATCAACCGTCCACACAGGGACAGGAAGGCTCTGGGGGGGGTTGCCGAGGAGGGCAAAGAAGGAAAGGACCGGGACGGTCCCTAAAAGCACAGGTGACAGGGAAGAACTACACATCCCCGTCAACGGAACTGAGACGAAACATAATGACCGCTATGGGGAGGAGAACGCCAAGCGCCCTGCTGGGTAATGACATGAATGTGTAAAAGAGCAAAAAAAAAAAAAAAAAAGGAAAAGAAAACAATGTAATGTGGCAGCGAGCGGTACTTAGGCCGGTGAGAGTCGAGCGGAGGCGAAAAATGTAGTGTGGTGTACGAGCGACGACGCCTGTATAACAGAAAACCGTAACGAACGAGCGAGCGAGGAACGAAAAATACAGAAAAAACAATAGAAAAATGCCGAAGTCCGAAGAGTGAATATGGCAATGTCCAGAGTGCCCCAACCACGGCGGGCGTGAGAGCACAGACATGGGTACCGAGGATGACACCAACTCACCACCCGGACCGGCGGAGAACCCCATCGAAAAGCGTCCACCAGCCAGGACTCAGGAGCTCGGCAGAGGACTAAAAACCGGTAGTGAAGCCAGACACTCAAGGGTCACCGTCGGTCGTCGCTGTAGTCGTGGCCCGTCGAGACCTCTTCCTACGGTGCACCGGGGCCGTCCAGGACCTGGCCGGTTCGGTGAGCTGCTGCGGAACCTCAACGGAGAGTTCCCAGTCCGGGAGGCGAATGGCTGGAAGATCCAGGTGAGTGAGAAAAAACTCCAGGTCGCTGTGATGACGAAGGGTGAGGACATCCTTGTCCTTGCGGGCAATGAGGACAAACGGGAAGCCCCACTGGTACGGAATGTTCGCTGCACGGAGCGCCGCTGTGACGGGTTTAAGCGCTCTACGCTTCTGCAGGGTGATCGGGGAGAGGTCTTGGAAAATTTTGATCGGTTCCCCCTCGAAATCCAAGTCGCCCGAAAGGCGACACGCTTTCAGCACAGCCTCCTTAACGGAGTACTCGTGCAAACAGCACACCACGTCCCTCGGTGGTGCTTAAGGGGGACCTTTCGGACGGAGTGCCCTGTGAGCCCTGTCGAATTGGATCGGGGTATCCTCAGGCTGCTGGAGAAGCTTATTAAATAAAATTTGCAGTGTCTTACGGACGTCAGCCGCGGAGACCGATTCAGGTAGGCCTCTGACGCGTAGGTTATTGCGCCTTCCCCTGTTGTCCAGGTCCTCAAGCTGTCTGTGTAAGGCAGTAAAAAGTTCCGAGTGGTCACGGTGCATAGCAGATAAGGCATCAACCGCCTCGCAGGTCTTGACATGATCTTCCTCCAGCGTAGCGACACGGTCACCAATGTGCTGAACATCCTGCTTGATCGCGGAGAGATCAGCTCGAACTCCTTGTAAGGCCTGGTCCAAGGCGGAGTCGATCACCGAGACCAGATCCGCCTTCGTGGGTAGCTGCTTCAGGGCGTCCTGCCAGGTAAGTGACTCCGCCGGAGGATCGGATAGCGCGGCGTCCCGGTCTAGCGAGACGTCGTCCGAGCAGTCGCTCGCTCGACTCGAGGGAGAAGGCGCCATCTTGGACGCATGGCCTCGAGAGTCGGAGTCCAGGGAGCCCCGGAAAAAGTGCCTCACGGATGGCGCCAGAGGTCTCTCCCGGGTGCTGGGAGCTTTAGGAGTACCGGCCGAGCGATTTGACTTCCCCATAATCGCGGCAGCGGAAACTAATTGCGTAAAGTCCCGAGTCAGTGGACGGAGCTGCGGTCTTATGCAGCCATCTTGGATTGGCGCCGGCCCCGCCCCCTTTGCTATTGTATTATTTAGACTGATATCATTAGATTAAAAAAATAGCACCATGTCTTACTGTGCCTCTTGCTTTAACGTGCCAGTGAAACAAAACATGAAATAAATGGCCATGAGAGCTCTGCTTGCAACCAGGATTGTAATTGAGGTGATGGTGAGGCCCATTAATTTGAAAATATTTACTAGCTTCAGATCCTGCATAGTGTGGAAGTGTAAAAAAAAAATAAACACCCAACTGTACTAGTTACAAAGAATTAATTTTATGTAAATGAAATATTCTTACCTGCTCAAACGAATGCAAACCACTCTCTTTCCCTAATCTCACCATGTCATCCATTATTGCTTTTTTGACATCCTAAAATACAAGATTTGGTAATTTTGCAGCTGCAACTGTATTTGCCCAATAAATACTGTAAATTGCTGTGAAGTTATTACGTACCAAATTATTGCAAAGCTCTATAAACGATCCCTCAAACCCTTTTTTCTTGGCCCATCCAGGCATCACTTCCACATCAGGAACAACAATGCCAACCAAGAAGGCCTAGACAACAAAATAAGTCAAGAATTTGTGATTAGAGATAATCCTTGTTTTATTGCCGAAAAGAAAACTTTCCACATCTATTTCAGAACTCTGAAGTCTGGACATCCCTATGTGTTTGATTCGGCCCCTCTTTCTGGCCAAGTAGACATTATGAGACACATACATATAGACATACATAGAAAAAATTTATTTTAAATATCCTTACCAATGGGGGCTATGTTAGTTTGCATTTGGGATATTTTGCATATCATTTTGTTACACACTGGTCTTTTTGGGGGGTTTGTTCTTAATGGAATATTAGACAAAAGGTAATGCCTCCATCTGCCTCCTGAGATATGACACCACACTGAGGATGAGTAGCACCAGGTAACTGGTGCATTGAACAACTGATCTACATCAAATTATGTAACTGCCACCCCAGGCCCCTTATGACAAAAGGATCTAGCAGTACCCAATTATCAGCTTTTTCATATTACATTAGATCAGTATATTTTATTTTATATTATGTTGACCAGGTCTGCACCACACTTCTCCTAGACATAGAACTACAACAAAAAGACTGATTAATAAAATATAAAAGATTGATTTCTATAGAGAATGCAGTACTCACCTGAAGGCTGTCCCCATGGACATATACTTGTGATACGGGTTCACTGCGTATATAAATGTTCTCAATTTTTTCAGGAGCAATGTATTCCCCTTGAGCAAGTTTGAATATGTGCTTTTTCCGATCTATAATTTTTAGCGTTCCATTCTGTATTGGGTATACAAAAAGGAAAAATAACACTGAAATGAGATCCCCTATAATAATAATTTCCTTGTGTTGAAAATCCATTTTTCTATTTATAGCATCATTTATACAATATTACCTACTTATTTCAACAAAATATTAAAATGTAATGTGGGATAATACCTTGGTGTAATAACAGAATATCTTCAGTATGTATATAAATATCTTCAGTATATATATATATAGTATATATATATATATATATACACATACATTATACCAAAATTAGGTTATTTTATTAATATTACATTTGGATACATATGGATGTAAAGTGAAATACAAAAACCAAGTATAGTATATGCTATATGCACCATTTAATATTAAAGTTCCTTCTCTGGAGGAGGATTTAGACAGAGTAGGGGACTGGGCAGACGGCAAATTAGGTTCAACACGGACAAATATAATGCAAATATGCATTATGGTAAAAACATAAAAAATAACAACAATGCAACATATACTTTAAATAGTACCTTCTTGAGAAAATCTACTAAGGTGAAGGATTTGAGAATTAATTGTAGACAGCAGACTTAGTAACAATGCAGAATGTCAGTAGCTGCAAAGGCCAGTAAGATATTGGCATGTATAAAAAGGGGTATTGATTGATGGGAGGAGGATATCATCTTGCCTCTTTATAAGTCAGTGGTAAGACTTCATCTTGGGCTGGGCACCAGTCCTTAAAAAGGACATCAAGGAACTAGAAAAGCTGCAAAGAAGGGCTACAACAATTACCAAGGGGATTGGAAGCAAAACTAAAGACGTTAGAGAAACAACATCTTGGAGGGGATATTATGACATTTTATAAATATGTGCAGGGCCAATAGAAAGACCTGTTCAGTAACAGAAATGTACAAAGAACAAGAGGTCATCCTCTGGACCAGCGAAGATTCCATACACAACAAAAGAATGGATTCTTTACAATAATGGCAATAAAGGTATTTAATTTGGTGCCAAGAGAGGTGGTGCTATATATATATATATATTTTAGAAAAGCAGAACTTACAGGGCTATAAGTCATAGAATTAACATTAATTTTTTGTGAGCTTCTTTGTCCAAGGAGAATTTTTACTGCCTTTTGGAGTGACAAAGAGACATTTTTCCCCCAAAGTTGCAAACTCCATAGATAGCTTAACTGAGTTATTTGCCTTTTTTTAGATCAAAAGCAGGAAGGCTATACAGAAGGGTTGAACTTCGTGGACTCATGTCTTCTGTCAACCTAAATTAGTATGCTACTAAATTACTTATTGTTTTATAAATGTATTGGCTCAATTTACATGTGTGTTATTTCCCCATGTATTTTGTCACTATGCTCCCTAGACATTGTTATTAGCAAACTATGTCCATAACCATTGTTGTGTTGTCTGGACTGCTAATCAGATTATTACTTATTTGTTTCCATGTTGTCTCTTGCCTGGCATCAACCCCCTTCCCCATGTAAGTTTCCTATATAAACTGTAATAAGAAGAGCCTTTTCAGCTGACATGTAGTGATTTCACATACCAGTAACCACTTGCCAACATCTCCTGTGTAGAGCCAACCATCCTCGTCCAATGCCTCAGCTGTCTTCACTTTGTCTTTAAGGTATCCCTTAAATACATTTGGTCCTTTTACGCATATCTGAAATAAGCACATTGTGGTTGTTGGTAAAAGCATAAGGGATGTGATAAATATATTATTTAACCACTTCACAAAATAAACATTACTAATATCACATCCTATGGTTTTTGCACCGGTGGAGAAATTTCCCTGCTTATACATGGAAGACCAGACATTGCTAGCTTCCTGCTGACTGATCCAATGTCACAGCACTCTACGTGAGCACCGACTATACAAGAATTCCGAATATTGTCCTGACCCTCTTGAAACCTCTCATTAGGTACTGCGATGGAAAATATTAAATTGTAAAGGGTACTCCAAGTTCCAAGAAATTCCAGTCACAAAATGTGTAAAAAAGTAAAATAATAATAATAATGGAAAAACATTTAAAAAAAAAAAAAAAAAACAGGCATCCAGACACCTTATACGCCCATCCGACTAGAAAAAAGACCATAGCTTGCCCCCGATCAAAGGTGCAAAGGCAAGAAAAATAGTGTTAGTATGCAAGTGAGCACTTTTCTCCCTTCTAATAGTAAAAAATAACCTAGGTATGTGGGGTATTTTTCTACTCATAGGATGTTGTTTCACATAAATAAGGAGTTTTAATCAGTGGGACGAAATCCTAAGTAAAATTGCCCAAAAATTTTTTTCTTAATATTAACTTTTTTTGACATATTATTCATAACAAATGACAAACCATACGAAAAAGTGGTATAAAGAGAAAGCCAATTTGTGTTGGTACACTAAACAGGAGAAAAGGGAATCATGGTTGAACAAAGATGTGCTAAAAACTAAATTATTATGAGTGAGGGAAACTGCCTCGACTTTCAGCTGGAGGAAAGTGGGCATGGGTGTGGCGCTTCCCTGACTGGAAAAAGAAGAAACTTACCAGAAGATCCAGGGAAGCATAGCTTCACAAAGATACACCGTGTGTTAAAGAACAAAGCTAAAAAAAATTTCCGAAGGGGTCTTTGAACATCACGTAAAAGATAACATACCAATTAGCATTTGAAATCATAGTTAATCTTATTTACACACCTCTCCCTCTCCTTTGGAAGCAAAATAGTTCATCTCTTCTACATCAACAAGTTTGATAAAATTGCATGGCAGTGGGGCTCCAACATGCCCTGTGAATAAGAAAAATGTTCTCATTTTAAATACATATTTTCAAACATGCCTGATGCTTGGGTATTAGCATTTCAGACTGTATTGACATTAACATAACAACATAGAACGTGACGGCAAATAAGAACTATTCAGTCTGTCCAACATCTGAATACTTCCCTGGCCTTATCTTACATCTAGCTCAGCCTTAAGCCTGTCCCATGCTTGCATAAACGTCTTCACTGTATTAACATCAACCGCTTCTGCTGGAAGGCTATTCCATGCATCCACTAAACTTTCAGTAATGTAATATTTCCTGATGTTACTTTTAAACCTTTGCCCCTCTAGTTTAATCCATAATTTAGTAGCCCTTCTCTGATATGGACTCATGTACTGTACAAAATACTCCAAGTGAGGCCTCACTAGTGCTCTGTACAATAACTTGAACACTTCCCTCTTTCTACTGCTAATACCTCTCCCTATATAACCAAGCATTCTGCTAGCATTTCCTGCTGCTCTATTGCATTGTCTACCTACCTTTAAATCATCTGAAATAATTACCCCTAGATCTTTTTCCTCACACGTTGAGGTTAGGACTGTATCAAATATTCTATACTCTGACCTTGGATTTTTATGCCCTAAGTGCATTATTTTGCATTCATCCACATTAAATACCTTGTTGCAATTTTTTGTGTTGTCAGCAAAAACACATACCTTACCATCAAGACCTTCTGCAATATCGGTAATAAAAATATTAAAGAGAATGGGTCCAAGTACAGATCCCTGAGGTACCCCGCTGCAGGGTGACCGCATGTCCCAGATTGCTCAGGACAGTCCCGCAATGGGGGAGAGGGGGTAAATAGTGAGAAGGGGGGGAGGGGGTAGATAGTGAAAAAGAGGGTAGTAAGAATATTGAAATAATGAGTGAGTGAATGAATTAATCTGTGATTGCATTGTGTGAATGAGTGAGAGAATGAAAAAATGAATGTGTGGATTATTGTGTGAATGAGTGAGAGTATGAATTAATGTGTGGATGAATTGTGTGAATGAGTGAGATAATTAATTAATTAATGTATGGATGAATTGTCTGAATGAGTGAGATAATTAATGAATTTGCGAGAATGCATATGTGTAAATGATGTGTGAATGAGTGAGAGAATAAATTATTGTGTGAATGAATTATTTGAATGAAAGTGTGAATTGGCGAGTAACTGTAAAAGTGTTTGTGTGTATCATAGATGTACCGTATTTGCTTGATTTTAAAACGACCCTGATTATAAAACGACCCCCAAAACCTTAATATTAATTTGGGAAAAACAGAAAAAGCCTCAATATAAGACGACCCTATAGGAAAAAAGTTTTACCAGTATATGTTAATTCATGAAAACTATGTAAACTATTTTTTTTTTTAAATTGAAAGGTTTTTATTCAGATCCATGTAACAGCATAGGATACAGCAGTACAATACAATTGGAAAGTGTAACAGCCCATGTAAACACAAGATGAAATAACATTAGATACACCCCCAGACATAAAGTGCAAAAAAACAGAAGAAACGACTCCGAGCAAGGAGACGATAGCCTGCGAGGAGCAATCATGACGACAGAGTGTAATGAGATACAAACAGCAAACAGGCCGGACCTGAGATTTTTTTATGATATTTTAAACATAAGTTATGTAAGTGTAAATGTAGAATCATGTGTAAGGCACAGCGCCTAAGCAGGGGAAGCAGCAAGGCACAGTGAATATGTAAAGACGCACGGGCGCTTCAAATGTGTGTGATACTGAATAAAAACAATAGTAAAATCAATAAACAAAAACAAACAATAAAGGAAAAACCGAGAGGCATACGGAGTGGACAAAACCTAGCGCGGAGAGCAGCGACCCCCAGAAATATCGTTCTGGACGATGAACGATGAGGAGAACGACCGCCAACAGAATAGTTCCTGAAGCGTACAAACCAAAAAGAAGAGGTCAGCGACCCTCCACGGCGAAGAAGATAGAGATACTAGCCAGGCGCGGCCCAAGGTAACGACAAAGAAACCAGGCAGCAACGACTTGTTGCCGACCTACGGGGCCTCAGGCAGGGAGTCCTTACGGTGTAACCAGGGAGACCAAGTCGATTGGTAGAGGAGGGGGGTGTGGGAGGAATGATGTGACATTTCTTCCATTATCCTATGTTTTTCTAAAGTAAGGAGAACCTCCGCAAGTTGGGGCGAAGGGCTAGTCTTCCAGTGTCGAGCGATGCAGATCTTTGTGGCAAGGAAAAAATGTATTACCAATTTGCGCACAGGACCGGGGGGGGTCAGGAAAAATGTGTAATAATGCGATTTTTCGGGCAGAGGGTCCAATCCAAGGTGTAGGACATGGCGTATAGCAGAGAAAACTCGTTCCCATAAAGGGAAGAGAACCAGGCAGGACCACCAGATGTGTAGCATTGATTTTATGGTAAGAGGCCCGTGCATAATGTCCCAGTTGCGTCAGGAGGGCAGGTAACGAAGTAGAGGGCGACGATGTAAACTATTTTTTTAATAAAAGCTATGATTGAGAAAAATATTTTGTTTTTAGGGTAAATCAAATTTTATTGTTTTCAAACGTTTTGGGGAGGGATACAGAAAGGAAAAAGGGGGAGGGGAGGGGATCAAGGAACAGTGCAGTGAAGCACATCAGCAACTCCCAACACATCGTTGCGCAAAAGAAAAAACAAAAGGCAATGGTAACAATAAAGGGAGCAACGACGAGAGAGCACCCCCCATGATGACACACGATATATAGAAACGAACCATGGGACCAGGCATAGGTCCGATAGACAGAAATACGGAGAATGGTTGCAATATTTTCAATGTTAATATACAATGTATGGTGAAACAGGCCATGGTTTTGTGGGAAGGGGCATCAAATGTTTCTTTCGGCAACATGTAATTCTCAGTGTTGAAAGAGAAAGAAAGAAACAAAAAAAAAAAAAAAAAGGGGGGAGGGGTACAGAACGAAAAGGAGATATGAGGCAAAAACAGGAAGGTACAGAGAGCATCGCTGTGGGAGACCCGAAGAAACACATCGTATCATATAAAAGACATGTTGCATAAGAACAGCCCACATAGGTACAGTGAAGAGCGTCATGGCAAGGGGTAATGGGGTACATGCAATAAGACACAGCTGTTGGATCCATATAATACAACATACTCCACTGTGTAGGCACAAGCGTGGCTATGGAAGAGGGCCCCATGCTAACGCCCTCTAAGGCGAGGAAAACGACAAGGACGGGTAAGAGAAGAGAGAGGGGAGAGGAGAGGTATGTGGAGGAGAGAAGGAAAAAGGGGAAAGACGAAAAGCGGGAATCAAAGGGAGAGACCCGGAGGAACACAAGACAGGATAGCTGACGAGGACAAGGCGGAGGAAGTGGGAACACAGGAGAGAAAGGGAGAAGATAAATAAATAAATAAAAAAAGGGGGGGGGTGAATAAGGGAGAGAAAATACACGCCTTCCAACCTCCCAACCTCCCCGACTCAACCCAGGGGAAACGCGTCTCAGGGCATCTAATCCAGCAGGGGACGAATAGTAGGGCCGGAGACGAACTCCAGCCAGTAAAACCAGGTCTTCTGGTATCGTGCCTCCGCACCCGTGGCAAGTAAACGTAATTCCTCCAAGACCCTCGTTCGCTCAACCCGGAGGACCCACTCCTTGAAGGTAGGCGGAGCAGGGTCACCCCAATGCAATGGGATGAGAGCTTTAGCCGCCGTAAGGAGATGGCGAGTAATAGACCTGCGGAACCATCGTTCCGAGAAGGAGGTATGAAAAAGGAGGCAGAACTCAGGAGTGAACGGAACCTCGCTGTCTGTGAGGCTTCGCAGCTGAGCGTGAACGGATTTCCAGAAGGGGATTATACGAGGACACTGCCACTACAAGTGCAGGAGAGAGCCCGGGGAGGCATCACATCTCCAACACCGGTTCGGCACATCAGGGCGGTATAGGGATGTTAATGCCGGGGGTCGGTACCACAAAGCCAGGAGCTTGTAAGACATTTCCCGGTCAGCAGTACTCACGGAACAACAGTGAGTAAGGATGCATATCTTTTCCCATTGCTCCGCCGTAAAAGCAACCTGCAGCTCAGATTCCCACCGTCCCATGTACGTAGGAGGTACCGGGTTAGATTCCTCAAGAAGTACACCATAGAGCCGTGAGATGCCATGGGGCGGAAGCTCATCAGCAACACAGAGGTCCTCGAACACAGTGAGCGCACGTGACAGAGTGTGCCTCCGGGGTAGCGACTGCACAAAGTTGCGGAGTTGGGCATAGCGGAACACGTCCAGAAAAGAAGGGGGTGTATGGCGAGAAAGTTGATCCAGAGGCTTAAGGCCAGCCCCAGAGAGGTAAGCGCGGATTTCCGACCTCCCAGACACAGGCGAGAGGAAGACACCACTCATCCCCGGAGGGAAGTCAGGGTTACACCTAACTGGAGTCAGAGGCGAGGGCACAGAGGATAGCCGTGTCCTCCTCAGAACCTGGGACCAGACCGTAAGGGTAGCCCGTATGAAGGGGTGAGGCGAAGCCACACCCCGAGCAGTGGGGGACAGGAGCCATGGTAAAGAGGACACAGGAAGGCCAATCAAAGCGGAATCCACGGCCACCCATTGTTTATGTGCAGGGCTATGGGACCATTCCATTACACGGAGCAGATGGCACGCTCTGTAATAAGTGCGGGGACAGGGCAACGCCAAGCCGCCTCTAGATTTGGGGAGAATCAGCGTAGCCAGGCGCACCCTAGGGGCCCGAGAGCCCCAGACAAATCGCAGGAAAACTGCACGCAGAGAGGCAATGAAAGAGGGGGGGATAGCAACTGGGAGAGTCTGAAACAGGTATAGAATACGAGGCATGACGTTCATCTTAAGCACATTGATACGACCCAGCCAGGAGATCGTCAACGACTTCCAGGACAGCAGGTCTGACCGGATAGTGGACAGTAAAGGGGAGAAATTATAGTGGAATAGTTGGGAGAAGTCTGACGTCAACCAAGTCCCCAGGTACTTGAGTTTAGAGCTACACCAGGTAAAAGGAAAGGAGGCCCTCAGGGGACAGACCACCTCCTGAGGCAGGTTCACATTCAGGATTTTGGACTTGGAGGCGTTGAGTTTTAAGTTGTTGAGGGCACCGTATGTAGAGAACTCCCGAAGGATGTTCGGGAGAGTGATCTGAGGGCGGGTGACAACAAAGAGGAGGTCGTCTGCGTAACCCAAAATTTTATGATTAGTACCCCCGACCCGCAACCCACAGATGTCAGGGTTCATCCGGACTTCTTGGAGGAAGGGCTTGACAGAGAGCACGAAAAGCAGAGGGGACAGCGGGCAGCCATGCCGGGTCCCGTTCCGAATAGCGAAGGAATCCGAAAGAGAGCCATTAACCCGGACACGAGCCGAGGGAGTAGAATACAGGGACCGAATCCAAATATTTTGTTTTTATGTCCTTTTATTTTTCAACCTGCCCCCCCCCCAGTTATGCACATCTGCCCCAGGCTTGCCCCCCAGAAATGCCTTATACTCCCTATATGCCAATGCGCCCCATGATATGCCTGTTAACCCTCTATATGCCACTGTGCCCAATGAAATGCCTTTTGACCCCCCTATGTGCCACCCTGCCTTCAGAAATGCCTTATACCCCTGTATGCCACACAGGCATGTAGAGGAGTAAAAGGCATATTATGGGCCATAGTGGCATAAAGGGAGGTATAAGGCATTTCAGGAGGCAGAATGGCTATTGAGGGTTAAAAGGCATTTCTGGAGGAAGAGTGGCATTAAGGGGGTTAACAGGCATTTCATAGAGCACTCTGCCTAAAGAAATGCCTTATGCCCCCCATTTAACCCCCCCGAACTTACCGGTGCTTCTGATTCCCCGGTGTGCAGCCAGGGCAGCGTGTAGACGTCAATGCGATTCGCGTAGACAACTTCCGCTGCAGCACTGTGGGGGGTCTGGATCTTAGTCTCATAGTCAGACCTATTTGAGTTCTAATTATAAGACGACCCTGATTATAAGACGAGGGGTCTTTTTCAGAACATTTGCTCTGAAAAAAAAACCTTGTCTTATAATCAAGCAAATGCGGTATAATTGATTTGTAGAAAAGCAAATATGGCATAAGCAGGGTGTTTGAGCCTTGAGGACCAAGATAGCAGAGGCAGGGTGTTTATGGCCATAAGTTATCATTTCTTGTTGTACTATTTCCATGGAATACTGAGCTGTGTACCAGACCTCTGCTTAGCCTTGACCTGCCTTATCCGTTTGTAATGGCATCTGGAGTACTGATTCAGTATACCAGACTGTAGCCTACATTGACTATGATTCTTCCTTGTATCTGCTGTTTCTTTGCCGTTTTTTGCTCATCAGGAGATACCAGTTCTGCATTGTGGGTCATTATCCTGACACTTATGCCTGGCATCACACTTGCATTTAAGAAATGGCTCAATTTTGATACTTGGGTTGAAAATTAGTCCTGATTCAGTATACCAGACCGTAGCCTACATTGACTATGATTCTTCCTTGTATCTGCTGTTTCTTTGCCGTTTTTTGCTCATCAGGAGATACCAGTTCTGCATTGTGGGTCATTATCCTGACACTTATGCCTGGCATCACACTTGCATTTAAGAAATGGCTCAATTTTGATACTTGGGTTGAAAATTAATGTGCCGGCACACAAAAAGATCCAGTTCACAAATACATTGTATACATTTGCACAAAATGTTGTCACCCTAAATTGACATTGATTATTCAGATATAAAGCTGGTTTGTGGTTGGGCAACCTTACTTTAAACTCAGATTCTTACCTGACGTCCAGTCCCCTGGAGTGGTGAAAGTGCAGCCAGCTGTGCATTCCGTCTGCCCGTATCCTTCATAAACCTACCACAGAAGTCAACATAGTTGCTTAATACAGAAATTTACGGAGAGGTCCACAAACCTTCACATCTTACACACAATGCTGTACTGTTTTTTTTTTAGATGTGTTAGTACTGAAGATGTATTAGCTCTTGGTTTTCATCAGGAGTGTTTAGTATACTAGTTGTAATTGTTGTGATATATTTATTTTAAAAATGGGTGAAGAAATTAAACAAAAGAAGCAATAAAAAATGGGACGTCTGCACATATCACTATAGGACCCAAAAACACAAAATAACCCAATTTCCTGTGAACTGCATTCAGCAGATCTCTAATAAACTAAGGGCCACAAACTTGAAATATTAAAAATCCCTTACTACTATAGCGTGATTTCCCCATGGAACTACATGTACGTCCAGAAAAGGCATTGCAAGATGCAATTGTACGTTCACTACAAAATTGGATGCATTGGATGCAGGGGTAACATGACTGAGGGGCCTACCTGGGAACTTTGACCCGGAGATTGCCAGGTAAAGCACCGCTTCTCTAGGTCAAGACCCGAATCCTCCAGGTCGCAGGAGCGGGGTCATGACACGCCCCCCGCCCATTTTCCCTTGGGGTTTTCCCAGCAGACGTCACCTGGAATGCCCCTGACGTCAGCGGGACCTCCCCCAACGTCAGTGGGACCTCCCCCAACGTCAGCGGGCAATCCTGCCCGCGTCCCGCAAGGGAAGGCTCTGGGGAGCCAGAGGCCAAAACTTCCCAGGTATGCTGAGGGGACATCAGGCAGTCCTCCCCGTATCTAGAGAGATAATGCACATAAGGGCATTAAGGGCCGTGTTATGGTTAGTGGGTGCCTCTTGAAGGGACAGGGCACAGGGGGCCAATATATTAGAGACCCTCTCAGTGAGCGGCCCTTTATTGTTAGCCGAGAACTGGACAGTGTGTGACTACTAGGTGTACTGCCCTACTGCTTATGTGGGTGTCATTTTTAAAATACCATTTTTTTGTTGTAGGGATTTGCTTACCACGGCTGGACGAGCTGCTGCATGAGCTATTATGGTTCGGCATAGAGAGTTACCGCAGGTTTATTAAGGAGGGACAGAGTTCATTTGTCGGGTGTGGGTTTGGATATATTGTTGCTCAATATGCAAACTGGCTTGGAAACAGCACACGAGGTGGTGGGGGGCCAGTGAGATGCATGGTGGTCGCATCTTCTGGCAGTTAATCACTGGCATAGTGTAAGGGTTAACCACTCATAGAGGTGTTTTGATGCCCTTGTGATTTTGTTTGGTGGACATGGGTTGCTGTGCATGGGACGGCCGTAGCCGGACAGGGGTATAATTGGTACGACCAGCTTATCAGTGGTATTGTTGGTATATATACACAAGGGTTGGTTTATTTCCAGCATACGAAATATGTTATATGTTTATATCTATTTGCATACATTTACATAAAATTATGTTAACGTTTTAAAACATTGTTGAAGGATATGTCATGATGCAGAGCTGCAAGATGAAAAGGAACCATGGACAATTTTATCTGTAGCTAACTTGTTAAAATATTAGAATCTGTGGGCATGAGTGGGAAAACAGTAACAGAAAACAATGGGACCCGCTTTCCCACTTATTTGAACTGAGTGGATACTTTTTATAGCATCCCAGATTTATCCTATGCATGCATAGTTTTTCTGTAATCTAGACATGTGGCCGAACAGGTTGGCTTTGCCATAACACATAACCTGTGCAAACAATCCCAATCAAAACACAAATGTTGGTGAAATAAGCACAGGAAATTATTTCTATGGCCCGGTTTGGTAGTGATTGGTGCCAGAGCCTTAAGTGTTCTGGCGCCCTGTGCGGACTACTCCTCTGGCACCCCCTTCTCACTACCCCCCCTCTGCCTCTTCAAACTACCCCCCCCACGCCCCTTCAAACCCCCCCCTCACTTACCTTGGTGCCGGAGTCCTGCGGTGGGAGCGGGAGGCATCCGTCTTCCCTCTCTGCCGCGGTGCCGGCATTTCATGTTGAGCGTCGGAATAGTCCGGCGCTCTACAGGAGATGCTGGCACCGCGACGGAGTCACGGAGAGTAAAGGGTCGAGCGGTTGCTGAAAACTTCATGAGCAACCGCTCGGTGCCCCTGCCCGGGACTTAAATTAAAGCATCTGTTTTTTTTCTAGTCTTTTCTATTTAACATGAATGATGTTAAATAAAGTTTTTAAAAAAACTGATGTTTTAATTTAGGTCCCGGCAGGCGTCCCTGCTGCCATGGCGCCCTGTGCGGCCGCACAGGTCGCACACCCCTAAGGCCGGCCCTGATTGGTGCATGCAAATTGTCCAAAGTCATCAAATGAGATATTCTGTGGGTATTTTGGGCTTCATCTGTTCAAATTTAGAGTTGCAAATCCGGCATACCAATGTAAAAATGTAACCGTTTTGCAACCATAATGTACACCTTATAATATGAGGCCTATCACTGCTGGGAAAGTATGGACATTCTATATAAATTAGGTACTGTATTGGCTCGAATATAGGCCGCACACTTAAAGTGTGGTGCCATTTTAAAGAAAAATACCGTATTTGCTCGATTATAAGACGACCCTGATTATAAGATTATAAGACGACCCCCCAAAATCAAAATATTAATTTAGGAAAAAAAACAAAGCTGAATATAAGACGACCCTATAGGGAAAATGTTTTACTGGTAAATATTAATTAATGTAAACTATTTTTTCATATTTAATAAAAGCTATGATTGAGAAAAATATATTTTTAATTTCCTTTTATTTGCCAACCTGCCCCTCCCCAGTTATGCACATCTGCCCCCAGGCTTGCCACTCTGCCCCATGATGTGCCTTTTAACCCCCTATATGCCCCTCTGCCCCATGATATGCCTTATACCCCTATATGCCACTCTGGCATATAGGGAGTTAAAAGGCATATCATGAGGCTGAGTGGCATATAGGGGGTTAAAATGCATTTCTGGAGGTATATATATATCTCCAGAAATGCATTTTAACCCCCTATATGCCACTCAGCCCCATGATATGCCTTTTAACCCAGCATGTACTGGCTGCCTTGGCTTGATAGGAGTGTGATTGCTGTTAGCAATATATATAAAACTGCTAACAGCAATCACACTCCTATCAAGCCAAGGCAGCCAGTACATGCTGGAACCTGGGGATGATGGGAGTGTGAGTACAGCCTCCCTATGTCATGCTACCACCCCCACCCCCCTTACACATCCATGCTATCACACACACTCATTCACAAACATTTAAATACTCATTCATTCCATTAATCACACATACTTCACACATTAATCACAAAAAGCCTCCCCCACCCCCTTACCTGAACTGCAGATCTCCCACTCGCAGACTTCTGCAGGGGCCCGGCTGTGCGAGCAACTTCTCTGGCCCCGCCCCCAGAGGAAGGAGGGGGGAGGCAGAATTATGTGACTCTCTGCAAGCTTCCTGTTCTCCTGCTGCAGAAGAGACGGTGCTCGCGACCAAAGCCCGGTAAGCAGCATGGCCCCAGCAGACATTTTTGAGGTCTGATTAGAAGACGACCTCGATTATAAGATGAGGGGTATTTTTCAGAGCATTTGCTCTGAAAAAAACCTTGTCTTATAATCGAGCAAATACAGTATATTTTTAAAGAAAAAATACACAGTGGAATAATAAAACAGTATTTTGTCTAATGAACACGAATACATCAGTTTGTCAGCATATGTTATACACAAACAGAAAACCTCCACTGCCGGCACTTCCATGGTGAAGCACCAGAAGGTTATGTCACGCCAGCGCTCCACCATAGAAGCCCTGGCGGAGGCTGTCTACGCACATCACACTGACGTACACGGCTGCTGGAGAGGAGGATCCAGGTCCCCTGCAGCGCTGTGGGGGATCTGGATCCTAACCCTGCTTCTTACCTGCAGCAGGGCTAAATGAAAAATAAAAAAAAATAAACAAAATGTCAAAACAGTCATTGTCACGAAGGATGTAAAAAATGGAAAAAACTGTTCTGTCCTTAAGGGCTTAAGGCTTAAGTGACAATATCTTTGGTTAATTGCAGAACTATACTGTGTGTTACAAGCCAATAGCGTTTCTAACAATCAGCTATCAGAAAAAAATAACTTCCTCAGTTACTCCATATGAATCATTAAATGTCAATCTAAAAGGGGTTATGATTACTGCATGTGGATATCCCAATGTATGCATGGGTATGTAACATGCTGACTAGTCTCTTCAGTATGCAGCAAAGCAAAAGCTAGTAACTATATGCTTAAATATAATAAACATAATTACTTTACTCAAAAGTCTATTAGTATTGGTAGTTAGCATAGGTTGTTATATTAGTTCTTGATTTGTGTCCTAGCTGTTAGTAGAAGTAAATAAATACTGATCTTGACTGTTGATATCTTTGGCCAACAGACTTAGAACTGGATTTTTCAGTTAGTAAGAAACTGAATCATGATATCCTGGATCTGTAAAAGGATGATATAGCCCAAAGGAGCTGTACGATGCCAGTTACAGATACAACTGGGCAATGGTAACCAACATTTTTATATAGCTGACCAGATAATTTAATATTTCTACACAGTAATTGTACTTTGTAGCTTCAATTCCCTTACTATATTAAAGCTATCATTTGTTTTGCAGTTGAGGTAGGATACAAATATAAAAAAAAAAATTTAATACCAGTAGTTATACCACATTCATAAGATCAATCATACCTGACACCCGAGGGCCGCACGCAGGAATCCTAGAACCGTGGGAGAGGCAGGAGCTGCTCCAGTTACAATCATCCTGACACGTCCTCCAAGACTTGCCTATATTACAGAAAGACAGTTCTACTGTACCCCGGTACATAAAAGTCTCTAAATACAGAGACTAGATACTTCAATGAAACAAACAAAAAACAAATTAATAATTACGTTAAGATTTTTTCCCCCTGCACTGAAAGCTCTCCCACTGATTTCAATGTGGGTACTTTTCTGCCACTGACTAGATGCTTCAAGTAGCCAATAGGTGACAAGAAGCAGCTAACCAATGGAGGGTAGGACAGTTAGAGCATCTAACTTGGGTAATTTTTTTTTTGAAGACCTCATGTTAAAGTACTAACAAAGTATGCTTCCTTCCTTAGTGGGGATGTCAAGGACAATGACCTGTCACTTTAAGATGACTCAAAAAGATACACTCATCAATCTGTACAGCCAGTAGCATCTTGGTAACTAAGGCCAAAAGACAAAAACAAATACACACTTTTCTTATTAGTTCTTTTCTTTCATAATGGCTAATCGGTGTTAAGCAAAAAACACTTGAGTATTTTGAAAAACCCATTTTTCGTTTTTAACACACACAAGACACAAGACAGTTACATATAAAGAGCATTCTACTACAAAATAGTAAATGTGGAGAAATCACAATGAACCCACTGAAACATTCCTATTGATTCTTCTGCACATGACTATTAGCAACAATATTACGCTTTCTACAGTACCTGCAGAAGCAATGGGTTGCCATTGAGCATTATTAAAAATGCTAATAAATTATACTCTCTAGCACGTGTAACAAATAAACCCTAGAAGATCTGGGAAGAGAGAGGGAGAGTGGTAAAACAACTACTTTTGTGACACATTTGAGTCCTTTTGATTCTAATCAATCTAATCTCTGACTTTCCATCTACATATGAGCTGGTAAATGGTTTGTCTCAAGAATACTTTTCTGTCATTTTCAATAAGTGGTCATCTTACCTGTACTTTATTAAAAAGTAGTCTGTCCCACAAGCTGTTGTTTCGTATAACGCCTCTTCGTACTTCAGCTTCCTTTCTTCTAGATGCAAATTCAAGAATCCAGCGTTTAATCGGAGTATTTGCTTGGCTAAAGATCTGGGAGAAAAAGAGACACAGGTATAGAACCATGTGTATAATCACAACCTTCAACTTTAAACTACTTAAATTACAAACAAGCAGAAGTAGAGAAAATTTTCTTTCTACAGTTTCTACAATATTAAAGTTGCCATTGGCTTACAGCCACGTTTTGAAAGAAAATTTATTATTTAACAGTAAAACTCCCCAAAAAAAACAAAACAAACCTTAACCTAGTAACCTAATTCATAACATCTGCAATCTATAATAGATACACTTACATGCACTACCTTTATTCAGTAAATATTAAATATAAATATTAAAGTATATACATTACAGTTTTGTTTCCATTCTTTAAAAATAGTGCAACTGCTTGTTAATCCAGCAATAAGGGAAGTTTTATGTTTAATATTGATTTATTAATATTAAAGAGAAAGTGTTCGCTGGCTATATTAATTTGCTATAGTCACAAAAATTAAACCTCCTGGAGATAAAGGTGAATAAGAGATAGTTTGCAAAAAGTAGGTAGATATGGTGATCCATTTACCAAAAAAACTTATTTTGCCACAAGACAAATTGTTGGGACAATATATATATATGCAGATAATAGCAGAGCACCTTGTCATACATTCTGTTTAATAGTCTTGGAACAACAGGGAAGATTGTTGGTCTCAATGTCTTCATGTCATCAGATAAAAGACGGATGTCACCTTGAAAGAACCCAATTCTGCCTCCATGACAATATACTACTGACTGTCAAGATAGACAAACAAGCAAAAAATGAGTGACTAATTGGTCACAACAATGATATGTATTAAGTTTTACTATATGGCGATACTGAAATCACAGTGTTAAGTTACAGTGCAGTGAATGCTGTTATTTAGATGCACTAAAAACACATACTATATATGGAAGACTGAATTATTCATGCAACTGGCTTGTAGTAGTAGGTGTTTCCGAGGATTTGGGTTTCAGACGGGCTTAATTAACACTCTGTGAATGGCTATTTGCCCATATTTGCCACCGACAGGTGGTCCTTTAGTTGGTTTGGAGTCAGCACTAACTAGAGCAGAGTACTCACACACACAAATAAGACAAGCACGCATACAAAACACTGTTGGTGTCCAGCCAGCAAAGAGACATTCCAGTCATATGTACATTAATGCACACAATAGCTTAGAATCACCTTTAAGGGCACTCCAGTCATATGATCTTTAGTGCACAAAATAGTTTAGTATCACATTTAAAGTATTTTTTTACCTTTGCATTAAGTATTTTTGTATGAAGAGGAGTTCATCAAAATTTGCTTCTGCTCTTATTTGTATGGCAGCAGAAGCATTTGGTCAAACCAATCATGAAAATACATTGTTTGCTGTAAATGCAATAGTTATCAATGCTATATGTCCAAATGCAAATTACATTTCTTAAAACAAAAACAAAAAAACAAAACAAAACCTTCCGACCAAATTTTCATAACTTGAAGAGAAATGTAACCCTGGAAGCATGGGTTATGAGTCGCTACATTATGTCTTGTCATTTTCATAAGTTTAAAACACTATATGTATCAAACTTGTTGATATTGTGCGTTAATATAACAGTGTCTCATGAAAGTTATTACATTCCAGGAATGGACAGGTATTATAACATATGAATATTACAGAAGGATTTCCAGTTTTGCTATAACCACAGTTTCAAGTATTAGCACTTCCCTATTTGAGTAGTACAACCAGCAATAAATGTTCTTTTGGTTACTTTTAATTATCATAGCAGTTTTAATTGATTTCTGAGTTACAGATTATCCCAATGAATTAGAGAGAATTTGATTTGGCAAAGCCAGATTCTTGGCCAGAGTCACCATTAGACCTTACCTGCACCATTCTCTCAAACATGTGTGCTAAAGGCAAATAGGAAATGTGTACATCCTCAGATGTTGGGGACCACTGACTCTGGAAAGAAAAAAACACAGGCAGCCCAACAAGGCCAAGTCAGGTCAGGTCAGCTCCTTACCTGTATAACTCTCTCAAACATGTGAGCCAGAGGTAAGAAGGAGATGAGCACATCGTCCTGTTTCGGAAATATCACTTTCTGCAGGTGAAGGGCGTGGGAGACAGAAAAGGAGAGAAACACTGACAGGAAGACAAGAAAGTCATAAAACAATAAAGAAGAAAATGGCAGCTGGGAGGACCAAGAAGGGTAAGGACTGTCAATTGACAGAGGTAGGAAGAAGAGAGCAGCATACAGGATATAGTGTTAGGCCACAGGGTCAATGAAGCTAAAGACTGTTAGCAGGCAATAGTAAACAATAGGGACAGTAGTGAAACACTAAAGAATGATTCCCACTCAAAAAGGACTAAGCATGGGTAACCAACATGCCACTCTTCAGCTTTCCTATAATGGAACTTCCACAATTTTCAGTACTTACAGTGGCAAAGTCCAGCAAGAGCTGGGTAGCGACATGATGGTCCCCAGCAGTCATCGATGTGCTTTTTGTTCAAGGAAATTTTCAAGTTTTATATTGGAGGTTTACTAAATTACATGTTATAACTGTTATAACTGTTATATGTGTCATGTTTGTAAATACCAAGAAGATAAGCCATCTCCTTACATAGGACGGTTATTGAAAGGATCAACATTAATATGGTGCTTTTAACCTGACAGAAAAGACATGTAGCATTTTAGGGTTCATCACTTCATCAGCTTCACAATTCATTATGAAGGGCCAACACTAGCAAGCTTTTACAACATAAAGGCCTTAGCTTGGCCTATATTGCGTATAATTCAACAGGTCAAAAAAGCTCTTCCAGCACCAAAATCTCAATGGTGTTTCACCTCTATAATGTATGGTAAAGTCAATGAGTTAAAACTAGACTTGGAAACATGAAAACGAACACGAAGGGTGCGTTTCGATTGTTCAGCTTGAATACCAAAGAAACGAACATGGCGGCGGCAAAACGTACATGGAGAGAATGAACCAATGGCCTCCCCAGTCGGCGTTTCGCCGTCAGGAGTTAAAGGTCTGTATGAGCGACTGTATTGGTCGCCAGCAGGGGGCTGACATCAACCAATGAAGAGTAGCTGCACTAAATTGGTTGATGGCAGAGGATGCCCCTGCCACCGACCAATAGAGTTGCTCGCACATACTGGCGCCAAAGCTGCCTCATACCACGTTAACCCCGTATTAACCCCTACTAAAAATTAAAAGAAAAACGGATATTCACCCGAACCAAACACAGGAACGGGCGAATATTCATGGAATACGAAGATTTTTCCCCCACGAATACGAACATTAAGAGTTGGCCGGTGCCAAAGTCTAGTTGAAACAATAACCCTCTGGCAAATTCTGTCAACTTTCCCTTTGGTTAAAAAGATCCCTTTGTTGTACGGTTCGATGAACATTCATAATAGCTCTGCACAAATATATGTATTATTTAGGAGCCAAACAATAAAAGAGCCATGCAAATGGTTGACTTACTTCTGGTATTAAAATGCACACAGGATCTACATTGGAAAAGAACCCTGAATACCAAACCGAAGGTGCCATAAGTAAAGGTTTTCATGGTTACCTCAAATAAAGGCGATCTAGCAAATAAATTTTGCTAGATCGATTTCAGAAAAAATTAATCTATTATTACATTATGAATATTACCATCTAAGTGGCAGGAACCGTGAAAACCTTCACAGTAGGAAATATCTTAAGGACTGCCACAAGGAGCAGGGCATAACATAATAGTGACATTTGTTTAATTTGCCATAGAACAATTCCTATCAGACTTATTGTATTACTGTCTATAGTTAAAGGGAGATAGAGGGCCAAAGGTTGCTCTAGTTTCACTGACAACTAGAAAACTATAAACATGGCCTTAATATTCCATTGCAAAGGCAACTATTGCTAATTAATGCAACTGCAAGCAAATTACCCTAAGCATCGGTATATAATTACTGCTGTTTATAACCAATGCCCAAGTATTCACCTCTGTCACTTTTAAAAAGCCAGAAAAGTCAGCCACCACATTGCCATGAGTTAGCATGGCACCTTTGGGATTGCCTGAAAGAAAGTAAAAATGGACAATAAATCACAATGTACACAACAATTTGCATAAGGACCATTCAGATTTTTATTGTACATGGGGCTTCTGTGACGTAGCGCCGGCATCACATGACCACCCGGTGCTCTTTCATAGAAGCCCCAGCGGAAGTGCCGGCAGCAGCAGCGGAGGTTGTCTGCGAGCAGAGTGGCATATAGGGGGTTAAAAAGAATATCAGTGAGGCCGAGTGGCATATAGGGGATTAAAAGGAATATCAGGGAGGCAGAGTGGCATATAGGGGATTAAAAGGAATATATGGGGAGGCAGAGTGGCATATAGGGCGTTAAAAGGAATATCAGTAAAGCAGAGTGGCATATATAGGAGGTTAAAAGGAATATCAGGGAGACAGGTGGCATATAGGGGATTAAAAGGAATATCAGGGAGGCAGAGTGGCATATAGGGGGTTAAAAAGAAATATCAACAAGGAAAAGGTATATAGGGGTGCATAAGGCATATCTAGGAGGCAGAGTGGCATATAGGGGGTATAAGGCATACCTGTTACATTCCCAGTATATAAAATATACAAGCAAACATATAACAAAACCTCCGCTTAGTTATCCCTTCGCTTAAGGGCAAAATAAAAGGCTTCCAAACAACATTAACCCTTGTTGTCACAGCCTTTATGAAATCCACAAATGGAAGAAGGAGAAGAAACAAAACCTATTCAAGTGAAGGTGTGTTTGTTTTAAGCCCCAGTACATACTTCCCAACATTTCAAACCTGCCCATTAACACACATATACACACAACTTCCCATACACACACCTGCTTGTAAACACACATACACTGTCCTTACACACACATATACACTTCCCTTACACACACACATGTACACATACACTGCCCTTACACACACCTGCCTTTACACACACACTGCACTTACACACACCTGCCTTTACACACACATCACTGCCCTTACACACACCTGCACACATACACCGCCCTTACACACCACACACACTGCGCTGCCCTTACACACACCTGCCTTTACACACAAATATACACATACACTGCCTTTACACACGCATATACACATACACTGCCTGCACACACCTGCTTTACAGACATCTACACATACACTGCCCCTTACACACACACATACACTGCCCTACACACCTGCCTTACACGCACATATACACATACACTGCCCTTACACACACACATACACTGCCCTTACACACACATATACACATGTACTGCCCTTACACACACCTGCCTTTGCACACATATATACACTGCCCTTAAACACACATATACACTGCCCTTACACAGCGTAACAAGAGCATCAGGGTAGGTTCCTGTTGTGTTATGGAGCTAACCCGGCTCCTTAGCTCCATATAGTCTTGTTCGCTAGCCGGGCTCACCCAGTAGGCTTGAGGAACGGGGCGGGGCCAGGGGCATAGCGGGAGTTGGGTCCAGGTGGTCGGGCTTGACTGGTAGGGCAGTTTCGCCGTACGTGCCCTGGCTGTTGGAGCTGAGCCGGATGGCTGTAAGGGCATTGGGTCGAGGGGAATGGGAAGACAGTCCTTGATTTGGGGCCAACTAAGTCCCAGGAACTCGGGATCCTGATCTTGCACCCAGTCTCAGACTTCTCCTGCAGTATGTTCAAAGAAATGTTCTAAAATATCCATGGAAACAGCGCTACATCCCCGCAGCCAATTCTGTACTGCTCGGAGCATCCGATGTCCTCATTCCACATGGGTGTCTCGAGGTCCTAGGCAGGATTCTCGAAACTGTCTTCGTTACGTGTCTGGGTTGATCGCATACCTGGCTAACAGTCTCCTCTTTACTTCGGGATAATCTGTGGTCCATTCATCTGGGATGGAGCGGTAGGCTTCGGCAGCTCGACCCGTGGCATACTAGGATCGCCACCCACTCACCTGAATCTACTCGGTGTATTTGGCACTGTCGCTTAAAGTCTTGTAGGAATCAGTCGATGACGCCAGTTTGATCATCAAATGTCTTAAATGACTGGGTCGACACCTTGATACTGTTGCTGAGCATGTTGCTTCTCAGTGAGCATGCATCTTCCGAGATGGGGCGGCTGGCCAGAGCTCTCCTTTCGGCCAGTTCTGAGTCTCGTTCTCTTTCTGCTGCTTACATGATCCTGTTCTCGATTTCAGGAGCCAGGTTAGCTCCATAGAAGGCCAGTCTTGTTCGCACCCGCTGGGATATCATATCAAGATGTAGTGGGCTGCTTGTGTTAGAGTGGAGTCCTCCGCCACGTGGACCAATAGATTCCGCATCCACAATGTCTAATTCCGCAAGAGCACCTGATTTAGCAGATCCTGTAGTGCTGCAACGGGCAGCGAACGATACGCTTCAGCCATGGTATCTGTAATCCCCGGGTAGTGCTGTAACCTTTAACAGGTAAAAAATCCTTTGTACCAATGTACAAGGAGATGTCCCGTTTCTGACACCAGTGTGACTGACCCTGTAGAGACGGATTGTCTCTAACATCAATAGTTCCAGCGATCTCCTATGGTCCCCTCGGTATACTCCAGACTTCCAGTAACCAAGTAGTTACACTCCATGATGAAGTGTCCCTTGTCCCCAAATCACCCAAATGACCCATACAACCTTGCCACAGATGCTCCTGTGACATACATTAACTTACAATAAACTTAATGCAATAAACTGCACAGGTGTTTACTTTCCTTGTGTACGGGCACACGGATACATGCAAGATGTCATTGCACAAGAGTAGGAGTTGAAAACACTAGTCATGATAACATTCTATACAAATTGTTTTGCAAATCGCAATTTAACATAATTTTTGCAAAACATAACTATGTCCAAGAACAAACTGACTTTTTCACAAATACCATGAGTTTGTCCATATATAACTGAAAGTTGTTACACAAATGGATGGTGATAGGTAGAATTAGAAATGTTATATATGGTGCTTATTTTACCTATTTTGGGTTCATTTTCAGTTAAGGTATTCTCCAAAATCTGTTTCTACTAAGGTGAAAAAGTGTTCAATTCCTATATTACTAAATGGTAAATGTTTTTGAAGAGGGAGAAATGTATGGAAAATAATTAGCACAGGAAATTTAGATCTTTCTTAAAACCTCATCCAAATTCACCTAAAAGTTAATAATCCGGGTTGGTTTTAAATAAATTAAATGCACACACACACACACACATCCCTCAGTTACAGACCACAAATGAATAGTATAACGTACCTGTGGTACCACTGGTGAAACAAACAATGGAAAGGTCTTCAGGTTTTGGTGGCTGTGAACAACAGATATTTAAGCAGTTTGCCTCAGCAACACTATAGCAAGATCATGTGATCCATAAATTGTAAGCTCAAAGAAGCAGGACCTGCCGTACCAGTGTGACAATGTTCCTGGCAATTTTAAATTGTCTGTTAAATATGTTTACTGTCCCAATTGTAACAGTGCTATGGAATGTACTGATGCTATATAATGTAATGTATGATGTCATATAGCTCTACAAAGATCACAGAAGTAGCTTTGTTAGAAGCAGACTATCATCAACAACCTGGAAACAGTACAACTCTGACTCAGCAACACACAGGCTCCAGGAATAGCAGAGATGGCCAAACTACTTTGACCTTCTGCTTATACTATAATCATATGTCTCCAAAAGACCCACTTTAATATGAGATATTTACTTGTATTTCAGCCTGAATACTGATCACACACAACCGCCACATTCACAAACATGGCGTAATATAAACACATAACTCACCACAGGTGGTCTCCTATGCTTTTTTCCACATTCCTAAAACAAAAGGGCACAAGATTAAAGATTAATTATAACATACCCATCACATATGTATAATCTAGTTTTATCCTATTGATATTTTTCTAGATACACCTCCTTGCTTTTATATCCCTTAAGCAAATACTCAAGTAAAGAACAATAGGAAATAAGATGAATGTTAGTGGGCCAAAAAGGATTGCAGAACCACCAACTTACTACTGAGGGGAATAGATGATTCCCTATGGATTAGTCCTCTCAATCACTTGAAAGGTTAAGGCTTGCTTCACGTTGTTCATTGGGAAAAAAATCTCAAACAAAATAAACTAAATATCTGATCTGTAAAAAAGCATAACTGAGAACTCCAATTTCACACCTGAATTCTCCAACTCGGCCAAGCTTTAGCGTTACATATTGCTGACAGGCCCCACTCCCCACCCCCCACCCATTTCCCCTTTAAATAGGGGTATGTCCACTACATCAGCACGGACACCCACCAATGTATGTGAGACCACCCACCGACATCAGCGGGTAGTCCTGGAAGCGTCCCACAAGTGTAGACTACGGCTAGCCGGAGCCCAAAAGTCCCCAGGTATGGTAAAAAAAACTAAACACAAAACAGACTAAAAATAAACAAAGATTAAACACATAAAACACATACTGTACCAAAGTAAAATCTGTAGGAATTTCCAGATGTTAAAAAGCCCTTGTGAAAAGATATTCAAGAAATTTGAAGTTCACTTTAGCCTACTTTCTCCTGAGGATACCATCCATTTGTATAACGTGGCAGGGTAGTTGTTCAGATACTTTAGGACATGCGTAACGAGTTAGGTTACTAGACAGCAAACTATGGATTTTGCAGATACGAATGCCATTTTAGATTCTCGTTCATTTTGTCTAAACTGCTGATAATACTGAAATCAATAGACGTGCATGCATTTTTAAAGAGTGGTAATTACGTGTAAATTAAATTAAGAATCACCTCTAGTTCCTGCATTGTCTGAAGGCGCACTGAACAACTTCTTCCTCTTTGTACTAACTGCTGATCTACTGGGTCCATTAGAACTAGTGATCTGAGCCCTGGTGTCTCTCCTTTCTCCACGTGGTCCAGGAGAAGTCTGGCTTTCTCTGGCTTGTCACAAATCACTGTAGAAATATCGGCTGCCAAAAAATGTTATGTTAACAAACATATGCCACGAGTTTAAATAAACCTTAAAAGGTAAAGTAAGACCTCAGATATAGATATATGGAGATATATATATATATATATATATATATATATATAGTAATCTGAAAAAGAAAGTACAACCTCTTTGAATTCTATGGTTTTACATATCAGGACACAATAACAATCATCTGTTCCTTAACAGATCTAAAAATGAGTTAAACGCAACCTCGGAACAACAACAATGACACATTATACCATGTCATTTTTTTATTCAACGCAAATAAAACCAAAATAGAGAAAATATGTGTAAAATCACCTTATTATCCAATAGCTTGTAGAACCACCCAGCAGAAATAACTTGAAGCTTCTTTCTGACTTTACCAGCCTCTCAGATCGTTGAGGAAATTTCGTCCATTTTCTTTACAAATTTCTTTACAATGATGCTTCAGATCATTGAAGTTTGCGGGCATTTCTTTATGCACAGCTCTCTTAAGGCCTGGCCACATCATTTCTAGACTTTAACTGGGCCATTGCAACACCTTGGTTCTTTTCTCTTGCAGCCATTCAGTTGTAGATTTGCTGGCGTGCTTGGGATCATTATCTTTTTGCATGACCAAATTTCGGGCAAGCTTTAGCTTAACTTGTGACTTCACATTTGACTCTAGAATACTTTGGTATACAGAGGAGCTCATGGTTCGCTCAATGAATGCAAGGTTCCCAGGTCCTTTGGCTGCAAAACAAGCCCAAATCATCACCCCTCCACCACCGTGCTTGACAGTTGGTATGAGGGGTTTGTGCTGATGTGCTGTGTTTGGTTTTCGCCAAACATGGCACTGTGCATTATAGCCCAACATCTCCACTTTGGTCTTGACTGTCCAAAGGGCATTGTCAAGACAAGAAGTCTTGTCGTTTGTTCACATGCAACTTTGCAAACCCACACTGTATTCTTTTTAAAGAAGAGAGGCTTTCTCCTGGCAACCCTTTCAAACTAACCATACATGCTCAATCTTCTTCTAATTGTATTGTCATGAACTTTAACATTTAACATGTTTCGTTGACTCCTGGGAAGATTGGCAACCATCTTTAAGGTTTTGCCGCTTTTCAATACCGTATTTGCTCGATTATAAGACAAGGTTTTTTTCAGAGCAAATGCTCTGAAAAATGCCCCTTGTCTTATAATCAGACCTCAAATAGGTCTGACTATGAGACGACTAAGATCCAGATCCCCCGCAGCTGCAGGAGACCTGGATCCTCCTGTCTCAACCCCCTGCCCCACTTACCGGTACTTCTGTGTAGCTGGGGCAGCGTGTAGATGTCTACGCGATTCGCGTAGGCAACTTCCGCTGCAGCCAGAAGGAGGTGTGGCTAGCAGCGGGGGTTGTCTGCGTCTATCGCACAGACCTTCCCCGGCTGTCAGAGATCAGAGTTCCCTGCAACGGTCCGGCACCGGTGCGGGGAACTCTGATCTCTGACAGTCAGGGAAGGTCTGTGCGATGGACAACCCCCACTGCTAACCACACCATGCCGTCGTTAGCAGTCAAGGGGTTAAACAGGGGGGGCCATAAGGCATTTCTGGAGGCAGAGTGCTCTGTGAAATGCCTTTTAACCCCTTTAATGCCACTCTGCCTCCAGAAATGCCTTAAACCTCCCTATATGCCACTCTGCCCCATAATATGCCTTTTAACCCTCTAAATGCCAGAGTGGCATATAGGGGTATAAGGCATTTCTGGAGGCAGAGTGGCACATAGGGGGTCAAAAGGCATATCAT
>VKOC01000003.1:6896493-6921878 GCA_009364415.1 Spea multiplicata | reverse complement strand
CTGTTGGCGCTATATAAATAAAAGATAATAATAATAATAATAAAATGATTGAATCAAGGATGATCTGTAGAGGTTGATCATTTAGATGGCTTGATTAGGATGCTGGCTGAGTGTTAGGAGGAAAGGTTGTATGTTTCTCGAAAAAGGTGAGTTTTTTGGGAGCTTTTGAAATTCACGTACACGTTCATGTACGAAGAAAGTCTAATGCTACAGGCTAGGGAATTCCAGAGAAAGGGTACAGAATGTGTAAAATTTTGTATGTGGGACTGGGAAGAGGCAATGGCGGTAAAAGAAAGACACAAGTCATGAGAGAACTGATGAAGGTAGTCATGGGTGCATGTAGACAAGTGGGTGGAGATGTAGGGGGTGCAGAGTTGGTAAGGGCTCTGTAGGTCACGGACATATTTTCTTGTGTGACAAATAAATAGATTACAAGATTTGGTGAGACTTGTTGTGTGGGATGAAGGAGATAATAGAGTCAAGTGCGAGCAAGACAGCAAATCTGGCCTGTTGGTTGGATAGTGGAGTTGTCAACAACAATAATAATGTCAGATGTTGTGAACAGAGGGAATGACAGAATAACCATAAGCTCAGTCTTGGAAATGTTGTGTCTCTGGTAAAGGAATGCCACCCACGATTCAATTCCAGAAAGACAGTTGGTGAGTCGAGTTAGAAGAGCTGATGAAAGGTATGGAGGAGATGTAGATTAGGGTCGTCTGCATATAGGTGGTATTAACCCAAAAGTAGATACCGGTTGTCCAAGGGAAGAGGTGTAGATGGAGAAGAGTAGAGGCACAATAACTGAGCCCTGAGGAACACCAACAGATAATAGCAAGGGAAAGGAGCAAGTTACAATGAAAGAGACTCTAAAGGTACGGTCAGAGTGGCATGATTTGAGCCAGGAAAGAGCTATGTCATAGATAAGGAAGGGGCGGTCGGCTGTTTTTAAGGTAGCTGAGAGGTGCAAGAGTCTAAGCAGTGAGAAGTGACGTTGTGTTTTAGCTGCAAGGAGATTGTTTGCTAGTAATTGTAGTGAGTGCTGTCTTGGTGAAATACTGTGGATGGAAACTTGACAGTAGGTTGATGGAATGTGAGATCAAGGGAATATTTCTTTAGGATAGGAGAGATGATTTAGGCCCTATCCTTTAATGGGGGATGGGAATACATCAGAGGAAAGAGAGATATTAAAGAGATTGGTTAGAGCTGGGGATGCCAGAACAAGATGGTAGGAGTTGTGAGGGTGAAGGAGCAGGTGGGAGGATGAGAGGACATCAGAAACCTCAGTACTGGTGACTGTATTAAAGCAGTTAAAGGTTGGCTTGTGACAAGGGGGATGAGGTACCATATGGTTAACACCATGAGGCAGGATGTTATGCCTGGTAGTGTATGTTATTCTTAAAATGGCAGCGAGATCTTGGGAAGAGAACTTGGAAAGTGAGAGAGTACAGAGAAGGGTGTTAAATATGGAGAACAGATCTTTAAGGTTATGGGAGAGGGAGGAGATTAATGAAATAAAATAGGTTTATGAAGGTGGAGGACTGATGTATAAGAATGGAGCAGGAGGATTCCAACACCTCCTCCCTGTCTGTCTCTAGGTCTTGGTGTGTGGCTAAAATGTAGAACACCATAAGTGAGGGCAGCAGGAAAAGTAGTTTAGGAGGGTGTTATCTATGATTTAGTGAGTGCAACGAAGTTGGGTGGTTAGAGATGAAAAAGGTTGTAAAACACAGTGAGTTTTTTGCACAGAGAGCATGCTTTTCAGATGGCTCCAGAGAAGGGGGGAACCAGGATTACAATTGAGTAGTTTGACATTGGGAGGTTTTGAGTTTTGTTTTTTTTATGGAAGGAGCAGGTTGGAATTGCAAGGCCTGGGTTTTAATAAATGGGATTGGGATTTTATGAGGATGAGATGCTTTTACCCGAGACTGGTTAGTATTGGGAAAGGAAAGAAGGCCATGTGTGTTTAAGTGGGGTGATGCATAAGAGAAGGAATGATGTGAAGGAAAGGTTACTTGAAAAAAGGGAAGCAAATGTATTAAAAGAGTAGGGGAGCAGAAAAGTAAAATTAAGTAGGGGGTCATAGTGAGCATAAGGATGGGACAAAAGATTAGGTGGGTTACCAGATGATTGCAAAGGAAGATTAGTGGCAGTTCCCTGCAGTGTAACTCCAGTGTAGACCACTGCAGCTACGTTTTCAAGTGAGGCCTAAGAATTTATAGGACCACTTCACAAGTTAATTGCATAGAAGAAGCAGATGTTTCAAACCTAGTCTTAACAATTGAAAGGAAGCTTGACAAGGGGGCTCCAAAGTTAACCCTTTAAAATCAGCAGGCTATACCAAGATAGAAGTGAGACATACCAGATGAAAACAGGGGGTTAAAGCAGGAGATGAGGGTGTCAGGGGTAGATCAGTTGCAATGAAATATTGTACCTGTAAGAGGGGGAGATGTGATGGAGATTTATACAGATAGCCAGGTGAGGCCACTGTAGCTTCATTTCTAAACAAATGTAACATGCTTGTGACTGCCTGTTTACACTGTAACATGATGTTTACGATAGGTGGTTTGGATCTTTTTTTTTTCTTGCACAGGTCTGTAGAAGAAAGCTTTAACATGTCTGATGAAGGATGTGGGGCTAATCTGGGAGTAGCCAGAAAGAAGAAAATAGCCATTGGAGTAATTTTCTCCTTGTCAAAGGAAGAAGATGAAAATAACAAATTCCATGAGTTCTTCTTTTCTCACTTTCCACTCTTTGAGAGTCACATGAACAAGCTAAAAAGTGCAATAGAGCAGGTAGGGTTGAACAACATAATCAAATGAAACATTATCTGATATACCAAGTCCTATCCTCTTACTCCAAAGCAACCCAACAACTTACCATATTGTTCTACATTTGAAAATGAAAAAAATGTTCCACATTTCTGCTTTGTACTTTTAGACCACTTGGCCCAGCTATGCCCAGTTTTAGTCTTGGTTATTAACTTATGTCTAGAATAGCTCAGAAGTCACCCTTACATTCTGTAACCATTTATGTCTATTCTCGTTTATATGTTGAAACCTAGCGATTATACCGAATGGTCCATATGGTTTATTTATTTAAACTTTTTTGTTTTTTTAAAGGCTATGAAGATGAGCCGCCGATCAAATGATGCCAGCCAGAGAAGTTTAGCATACATTAAGATTGTAGATGCTCTAAATGAATTCCGGTAAGTGCTACTGGGATATACTCTTTCCATATTACTTTCCACTCAAACGGTTATTCCAGGTGTTACCATTGCATTCTTCAATGTGTAAAAAATATATATATATTACTTGTAGTGAGTACTTCATGTGGGCACAGCCACCGAACCGCTCCGAGCATTTGCATGGGGACCACATGATTTTATCTTTGCAGATGCTACTAAGTGCTATAGTGGAGTTTTCGTATTTCTAGAAACATCCCCATTTTTTCTTTTCTTTTCGTATCTTTTCTTTTCGTATTTCTAGATCATCCCCATTTTCCTTGACTCCTTTGAGTTTTTGTTCAGCTTGAAAAAGGTTTGTGTTAAAGAGAACAGCCAAGACCAGTCAATGTGTGTGGAAGTTTTGAATACAAGGTCACTTACAGTACATCTATGTGGGAGTGTGTTTGAGTGTTGGGGAAAGAGATAGATGTGTTTTCTTTCCTTCCAATATTTTTCTTGCTTTGAAAGCAGAAAAAATTAAGTGTTTCTCGAGTCACGGGATATAGTAAATATGCAGTCCTAGTCACATAGTAACGACATCTGATTTATTAGATTAAAATAGAGTGTAGAGACAAAGAAAACCCCAGTTATTTTTCCATTACAGCATAACAAAATAATGTTTCTGGTTCAAAGGAGCTCTTCCACATACTCTGCAGAACTTAACAGTTTTATAACTAGAATACAACTTTAAAAATCCTTTCTAGTGTAGTTCAATGTCCAGAACCTACCAAGACATAATTGTTTAGTCATGTAAACTTTTGCATTGTTAATTCTTGCAGGGAATCCTTAAATGTCATGTGCCACAAGTAGGTGATGGGCTGTTATTGAGACCGTAAAAATACTTATGCTTTATTTGTGGTATTGAATCCTCTACAGCATTATGAGTTTTTCTTCAATTCTTAGCAGGTGCATACATTTCTCAGATTCAATTTACATTCTGTTATGTTGGGAAATGCCAGCCTTGTGGGTTCTGTTTCCCATAATCTGTCTCTAAATTTAAACCAGTTTCATGTATGACCTCTAGTGAGAAAATAGTGATCTCAACCTAGCTTAGCTTTTTGGCATTCTGTTTGCATGGTCAAGGTCATTGAACCCTGGCGACAGACTGAGCAAGAAATGCCCCTAACAGGAGATAGGAGGTGGATGCTTGATGTTCTGGGGCATACACACCTCAGCAGTAATATGGCCACATAGTGTTTATCAGGAATTGAGCTCTTTCTTACAAGGTGTTTGAATGCCCATTTTTCTTTACCAATGTATAAACAGGCACATCCTAAAGGAGCTAATAACCCGAGGTACCCTCAGGGAGTTAATTTAATAGCTGGGAGCTACAGTTACAGTCATCCCATTTGGCCCATTGCCAGACTGTGATAATGCAGGGATTTATATCCAGACTTTTTTTTTGTTTACCGCACGTATATGTCATCAATATATTTATATTTTTGTAAAAAGGGACATTAGGATTATGATCCCTCCATTTTGATTTTGAACAGTAATCAGCTGTTTACACTTATGTGTAATTTAAGTCCTACTTCCTGTAAAAACTGTGTTCTGTCATCTGTTTTAAATATAATTGTGAAAAAAGACCGTCAGAATTATTTTCCTGATATTTTTTATTAGGTATTTCCAGTTTCTGTAGCGTAGTAGGGGTTAACACTCTGTTTGAAGAAGGGGGGATTGAAATGAGGCGTGTGAGCTTGTATACCCCTAGCTGCGTGCCTTGGATTGCCATTAATACTCTTATTTGTGGTATGGAGGGTTCCCTTTATTGCAGTCACATGTCTGCTGGACGACAGCCATTGGAATCTGATCTCTCTTGGAGGAAACATTATCAGGCATGAAGTGAGCCAGGAGCTACCAGAATAGTAAATAATGTATCACAAGACCCAGTCTATCTGCTCAGGGCAAACATATTTTAACACCTTCTGGAAAGGAAAAGCTTTAACCTGTTGTGTGCCTAGTGTGCACATGCAGCTGTTTAGAAGAATTGACTTCCACGCCAGACAGGAACACCCCACCTATCCATTAAATGGAATCATGGATTAACCCCTTTGTGGCAATAGCTGATTTTGTGCCCAGACTGTAAATTGTCATTAAGGGGTTAACCAGATTGGTGCACTGTATAGTTGCCCATCGCTGGATCTCTCCACCTGCACATGTGCACACTGGTAGAACATGTGCATTGTTATTACTCTTAAATGCACAGATGTGGGGGTAGTAGTGATTTTATTCCGAATTTAGTCAGGAAAATACCACTCTATATTAATGGCATTATTCCATTCTATAATTTAACACTTTGGTAACTTAATGCAGCATTACAAACATAGTTTTAAGTAATGATGTAATCTTTACGGATTCATTTTTTATTTTTCAAGTAACTTTTTTTGTCCGGTGATTCACATTGTTGCTATAGAAACTGAAAAGGCTTCTCATGTGATTTAATTTTCATATGAAAGAATGTGATGGCAGATCTGCAAAACATTATTTGCTTGGTGCATTGCCCATATTGTTATGTCTAAGTGGAACAGCACCTTTAATTTTTTACTTCTGCACATATACATTTACTCTAATAGATATTTAGGACAACAAACGGGTTACTTCCCACTTCTTGTTTTCTTCCTTTGCAATATTAGGCTAGGTATGAAATCTAGGTATGAAATCTGTATGAAGTCACAGTGGGAAAATGTGTATACTTCAGGATGCATGTAAACAGAATATAATGTTATAGTCTTCTTTTGATGTAGTAACAAAGTGCATATAACATGATTTCAATATTGCAGGACAACAATCTGTAACTTGTACACCATGCCAAGGATTTCTGAACCCGTTTGGCTTACCATGATGTCTGGAGCACCAGAGAAAAATAACCTCTGTCACCGCTTTATGAAGGAGTTTGCCTTCCTGATGGAATACACATCCAAGAGCCAGTAATGTATCCATTTCCTTATATCCTTATGTATCAACCAGTGATGTGGCATCTAGGTGTAATACTGATAACTGACAATGGGTAATTATCGGTTTTGTTTGTTTCCATAACATATAATTACTTGAACCGTATTTTTTTCCTTATCAGTGGTATTACTTAATCAGTAAAATAACATGATGACTGAAGTTCACGCAAAGTATCCACAAAAACACCCTTGTATTGGACATTTCCAGTTTCTTCAAAGTTTAGAGTAAAGAAAAATATTTTTGGCTCAAATAACATTAAAGCACAAGGTCCTTGACACAATCTCTGTAGCTTGCCTACAGGCAATATAAAGCCTGTACACTGGATTTCTCTTTTGCCTCCGTTAGAAGCAGTTCTAATGTGCATTAGCATAGCAGTTACCGCTTGCATACTAAAAAATACTTTGCATGTGGTCAGTTTGGACTTTGTACAGTAAACATCTGTGCTTAAGCGTATGACAGGAATTCTTACAAATTAACATTAAACATATAGTAATGCAAACATTATTCCATCAACCTATAAGTTCCCTTACTCCATTGCATCAAATTTTTATTAATAAATATTTCATACATAAAATTCAGGTTGCTTTATCATCATAGCAACACAACGGAATTATCCAAATCCTTTGGGACAATCTGTTGGTTGCTGTGCTGATGTCACCACCTAAACCACACATCAGAATTGTTCATTTTAAACTAACTAGGGCACCTTCTATAGCCGCAGGTAAAATTGTCTACTTATTTAGGTAAAACCGTTCTTTGTAACCCAGCATTGTAGATTTTCAGGGTATTGTTCAGAAAGACCAATTCCTCCACCTGTCCACTAGTTAATTCTGCACCCTTGCTAGTTTTGCATGAGGTGCCCTTTAAGTGAACAAATTCTGTCAGAATTGTCTCAAACAAGAGAATATTTTTAGATATGGGAGTAATTCCAATGTTGGAGGTTTCACAAATGTTCGACGTGGTAAATGCAAACCAAAGTCCAGAGTACTTTGTCCAGCCATTGTGACCTTAAAATATTTAAAAAAATAAAAGTCCAAAACCCACTATGTGAATGACATTTTAAAATGTAATAGTGACCATCATATCAGGCGCTATATTTATATGATTATTAATTGGAATTTCTCATACCCACTGGTGAACCATGGCAATGCTCATGGGTGCACCATGTTTGTGTGCCACTTTAACAGGGCGCATGTGCACTAGCATTCAGCTGCTGTGTTTGAAAAATGGGACCCCAGCTAGACAAGTCAAAGCCAGAAGGCTGCATTTGCAACTAAACTCTCCCAATCTGGGAACACATAACTCTTATTAAATAGGAAATATAATGATTTAAAGCACAGGGCTGCCACAGAGTTGAGAGCTTGAGACTGTCCAAGACTTCGTAGTTGGACAGTCACATTTTGTAAGTAGCTGGTCCATAATGGCATATCCCGGAGCCCTCTGTAACGGGTCGGGCAGAGGAACACGGAAGAAGCTGATTTGGTTGTGGTGTTGGTAGCTGCAGTCTCTTTGTTTAATATTATGTTGCAATAGAGATCTTTGGTAAGCATCGTTTTGAGGGGTCACTCAACACACTATAACTAATATTTGCTGCCAACGGTAACATTGTTTTTAAAAGAACAATAATGGCTGTCAACATTAAAGTGGCACCAGAGCTGCTTTATTTTACTGATTGTAAAAGCCAGTAGAGCAAACGCTAAAGTGGCACCCTTTGGACTTAGTCTGTCAGTTCTAGTTTTGTCATACCCTTGGAATGTGTGTATTGTTAAAATTGCTGCATAAGTTGTTGGTTCTATATAAATAAAATATTAGCTGTTTTATTCCATTTTTTTAATGTTATGGAAAATCTAGAAAACTAACCGGACATATCTTGAAACAACTTATCTGTGCAAAATGCCTGTATATAGTATGGCATAACAAAAAACAACTCGAAAAGCTGTTTATGGAGCTTGCATGCCACTCAACGTCATAATCAAAAGGCACAGTCATGGGAGCTGTGAAGTGATGAAGAATTCTGTGGGATATATAAATAAGCTTACTGCCAGTGTCACATGCACTGTGTTTACAGAGTACCTGCTTCCCAATTTAGACATATAAATGTATCAGATATAATCCAGATTGCTGCTGGCCCAGTTATGCTATCATGGGGCTTGTGATTTGGATCATCTGACATACTTTAAAAAGTAACACACATTAAGTATGTTTTACAGTAAAACCCCCATTGGAGTAATTCCATGATCAGGGACATTGACCTGTCAATCAAATACTAAAGTACAAAAATGCCTGTTCTCTTGCCCACTTGCAGGTGCAGGAGTTGTCATCTCTATGGAGTATTGTATTTTTTGGTACCCGCTGTTGAAAGTGACCAGACAAATGTGTATTTTTTTGACATTAAATAGCAGGAAAATCTGAAAACTCATTAACTCAGTCTTATTTCACATGTATGCTCCATGCCCCATCTACTATTTTTGCTTAATATTTTTCTCCTTTACGCCCATAATGCGTCATTTTCATAAGGTAATCCATTTGTTAACAGTACTAAAAGTAGCCTGGGGTGCCTGTTAGCCAAATATTAACTAATTGTGTGCTTTGTTTTTGGCTAAATGTATTTAACACATTAATCGGAAGGAGCTGTTTTTTTGTTTTAACCCAAATATATATTACACACAATGGGCAAATTATTTATTTTACACAATTTATTAGCTACACAATGACTTGCATTGTTAGCTTTTCTTTGGGTAACCGGACAAATAATTATTTTTTGTAAATATTTCATAAATGAAAACTTTATGCTGCAGAGAGCGGTCTGTCTGTAAAGTCAAGCAGCAGGTCTTCCCTTCCACTTTATGGTGAGGTTTGGTGTTTGACTTAAACTCCTTCTGAATGTTAACTCCCTTAAGAACTCCCCACTGATGCTATTTAACACACTGTGTCTTTTGTACTACAGGTTTCTTCCAGCCCTTCTTACCGCTGTTCTCACAAATCACTTGGCTTGGGTCCCTACGGTTATGCCCAATGGACAACCACCCATTAAAATCTTCTTGGAGAAGCATTCATCACAAAGTGTGGACATGCTGGCAAAAACCCACCCATATAATCCTCTCTGGGCACAACTAGGTAAGAGAATCCATGTTCTCTCATATATACAGTAAAGCCTGAGGCCACACAGAAGTGTATATGTGTGTGCATTGGTAAATATGGTACATATGCATTGCACATAATCTGGAAGAGCTGGTGTGTAAAAGAAAAAAAAATATAGTATTTTTATTTATTTACCACCTAACTGGGGGGCTTGCTGGCAGCAGATGGGGGAGGTTATAATGCATAGTGAAGTTGCGGTGGTTCATCTCCCAGCAGTTTACCTGCAAACTCTCCTTCCAGTGCCCATTTTAGTGTTAGTATTCGTGTTAGTACAGGCATTTTTCTGTAGGGTCCTTGGGTAACTTCACAAATGTTGAGGTGCTATAACTTCCATGGCACTCTGCACATCAGCTGTACAGTATTTGGGTTGTTATCTGTTTCTACCTTTGCTAAGGGGGGGGCATGATGGTTAACAGCAGCCCATTTCTCCAAGAACTGGCACAAGTAGTTCGAGGGCCTAGTGGTTAACTATTGCGAGGGCCTAGTGGTTAATTGAGCGGAACAGCCTGTATTGCCACAGGGATATACTGAAAGCCAGAATTGCATCCTGGCAAACATTATTCTTAAACGCTAACATTTTTAGCTTATTTTTTTTAATATGCTCCAACTTATAATGTGGGGTTTTGTCTACATGCATCTATTTTTTGGTTTTATAATAAAGTATGTGGCTTTATGATGTGCATCATTTTAACTAACTTGACACTTAGGTTATAAGTTACAGATGAGAAGTGTTGTGGGGTGTGGCAGGATGATTTGCATCCATGAAGATTTGCTGCCACCTAATGTAAATTATGGAGAATGAACAAAACTGAGAACTAAACATAACCGCGTTGTTCGAATAGCATATATAGAAAGCAAACATTAATACAATTTGTGTTTGATCACATCTGTGTAGTTGCCATCATTTTAACTTATTTCTATTATTATAGGTGACCTATATGGAGCAATTGGATCTCCTGTTCGGTCAGCGCGAACAGTGGTCATTGGCAAACGGCAAGACCTTGTACAACGGTTACTCTATATTCTTACCTATTTTATACGGTGTTCTGAACTCCAAGAGACACATCTTCTGGAAAGTGGAGAAGATGAGGCCATTGTTATGCCTGGGACAGTCATCACCACTATGCTTCAGAAAGGAGAGATAGAGGAATCTGACTATGTACTCATAACAATGCACAAAAACAAGGGATGTTTGCTAAACAGGGACGTGGATGAAACACAGACTTGTGGAAATACATGCCAGTGTTGTCATTGCCCACTTACAGATACACAAAATAGCAAAACTTCAGTACCAGAAAATATTGATGTGCAAAGCACATCTAAAGAATTTACAGAAGCACTTTTGTCAGAAGAAAGTCAGATGCCTCCTCTTGCACCAATCACAGAACTGTACAAGTACAAGAACATGCCAAGATCTTTCTTGAACCCCAAAATAGAGACAGTGGTTAGCACAGGGGCAGCTCCAGCTGATAAATATGTAATGTCTGTAGCCGGCATTGTGCCAGGAGTAAAGACAGAAAAGGGAGAGGGACTGCTTGGTCTTGAAAGCTTGGCTGTCAGAGGAATGAAATGCAATGAAACATCTGTAGAAAAAAAGCCACCAGACAAGACCCCTTCAGCATCGGTGCCTTGTGGTACAGGCCATCCTCTGAACAAGGTGACATTTTTGATTGGTGACTCCATGTCACCTGACTCAGATTTAGAGATTAAAAGCCAAGCAGTAGTGAATCAGATTTCTAAGCACAAACTGAACCCAGAGCAAGAACAGAAAATGTTCCCTGTTGCACAACAAGGTGAAATAAAACAAAGTAGCGAGGACCAAAGAAACAGTGATGGGTCAAGTGAAAATCTTCATAGAGTCACAAGCAAATTTCAGAACTGGAACCTGTTCCATACAGAAAACCTTAGCGTGTTTGATGAATATTTTGATGAGTCGATTGAAGCACGGATTATCGAAGATATTCCACAAGAAGATGTCAAAGACAGATCAAATAGTGACAGCAGTTTAGGATTTTCTAATGGACTGTGCACAAATGATAATACAAGTACTTGCAGTTTAATTAATTTTGCTCCACCAAATCTCTGTAAAAACTGTTTTGCTGAGCAGGACCAAAGAGACAAAGTCTCTGCATCTGTCCCCCATGGGGATAAACAGAGTTCTCAAGCTGCCGTGGGCACTGACTGGGACATTCCACGGAACGAGAGTTCAGACAGTGCCTTGGGTGACAGTGAAAGTGAGGACACAGGCCAAGAGGTCCACAGACCAACCATAAACTATTATGGGGCTGAGCATGAAGATTGGATGGAGGAAGAAGAAGTTGCTTTTCCAGGGTAAGAACATATACTTTATATGTTTAAGTTAGAAAGGTGTGCAGCTGAGGAACCAGAAAATGCTGTTGATTGCTCTTAGTCTTTAATTTTATGAATTCACAGTGACTCAATGACAATGTACTAGAAAGAATATAATAATATGATAAGCAAACCTATGAATGCCTCGCTCACAAGAACCCAGCATCTCTCAATGGTGCGTGTCGTTCACCACGCTAAGAAAACCACTGCTAGTCTCTACACTGACAGCATAGGGAAAACACTAATGTGTACATATAAAAGGTCAGGAGGCAAGACAGAAGAGACTGAGACATCCATGTGTTTCCGAGAGAAAGCAGAATAAAAGACAAACGTTGCCAAAATACAATCACGGGATCCATGCTCCAATAAGATACAATTTATCAGACCCAATTCTTCATTTATTTGTAGGTTAACAGAAAAAGTGAATTCATGGAGAGCAATACGATTAACATCAGACACCTGACGCGTTTCTTCCTACTTGGACTGAATCTTCGGTGTCTGTTTACTCTCCATGAGTACTTTGTTCACCTTTAGTAAACTACAAATAAAGCAAAGAATTTGATTTTCTACATTGGGTCTGATACAATGTATCTTATAGGAAACCAGATCGGGATTGTATTTTGACAACATTTTGTTTTTCAAATATATATATTAGCTTGTTGCGTCTGCTGTTGAGTTGTCTCCCGTTGTTGATGATTTAATGGGAGACTATCCACTTTAGAAAGATCTGAAAATTAAATAAAAATACAGGACAGATGTATCTTTTCATTTGGCATTAAAGGCCCACTAAACACTTGTGTGTATAACATATGTCCTAACATTATTGATCTTGCAGGTCAAAACTGGTTGAAGTGAATGCTGTGAAACCCAACATTGCCAATTTTGGGAGATCATTGTTAGCTGGCTACTGCTCATCCTATGTACCAGACTTTGTTCTGCAAGGGATAGGGAGTGAGGACAAGCTAAGGCAGTGCCTGGTGTCGGATTTGTCACATGCCGTACAGGTAGATGTTACACAAAATTTAATAGAACAGAATTAGAAATTTTAATACTATGCTGATAAGCAAGGAAACACTTAATTTACGATACAGTTTTCCAGTTTAGTTTTTTAATTTTTATTGCCTAGTTTAAAGAATTTGTTAATATGGCTTGGTATGCTCACTCATTCACTGTTTACATGCTTTTTTGTAAGGCTAGGCTGATATGAGTGTGTGTTGTGTATTAGAAGTATGGTGATTTAATATTTGAAGATTTTGAAACATTATCACCGTAGCTACCAACAGAATGCTCTTATCAGCAGGGTAATTCGATAGGATCCTATGGCAATAAGGACACTTTTAAAGCTTTTCACTAGGATGTCTTTTTATTCATGTTACCACTGAGCTGCAACTCCAAGAACAATATAGTAAATATGTGTTTTTATAGGAATGGAAAACAAATCAGTAGTTAAAGAAATTGGACATAGAATGTTGTACAGTTTCTACCCATACTTTTTTTTGTTTTAAAGCATCCAGTATTGGATGAGCCCATTGCGGAGGCTGTCTGCATTCTTGCAGACGTGGATAAATGGACAGTACAAGTGGCCAGTAGCCAGAGACGGACAACAGATAACAAACTTGGCAAGGAGGTGCTGGTATCCAGTCTTGTCTCCAGTTTACTTCATTCCACTCTCCAGCTGTACAGACACAATTTGTCTGCAAACTTTGTGAGTATCCACATAATTTAATGTACCTGATAAGCTGCAGCATTTTGGAGTCCAGTGGTTGTGTGCTTTACACCACTCCAGTCAACATTTGGCATTCACATAGTAATCTTCGGCTTGTGCGCAGCTGATCAGGCATGGAAACCCCTAATAAGTGATGCTTTGCCAGTGCCACATTTCAAGTCACTGAGCTCTTCAGTATGAGTATTACTCATTCTACTAGCCAATGTTTGTCTATGGAGATGGCATTTCATTTTTTTCCAATCGGTTTTTATTAAATATGAAAATTTTTTTACATGTGAATTAATGTTTATTAGTTAAACTTTTTTCCTAGTCTTATATTCAGGCTTTTTTTCCTAAATTAATATTCAAATTGTCTTATAATCGAGCAAATACGAAATATATATATATATATATATATATTTTATGAGCAACTCTTAAAACTAGCGCATTATTTTAAAACAATTCTTGTATGGAAAGAGTTAAAATACTGGCATGCTTAATGGCAATAGGATGTTTACTTTTTTTAAAAAAAAATGTATGATTTGATGTAAATTGAATTGGCCGGGTTCCACAATGTCACAGTTAACACAGGGGGGAGGATGGCCACATGTCTAATTTCCAATTTGAAAAGTGCACACATCCCAGATGTGGCCTTTTAGCCCCCAAATAACCCGCCAATGCATGTACTCAGGAGATGTTGCTGAACACATAGGTGTTGTGTGACATATACCAGGAGCTATTAATTTATACCTAAGGTATAATGTGTGTGGGGAAAAATACAAATATGTACGAAATAGGGCATGGGCAGTGGATCACCAAATAAAGTTCAACACTGAAAAATGTGCATGCCCCAAATGTGGCATTTTTGCCTCAAAACAGCCTGGCAAACCCTTGCATGGGTGGTATCACTGTACTCAGGAGATGTTACTGAACACATAGTGGGGTTTTGTGTGTCATATACCAGGAGCTGTAAATTCATACCTGAAGTAAAATGTGTGTGGGGAAAAAAAATGACTACCACAGTTTGACAAAGACTGGTGGTAGCATTAGTGCATGGAAAGAGTTAAAATACTAGCATTCAAAATACCCTGGGGTGTCTAGTCTTGTACTTATTGCCCCATAACATGCCAAAAAAGCAAAAGAAACATAAAAACATTGGGTATTTCTAAACTCAGGACAAATAGTAGAATCTATTTAGCAGGTTGTTTCATTAGTAAAAGTCAGGAAAAAGTCATTTATTCCCCCTGAATTTTTCACCATATTTTATACTTTTTTTATAGTAAATTATATGATACAATCAAAATAATGACATCTAAAGTAAGCCCTTATTGTCCTGAAACAAATCAATATATATAACTTGTATGGGTTCAGTAAACTGGAAAGAAGTTTACAGCTAAACACGAGCACCGCAGAAATGTTAAAACAGCCCTTGTCATGAAGCATACAAAAATTAAAATCAGCCATTGTCACAAAGGGGTTAATATGTATTATTTAAAACTAAAAAGATAAAAAATGGTTTACACTTCATGTTTCAGAATTGACAGTGCTTTCCTTTTCCCCTAGTGCATCATGCATTTGGAAGATCGGCTGCAGGAACTCTACTTTAAAAGCAAGATGTTGTCAGAATATCTTAAAGGGCAGACCAGAGTACACGTCAAGGAGCTCAGTGAGGTTCTGGGGTAAGAGCACTAATCGTTCTACTGTTTTCTCCATATTTCCTGTTCTGATATCTAGAAGTCAGTTCCCCTAGTGAAGGGTTTTATTAAAAACTTGCCACTAGTTTTGAATAGTGCAACTTTATTTGTATAACCATTTTCTGTAAAATTATTGCCAAAGTTCATTTCGACTGACGTTTTATATCTTGATTTTTTTTTTCCAGAATTGAATCGAGTGATCTTCCTTTGTTGGCTGCCGTTGCAAGCACCCACTCTCCATATGTTGCACAAATTCTTCTGTAAAGGGAATGGAGTGAAGAAAAAAAAGAGAACATTTTAAAAAGTGTACATTGCATTTATGTATCAAACCTCTACCGCCACTTTTCTGAAGCCAAGTAGTACACACTATATCTGCAAGGTTTCTATTCTCCATCACAGAGATTTTTAAAAAAGATAATCACAAAAGAAACATCTACAAGTTGTCTTTGTATGGAACTAAGAAGATGAAAGAAGACTCCACAAAAAAATATACATATTAATTAAAGATTTGTCCCACCATCCCTTTTGATCCTGGAGAATTTGGAGATCTTTTTTTGTCTTTGTTTTGTTTTTTTGTAATTAGCAGTGTATGGTAGAAAATAACAAATATGTCAACGTTGGCTATGTATCTACATCATGCTTGGTGACTTTTTTTTTTACATTGCTGGATTTTACCGTTTCAAAGGAAGCTATAATAGCAAACATTTCAGAAGTAATATGAAAAATGCAGCAAAACTAAATCTTGAGGGCTATATCCAGGCCAGAGGCCTCAAGCTGGACAACCACGTTCTTTCTTTAATAATTTTTAAAAAGTGCTCATTTTATGCAAGCTGAACAGTTAGAAAACCCTGCTTAACAATAAAGTATTTGCTTTGGCTTGATTCACGTCACTGGGAGGCTAAGTGTAAAATGCTTTGAAGTTTGAAGGTACTGAGGATAGTATATGGTGACCAGGAGCAGCTAGTAAGAGGATGTAGGTTTCACTATTGATTATTATGTAGAAAGAAAAATACTGGGTAATATCTTCACTGAAACCATGGATGTCAGACTCCTGGGACATTTGTTGATACAAAAAAAAAAAACTGGAAAAAGTTTAAATCAGAACTAAATATATGCTGTGTTGCAGAAATCAGAGCTGCATGATTTTATTAAAATGCAGACCGTTTACACAGAAGTCTAACAAGCATGCAACGGTGTTCGTTTTCTATTTTGCATTGATATGTATATACCCGTAACTTTTGTACAAAATTGTAAATACTGCGCTATAACAAATGAAGGAAACCGATATTTTGGTTTTTATTTCATTGCAGAATCAAATGGAGTAAGCAACTGTATTTTATATATTAAAGGCACTGCATATTTAAACATTTTCTACAGTCTGTTAAAACAGAACGCTATTAACAGATTTTCAAGCTAATTTGTGACTACCCCTTACTTCGTGTTTTATCATAAATTTTAACAAAAAGGGGCTTTTTAGAAAGAAAAAAAAACTGTTGACGTGCTGTATTACAGATGAAAAAAAAAAAAACCTGGTGAGGCATAGGATTTTCTGTAGACCAGACATAAGATTAGGCTTCTAATTTACATACAGTAAGGCAAATACATTGCTTCGCTTTTTTATTTGTGACTCACAATGGATTTTAAACGCCAATTCTAAATCTACTTTTACAAAAACAGAAAAAAAGTGTGTTAGACCAAAGTTGTGATATCAAACCATTATATGTCTTAAATATCTGTCTCAAAACATAAACTGAAACCATGTGGTTTTTTTCTGATCTTCCTGGTTTGCTGTGGGAAAAGATGTTTGTTCTGTATTTTAAATTATTTAGCTGAGTTCTGTAATAATATGTAGATCAGTCTTCCGCATTGTTTTGTAAATAATTTTTCCATAACATGCACTGTACTATATTAACCATTCCCAATTTTACAGGGAACCTTTTGTGCAATAAATTCTGTCAGTCAATATATTTGCCTTTTTTTTTTTCTTTTAGATATGTAAGCTCGTTTGAGCAGGGCCCTCCTCACGTGCTGTCTCTGTAAATCAATTTGTTATATTACATGCCACTTGTTATGTCCTGTCTATCCATTGTACAGCGCTACGGAATTTGATGGCACTATATAAAACAATAAATAATATGATTCCTGCAGTAATGTTCACATTACATAAAATCTGAAAGTGAAATCTGCAATGTAAGTAAATTTCTCCAAAATAAACTGTAGCACATATTTATGCATCTGAACAGAATCATATATCAGATTAGCAATATACGTAATAACTCTTCCTTATCTGGTATAGGAAACAAAGGCAGAAGGCCACATGAACCCCAAAACAATTTACCAGCTCCATTAAATCCAATCTGTTTCTTTCAATACCCCAAAGGAGGCATCCATAGATGGGAGTGCATGTGGCCCTGTGACTGTTCCTCAGATCTGTAAATAAATATATTGTTTCAAAGTAAAGAAATTGTTACAAAGCATCAGAATAAATTCAGTATGCTTTTATATTTAGGACCCTGTTCCAAGAGATATCTATCACTTTGATGAGAACCTGATGAATTAAAGCATCTGACATTATTTGAGGACAAGAAGATGTCCTCCTCAATATGTCTCTAAACATCACTTGTGTTATGGATGCATAATATAAATTTAAATAGAAAGGAGTGTAAAATAAACATTCTACATAATTACAGATAGAATACCAACTAAAGTGAAGTGATAAATGAATGCCGCCTGGATGGGTTATGTAGTGTAAAACCCAAAGTGGTTTGCCAAGAAAGTTGCAGTAAAGCCTTTTTCTAGTCTATAGTTCTTATCGCTGTGTGATCTTAAAACATTATTATGAAAAATAGACACATGATGGCACCATTATCAATACAGTAGAAATACAACCAAATAAAGTCAGCATTACTTTCAGGCAAAAAAAGAAAATCCATAAAACATATGACCATCCTGATTGTGTAAACCTCGGTATTGCTGAGTTCATCTGTGAATCCTGTTCTACGCTGACTTTCTCCCCTTGCATTCTCAACTCATATCTACTATATCTGCTACACCTGGCCTCCTCACTGTTGCGAAAAAAAGTACTGGTTGCTGCTCATGAGGGTCTCCCTTGGGAAAGGTACTCCAGGTGGAAGAACTTCTGCGGTGAGTGCCGTGGTGCGGTAGGGAAAGGCATTTGAGGGTATTCTCCATTTGCGTCTAGACAAAAATTGAAAGGGCTCATGCACCTATCACATGCATAAACGTTCATATGATGGCTAGAGTGTCCCTTTAAATGTGTTTGGTAATAAAATAAAACTAATAATATTCAGTCTCAAAGATTATTTCTTTTTCATTTCCGCTGGTGGATGCATCCACCAGTGAGACTGTGATTCACCCTAGAATAATGATTCCTTGTACACAAAGATCTTGTTACATATATGAGTGGGGAGGAGTGAGTTTGATAAATGATATGTACTTTATGACAGAACACTTAAGAGAACATAATAATGGAGTTCTTCTATGCATTAAGTAAAATAACATAATGTGTCTTACAAACAATAAAAGGCTTTTCTGTAAAGGTCTGGTTTATATTCTGGGATACCTGACTTTGATTCTCCTGAAATCTTTCCGCTGTCTCAGACTGCCCTGTTTGGCATGGGCGGGTTAAAAGGGGCAATCTCTGATCTCCCCAACTGACCCATCTACACTAATAGGATATACACAGCTACAGTTACTTCAAGATGCACATGTATAGTAAATAATGAATAAATTCAGCAACTCTGTTTATACGTAAACATTGTGTGGGATACTTTTTCCTTATTTGAGATTTTGTTCCCCAGTTATATTAACCTATTAAGCAGTTCATTTGGAAGAGGTGTGATATATTTGTTAGCTTTCCTCCAATGCTTTTCCTTATTTTTTAAAGGTGGTGGACACTATTTTATTGTTGGTGGGTTCTGCTTGTTTATTTTGACAGTGATATACACACACATATATGGACAAAAGTATTGAAACACCTGACCATTACACCAACAGGGACCTTTATGACATTGCATTCTAAAAACATAGACATTGATATTTAGTTGGTCCCCTCTTTTGCAGCTTTAACAGCTTCCATTCTCTTGAGAGTGTTATTATCCGACCTCTGTCAGGGACTGACTGGAGGCATAAATACACAAATGGCGGCTGGGAGGGCCTGTCCTTGTGTATGTGCTTGGGTGTCAGAGCCTGCCCTGGTGTGTGTGTTTGGGTGTTGATGTGGCAGAGCCTCCCCTGGTGTGTGTGTTTGGGTGTCTGTGTGGCATAGCCTTTCCTGGTATGTGCGTGTCTGTGTTTGGGTGTGGCAGAGCCTGTCCTGGTGTGTGTGCTTGGGTGTCAGAGCCTGTTCTGGTGTGTGTTTGGGTGTGGCAGAGCCTGTCCTGGTGTGTGTGTTTGGGTTTATGTGGGACAGAAGCTGTCCTGGTGTGTTTGGATGTCTGTATGACATAGTCTGTTCCAGTATGTGTGTTTGGGTGTCGTTGTGGCAGAACCTGTCCTGGTGTGTGTGTGTTTGGGTGTCAGTGTGGAAGAACCTGTCTTGTGTGTTTGGTCATCCGTTTCCTGGCATTTTACTTACTGAACTATTTAATTTTTACTTCTCCAGAGATAAAACTCTGCAGTGCTTACAGCCGCATACAGAAACAAAATCTAACATAAGAACCATTTGGTGCATCTATTATGCCCATTTTGTCTGTTGTAAAAACCTTAAACCTTATCTGGTTTTTGGCCTTGTGTAATGTTCAGCATTGCCTTATGGCAAGGCTCAACAAACCTCACGTGCCAGGCCTCGGTGGCAGATAAGAATTTCTTTCTGGAAGCTAGGGTTTCACTGGCTAGACATGTTAACTAGTTCTTATACATAGCCAGTTTTCCAGTAGCTGGCTCTATACAGGGGTGTCAAACATGCGGCCCGCGGGACCTCGAGGTGCGGCACGCATGAGATCGGCAGCCAGGGCAACCGTGAGTGAATGAGTATATGAATGAATGTGTGTGCGATAGCATGGATGTGTAAGTGGAGGGGCACGGTACAGGGCGGCTGTAAGTGATGTGCAGACCCCATACTGCTGGCAGCATCAATACACAAGGGGGGCAGCTAGCCAGGTTTCAGCATGTACTGGCTGACTTGGCATGATAGGAGTGTGATTGCTAACAGCAATCACAGTCCCATCATGCCTAGGTTCCAGCATTTACTGGTTTTCTGGGTATGATAGGAGTGTTGTTACTCCACACTCCTATCATGCCAAGTCATATTGTTTAATTTTTTTGTCCAATTGTGGTGTGTTACTTACTTTTAATAAAAGTGTGGTTAACACACAAAAATTGGACAAAAAATACAATAACAATATTAATTTATATATGATTTTTAACAGCAATCACACTCCTATCATGCCCAGCCAACCAGTACATGCTGGAATCTGGGTATGCCTGAGATTGCTGTTTATCATAAATATATATACAATTTTTTGTACAATTTTGGTGTGTAACTTTTGGGATTTTTATTATTTTTAAAGGTGAGGGGTAATTTTCAGTTTCGGCTAAGTGAACCCTGAATTTTCGGTTTTGGTCCAGAATTTGCATTTTGGTGCATCCCTAAATAGAACTATTTCATTTTTACTTATTCAGAATCCTGAATTTGTAGTTTCAAAACGTTCTAGGCCCACAAAAAAGGTGTTGTGTCATTTACTTTATTGTAATCTGCATATTTTATTAAAGGCCATATTTTCCCACAGTGAAAAATTAGTGCAGCCCTCGCACGTATACAATTCTGATGAAGTGGCCCACTGCAGAAAAAACTTGGACACCCCTGCTCTATACAGTGCTGCCTGCTGGTAGACACTCAGCAGCATACCCCCAATGTCTCAGGTGTCCAAACTGGAACACTTGTTATAGAGTATCGCCAGGTGGCCATGTGTAAGCTACAATTGAGGTCTGTCCTGCAGCTACCTGGGCAGGGCAGGAGACCCTTGATTCTCGCCAGTGGTCCCCACAGCAGAACAATGTCAGCGACGCAACTGGGCAGGACAATCCCCATAAATTGGCACTGTCACAAGGGAAACAGGACAGTTTGGAATAATGCAGCCTGGTCACATGACTTTGGCTCCCGCATAATGTTGCCGGCACTTACACGAGCAGAGCTTTTGTCCTGCCTTATACTCCATTTGTTTTCCCTCTTTGTATTAACCCCTACTACCTTTACTTGGCGACTGTTTCGCTTATCAAGCTCCTTCTCAGTGAAGTCAAATGAATGTGAGGAACTTGTGTAATGATATCAAACGTCACGTGATGCCTCGAATCATAGCACATTAACAAATACGTAAACATAACTAGATGCCCATATCTGAGCATGAATTCCGTCTACTATCCGCCATGGCTGGGCATTCGTCCCTAAAGGAACTTCTGCCCCAGCTCCCTCTAACGTATCCCTAGGAACTTCATACCTGCCCGCATTTACTGTAACTCTCCCTCTCCTACTACCCAGCTACGCGCAAGTCTAGTCGATTGCCGCTAGAATCGCTTCCGGTTCAGTGCACACGCATAGTAAGCGACCTAACAGGAAGTGACGCAGCCGGCTGCAGTTCTGTTGCGCAAACTTTTAAAGCATGAGAGCGGCACAGCAGAATCTGCCAATGCTCTGTCACTGAGAGAAATCTGCACTAGCGAGGTGTTTTGGACAACTGCGTTTTCTTTTGCAAGCGAAACCAAAGCAACAGGTCAGCCTTTAATAACGTCATTCATTTCCTGTCCCGTGGGTTATCTTATCGGTCACAGCAGAAAAAATGTACCTGATATAAAAAATAGAAAATTAGAGATTACAATACTTAGAGATGAAAACCAAAGTCGTCAATGGTTTCCTCTCTGTTCTTTAGCATTGTTATGGCACTCAGTGTGATAACTCGTATATCATCCTCTGTGGGATCATGATGGATTGTTCCAAAGATAAATAGTGAGATGAGATACTTTATTCTCAGTCTTTTTACTCCATTCTGCGTATAAAATGTTGTATCCTTTTGGATGTAAGGATAACATAAGCAAAAAAGTGCCAATGCACACAAAAGGCTGCTGTCTCCTCTCTCGCCTCACCGATGGTGTTTCCTGGAGAGGTCAGGAGAGCATTAGGTGCCCCTGACGTACTTTTATGTTTTATGTAATTATGTTTACTTTATCAGTCCTGGTAAATCCTGGGAATACAAAACGTCAAGTTATGCAAATGCAAAATATTCGATATACCAAGTGCAGACCCTGACACCTGTGTTTTTCAAGATAGTAAATTGGCAACATGATACACAACCTGTTTATTTGCCCAAATTACCAATCTTTTATATATTTTTTTTAACAGCAAGCAGAGTATGAATGAGTGTGTGTGTCAACATGGATGTGGGGGGCAATGATAAGTCCTATGCACCCAATCTGGGTGCTTGGCAGGTCCTATGGAACTATGGGGTTTTTGGTACCTCAAAGCCCGGTATGTAGGTTCAGCGATTATTCTCTTTTCCTGTGAATACCGTACCCATATAAACGATATATTGTTTTTTCAAGGAGAGAATGAGCGTTCTTTTGATGCCATAGTTAGATTATTAGCTGAGAATTAAGGATGAGAAATTCAGTAAAAACTAGCGAAAATTAGAAGAAAAACCCCTAATTTACATATTTCCAAAATTAGGTAAAGTGATTTTATCAATTCAGGTATCCTGATTTCAGAAATACCTCATTTATATAGATTTTCCATACTTTTCTAGCACTTATAGGGAGCATACTATAAGGTGTACATTATTTGTAGAATTTATGCTTATGGCTTAACGGGTTTGGGGGTTGTGAACGGGGGCAGGAGGGTTATACTGGGTAGATTTCTAGGGTTTTTTCTTTTATTTTTTAAATGTACCGTTATCAGTGCAGTATGGTTAGAAGTCCCCTTAGGGACCTTTTGAACATGTTATTAATGCCAGTTATGTCACAATGACTTCACTTAGCTCACTTTGTTTTTCTTAAATTATTATTTATTGTATTTTTTTTTCCCCCCAATCACTAACAATTTTTTTTCTTCGTTTGTTTTTCAGCATGGGAGAAGAGTGAGAACCATGGTTTCTCACTCTCCTCCCTGCACCGATCGCCCTGTGATCTCTATGCAGTGTCTGTGCCTAATCGGAGCGATCAGATATCCCAGCAGGGTCTGCACAGTACCCAATGTTTTTATGTTATTGGGCAATAAGTACAAGTATCATTTTGCTATTTTATAACCACATAACACTCTAAACCTACAAAATTGATGCAAAATGTAGACTATATAGCTTTCCGCAATTAGTGTATTCATTTCTACTCAGTGTTCTGGAAGGTCTACAAACAGATGTAGCTCATGTAAATATTGTGATAACTTCAACCGGTAGATGAGATTTTGTTTCTTTAACCCCTTCAAGACCGGGACGGGTCGCTTTGAACGCTGGGATCGCGAGGGGCGGCTTCTACTAACCGCTGGGTGTCCCCAGCGATCCGTAGCAGCCACTCCCCCTCAATTCCGTGCCGGTCCGGAAGGGGTTAAAACAAGGCTTAACTATACATAACACCAATGCATTAATGTAAACAAATAGCTGTAGCAGTACAAGGGAAACATTGTTGCCCCTAAGAACTGCTTGAGACAAACTGCAAACAGCCTTTATTTGTCTGTTAAAACCACCTCATATAGATTGCCCCTGTCTATGTTCATACTGCACTTAGTGTAATGGGTGAAGTGTATTATCCAATATGTCTTAAATGCATTGTTTTTGGTTTTGCCCTTTCTTGAATCATTTGTCTACCTCCAAACGCATGTGTACACAGACATATCTACTTATGTGAAATAATTGCTAATTTCTGTGAATTTTATGCATTGATGTACAGTATATTTTGGTAGTCAATGCAAAGCCTAATATTAGATAAACGAAACCCTGAGTAAAGAAACACAAAATTTAGATACTATTCAAAACCAAATGCCCGTGTGTAAAAATGATTGTTCCCTAGCCTCAAAACCTGGTTGTGCCACCTTTAGCAGCAGTAACTGCTTTCCTTTAGTTTGGTCAGTACCCCACGTTGTTGTGGAGGAATTTTGGCTTACTCTGCCAAGTAGAACTGTTTTAACTCAGGACCTGCCAAAACATGTTAACAGGGTATAGGTCTGGCTATTGCAAGACATTCAGTCTCTTGTTTTTAAACCATTCTGATATAGACTTGCTCTGGGCTAGTGCAAGGCAAAAACTCATTTACACAACCCCACCCCCTGCATTGACAGCACCTACATTACAAGCATAGATCACAGGTTGCACACCCCAAAGGCCAGCCCTTGCACCCAGATTGCACACACAGGACTTGCCCCAGATTGCAACCATGGAACTTCCCAGCACCCTTTTCTATTTTCTCTCCCCCTTTTCTTTGATCCCCTTTTCCTCATTAGCTTTTTTTCTTTATCTCCTCTCTCTATCTATTTCTCTCATCCAATCTCTCTCTCCCTTTTCTCATTAACCCCTAGAATAGATTCTACTTTTTGTCCTGAGTTTAGAAATACCCAATGCTTTTTCTTTGTTGTTTTCTGTGTGCTTTTTTCTGCAAGTTATTGGACTATAAATCTAAGTGGCATTTTGCTATTTCGAAACCATTCGAGATTATTTTTACTTGGGGAGGTTCTAAAAAAAGTTCATCTAGTTTGTCATTTTTCCTAGGTGGATTTACTGTCAAAAATTGTTTAATGTGTAGATACCTAAAAAGTTCTTTGTTTGGTAAATTATATCTAAGTTGGGTATCGACAAACGGAATCACAAACTTTAAGTGTTGTCTTCAAGGTATCTCTTAGTAAGGGGCTTACTATTTTTAAGTCCATCATTGTTTTCTTGTCTAGCCATATTAAGTTAAGTGCATCATTATTATTGCTTATATTTTTCTCGATATTATACCATCCTAGATTATGTTTATTTTTTAATCCCCAAGCCATCGCATGGGATATGCAAGAAGCCTCGTAGAGTCTGTTTAGGTCTGGGTATCCTAACCCCTCCTGAGAGATACTCCTCCTCAAAATATTTTTGCTGACCATACAAATATAGAAAATAATTTTTCAAAATCTTCCAGTACTTTCTTAGGAACCGTATATGGTATAGTTCTAAACAGATATTTGCCCGATTATAAGACGACCCCCCAAAATCTAAATATTAATTTAGGAAAAAAACAAAAAGCCTGAATATAAGACTACCCTATAGGAAAAAAGTTTTACTAGTAAATATTAATTCATGTAAACATTTTTTTCCTATTTAATAAAAGCTATGATTGAGAAAAATATATA
>VKOC01000003.1:6867086-6892174 GCA_009364415.1 Spea multiplicata | reverse complement strand
CAGGGGAACAAACAGTAAAATCAGCCTTTGTCACGAAGGGGTTAAATTTGTTTTATCTGGGCCCCTTCTTGTTTTCGGATATCTGAACAATTTTGATTTTAACAATTTGCCAATTTAATTAAGATCAAAATTTGTAGGAATCTGAATTCACAAGCCTAGTATTTGATTATAATGGTGGAAAATAAGGTAAAAAATAAAACCACAACCACTTATCTTTGTCTTTACTGAAAAGAATCACTAGGTGTCAGTAGAATGCCAACAAACCATATAAGCACTGCTTTCATTGAACAGATGGTACATTTGTTCAATTTCTAAGGTTGTTTCCTGCATTTTTACAGTGGGATTTAATTCACAGGTACAGCCAGAGATATGCTGAAAATGTATACCATATATTATTTCTTTGTGGATTTATACTCATGGAGGAGGCCAAGATAGTCTGATTTATTTTCTTTGGTAATTGAGTGTGTGGGGGGGGGATACAACCAGCCTGCCAGACCAAGTATTAATTTCCCTGCTGACACTTGTAAAAGTCAAAACCGATACGCTGAATGTATTTAATCAAGATACATACAAAAAAAATGAACTTTTATTATCTCAAGAGTTAAAACGAAATCCCTCCTGACTCCCAAGGAAATCAGATTTTTTCCTTTGATCACCATTATCTATGCTTGTGTTCATAGAAACATGTCCAACTTGTTGGTTCATTGTGCAAATTAATGGACCGATTCTGCAGAATTTAACCAAATGCACCCCCCAGCTAAATGCCCTACAGGAGATGCATTATTCTACACATGATGTTCTCACCTCCAGTCAGCCCCTGCGCTGGCTCTGCTGAATGGTGTCTGCAGGGGTCTGTTTAGACATGTGTAAAGTCTTCCTATTGATTTTAATGGGATCACTTTCCTGTTACTGATTGGCTGCTTAAGATGTCAATTGACAAGAATACTCACATTGATTTAATTAGAAGCCACAAGACTGAACCCTTCCTTTGAGAAAAAATAAGAATAGATCCCGCAGAGTAAGTTAGGTCATAGAGCAGGAGCAGTAGTAGTAGTAATAGTGCACTGGGCCTGGGCAGGCAGGCAGTGGCAGATAGTAGGCACATGCAGCCCCTTGGAGTAGGACTGAATTTCCTCAATATTACACAAATAAAATAAATTGATCTAAAATAATTGATCGACCAGAGTAAGAACCGTAAAAGAGGAGTAGCAGCAGTATTAGTAGGACACTGGGCCTGGGGAGGCTGGCACTGGCAGCTCCTTGGAGCAAGACTGCCCTTGCACTCAGATTGCACACACAGAATTTGCCCTAGAACCTAGATTGCACATACAGGACTTTCCCCAGCATCCAGATTGCATGGCATAGGACCTGCCATCTTTGTCCCCAGTTTGCCTGCGCCATCTTTGCCCCCCCCCCACTTACACAGCCACATCCATGTTATCACAGAGACTAGGAATCCTATGCAGACGGCAAACCAGATGTAAAATCCAGGAATGGAGTTCTGTGAGAAACTGTACAGTTAAGCCAGGGATACTAGGCAACAACTGAGGATGAGCAGTAGGAGGGCCAAGTTGTGGACAGGAACAGACTAATAGGGTTTAAAAGGGCAACTACATGTTTGGAGGTAATACAAGTGCTATGCTCCATACTAAACAACAACTGAGCACATTGTGAAGTAGTTTAAATAGTCTCAGCCCATCCACCATTAATCTTATACATTTCCAGGACAGGGTCCCTTTAAGACATCCTACTGCTAGTGCATGCGTGAAGCACACATCGGGGAGTCTGCAGACTGGAGCGGGGCCCAAGGAAATGCTTGCATAGGGTCCAATTTTTTCAATCTAAAATGCATTGGCAGCAGGGGCTAATATTTATATATATTATATATATATATATATATATACCGTATTTGCTTGATTATAAGACGATGTTTTTTCAGAGCAAATGCTCTTAAAAATATCCCTAGTCTTATATTCAATGTCAAAAAGAGGTCTGACTACAAGACTAAGATCCAGATCTGCTGCAGGGAACCTGGATCCTTCTCTCTGGCAGCTGGTGGGCGTCAGTGGGATGCATATGTTATATACAGACAGAAAACCAATAGCCATTTTAAGGTCCCCCCCTTAATTCATAATTTACCTTACTTATGCCCTCTGCCCACTGATATTCCACTCTGTGCCCCAGATATGCTTTATAACCCCTGATATGCCACTTTGTCCCCCAGATATGCCACTGTGCCCCTAATATGCTTTATAATCCCTGATATACCTTATGCCCCCTAGATATGCCACTCCGACCCCCCAGATATGCTTTATGCCCCCTGGAAATGCACACCTGCCCCCAGATATGCTTTATGCCTCCTAGAAGTGCCTCTCTGCCCCCCCCTGATATGCCACTCTGCTTACTAGAAGTGCCACTTCCCCCCTCCCTGACTTACCAATGCACCCCCAGACTCCCTGGTGTCTAGTGGGGCCGGCCGGTGGGCGTCTGTGTGATGCACGCAGACAACCTCTGCTGCCGGCACTTCCGCCGGAGCTTCTATGACGGAGAAGCACCGTCGGAACTGCCGGTAGTGGTGGTTGTAAAAGCCCTGCCACCTAAATAGTTCAGGGCGACATGTAGTTGTGGGGATAAGTTACGGGGTCATTCAAAGTTCAGCATTTGGTTTCAATGTAGGGTTTAAAAGTTCACAAATTCTCATATATTTATATATATAAAATATTACCTGGTTATGTAACCTGTAAATCCTAGATTTGCCGCCTGCACCTCGCGGACACCTCAGGACGCTTCTTGCTGCGCAAAGGGCAGGAATTTAGCATAAATAGGGGCGCTTTAGGGAGTTTTCTTCATGCCTCAAGGCGAACTGCTAGCGCTTACACTAACCTTTTTAAGGCCGGTGAAGAGCAGCTGTGCAGGAGAGCCACGGGCTCTTCTTCTTGAAAAACCAGCACCCTCCCTCCCATAGTAGAATGCATGTAAACATGTAAACATTAAAAAAAAAGGAAAGAAAATAAATATTTTATTTGTTGTGTACTTTTATCAGGGTTAAAGTTATCCTCTGCATAGGGATGAACTGGTTAAGTGGCTGGTTAGCCTTCTGGCTTTAGGCACGGTTGGCTTTGTTAAAAAAATGGTTTATTTAAATGAAGTGAGGGTTTGGGCCAAGAGTTTTGTTACAATTTTGTTATTGTTTGAGCAATAATTGTTATGTGAAACTAAATAAAAGTCCACGGCCTGTTATTCCAATTGCAAGTGTTTTTGTCTTTATTTCAAAGTTTTATGGTGATCGAATATCCCTTACAACTACATGTCTACGCGCATCGCCGCAGCAGGGAAAAATTTTAAAGAAAAAAAAACACCCGCCCGGGGCCTGGAACTGCATGTGTCGGGCGCCGGGCCACATGAACTGCGCATCCCTGCGCTAAACCCCGAATATAGGCCGCACCCCCACTTTAAAGACCTAAAGTGGGGGGGGTCCGGCCTATATTCGGGCCAATACGGTATATCAGGAGCAGGGACTATTATTACAAAAACTGCCAGATCCTGTCTAACTGATCTCATGCGCTTCATAGTGTGTCCCTGAATGGTCACCCTACTCAGGCATGACATACAGGGGCTATAAATAGAATTAATATTTTAGAGCTTCTTGATCCAAGGAGAAATCCGATTGCCTTTTGGAGTCAAGAAGGATTTTTTCCCCCTGATGGCAGAATTCGAAGTAGCTTAATTAGGGGTTTTTTGCCTTCTTTTGGATCAAGAGTAGGAAGGTTAGGTAGAAGGGTTGAACTTGATGGACTTTTTTCAACCTTATGTACAATGTAACTATATGTACTGTCCATACAGTTAAAATAAATATATATCATGCATTACACTTTTTTCTTTGATGCTGGCAGTGAACAATGAATGAATACCAGTTTTGCAGTGGGGTGGGGACACTGGGAAGCGGGCCAAATATACAAATATATTTCCGGATTCTCCACGCATAGCGGTGCACAGGTTGCACTATGCGCATCAGCGCATGTGTGCCACCAACTCCTCAGTCTCCACCAGATTTGCAAGTGTGTGTGTCAGTGCTGCAGTCTGCAATCTTAAACCCCTGCTGGCTATAAGGCTATTAACGCTGCATGTGAAAACAAACCAGGTAAGAGATCAATAATTTACCCACTGTTTGTGTCACAGACTAGAACATTGAGAGCTGCTTCAAGTAATTGGTTTCAATTAAGTTAAATACCAGGTGAATTTACCCCTATTGAGTATAACTAAACTGCAACAGGATGTCTGGTCCTTTAATAGTGTTCAGCAGTTGGACCACTAACAGTGACCTTGCATGCTTAGAGATGTCAAGCTAATTATGCCCAATCCGATATTACTTGGGGTTACAGTAGCCCAGGGGCCTACAATGTCCAACAATGGGCCAACTATGATTAACTTTTTCATCATAAAGTGTAATTAGTGACGTCTTCCAAAGTGTGGTATTAGGAACAATATCCCCTACACATCAAACTATTTTTTATACACCGTGAACATTTACAATACTGTTCTAATATTCCAATGTAATTGCATAACATCATTGTTTCTGTGTAGGTGTTACTATTACAGCTATAAATATTGATATACTCAATTGACATTTATTTGGTGGTAGCTGTTGTATCTTTCTTATCAGATATCACATCTGTGTTAATGTTAGGCTATCTAGAGGTTGCCCTTCCCACCAAATGAATTTGTTTTACGGTCTGGAACTAGAGTCTTGAAAAGCTTTGAACAAATGCAAATCTTCAATAAAGACTGGACCCACTTCAAAAAATTGGCAGAAAGGGGTCACTGTTGCAGCAGTTAGATTTAATAAAGAGTGATTTGGGTTGTTTGGCAGCTGCTTTAAATAAAACATGTTCCTTTTCTTGTAATCTATAATACCCGAACCGCTGTTTTTTATGGTTATAACCAATATTTTGGAAGTAATTTATCTTTACATGGTTTTATACAGTTTTTAGTATATCCTTCAGAGACTGGCCTCAGGCACCATTATGCATTTCAATCAACTACTCACTGGAACTTTTTTTATTTATTTGATATTGCGTTATAATAATAGACTTCAAGGAGCACGTTTTCCTTTGCTGTTTCAGCTATTTTCAGAAATGTTTATGGTCTTTTGCTGTTATTTGTATTTGCAAACATGTGGGAAACAGGAAAAATTCTGTAATATAAGAATTATTTTTTTTTGCTTAAAAGGGACATTTTTTATTTAAATGTTATGCTTTTATTGACTAGATCTATGTGTCTGTGTATGTCCTCTTTAAAAAAAACAAAACACAGTATTGCTTGCAGCTGTTATCTTGACTGTTCACGTGCTGAATGTAAAGCCTTTCAATGGAATGGTATTTGTGAACTAAAGGCTATAGGACGATTTCAAATTCTCACCTGTGCCAGTTATGTGAGATCAACTTAATATGTAAGATGATAGTAATTTAGATAAAGAAAATGTATTTTATTTACGTAAATAGCAAACTAGTTAAATCTTTTTAAATGATATTTTAGCTTTCTTGGACACACTAGAGTGAAGAAGCACAGTTGTAGTTATCAATGTAGGTCAGAACTGTCACACTGAGCAGAAACTCTTTCTATGACATTTTTGATGTTAACATAGGGCATCTTTGCTGTAAAACACTAACGGTGTACCCATTGTGTGTATTGTACAGAGGCTTTAGTTTCACTTTTCTGATTCTATTTTTATAGATTCAAAGTGCTTTAAAGTTGTGTTTTTATAAATAAACCAAGTCTGGTGAGCATTGGGCAGTAAGAAAACATTACATGGCTACTGAGTTTTTCCCTGTTGCATTGATTCTATTGTGCTTGCTCCAAGAAGGAATCCTGTGGTTCCAGACAAGTAGGTGTTTGTCTAGTAAAGTTCTTTCTGACTGCGCAGTTATAACTGGTTTGCTCATGTTAGCATTGCTGGTTCAAAATCATTCTCTCTCCACCATATATGTGATAAAAATAAAATTGTTAAAAAATTTAAATTGAAAGAATTGAGGCCTGTGCTTTTTTCAGTAGACATACATTTCAGCCTTCAATGGGCCTTGTCAACAGCAAGCACTGGGCATCCTGCTAGGTACAGTGAGCAAGGAGGTCTACATGTGGGCTTACTGTTACTCTCGGGAAGAACCTCAAGAGATTCTCAAGAGAAAAAATACACACGCAAAATGATCACAGGATCTATGCCTGTAATTTAGGGGGTTTTAGCTATACCTTTAATGCTTAGTTGTTATGTGATTTCCAGTTGATCTGTACCTGCAAAGCTGGGTTTGTGTGTTATTCTGTTGATCTGTATCTGTTATGCTACATTATTTATGTATACCTGCAAATACAGGGTTTGTATTTCTTATTCAGTTGATCTATACATGCACGTGCTGTTTACCTGTGTTGTTTATTTGATCTATGCCTGAACTACATGGAGTAAGTAAAAGAGAGGTGTGGCTTAGTGAAGGAGGGACAAAGGGACTCAGGATGATTACAGGGGAGAGGACCTCTCAATGTCACAGTAGGGTCAGGAGGATGGAAGACTGTACTGACTCTCACAGTCTTCCCCTAATCAATGGTCAGTGTGGCAGGGGCCCAAGGAAATGCCTAGGGTCCAATTTTTCCATATTTTAATTTTTTTTGTTACAAAGATTAGCTGGTTTTTAATGTATTAAACATACATTATTTTACTCCCAGTCCCATCATATTACATCAATATGCGTTAGAAAATCAGGAAAAGATGGGCATGGATGGTGTGCTGATTCGGTGTCGCAACGGGCCACTTGACTAGACTTGCCCCCCCAGGCCTTAGGCTGTCAGCCCTCCCCTTTAGAACGTTTAAAAAAGTAACATTTTATTATACCAAACTTCATAAGTTTGGTTAATATGCTATATCTCAAAAAAAAAACAACAGTTACAAGGGATCACTATTTTAAAATGTTAAAATATAACTTTACCATAGCAACAACCTCCTCCCCTTACTAAAAATATAGTAAATATACTCATCCGTAAAAAATATAGTAAATATACTCATCCCTAGGAACTCTACAGGCCAGTTTCGTCTTTCTCCAGACAGGAATGCAGAATTTGGCCTTGTCCACTCCCTGCCTGCACCTCGCTCAATTCCTTCCTACTTACACTAAAGGCTGCCTAGGGCTAACCCTGCCCCTGCATGAAGCCACTCCTCCACAATAGACGGAGCTACAGGGAGCCTACCCAGGTATACTGGGTAGAGTAGGTGTTAGGCTTACCGGTCCCGCCGCGGTCCCACGTGGGCCGGCCACAGGTGGGCGGCTCGTTCGCGAGCGCACACGAGCGCCCTCTCCGAGTGACGTGCATACTTCTCTATGCAAAGCGCCATGAGTGTCCCGCAACGGGAATGTGCTCCTCCGAGAGCTGCCGCCGCACTCGCAGGTTTAGCACTCGCTTCACGTATATAATTTATCGCACCGACGCAATTCTATGGCGCCGGTCGCGATGACGTCACGTCTGCTCCCATTGGTCCACAGTCCGTTTTCCCGCCCTTGTTCTTATTTAAACTCACTCCTATGTTCACTCAGTGCCCGTTCAGAGTCACTGTTTGTTGCTCTTGGTATTTGTGCTCTATGCTTTATCGCTTGTTTGCCTTCGTTGTGTACCAGACCTCGGATTGCTTCTTGACCTCGCTCCCGTGCTGCCTGCCCCGTCCTCGGATTGTTTCTTGATATTGCTCCCGTGCTGCCTGCCCCAACCTCTGATTGTGTCTTGACCTCGCTCCCGTGCTGCCTGCCTCGACCTCGGTATCTCCTGACCACGGTTTTCTGCCTCTGGCCCTGTATCATTCCTCCGCCTGGGACTTTCTGTCTATCCGCTCAATACTGTGTATACGTCTCTGCATAGTGGGTGCATTACCTGTGTTGTCCAGGTCCTGACTTAACTGTAGGTCATATATTTTTTCTTTACATTACTTCTAGGCTGGTCTTATGCGCATGTGACCAGTGCAGTCACACAGGGTGCCTTCAGGAGGGGTGCTGATTGGTCACTGTATCACAGTTCAGAGTTTGTGTATGTGGCCAATACATATATATAAGTAAACAATGTGTCTGCGCGTAAAGCTCATGATAGTAGCATGGGTAGTCCCATGCCTTGAAGACATACTCGATCTCTGTGCTCTGTAAGTGACTTAGTGTGTGTTGCAGTGTGTGACAGTGTCTGCTTGTCATGTGTTTGCATGAGGGGTGCAGATTCCGGTGAAATAATTTAAACCACACGCAATAGCAAACTGGTACAAATGCATAAGAGGACCCTGCTCTTGCAAACTTTCAATCTGGAGCAACAGGGAGAGGGGATTCCGGTGAAGGGGTACAGCATGTGTGAAATCCTGAATAAAGGAGTGGGAGGAGGTAATGAGAGTAGAAGAGAAACGCAAGTAATAAGCAGAACAAAGATGATGGTTTAGGGTGTATTTGAATAAAAGGGTAGAGACATAGAGGTTGCGGAGTTTTAAGGGCTCTGTAGGTCAGAAGTTTAAATATGATTCTGGAAGGCATGGGGAGACAATGGAGCAATTGGCATAGTGGAACAGCAGATGAGGAATGCTGAGAAAGGAAGATTAACGTAGCTGCAGCATTGAGTATGGATTAGAGCGGTGAAAGGCAGGAAAGAGGGAAACCAGGTAGTAGGGGTCTGCAAAAATCCAGATGGGATTTTTAAGGAAGTGGATTTATATTTTGTGTTGATTAATATATTGAATGAGGAATGGGTGGATTTAGGAGATGTTTTTCACTGGAAGGTGGCAGGATTTGTTGAGGGATTAATTGTGAGGGATGAAGGGGAGAGCAGGGTACAACTGGCTACAGGGTTTTGCAATCTTAGCCAATGTACTTGGTAAGAAGGCATCTGAAAATTGCTCTCCCTATTTTGTTACTTAGTATTATTATTATCTTTTATTTATATAGCGCCGTGAAAGGACGTGAAAAAGTTTGTGAAAAACCAGTCTTAAACCGTATGTTTTAAAAGTGTAAACTGAGAAATAAAGATAAATAAAAAACAAAGGGGGATACTACCCTTCTTAACCCCTTGATGACAATTGCCGGTGCGGGCACGTCACTCAAAATCGTGACGATTATGACAATTGACGTGCCAGGACCGGCACGTCTTTAAACGGGTGAAAAAAATCGATCCGTGATCGATTTTTTCACTCAAACGGTGTTGCTCTAATGCCTCGACATCGAGGCATTGAGCAACACCAAAAAAAACATTCCCGCCCCCCCCCGATCGCTCCTAGCAGCAAAAAAAAAAACATGTTTGAAAGACTGCACGTCTTTCAAACATGGCGGCGCCCGCCGCCGAAAAACGGGTTTAGGAAGCGATCGCGAGTCGCTTCCTTTGCTTAGCTGGTGTTGCTAAGATGCCTCAGTATCGAGGCATCTTTGCAACACCTGTTTAGCAAAGGAAGCGACTCGCGATCGCTTCCTAAATGCTTAACTTACCTTCCCGGCGTCTTCGAAACACACGCGGTGTTTCAAGATGGCGGCGCCCATCAAGCCGGGGGGCGGAGCCTGCTGACATCATCGGGGGGGGGGTGTTGCTGGATGTCATGGACATCCAGTGAATAGCACCCCTAGTGGTCAGATCACTCATAAGAGTGATCATTATTTGCTAAATCAAAGGCAATGTTTTCTAAACATTGCCTTTGATCAGTATTGGATCTGCCCCCTCCTTCACTTGCTTCTAGTGAGGGAGGGAGACAGATCTGTGTGTGACAGGTATTCCCTAATAAAAAATATATATATATTGATCCAAAGGCTCTTATAAGAGCCACCCATATAATATTAACCCCTTCATTGCCATTGATCACTGCATAAACAGTGATCTTGCATAGTGGCAATTGTTTTTTGGGGTTTTTTTTTTTACTTTTTTTTTACTTTTTTACATTTTTTTAGGTTTTTTTTTATTTTTATTAGAACCATTAACCCTTTCCTTCCCCACTATTTTTGCTGCAATTGTTACCATGCAGCGGTATACGGCTGAGGAGGCATGTTCCAAATGTGGCCCTTTTGCCCCCAAACAATCTGACAAACCCATGCATGTGGGGTATCAATGTACTCAGGAGATGTTGCTGGACACATATCGGGGTGTTGTGTGACAGCAACAGCATACCAGGAGCTGAAGTACAAAGTATGTGAAAAAAACACCAAAAACAATTACTATCACAAACTTTGACAAGGGTTGGTGGTAGGATTAGTGCATGGAAAGGGTTAAACTATCAGCATCTAAAATACCCTGGGGTGTCTAGTTTTCAAAAATATATGGTTTGGTGGGGTAAATTTAATTTGCTGGCTTCAAAGATGCCCCAAATACCACATAGAGACAGAATTACCAGATTCAGAGAAAAATGGTTTTGAATTAGCAAAACGCTACTTGTACTTATTGCCCCATAACGTGTAGAAGAAAGCAAAAAAACATAAAAACATTGGGTATTTCTAAACTCGGGACAAATAGTAGAATCTATTTAGCAGGTTTTTTCAGTAGTTTTTTATGATGAATAAAAGATTTTTCAAATAAAAGTGAGAAAATGTGTTTTTTTTTCAATTTTTCGTCATATTTTAATATTTTTATTATAGGAAATTACATCATATGAAAAAAATTTTGGTGTCTGAAGAAAGCCCTTCTTGTCCTGAAAAAAACAATATATAACTTGTGTGGGTTTAGTAAATGGGTTAAGAGAAAATTACAGCTAAACACAAACACCGCAGAAACGATAAAACAGCCATTGTCACGAAGGGTACAAAAAGGAAAATCAGCCTTTGTCACGAAGGGGTTAAACTGGTTACACAGCTGCGACCTTGTAATACACCCTCCAAGTGTGGTAACTTCTCAAAAACAATCCGACTTGGTGCGCTCGTGTGAACCGGAAAAATAAATAAAATGATACAAAATGATAGTGTAGAGAAAAAACAAAAGGAACTAATTGATAGATATACTCTATGCACTCACAAGTGTACGTGGTGCTTCAAGCTCTATGGGTCCGTTGGTCCGTTCGTATATATAAATAAATCGAGAAGACAGAACAACATAGGGTGATATCGTCGGTAAAGTAACACCGCAAGGTGATGGATGCACTTACTCGTATGTTGAGAGTATTTCGCGTCTCGTTTTCCAGAAGAACAGTATCTCCTCTGTGTTCTTTATGGATATATCCACGAATAAATATCCAACCCGTTGGTTAATCATAACGTGAATTTATTAGAGGGCAAAGCCCTGAAGATTACTCTAATGGACTACAGGTACATGATTTAAACAAATAAATAAATAAATATTGTCTCAATAAATAAATAAATATTTAAAAATCTGTCCTCGTTGTCCAAATACAACGATAAAAGATAAATAGATAAATGAATAAAAAATCAGTCCTCTATAATCGCCAAGAGACTGAAAGTGAAAAAATCCCGTAACTCTACGCGTTTCGCCTACTGGGCTTCATCAGGAGTAGTGTTCTTTCCTGCCATCGTGGATCCTTTTATTCATGGCCGGCGCCATCTTTAGGTCCCTCCTCCTCCGGTGGTGATCTTGGTTCCGTGCACCATGACGTCAGCCGAATTTTCTCCGTATTCGTCATTACGTGTGTAGTGGCTGGAACGCGGAACCTTCTGCTTCATAGCCGATGCCTCTCCTAGGTACAGTGCCGATCTCTCGACTCAATGCTCGTTCAAACAGAGGAAGAGAAAATAAAATAAAATAAAATATGTTTGCAAGACACCTCAAGGAACTTTGTGTATGTATCGTTAGTGGGTGGAGTACTTGGGTAAAGGTGTAATTGTATTCTAATATACATATTACGCAAAAATATATGTTTATACTATATGTTCTGCAGAAATCTATACTTCATGTATGATATTTGGCTGACATTGGATCATGTAGGTGTTACTATATACTTCTGTATAAAAAACAATATGGAAAATCAAATAAGGGTATGTCCAATTAAAGATATATGTATATATTGATAGATGGAGTCAAGGAAGGATTAGTATGGGGGGCATGTGCATACAATATATTTTCAAAAGGGGATAATAAAAAAGGGGATAATAAAAAATTGATATAGGCTTAATATAAGGACCAAATTTGAAAAAATTAAATCAATGATAAATGTAGATATGAATAGATGGAGTGCGAAAAGGATCTTTGTAGGGGGAACCTTTGATGTATGTATCATGTACATTCAAGAGGAGAATGTCCCTATACAGGTAAGTATTTGTCATTGGAAGTATGGCAAAGGTAAGTAGAACAAGTTAGTTTTCGTATGATGATCTTCTTAAAGATACAGTGAAAATAAATATTAAGAATTGTGTGTTTCTTTCGTTACTGTGTGGAATTTTAAATAAATGGATATTTATTCGTGGATATATCCATAAAGAACACAGAGGAGATACTGTTCTTCTGGAAAACGAGACGCGAAATACTCTCAACATACGAGTAAGTGCATCCATCACCTTGCGGTGTTACTTTACCGACGATATCACCCTATGTTGTTCTGTCTTCTCGATTTATTTATATATACGAACGGACCAACGGACCCATAGAGCTTGAAGCACCACGTACACTTGTGAGTGCATAGAGTATATATATCAATTAGTTCCTTTTGTTTTTTCTCTACACTATCATTTTGTATCATTTTATTTATTTTTCCGGTTCACACGAGCGCACCAAGTCGGATTGTTTTTGAGAATTTATATAGCGCCAACAGACAGTATTGGCAAGGGGGCCCAACCAAGTGAGAGAGGATGTAAGAAAAAGCGGTATTTGCTGGCAGTACAATGAAAACCTGTGCTTTTAGTGCATGGCTTGTAAATAGCGGCATGAATGCAAGGCCTGTGGAGGTAGCCATTCCTAGACAAAGTGCTACTGTGCACTCTCTCATACTGGTCACTGGAAGTTCATCATGGCAAAGAACTCTCTGAGGATCTGAAAAAAAGAACTGTTGCTCTACATAAAGATGGCCTAGCCTATAAGAAGATTGGCAAGACCCTGAAATTGAGCTTCAACACGGTGGGCAAGACCATACAGCGGTTTCACAGGACAGGTTCCACTCGCCATGGTCGACCAAAGAAGTTAAGTGCACGTGCTCAGCGTCATATCCAGAGATTGTCTTTTGGAAATAGACGTATGAGTGCTGCCAGCATTGCTGAAGAGGTTGAAGGGGTTGGGGGTCAGCCTGTCAGTGCTCAGACCTTACGCCGCACACTGCATCAAACTGGTCTGCATTGCTGTCGTTCCAGAAGAAAGCCTCTTCTAAAGATGATGCACAAGAAAGCCCGCGAACAGTTTGGTGGAGACAAGCAGACTAGGAACCATGTCCTCTGGTCCGATGAGACCAAGATAAACGTATTTGGTTCAGATGGTGTCATGGCGGCAACCAGGTGAGGAGTACAAAGACAAGTGTGTCTTGCCTACAGTCATGCATGGTGGTGGGAGTGTCATGGTCTGGGCCTTCATGAGTGCTGCCGGCGCTGGGGAGCTACAGTTCATTGAGGGAACCATGAATGCCAACCTGTACTGTGACGTACCGAAGTCGAGCATGATCCCCTTCCTTTCGGAGACCGGGAAACAGGGCAGTATTCCAACATGATAATGACCCCAAACACACCTCCAAGACAACCACTGCCTTGTTAAAGAAGCTGAGGGTAAAGGTGATGGACTAGCCAAGCATGTCTCCAGACCGAAATCCTATTGAGCATCTGTGGGGCATCCTCAAACGGAAGATGGGGAGCGCAAGGTCTCCAACATCCACCAGCTCCGTGATGTCATCATGGAGAAGTGGAAGAGGATGCCAGCGGCAACCTGTGAAGCTCTGGTGAACTCCATGCCCAAGAGGGTTAAGGCATTATCCTCTTTCTATCTACTTCTCCCCCCTTTACTCACTATCAACCCCCTCTACCCCCCTTTGTAGTTTACTTACCTTCCAGAAGTCCTGCGGTGGGAGCATGAGGCCTCTGTCTCCCTGCTCTTCCGCTGTGCTTCACTGCTGAGCGCTGGAATATGACATCATATTCCAGTGCTCAGTATGACATGCCGGCACTGTGACCAAGCTATAGGCCTCGCAGAGGAGACTGGGGGGCGCAGAGTGGTTAAAACTGACTGATTGGCGCCCCTCTCTCTGCCCCGCGTCAAAAAAAATAAAATACGGCGTTTCCACTCCCAGGACAATGCATTGCGGGACTGTCCCAGGTAATCCGGGACATGTGGTTACCCTGCGGTGGAATATCCAGAAGAGCAGGGTGGGCTGGTACTCCAACAGCCTTATAAAATCCAGGCCAGGATTTACAGCTGACTCTTAACCCCTTCAGTTCCCTTTGTACCGATACGTCCAAAAAACACCTCCAAAGAATCCCCTATGGACATACCAGTACGTCCAGCCCTTCTTGCAGCGGCAAGGACACATCCCTGCTGCTGCACGGGAGATGAGGCTATCATTTGACATCCTGGACTCCCCCATGACAGCAGATCTGTCTGATCTCATGTAACAGCTTCCGGCATGAAAGCCGTAAAGCTGTTACTGACGTAACCTGGAAGTTCATCTGCAGGGGATATCCTGTCCTCCGATGAGGCACAAACGCTGCAATCTCTATGCACGTCTGTGGGGACTTGCGGGGGGATAGCGGGGAGGAGAGTGAAAAATCATGTTTTTCACCCTCCTCCCATGCTGAAACAGAAAACAAAACAAAAAAAGGGCAGTCATTTTAAAAAAAATCATTAAAATAATAATATAAATAATGATAAAAAATAATAAAGTGATGTCATTGTGACATCGCTGGCATTAATAACATGTTCAAGAGGTGCCTATGAGGACCTCTAATCATTTAAAAAAATATATAAAAACGAAAAATACAAAAAAATAAAATAAGAAAATTAAAAAAATATATATAAAAAAAGATAATAAAAAAATAAAAACCTTACATCCATTGCCCTAGCACAACATCTACTCAGTATAACTCTCCTGCCACCGTTCACAACATCCAAACCCGTTAATCATTAAAATTCCACAAAAAATGTACACGTTATAGTATGTTCCCTATAAGTGCAGGGAAAGTATGGAAAATCTATATAAATTAGGTATTTCTGAAATCAGGACACCTGAATTGATAAAATTGGAGGGCATTTTCCATCACTTTCAGAGGGAACATTTTCTAAAAATTAGGTGTCTTTTTTAAATTTTCCCTGTTTTTTACTAAATTTCTCATTCTAAATTTGGTTGCAGTGTTTTTTTAGGAAGTGGGGAAGCAACCCCAAACTAAAAAGAAACATATGTTTAGTTAGTGCTCAGAGGAAAATAAATACTTCAATTTTAGCTGGATCTGGAATTGCTTTTATTTTATTTACCCTTTAAGACAAGTGGTTCTTAAAGATCTCTGACAAAATCCTTGTGCTTTAAGGGAAGTCCAGCAATGGCTCTAAAGTAAATGTTTAAGGTGAAATACTCTGCTCATCAAGGATTACTTTGCTAGTACAGAAATATCACTTATTTTCTTTTATTTTAAAAAAAAATGCATGTTTTTTTTTTCAATAACAGGCTTAATATAGTACTTTATGAATAACTATCATTCCTTGATAATTTTTGGTTTCAGATTTTAGTTTCCAACCAAGGATTATTTAACAATCAATTATTAAGCAGTACAGAATGAGACAAGCTCTTAAAATGCTTCTCTTTGCCATGTTTTGCTCTGGGTAATTTTGCTATGATTTATCAGCAATAGCTTTGACATTTTTCAAGAGCTTACTGAGCTGTGCAACTTATTAGGAGTCCTTCATTATTGTAAAAGTTAGTGGCTCCAATAATAAGGTATACAATTTATGAAATAATGTAGCTGTTTTATCACCAGCAATGATTTTATTGTGTTAGTGATACAGGTCTGCAGATGAAACCAATAAATCATATATCCCCGTTGTTGTGACCCTATTTCTATAAAAATCATTTCACTTTTGGTGGATTTTTTATAGACTTTCTATCCAATAAATGTGGTTTTTGAGTTGCTAACGGGTCACCTATGAATAAACATGTTTCATGACTTACAAAATGAGTTTATCCTTAGGCTGCTAAAAACACTAACCTTTAAATAAGCTTCTAAGCAGTGACTCGCTAGTTGCTTCTTTTGCAACTAGCAATCTCAGGCAATCTTTTGGATTTTTTTAAAATAATAGTGCAAAGCAATGAGACATTTTCCCCCTGATAAAGAAGCATTCAAGAGCATTCTTTCCCCATATAAAACACTGCCTGTAGACCACTGATTCATAATCCAGCTTCTACAGAAACACTATTTTTCTGGCTAAATATATATAATTGAATTACTTATCTGTATTTAAGCAGGGATTTCGCATGTATTGCACTGTGAAAATGTTCCAATGTCGTCTAATTAGCGTACAACACAGAACCACCATAGTTGCTTCTGAATAACTATAACAAAAGGTACATGCGTTTTGGGAATGAATGCAAAAGAAGGTGATCAAACAGAGTTTCCAGAGTGAAAAATGTAAATTCTGCAGACTGGGGAAATAGTTTTGCCCTACAAGACGGAGAAAGAATGCTAGTAGGCAGAGAAACTAATTCATCAAATAAAATTTATTGGGGAAAGAATGAACAGGAAGCAAGCGTATTATCATAAAATGACAACTCAAAAATGTAGATTACTAAAACAAAAATAACGTGGACCGACCAACTCAATAAATGAACAAAGAACAAAGGAGGACCCAGGAAGCGTTCCCATGTGAAGTCCAATTGAACATTCTGGTCTCGTATTAACCTTTGGAAAGCTGGATACCAAACTGCATAAACAAGGAACATGTTCTGTACCCTGTCCTCCCAAGCTTTCTGAATGACCTTGGGAAGTAGAATGGGAGGAGGAAATGCATAAAGGTGTTGAGAGGTGTGTCCATGGGAAGGAGAAGACATCAATCTTCCAAGCTACCTGGGACAATGTTCTGGAGACAAAAAAGAGAAAGCTTGGTTGTAGTTGGGGAGGCGAAGAAATGCATTGCTCTCGGACCTTGGCTAGAAGTAATCAACATAAACTTGTCCTGTTAGAGTGCTTTTGTGGAGAGGGAGATTGTCCAATGAGAAACCCCATCTGGTATGTCGTTTTTTTCTCTCAGAACATATTCTGCTGAGAGGACGATTAAGGGCAAAATGCCAAAGAGAAAGTGCCTATCCTTTACTACCATTGTCTCTGAGAAAACTCACCAGCCTGGAAGAGATGTGTCTTTTCTAATGGACATTTTTGGGGGAGGATTCCAATTGGGCAGAGATGATGAATAATCATATGGGACAAGCTTTGAGACTATAAAAAGCCTAATGGTCAAGAGAAACCAGATTCCCTTGGAAGAACCCTTGTTAAGAACTTGTTGAGGAAGAAAGTGGAGGCCTTTACAAAACATTCTGTAGGAGCCCAGCTGCAACCTTCCTACAGATTTTGCCTACCTTTGAAGTGGAAGCATGATCAGAATTGAGAAGAATTGAGAAGAAATCATTTTTTTCTGCTATTCAAATTTGGAAAACCCACAAGCAGTTTGAGCACCCTGGATATTCAATAACTACAGACGGATCCTACATGCCATAAGATAAATATAGTTGTTTCTCCACTTCTTTTAATGTGCTTTCTAGGGTCACACATTTTGTCCATGACAGTAGGTAAACTCACAACTTTTGGTATTATAAATTTCATGAATTAAATAACCTGTAACCAGTGCTTCCATTTTCATACTTGTGCATTTGTATGAATGTCCCAAAACAAGGAGGGATCCCCATAAAAAAACAAAACAAAAACGAAGCAGAGAGCTCCATATTTTTGTTTGCACTTCATTGCTTTTGTTGCACATACTCTCACTCACTCTTACTCACACTCTCTCTCAATGTCTCCCTATCTTCTCCGTCGACCTCCTTTTCTTCTTACTCATAGTTTTACAACATAACTGTCTTATCTGCTTTATCTACCAAAGTAATTAAATGTATTTTTAAGGTAATGGATTTGAGAGTCGTGCATAGAGTATGAAAGTCTTGCATTGAAGCAAGAAAATCCTATGGTTTCTACAATACAATTAGTGTTCACTAAAGTTCACTAAAAATGTTGTTTTCTTAGAACAAAAAGGGTATGGAACTACAAGACAACCTTTTTTTTCTCAAACCGATCTTCATTTCCTATATTTAAAATGCAAACAAAAGAAATTCCCCTATTTTGTTATATGAAAAATTTTACATTTGGTTTCCATTTACTTGATCTTGATAAAATAGCCCACTGCTGAGTTTATGATTGCATGTAATTTGTAATGCACAGTGTCTGTTTCCATTAACTGGCTTATGTGATCACAAGGAAAGCAAATGATATTTTTAAAGAAATACATTCAATTACAAGGACTCTTTGAAAAATATTCTGGAAGATATTTTTTGTCACGTGAGGATAATTGTACCATTACCACCATGCACCATTACATGATATTATATTCGCTAATGCTTCATATTTCAGATGACTTAGTAATAGTTAGGGTTGTATTAGTATTAATAATGATTCTTTCAACAACCTCATAGTTGATAGAGCCACTTGCATACTTAAGAAAACAATAATAATTAGTATAGTATAGTAGTAACCAGACCTTTCTTAAAAATATCCACAGAGTTAGGTAATACAACATCCTTAGGCAGAGAGTAATTAAGAATTAATGGTACATTCAGCACCCCTCCAGGCAACATATCAACCTTTAGTGTCCATAAAATACACTGTTTTTATTCATACATTCAGATTCATATATGAAGGTAAACAGTGCCCAGGAAAATATTTATTTGATAACTCCAGTATAACAACTTCCAAAATACAAAGATTTATACTATCACTTGTACTGCATCAATAGACCTTTTGATGGCACTGCAAGCTTAGGTATTGGATAATAGAGTCCCATCTATGGATAGCAAACCCTATTATCTAGGTTAGCTCATCTGTATTCAAAGGATCAATGTTGCATTAATTACCAGAATCCTTTCAAGTGTAAAAAGGATGGCACTTCATTACAGAAAGTAAAAAGAAACTAATCAAACTTTCTTGGTGAAGTCGTTGACTTTTTTTATGCAAAGGGCGCAGTAAAGAATTTTGAAGTCCGACATGTGAGAAGTAGTTCCGGCCCCTGTCCTGATATATATTAAGCGCTAAAAAACTAAAAATAGAAAAATCATAAAGGAAAAATTAATCATGGTCTAAAAAAAGCAGAACAGTTGTTTAAAATGACAAAGAATTAAATAATATTTTAATATGCTTTCAGGATTTTAAGGAAAAAATTGTTAACACCACAATGCCATTTTACATAACCTTCACTGTGCACATTTCAGAGTCTGAGTCACTTCTAATAACTTGTAAACTGAACAGAAATTAAAAAATGTAGTGCAGGGAAACATTATTACAATGCTCATGTGCAGAAACCTCTTTCCTTAACAAGTACTAGACTCAAACCTTGAATAACTCCTGTGTCATCAGAAGTCTCTTAAAGCGTATCATATTTACTGCATACTACATGGCCAACAGCTTGTAGTCACCCCTTATAATAAGTTAACTACTATCTCATTGCTCATAGAAATTTAAAAATGAAGCATTGGCAGTAGAATGACCTATCCTACAGAGGCCAGTGAGTTTAAATATGTCATCATTATGAGTACCGTATTCACCCGAAAATATAGGCCGTGACATAACCTTCCGGTGCTCCGTCATAGAAGCCCAGGCGAAAGTGCCGGCAGCGGAGGTTGTCAGCGGGCATCGCGCGTCCACAAGCCGGCCCCGCTAGACACCAGGTAAGCCTGGGGGGGTGGTAGCATATGTAGGGAGCAGAGTGGCATATCAGGAGGCAGAGTGGCATTTCTAGGGGGCATAAAGCATATCTGGGGTGCAGAGTGGCATTTCTAGGGGGCGTGAAGCATGTCTGGGGGGGCAGAGTGGCATATCTGTGGGGCAGAGGGGCATATTTTATAAGTAAGATGCATTGTAAATTAGGCTTTACATGCCCCCCCTTAATTTATCACATTTTTATTTGTATATAACATATGCTGCATAATTGATACCAAAAATGTTAAAATACATGGATTGCTGTTCATTAGATAAAATACTGTTTTACCATTCCACTAATGTGTAGCACCAAACTTTTAGGGTGCGGCCTATAATTGAGCTAATACGACAAAGTGGAAATATCTAGGGGCATCAACTAATCAGTGGTAATGTTATAGGCCACATAAGAGAACTGCCAGCTATAACGAGTAAAACCCACTTTTCACACTACCATGTTCCAGATGCGCCCGCTGATACATAATTACCAGAACTGCTTATCAGGAGCTTCAGGAAAGATTTTTAATTGGCTGAGAAGCCAATGAGCACTACACACAAGGTAGTCTGGAGCAGTAGAAACATGTCCACTGGCATGACACATAATGTTTATGCTTCATCATCATCATTCTGGGGTTGTGCAAAAAAGGAATTGTAAGACGGCCAATAAAAAAGGACATATTTAAAATATAAAATTATAAAATGAAATACTAAATACCAAGTGTCAATATTTTTGCTTGTCTTCACGTGGTGAATTTTTATGTCACGGATTTACGCAGGGTTCAATTGATTTTCAGTTCTGGGTTTGGCCAGGAGCACAGTAATTGTCTGATTGTTTAGTACCACCTGAAAAGTTGGGGGGGGGGGGTTGTGGAACTGTTTTTCCTGGTTTAGGCTAAACTCATTAGTTCCTGTGACTAGACATCTTAATGCTACACATATAATGACAATCCAGATGATTCAGTGCTTCCAACTTTCTGGAAGACCTTATCCTGTTTCGGCACAACAATGTCTACGCAGAATGCAAGTTGGTTAGGTGAGATCAGTGTGAAAAAACTTGACTCATATGATTAAGTGCCCTGTGAGGAGCTAAATGATTTAGGCAATAATCTTTTGTATCTTGTTCTGCTCTGTGTTCAAATGCTAAAATAAGGTTTCTCCATGTTTTACTCAGTTTTATGTTGTTAATGTTGTTTATGTTATGCTACTTCAACTTCAATTTTATGGCAAGGCATGAGGCTCATATTTGCTATCTCTTCCTTCACTTATCACCATATCAGCAAAGGATAAAAATAGAGATAATATTGAACCAATCACAATACAAATAAAAACATTATCTTACCTTACTTGCCAATTTTACTCTATCTCGCGAGAATTTGCTGCCATTTGTTTTTTGCCTACCGAGCGCATTTTTCTGTGCGGTAGCAGATTCTAGTGCAGTTTGATGCAGAGTGGAGTGTATTTTCTCTTACAGTGAACACAGCTTGTAATTGTCAGTGAATTGCAAATGTACCTCTTTCAACTGAGTGTAGAAAAGCAGCCTTGTTAAGAATGAATGCACGACTGCCTGAACTAGGATCAAAATAATTGGGTCCTACTGCTAACGGGTTATTGTTTGGCGACTCTTTCGTTAAAGAGTTGAACCGCCATGTTTCCGTTATGACCTCATGGTCAAAGGCCAAGACCTCTATTTGGAAGGTGTTTCAGACAGACAACCTTTTTTGTCCAGGGCTGGACGATCAAGGGGCCGGATCTCCAGCCGTTTCAACCAGCCAAGCCCGAGGTTTTATCAAAACCAGACATCATCTGCATTCCGAGGATCGTTTCGTTCCAGATTCACAGCGTTTAGAGGAGGTTTCCGTGGTAGAGGAGCTGCAACGTTTGTCGGAGGCCGCTCCAACACCAATAAGTCTTCTGTATGGTTATTCTTCTTTCCTTCCACAGGTTGCTGGGCAGATATCCAATTTTTTCCATTATTGGGAGCTAATTACTTTCGACCTATGGATTCTCCAAACGCTCCAAATGTATCTCATAGACATTGTGTCTCCCACCGTTCAGACTTTCTGTCCTTAAGTTTTCAGGGCTCCCATAACCAAAAAGCTAATAGAAAAATAGTTATTTTCTCTTCTAGAGAAAGGGGCAATCAAACAAGCCCAGGGTTTTCCAGTTTTTGTAAGTTCAATATTTTTGGTCAAGAAGAAAACAGGCTCAGCTCAGCCCCTTGGAGCTTTACCAAGCTTCTCCGACTGGTGATGGTTTTCTTTCGATCCAGAGGATTCATTCTATTATTTTTCTAGATAACATCCTACTATTCTCACAGGATCTAATTCTTCTTGCAGAATAGACTTCTTTTGTGGTGGAAACTTTTCATCAGGTTTTTTGGTATACATCCCAAAGTCAATTTTTGGTCTCCAACCAAGAAGATAAGATTTTTGGGTTTCGAGATAGATTGTGTGTCGGCCCTACATCGTCTTCCAGCTTCAAAGATATCAGCTATAAAGAAAGAGATTTGTTCCTTACTTTGTCTGCAAATGTGTCCACTGTGCAGATTGGCAAAAGTTGTAGATCTTCTCTCATGCTCCATTCAGGCAATTTTTCCAGGTCCTCTTTATTACAGAGCTCTCCAACGACTCAAAGCAAGTTAACTCATCCTATGATCAGCCTGTTCACCTCACTGCAGATGTTCACCAAGAGCTTCATTGTTGGCTTCTCCATATGCAGGCTTGGAACGGTAAAGCCATCTTCAGTTCACATCCAGAGGTCATCCTGGAATCTGAAGCAAGAACGTACTCTTCATATCAATTGCCTGGAACTCATTGCAGGCTCTTTATATATATGATTCTAGGGAAGATTATCCCAGTATGGTATGTCTTCAAAAAAATTAGGGCTTAAAGATAAAATAATTAAGTCCTTGCAGGTACAAATTCTAGAATATTTAATTGAGTGCCTTGATTGGTTTTAAGCAGGGATTGATGGACTTGAGAATTTGTTAATAGATTGCAAGATCAAACCTTTTGCCATACTGAGCCATCAATATAATCTCTCCAGCTCCAATATTTTTAAATATCTTTGGATAAAAAACTGCCTAAAAAACCATTTAGATCTCTCTGATGGAGAAATAGTAAAAGAAATCTCTAAAATATTCCAAAATTATGGCAATAAAAAACTACTAACAAAATGTGTTACTTGTGTAAAAATGAAAGATCATTCATCTATAATCCCAAGTATTTTGAATATGATTTTGTAATGATAATTCTGGTGACTCCCCTCTGGCATTCCCAGCCTTGGTTTCAGGCTCTTCTGGAGTTTTCAGTTCAGGATCGCTTAGCGCTCCCCATATTCCCCTCTCTTCATCGTTCTCAGGACTATCCTGGGCACCTGGTACGCACAAATCTTATCGGGCAGCTTAGAAATCTTGGTCCTCTTGGTATGTGGGATAACAGGTTGATCCCCATTCAGCCCCTGTGAATTATTTGCTGAATCTTTTAGCTGAACTTTTTTCATCAGGGAAAGTATACCGTTCTATTAATGTTGTTTGTTCTGCTATTTCCAGTGCTCCTATTGGTTCTAAATAAGGGCCTATAGGCAAGGGACCTTTAGTTTGCAGATTGCTTAAGGACATCCGTTTAAGTAGACCTCCTGCTTCTAGATATGACTCCTTTTGGGACATTGCAATAGTTTTACATGTTAACGTGATTGGCCTGAGAATGACTCTTTATCCTTGAGGCAAATATCAGCTAAGCTTACTATGTTTTTGTGACTGCTTTCGTTCCTAAGAGTTGCTGATGTTTGTGATTTGGAAGCTGATGTCATGGTTTTTGTGTAGAATATAATTTGAAGAAAACTTTTTCTACATCTGTATCTTGCTGCTGACCCTACTTTAGCTAGATGGATTAGATGGTTATTGTCTTTAGCAGGTATAGCAGACATTTTGGTGCCCATTCGGTTATAAGTGCGGCGGCATCTACCGCAATTCAGGTGGTTCTTTATCTGAGATTCTTAAAGCGGTCTCGAGCTTTGACCTTTCGGTAATTTTATTTCAAACCGTTCTCTTCTGCTATTCCATCTTTAGTGTCTAGACTATTTCCGTCCCTCCATTTTTAGGTTATGTATTTAATGGGATTTTTTTTTTGTTCACTCAAATTTGTGACAGTACTTGCATCCTAGAGTTTTATTATCTGTATTTACAAGTGTAACTCACTGTCACAAATTCTCTTCTTCAGTGTAAAATCCTATTCAAAAGGATGTCCTAGTCCAGATTCCTGTTCTGCCGGATGATCTAGTGCTCTGTTGGCAGCATTCCTACCCATTCTTGTTCATGTTCGCAGGCTGCAGAAAGAGGAGGATGGCGGGAGCTACTATCAGCTATATTGTTTGTATTGTATGTATTGTGATTGGTTCACTATTGTTTCTATTTTTATCCTTTGCTGCTATGGTGAGAAGTAAAGGAAGAGATAGCAAATATTCACCTCCTGTCTTTATTAAAATTCCGATTATTCAGTCATCAGAATAATTGTATAATTATTATTTTAATTCCTGACATTTCTATTACTGTTAACAACTCCACTATCCAACTGACAGGCCAAGTTTGCTCCCTTGGTATCACACTTGACCTTGCTCCCTCCTTCATCCCTCACCAAATCCTATCCCCTTTACCTGAAAAACATCTCCTGATTTTGCCCATTTCTCACTCAAAATATTAATCCACACAAAATATTACCGTATTTGCCCGATTATAAGACGAGGTTTTTTTCAGAGCAAATGCTCTGAAAAATACCCCTCATCTTCTAATCGGGGTCGTCTTCTAATCAGACCGCAAATAGAGGTCTGATTAGGAGACTAAGATCCAGATCCCCCGCACCGCTGCAGGGGACCTGGATCCCCCTGTGTCAACCCCCCCGCCCCACTTACCGGTGCTTCCTGCTGTATTGCCGGGGCAGCGGGTTGGCGTCTACACGATCCGCGTAGACAACGTCCGCTGCAGCCGGAAGGAGGTGTGGCTAGCAGCGGGGGTTGTCTGCGTCCGTCTGCGTCCGTCGCACCGGTGCGGGGAACTCTGATCTCTGACAGCCGGGGAATGTATGCGCGACGGGCAGACAAACCCCCGCTGCCAACTCTACCTCCTTCTGGCTGCAGCGGAAGGAGACGTCAACCCGCTGCCCCGGCTGGAAGCACCGGTAAGAGAGGGGTGAGAGGGGAGAGAGGGGGGAGAGAGAAGGGTGAGAGAGGGGTGAGAGAGAGAGA
>VKOC01000003.1:6849756-6865057 GCA_009364415.1 Spea multiplicata | reverse complement strand
AAAAACTTTACATCCCATTGCATCCCCTAGCATACATCTACCCAGTATAACCCTCCTGCCCCCCGTTCACAACCCCCAAACCCGTTAAGCCATAGGCATAAAAATTATACAAAAAATGTATACCTTATAGTATGTTCCCTGGTGCTGGGAAAGCATGGAAAATCTATATAAATCAGGTATTTCTGAAATCAGGACACCTGAATTGATAAACTTGGAGGGGATTTTCCATCACTTTACCTAATTTTGTGAGGATTCAGAGGGAAAATTAAAAAAAAAATAGGTGTTTGTTTCTAATTTTCGCTAGTTTTTACTAAATTACTCATTCTAAAGTTTCAGCTAATCATTCAACTATGGTATCAAAATAAAGCTCTATCTCTCTTTGAATAAACAATATATAGGTTACATGGGTACACTATTCACAAGAAAAGAGAATAATTGCTGAACCGACATAGCGCAAAAATGGCAAAATCGTTCTGGGACTTGAGGTACCAAAAACCACTGGCATTGAAGGGGTTAAGGACACATTTGAATTGACAGCCTGATATTGTAGATAAATAATGGTGGGCAAACCTCCACAGATTCCAACCTGGTAGTTCTTGATGTCAGAGACATGGACGATTACTGGACTTATAACTACTTCTAGGGATAGGTGTGTAGAGAATTATGACCTAAGAGATACCTTGAAGGGGGGGTTAAGTCTCTTGTTTGGTTACTGTTGATTGTTTGACAAATGGAAAAAAGGAAAACATGGAAATTGTATTCTTGATTGTTGTTTCTGCCAGGTGGAGACTGTTGGTATTTTCTGTTATACATTATTCCTTTATGTTATGAGATATATATGACTGTATCGACCAATCTGGCGTGCAAAACATCTATGTGCCAATATTCTCAATAAGCAGTTTAAAAAAACATTTTATTTACTAACACAAAATAATATCCAACACTTGCTTTTCTATAATTCTTTTAAACTTGCTTTGACAATAGTAAAGTATTTTCATTTTACTCTTATCTCCTTTTGCAAATAAACCAGAACCATCCTACAAAACAGTTTTGTTTTGTTATATTTATAGTAATATGATGTTTGCTTAATGTTGCTTAACAATAAACCGCTATTTCTTCCCTGCAGAACTTTGACATGATTTTGTACAGACGTTACAGATTTCCATATTTTTCTCATTTGATGGTTGACTTTTTTACAGTTATCAGATGTTTTATGTTACAAATTATTCTCTCCAAATCAAAATCTTACACAACCTACTACTACACTCATAAACATGAAACATTAGCCTTTTTAATCCTGCCCATGAATATAACCCATTACAAAGTAACAACGTAATATTACAGTCTTTTTGCCAGCAGAAAATTTGAAAGTGAAATTATAGTGCATTTCTAAGAAAAGGTTAAAAAAAAAGGCAGCCATCACGGATACAGCAAAAAAAAGCTTTGCGTTAAAGAGGGGCTTACTAAACTTACCGTATTTATCGGCATATAACACGTACTTTTATAACTAAAATACGAAGCTGAAACCCTACCTGTGTGTTATACGCCTAAGAATCCTAGAGCTGCACGATTTGCAGCAACGTCTCCCTCTCTTTCGGTCCTGGGGAGGGCGCGTGTTATACGCCATGCGTGTTATATGCAGATAAATACGGTAAATACGGAAAGCTGTAGAAAAATATATACTGCAGGGTAGTGTTATTTAAAATGCAAACCAGGTACTAGTATCATATCTATGGGAGGGGGTTGGTCAGTGAGGCTGCCCCAGGATGCACAAAGCAGGGGCCTGGCCGAGTAAGGAGAGGGAAGTGTATGTGTTATGGGTAGACGTGTGTGTAAGGGCAGTGTATGTGTGTCTGTGTGGGCAGCTGTGTGTAATGGCAGTGTATGTGTGTATGTATGGGCGTGCAGAAGCTTTACAACCAGATGGACAGTAACAGGGTGGATGGGGGTACGTGCAATTTTATTCTGCCCTGGATGACTTTAACTCTTCTTTTACCACTGCAAAAATGTATTTTTTGGTCTTAGAGTTCATCTTTAGTCAGTAAATGAATAATACTTTTAATTACTTTCTCATATTTGTGACTGTCTTAAATTCATACTTTCCTTCATTTTCTAGGAATTAACTTTACATACTTGAGCATGCCAATTCCCAGACCACATTTCGCCTGTGAGGAACCTCCAATACTTCTTCTGATGTACCTACGAACTTCTGGCAATACCTTGATGGCGCTGGGACTGGAGGTGATTTTCCAACTTAATTCAATAACCAAAACAAGGTTGAAAAATTCTGCAAATAAGGTAAGATAAGGTGCATTGGCCTACCAGTACACTTCCACATAAGGTTTGAGGCTCTGCACACATCTGTCCCCATGGTTCTGCACTTTTGCAGAAGTGCTGAAAGAGGCAAGAATAATTCAGATAGATTTGCAGAAAAAGAGAGGTGCAGAAATGCTTCTCTTTCTTCACAAACCTATCCCTAAAGAACATGCTGCTCCTCTCAAAGTGCCGCCTGATTCCCATGGAGTCACCAGTACCCATGTTAGGGCCAGCTCAGACAATAGCAAATTACAAGGGAGGTATTTGATCTTTTCAGCTGTCCCATGTAACAGCAATGCACAGAAAAGCCTGATTTTGTCTACACAAGTCAGAGGGGCTGCCAACTCCTTTGCCAGAAAATGCCACTACTGGGAGGTATACTGACTAAACCATATGTGACAAGCATCAGTGGTAGATTTCTATCACATGGTATTTCTGCTTTTCAAATGCTTACATTGTCTACTCGGAAGAAAAGGCATTACCAAGAACAGCCAGTGATTCAAATTCTGTTATTTTATTGTCATATTTTGTGAGCACTAGATATAACTGACATATACTACATGAAAGGCCAGGATTACAAATATGACATTAGATGAGGAGGAGTTTGTGCAGGAAGCTTTTCAAAAGGTATGTGGTATAGTTATGATTGATGAATATTGGCTATATATTAACTGTTAGCTGTAACATAATTTGCCTGTATATTCTCTGTACATGGGATAGTAACTTGACCACATTTGTCTAAATGTTTAAGACTTCCTCGCTATTTAATAGTGGGACAAATTCTTCAAATAAGCTAATACTGACTTAATGGTGATAAAAATTCTGAAATTAGCTTATGTGATAGTTATTGAAAACATCAACAGACAATTATGTTCTTTGTCATACTGAGTAAAGAAATTGAAATCCAAATAAGATGAAATAATTACATTATGCTCGGAAGCTACTGTTTAAGTCACATAAAATTGCACAGATTTCTAAAAATATCCTACAATGAACAGGAGTAAAAGACAGATTGCCTTTACATATGAATTAATCTTGAATCTGTATGGGTCTCTAAAAATATCTGAAAGAGAAAGAGAAAAGATATAAATATATTTTCAGTCCAGAGAAATAACATTTGTGGCAACTTGAGGAAAAAAGCACTTAATTTATATACTTTCCCTATAAGAATTGAGAATACAAAATACAAAAGCACTACACTGCATTTTATGCATTTTAATGCATAAAATAGTGGAGACATCTATTTAACTTTCCATGGTATTCTCTTTGCAAATTAATGGGGGGTTCTGCAGAATCCCCCTTATGAACTTGCCCACCCCATTAAAGTTACTAGGGTGGGCTACTAGGGCTGAAGCCTTGTATCTCAACTTTATAGCCTCAAATGGGGACTCTGGGACTATGTGCGAGCAGGGAAGAAAATCTACTGCTGAGCTAATGGGGGTGAGTGAGTACTTTAGCATGGATGTCTATGTATGTGTGTGAGAGTATGGAAGTGTATATGTAAGCATGGATGTCCAGTGTACACTGATTAGCCATAACATTATTACCAGCTGCCTAATATTGTGCAGGTCCCCATTTGCCACTAAAACAGCCCTGACCCACCGATGCATGGACTCCACTAGACCTCTGAAGGTGTGCTGTGGTATCTAGCACCAAGATGTTACCAGCAGATCTTGCAATTTGCAAGGTGGGGCCTCCGAGGATGCATCCCCGTGCCATGTGTTCTCCAGGTAAACGACGCATACGCACGCAGCCATCCACATGATGTAAAAGACTCATGAGTGTGACTCATCAGACCAGGCCACCACCTTCTATCACTCTGTGGCCCAGTTTTTATACTCACATGCCCATTGTAGGCATTTTCGGCAGTGGAGAGGGGTCCACATGGGCACCTTGACTGGTCTGCGGCTATGTAGCCCCATATGCAACAAATTGAGATCAGAACCAGCATTTACTTTTTCAGCAATTTTAGCTACAGTAACGCATCTGTTGGATTTGACCACACAGGCCCCCCATGGGGATCAATAAGCCTTAGCTGCCCATGACCATGTCGCTGGTTCACCGAGTTTCCTTCCTTGGACCGCTTTTGACCAGTAGGCCAGTGAAACAATTGATTTTGTAATCTTCATTTATCTAATAGAAAGTCTATTCTGCAATAAGTTTAGTGCACCTGTTTAATGGTGTTAGCGTGGATTTATAAATGTTTGTGTGTGATCATGGATGTGTATGTGTGTTGGCATGAGAGTGGCGTGAGTGTGTAAATCTGCAAATATGAGTGTGTGTAAAAATGCGTGCCACTGTGTATGTAAGTTACTGGAGGAGAGGCAAGGGAAAGATGGGATGACAAATATAATAATGAGTAAGATGAGAGATAGGGAGAAAGGAAAGAGATACAATGGAGGAGAGCTAAGGACAAAGGGGAAAAAAAGGGAGAAATAAAGAGAAACGGAAGAGATGAGATATATAAAAGGAGGAGATATATTGAGAAAGGGGATCAAAGAAAAGGGGTAGCTAGAAAGAAATGGAAGAGAGGAGAGGCAATAAAGAGAGAGAGAGATAAAGAGGAGGAAAGGTAAAGCGGAGGGGAGATATAAAAAGGCAAGGTAAAGAGGATGAGTGATACAGAGGACAGAAAATAGAGAGATAAAGAAAAAAAGGAGAGAGAAAGAGGATGTGAGTTAAAGGTGGGAAAATAAAGAGAACAAAGAGTTAAAAAGAAAGGGAAGAAATAGAAAGGAGAGATAACAAGAGTTGGTAGAGATGGATGAGAAGATGGAGAACAGGCTGTAGGGGGGGAGGGGAACAGACATGAGATACTGAGTGAGTGGAGCGGGAATGGAAGGGAGGATGGAGGATAGCAACGCAGTAAGCGGTTCTGCCTGACCAGCTATCAGCAATTGGAGGGTTGCCACATGCACTGCCGAGAAGGTTAAAGGACCCGGGCAGTGTGAATAAAACTCAGATTAAAAACTGCTATCGAGTGGAGGTTGTTTCAAAATAATGGACCCGGACATAGTTGATGAGGGGTCTTGCTGCAGGCACTTATAGAGTTGACTAACATACACTTATAGGATATTTCCTTACAGATTTATGAATTAAACATAATGATTCCATGAACTTTGTTATATCAGTGATTTAGAGGTACTAGGTCACTGTAAAAAAAAACAGTTCTTTTCTTATATAATCGAACCTTTACAAAAATAATTAACTGCAACTTTAGTACTAATACTAGTGCCACTTTAGCACTATACTATTCCTTAGCATCAAGGAACATCCAAATGATGGCACTTTAATGGTAAAGTTTTATCTGAATTAATGATACTGTAGTCCAATATTTTTTAGTTATATGTGAATGCAGCAGTAAGAAATTGTTTCACTTTAAATATTAGGATATTTTTATGTAAGATGACCTTACTTATATGGAATATATATGGACACAGAAATAGGAATTATTGCACTAATTTAATTAATCTTATGATACTTTCAGTTTGCGAAAAATGATCTTCTTTATGTTTATACATTTATACCTATACATAGATTGATGAATTACACATAATGATTTCCTGAATCTTAAAACTTTGATATAGAGGTACTTGAATAATGTAAAAAAATATTTTTCCCCCCATATATAATGAATTAACTCAAAAAAGTACTTAATTGCAAGGCATCTTATCATCTTTTAGCATTAAGGAAAGTATGAACTGTATGCATTTTATCAGTTATATCTTGATTATTGGCATAGTGTCTACATTTTTTATTTATGCGCAAACACAGAAGTAGGAAATTATTGTAATGATTTTTGCACTTTAATCATAGGATATTTTCAAGTTGATGGAAAGATGATTTTAATTATATTTATAAGATAATACCTACATGCAGATTGATGTATTATATACTGATTCTTTGAACTTTAATCCTTTTTATAATGGGGATTTAACTGTACTTGAATAATGCTTTCTTTTTTTCTGGGGTTGTGAGTTACGATAAATATCCTTCTAGCCACATACTTAAAAAATGCTTAAAAAACTAAAAATCCACAGTGGGTATTTTTTCAAAATATTCCGTACCATATTCCGAAAAAATACCCACTGTGGATTTTTAGTTTTTTACTTTTAAAGAATTCTCCTGAGCAAGCCGACACAGCGAAACGTGTTGAGAGAGAGAGCACGTGGAGTTGCTATATTGTCTTCAGGATCGGGTTGGGGTTCTTTTCCACTCGTGTTTCCAGACTTTTAAGCTGAACATTCCAATTACATCTACTATCCTGTAAGTGCATTTCGTTGCCTTTTTACAATCTACAGGAAGATGTTGCACCATTTGGTCTTTTATTTATTTATAGATTTTATTGAAGAAATAAAGATCCTTTTACCATTGATAATTCTGCAGAGCCTCATGCATCGGCACCGTTTGTGAGTGCATTTACACCACTTATATTTCTCTTATTTAGTTAATAGTATTACACTATTGTATTTTTTTCCCCCCTACATGTATATGCATCCCTATTTTTGCTATATCCATTTGTGAACACTGAGAGGAGTGTGTATTGGGTTGCTGCAGTGCTTTTGGGGAAGTATTCATTTATTTTAAGTAGTGGCAAGCGATTGGTGTTAACCTTTTTATTTTGGGTTTCTTTTTTTACTTTGAACCTGTATGTTTCTGTTTTTGAGTTGTGTGGCTTGGCATGGAATTGGAGAGCTCATGGAATTGAACTAAGCTCAGGTCATGCGCATAACAAGGTAATAGAGAGAAGTGAAATACAAAGCTATCAGAAATGTGGTATTTAAATTTATATCCCTGAATGTAAACGGGATGAATTCCCCTCAAAAAAAGGCTGACATTAAAAGATTTTAGCAGCAATAAGACTGATGTTTGTTTCATGCAGGAATCACTGGAGGGGAAATGATGTTCAAAGGATAGTAACAAAAGTGTTTCCAATAATTGACAATCCTTCCCTACCCACGCAAAAAAAAAGAATTAAGATCCTAAGTAGTAGACATGTGCTGCTAATCAAATGCCCCTAATTAATTGATCATCATCCAGTATGACCACCTCTACGCCAAAAGTTTTAGCAGTTTGCTGGTCTGGAGCATTCAGGTATGTGTTAACACAATACCAAGTAGGAATGTCATCAGCAATGATCTTAGAGAAGCATTATTGGTGGATGGTTATAAGGCCATCATTATACAGTGAGAAAGTTATTCAAAAGTGGAAAACATCCCAGCAAATTCACTCCAAGGACTAAGAGAAATTGCACAGAAAACAATAGCTACATTTCAGAATCTACAGGCCTCAGTGTGTTAAATGTTAAAGTTCATGACAGTAAAACTAGAAAAAGACTGAACAAATATGGTTTGTTTAGAAGGGTTGCCAAGATAAAAAGAACATGGCAGCACGGCTTAGGTTTGCAAAGCTGCATCTGAACAAACCCCAAGACTTCTGGAACAGTGGTAGGTAGTCAGCAGCCCTTTAATTTATGTGTGCACGCTTTTTTCTGTCGTGTAGTTTGCTCCTGCTGTGTGCTGTCATCTGTCATGAATGTCAGCATCATTACATTGTGTATGTACAGAGCTTCAACAGATTTTGTGAATTATGTGTTGACAGAGGTCCCATCAAAACATTCACTATAAATTTGTTTATGTATATGAATAGGACAAACATGGAAAAAATGCATCACCATGATTGTTTTATGGGTGTGTATTTATATATAGGTACACACATTTGTGCTTGTGTGTGTTGTATCACACATTTACTATTATGGGCTAATAACATTGCAGTAAATTTGTATAAGTTTTTGCTATATTATATACTGCATTTTTAAAGCTAAGTACATCAGTCTGTATGGAAGGAAAAAGTGTACAATTACATTTGACAGCTTGGAATAATCTATCTTCAAAATAGAAGTAAAGCATTTTTAACATGCATAAACATGCTACTATGCATAAAAAATATTTTAAGAATATATAAAGGTTCACTGTATTATAATATTTTTACCACTTTGACTTTGTAACTAAAAGTATAATTCATACTAAATGAAACTTGTCACAAAATCTCACAAGTGGACAGGCATTTTTTTTAGAGCAAACAGTATATGGAATGGACCGTTTTTATCACAATTGGTACCTTCACATATTTTTTTGGCCTAGCAAAGCCATTTATACATTTTCCTGTTTTTCTGGGGTCTTTAGAAGTTGCTCCTATAGTCTATTATTTTTATATTATAGGATGAGGGATTAGAGCTTTGTATTTCAGCAATGTCAATGAATTTTATAGCAAGACAGGAGGCTTTGTATTTTGCATCAAACCTTCTTTACTGTTAACTTCCAGCAGCAAAACAGTTAACACAGAAACAAGAAAAACAACCAATCAGAATACAGGAACAGTCTATAAAAGTCTGCACATCTTGAAACACCTCCTCTTTCTTTGCTGCTTAACCTCCAGGTGAGAACATTCCATTATATACATATTCATATATTGTCTAAAGGCGACTATTTTATGGTCCATTCTGTTTTTTGCTGTGTCTCATATATTGTATATATTTATTTATTACTTTCTAGCGATTATTTGATCGTTCCTTATTTTCCCTTGATATAGCCTTTATTGTGTGTTGTATCTTATTTACCTTTTATTTCGCGACGATCAGAGGTTTCTGCAATTTTGCTGGCAGGGCCGCCTCTGACAATTCACTTGCCTCCCTTTCGGCCTCAGCTCCGCTTCATGGTGCTTCACCAAACTTTTAAAGTCGATCATGGAGTTCCTTCGGGCGTGCTGTATCCGCTCCATCTTTTACCTGGACGACATCCTCCTCATGGCTCAGGATGTCAAGTCTCTTTGGCATGATACTTACCTTGTGGTCCATCTTCTTCAGGACTTTCGTTATCAAAGAGGCCAAGTCGGTCAAGCCCAGATTTTGCCCTAGACTCTGACGCAAGCCTGTGTGGTTGGGGGGCAGTTTGCGGGGACGTGGCTACCAAGGGTCCATGGACCACGGAGGAACGCAATCTCCATATCAATCGCTTGGAGCTCATCGCTGGCTCGTTCGCGGTTCACAGTTTCATGAAGGGCGTCACCCATTGTTCTCTAGTGCTGCGCATGGACAGCGTCTCCGCCGTCCGCTACATCAACAGGCTAGGGGGCTCGAGATCCAGGTGTCTCACGGAGCTCACCAAGGAGCTTTACCAGTAATGCCTGGACAACCATTTGTCCATCCGAGCGGAGTATCTGCCTGGCAAGGAAAATCTTGTGGCAGATTGGTTCTCCTGGCATTGGAGGGACGTGAGCCACTGGCATCTTCTCCCGAGCATGTTTCACTCTCTCCACCTTTGTCAAGGTCCACTCCATCTGGACCTGTTCGCGTCCAGGGCGAATCGTCAGACCGACGCGTTCTTCAGCTGGCTTCCGGATCCACTGTCCTCGGCGGTGGACGCCTTCCTGCAGACGTGGCTGCTCCGGGTAGCTTATGCGTTTCCCCCCTTCAACATGATCCTCTGGACTCTCCATTCCGTCAGTCGTCAGGGTGTTTCGAACCTCTTGATAGCCCCCCTGTGGAGGACTCAGCCGTGGTTCCCATTGCTTCTGGAGCTGTCATGCGAGGATCCCCTGATCCTTCCCTCAACCTGGGACTTGCTTCGGGATCCGGAGGGGAACCCTCACCCTCTCATCCTCCAGGGTTGTTTGACTCTGGCGGCTTGGTCAGTTTCTGGGGATTCTGGCATGTGCCGTGCTTATCGGAGTTGGCTCGAGATTTGCTCTGGGGATCCTGGGCCCCTGGCACCAGATAATCTTACCTCCAGGCTTGGAACACCTGGAGTCGCTGGTGTCTGGTTCAACACCTTGGTCCCCTTACAGCGGTCCTCAACTTTTTGACTCATCTCTTTTCCCTGGGCAGGTCCTACCGCACTATTAATTTGTTTCGCTCTGCCATTTCGGCAGCTCATATTCCCGTACAGGGCCTGCGTGTTGGCAAGGATCCTGCTGTCTGTCATCTCCTCCTGGGGTGTTCAGCTTTCCAGGCCACCGAGGGCTCGTTATGAGTCCTTTTGGGATGTCTCCCGCGTTCTCCGTTTCTTGGAGGCATGGCCGGACAATGATGGTTTTTATCCTTTCACCAGCTCTCCCCCAAAACAGCTCTCCTTTTGTGTCTCATATCTTTTCGTCGGGTGTCTGACGTTCGTGCTTTCGATGTCTCTTCTTTTGCATTTTCACCCGAGGGTGTCTCAAAGAACGAAATCTAATTCGGCATCTGTTTCTTATCCTTATTTCCCTGATCGGCCACGTCTTTGTGTGGCTCGATGTGTCCAGTCTTATCTAGCCATGTTGGCTCAGTTTCGTTCGTCCCCTTCAGGTCCACTCTTCATTTCTTATGTGTATCCTTTTCGACCTGTCTCTGTTCCCACGCTTTCCAGGTGGATCCTCCTTTTGGCCGGCATTGAGGGATCCTTTGGGGCGCATTCAGTCCGTGGCGTGGCTGCTTCCGCAGCGTTGTCGGTGGGCTGTTCCCTTTCGGACCTTTTGTCGGCGGCGGATTAGTCCAGGGAGTCTACGTTCTGGACCTTTTATTTTCTGCCTCAGGCTCACGCCGCGTTGGCTTTGGTTTAGGGGCGTTAAAACTGCAAAATACGAAGCCTCCTGTCTTGCCCCCCCCCTTTTGGGGGTTTGGTGTTGTCAGCTTCCATATAACTGTATCCGTCTGATTTTTTCTGTCATGATCGGCCTATGATTTGCATGGTACTGTCACGTTGTTTTGTCTTTTCAGGTCGTCCTCCTGTTGTCTAGCATGTTGGTGTTGCAGTGGTCCCTTGCAGCGGTGTTCTTCGTGTTTCCTGAGTTTCTTCCGGGATGTTGTTTATTCCAATCAGGCTAATTCGCAAAGAAAGAGGAGGTGTTTCAAGATGTGCAGACTTTTATAGACTGTTCCTGTTTTCTGATTGGTTGTTTTTCTTGTTTCTCTGTTAACTGTTTTGCTGCTGGAGGTTAACAGTAAAGAGGGTTTGATGCAAAATACTCGCCTCCTGTCTTAAATAAAATTTAGATTACTACTGTACCAAGGCTAGATTAATCCCTAATTATCTTTGAATATGATATACTGTATCTTTATTACTAGTATGTATATGCCCTTTTTATCTCCATTGCAGTCTTTTCCCACATTGTTTCTTTTCAGAATTAATACCTTCACTAAGTTTTCACTCATAATTTTGAGACATTGATTCATAGCATAACAAATACACATACATCACCTGTTTTTTCACATACTCCTAAATATCAGGCAAATAAATATAGTTCAGAGGGTATTTTTCCTTTTCAAAAAAGTAATAAGAGCAGTTTACTGGGGACTTTTTAATAGGTATTTGATATAGCTAGTGGTTAGTCTATACTTCAGTATGTTGTGTTATTATAAAAACTAAATTATGCTGGAAGTTTTGCAGGTTTATCTATACCATGTCTCCTCAATCATTGTTACTTAGTCCAATGAATTACTCACCAGTGACCACCCACAGGGAAGTAAATCCTTTTAATTTCAAATACAGATTACTTTTACAATTAAAGCAAATATTTAAAAGCAGCTACAATCCAGAGGAATCGGAAACCAATTATTTTGCAACCTTTTCTTTACATAATGGTAACATTGCTGCCAGTGGGGAAGACCTAATCATATAGACTTTGCATCTCTCCCCAGCAATTTTGATGAAAACTACAGGCAGAGAAGGATTATAATAGGCTAATCTAATTGAAATTCATGTATAGTTTTGCTACAGATGGAATACATGCTGATCACATATCTAAATCTACTTGGTTTTGAATAGAATGCAGAATTTTTAAGTCAAAACTATGATTTAATAGATATATTCAAAATATTTAAGCTCTTCTCCAAAAAAGGGCCCGTGAAGTTATAATGCTTGGTGTGACATTTCCTTTGCATTCTGCTATTTATGTAGCTTCTGTCTGGTGTCTTATTAAAAAATGGTTATTTACATTAATGCTGTACATAAAGCAGCCAGATATCTCCCTTATAATCTGCTTTCAAGTATAATAATTGTCTAAATGTACACATTTGTTATTAATACAGTATGTAAGTGCTTGTTTAAAAATTACTTTAGCCATTCATTTCATGTTTCCAGTTGATGTCTGATTAGTTTTGATTCTTTCCTTCTATTCCAAATACCTTCTGGGTAATTGTCCTTACATTTCATGTCTCCTTTGCTTCCTTCTCATTCTCTTTCTTTTTCCATTATTCCCTTAATGTAATTCCTTGTCCTTGATGGTTACATTACATTTATTTATAAAGCGCTGGCAGGTTTCGCAGCGCTGTTACAGTCAGTGGAACAATTTTACATACAAAAACACACACAATAATTGTTACAAAAGGAGAAGAGGGCCCTGCGCTTGCAAGCTTACAATCTAGTCGGTAGGTTGAGGGGAAAGTGAGACAATAGGAGGGGGCTGCTTGGATGGGGATGAGTTGATCTGGTTCCGATGGTGTTGTAGCCGCTTTCTGCAGTAGTACCTGGTATGTCGGTTCCCTCCCGTTTAACTCCAGTATAACCCCACTTATAAGGAGGCCACGTGGGGAGAGGCCACAGCAGCTACATTTCCAAGTGAGGCCTGGGAATTTATAGGGCTGCCTCACAAGTGGTCAGATAAGGTGATTGCATAGAGGAGGCAGATGTTTCACACCTTGGCTAACAAATGCAATTAAGATAGACTAGAGGGCACCAATTTTTTTAGCAGGGTATGGAGACAGGCAGGATACAGACAGAAGATGAGGGGTTCAAATGAAATATGGGATATTCATACCAGGTGGAAAAACAGGAGTAAAGCGGAGATGAGGGGTTTACATGAAATATGGATCTTCATACCAGGTGGAAAACAGGGGTAACATCAGCAGATGAGGGGTTCAAATGAAATATGGGATATTCATACCAGGTGGAAAACAGGGGTAACGGCAGGAGATGAGGGATTCAAATGAAATATGGGATATTCATACCTGTAAGACAGGGATCTCCAAACTCGGCCCTCCAGCTGCTGCAGGACTACATCTCCCATACTCCTCAGCCAGCCCCTTAGCTAAAGGAGCATTATGGGAGATGTAGTCCTGCAGCAGCTGGAGGGCCGAGTTTGGAGATCCCTGCTGTAAGAGAAGGAGATATGGTGGACATTAGTGATTGCCAGAGGATGGATGAAAGCTTGAAGACCAGGGATGGATGTCTGGATAGTCCAGTGTGACTCTTACATAGCCACTTATAAGGAAGCTACTTGAGGAGAGGCCACAGCAGCTACATGGTTCCTTTGAGCCCATGTTCCTTATGTTTCTTTTACATCCATTTTATGTCCTCTTACTTTTTTCTGCCTTTATCCAAATCTTATTCCACATTTACCTGTTGGAGACCTATGTATCCATACTCCATGCAAATTAACACACAACTAACAAAGATATGCTGCTGCAGATGTGCTGTGTGAGGGATCTTTGAACACCTTTCTCAGTATTGGTTTAGTCATTCTGAATAAGAAGAAGAGCCTTTGTGACCATGGACAGAAAACTGAAGAAAAGTTTGTGCAGTGTACAATATTTTTGTTTCTTCTGTCTTCATGCTTATACCTCAATTTTATAGCAACACAGGAGGCTTCGTATTTTGCATTAACCTTCTTTACTGTTAACCTCCAGCAGCAAAACAGTTAACAGAAACAATAAAAACAACCAATAGGAACACAGCAACAAGTCTATAAAAGTCTGCACATCTTGGCACTCCTCCTCTTTCTTTGCTGCTTAACCTCCAGGTGAGAACATTCCAGTATATTATAAGTCATATTTTTGCATTTATATTTATAATTATTATTATATATAATTTTAATTTATTACTTATTATTGCTTCATTGCCGCACTGCTATTGCGTTTTCAAACTTTTTCCTCCCCTTACCCCAGCCTGCGGCCTGTCCTGCCGGCCGCGTGGTCAGGGCCTTCTCTTCGCCCGGGGCGTATCTGCCCTGCGGCTCCTCTGTCCCTTACCGCCTGTTAGGCGGTTTATCCTTTTCCCCTCGAGGCTCTGCCGCCTCCTTTCTACTGCGTTTTTTCCGCGCTCTTTCGCGGTGCCCCATCCTTTCCCGCGCAGCTTTTTTCTAAACTGCCCGGGTCTACCGTGCGGCGGTTTTGTTTAAACTTACCTTGCCGCTGGCCTCGGTGTCTCCATGCTCTTCCGCCGAGGTCGTTCTTCTTGTCTGCGCCGCGGCTGTTTGTTTTCTCTGTTCCGCGGTCCTTTCTTCCTTTAAACGCAGCTGCTCTTCCGCGGCGTGGTGTCGGCTCGGGCGCCCCCTGGCGGCCCACACCACACTGCACGTCCATTATTTTAATTATTATTTTAGCCCTTTCTGGGCCTTATCGGCCTCACGGTGTGCTTGTTTTGTTCCTGTTTGTTTCCTATTTATTGCAGGCTGTATGAATTTCCTTCTGTATAGGCTGGCCATATTGCACATCTCAGGGGTAACCCCCCTTCTGCCTGGGCCCCTCTGTGCCCTATTATTGCCGTTGGATACCCCCTCGGCTTAGGTGACCCCACCGCTTTTCTATTAGGGTAAACCCCTGCGGTTATTGGTTGTGGTGAACCCCACACTGTGGACAAATTACGGAGTGTACTGTGGGCAAATTACGGAGTGTACTGTGGACAAATTACGGAGTGTGCTACGCCTGCTATAGGGGTGACCCCCTGTTTTCAGCACTGCTTGTGTTATCGGGTAAACCCCGCTCTGCCTACGGTCTCAGGACCTTGCACTTACTCACTCCTGTCGTTCTTTGTGTTCCCATAGACACATTTGGAGTGCAATGGCCGAAGAATCCCAAACTCAGATGCCTGCCGCCGTTCAGGCTTGGCTCCGCTCTGCCCTGGCCGCGTCCCTCCCAGCTGCTCTCGAGGACTTCCATTCTGCTCGTCCCTCATCGCCTCTCGCTTCCCCTACTGGGGTGGAGGATTCAGAAGCTGGCGGCTCTTCATCTCCT
>VKOC01000003.1:6836575-6849656 GCA_009364415.1 Spea multiplicata | reverse complement strand
TAAATTGGAGTGGCCTAGCTCAAAGATAGGGCATAGGTACAGACTGACCAAAATGGAGAAAAAAAGCGCACTTCCCAAATGTGGCATTTTAAATCTGAAACAACCCGACAAACCCATGCATGTCGGGTATCACTGCACTCAGGAGATGTTCCTGAACACACATTGGGGTGTTGTTTGACAGTGCCATATACCAGGACCTGTATATCTATAACTAAAGTACAATTTGTGTGGAAAAAATTACTATTACAAAGTTTGACAAAGTGTAGTTGTATAATTGGTGCATGGAAAGGGTTAAAATAACAGCATTTGGAATACCCTGGGGTGTCTAGTTTTCAAAAATATATGGTTTGAATGGGTTAAATTGAGTTAACCGGCTTCAAAGATGTTCCAAACAGGAGATGGAGGCACAATGACCAAATGACCACCTGAATTACGCATGCCCCAAAAGTAGCCTTTTACCAGCCAAACAATCTGACAAACCCATGCATGTGGGGTATCGCTGTACTCAGGAGATGTTCCTGAACACACATTGGGGTGTTGTTTGATAGTGACATTTACCAGGACCTGTATATCTATAACTAAAGTACAATTTGTGTGGAAAAAAAAATAAAAAAAATTACTATTACAAAGTTTGACAAAGTATAGTTGTATAAGTGGTGCATGGAAAGGGTTAAAATAACAGCATTTGGAATACCCTGGGGTGTCTAGTTTTCAAAAATATATGGTTTGAATGGGTTAAATTGAGTTAACCGGCTTCAAAGATGTTCCAAAGAGGAGATGGAGGCAGACTGACCAGATTTGTTAAAAAAGATTTGGAAATCATAAAACGCTGCTTGTACTTATTGCCCTATAACGTACAAAAAACAGCAAAAAAACATAAAAACATTGGGTATTTCTAAACTCAGGACAAGTAGTAGAATCTATTTAGCTAGTTTTTTTAATTGCTTTTTTAGGTGAGTAAAAGATTTTTCAAATAAAAGTCATAAAATGTGTTTTTTTTCAATTTTTCACCATGTTTTTATTAATTTTTTTTATAGTAAATAAGATGATACGATCACAATAAAGGTATCTGAAGAAAGCCCATCTTGTCCTGAAAAAAACAATATATAACTTATGTGGGTACACTAAATTGGTCAGGAGAAAATTACACCTGAACACAAGCACCACAAAAGTGTCAAAACAGCCTCGGTCCCACAGGGTAGAAAACGAAAAATGAGCCCGGTCCTTAAGGGGTTAAATTTGAAATAGCAGCTGATCCTCCCCTGCATTACTATTGTTTGGTGGCTTGTAGCATAAAGGTACATACACATACATATTATTACTATTGTTTTATGAAGCACCACCATATCAAACAAGACAAAACAAGTAGTATGTAACATAACAAGAAAAGAAGTGCATAACATAACAAGAAGTACAATAAGCAGAACCTTATTACATGTGCCTCCATGCACACTGACTGCCATAAACAAAGATCCCAACAACTACCCTGTAGAGTATCTTTCTTCCTGTAGCTAAGGAATCCTCAGACAGCAGCCAATATGTTTTCCAGCTGCCAATTAATAATGCCCATAACAGAGTATATCTGTGTCCTTGCATACACACCTGCAGCATGAGATGGCCCTCATGCTCCCCATATGGACTCCCACATCATCCAGCACACGTAATACTGTATACATGCTGTGGCAAATGGGGGCCCTTGCTCATGTGAGTCAGTTGAGCAGATAATTAGCTTAAGCACATCGGTGGGCATGGGGAATGTACTTCAGGTAGGAAGAATAAAAGTCTAATTTTGTAACTACAATAACAATGAATTTATGCAACCACCTGCAGGCAATAAAATAATTTGAGGTCCATGAAAAATGTATTTCAATTGGAATGTATTTGGGGCTAGAATCCACTATGTAGTGTACATTTAATAACCAACACAATATTGTTAATATATATTATTGTAACTTTACTGAGAGAAAATAAAAACAAAAAAATCCTCCCCTTTAGGTGATCAAGTCCAAATCTGCCTAGAACTAAATTGGGCAAAAGACAGATAAGGAAATTTTGAAAAACTCTAATGGGATCTCATTAAAATCCTATTTACATAACATTAATACACAAATGTGGTTTAAATACCATATGCTGCCACATCTGCTCCTGTGTATGAATGAAAAGTCAACCCATTAAATAATTTTAAACCACATATTTTCAAATCACATATATGTACTAAATGGTGAATTACATTAACTAAGGACATTCACACAGCAGTGGAGATGATGTAAGACACCAAAGGAGAGCAGTGTCTGAAAGACAGACGTATGTGAGCTCTGAGAGCAGCCATGGGGTAGCAGAAAGCTGAGGTGTTTGCTGACAGAGAAGTTCCTGCCAAAATCTCTGCAACTTCAGGTCACTCTATTGAGTTCCTGTTTGAAAGCCGTGTAGTCCCGTGGAAATATGGCATTTGTAGGGGGTGTGGACTGTGCTTAAAGGGCTGAATGAAGTGGGGTGGGTGAAAGTGTGGCACCCATTGAGCGCCCTCTTCCCTGCTGCTCCACGGAGTGACACCCGGAACCCAACCTGTGAGGAATCCTCACGGCGAGGGGGACCCAGATTGCTGTGACAGAGCCCCACCAAATGCACATTATTTGAGTGCACGAGGGCTTCTCAGGTTGTCGCCTAAAGCCGGCAGATTAGCTGGAACGTGGAGATAACCAGCAGGTTCCCATGAGCGTTCTTCAATGTATAAGGTATTCAAGCTTGCCACGATGAATTCTGGAATCAAGAATGTCCTGGACTTCATTTTCCTCCTCTTCATTAACAGTAAGGGGAGCTGATGTCGTTGTCTGTCTAAAAGGACACGGATCCAGACGCCAAGGTTTCAAGAGGGAGGAAAAGTGTTTTTTTTTTTAATTTTTCACCATTTTTCTGGAAATTGTTTTGGAAAAAAAATATAAATTGTGCAAGCACAATAAAAGAGAGAGAAGAAAATTGATGAAACCCTCTAATAAATATACATATTAAATACAAAAATAAATAGTTAATCAAGCAAAAATAAATATGAGATAAAGGCAACACTAAAAATCAATGAAAGCAAAAAACAAACAAATTTCAATTAAAAAGTCTAAAAAGAATAAATGAATCTTTGAACATATGCCTTTATAGTCCCATTAATAATGATTTATATATCAATTATACCAAAACACAATCTCTAAGAATAAAAAGCAGCACGCCTTGTATAGTAATTGATGAAAATTAAGGATGTAAAAAGATAGACAACTTTCGTGGATAATGTATAATCCAATAGGAGATCCAAGCAATATGAGATCCGAGGTGGCAGGAAGCAGAGGAGAGACAGAAGAGCAGAGCAGTTGAAGACTGAAGACTTTCTCACAAATGAGCATGTGCATCCTGGGTGCTGGTGCAAGCCCTAAGTGTCTGTGGGTGCAATCTGGGTGCTGGGCAAGTCCTGTGAGTGCATTCTGGGTGCTGAGGCAAGTACTGTGGATGCAACCTGGGTGCTGAGCAATTGGTTTGGATGTAAATTGGGTGCTGACATACCCTGTATATGCAACCAGGGTTCTAAGCCAAGTCGTTTGGATGTAACCTAGGTGCTGAGCAAGTCTGTGGATGCTATCTGGTAGCTTTTGCAAGTCTTATGAGTGTAATCTGGCTGCTAGCAAGCCCTGTGAATGCAACCTGGGTGCTGGGCAGGTGGTTCAGCTGTGACTTGGGTGCCAAGCAAGTCCTGTGATGCAATCTAGGTGCTGGGCAAGTCATGTGAATGCAATCTGGGTGCCAGGACTGACTGCCTGCTATATGAGTGATTGAATACTAGCTCTTTGCAGTTCTAAAAACATGAATTTCCTTGTTATTTATCTATATATTTTCCTTTGAATAAGCTCTTTATAGATATAGCGGAGGCACACTTTTCTGTTTTTGCCTCAGGCGCAAAAGGAGCTAGCTGTGGCTTTGCCCCTCTCATTCAACCATTTCTGAGCGCCAGATGTCACTAATATATTTAGCGTAATGCTGTTTGGGGGCAAGATTTCACAGACAACCTGTTTGGGCCCAGAATGGCACTGACAAGCTGCTTGGGGGCAAAGATAGGATTGACAAGCTGTTTGGGAGCAGAGATGGCACTGTGGGAAGTAAGTGACATGTTACATGGTGAAGTCAGGTGACCCAAAGAGGTGGAGTGGTTGCCATAGAAAATTGGTATAGTTACAGGGGTTATGTTTGTTAAGGGTGTCACGGACTGGGTCCATACGGATGACTGAAAGGACCCAGCGCGCCCAAAGATTGTGTGCAGGAGTCACAGTGCAGTAGTGGAGTTACACAGGGCCTGGTTGCAGAGCGACCACACTCACCCAGGTGCAGCCAAACACCAGCGCCCTGATAAAGCAGCAGATGAAGTCCAGAATGAAACAAAGTGATATCCTGCAGGCACCCTGGACCAGGCATGAAACATATCACAGGAATCACGTGTAGGATGCTGCAGGCTGGGAGTATGGAAGCTAAGCAAAGGATATATAGCAGACACATAACAAGCAAGGGACAGGGAGACCAAGCACGAAACATAACCAGACAAGATATACATGTTACTGAGCACACCAGTGAACAAGACAAGTAAGAAACATAACCAGACAAGATATACATAACACAGGGCACAACAGGGAACAAGACAGGACACCCCGCTGCCGGGGATACAAGACAGGACACCCCACTGCCGGGGATACAGGACAGGACACCCCGCTGCCGGGGATACAGGACAGACTGACACACATAAATACAGAAACTAGCCTAGGACTGTTTGATAACTATTGGAGATTCCGTCACATCTTATGGCCATAGTATGCTTAGCCCACCACTACGCCAAAGTACTCCAATGACGGTGGGTCCTAACGCTAATCCCTGCTGACAAAGATACGAAACAAACCAAACATGAAATCCAAACACATAGCACTGAGACATACCTTTAGACTGCAGACTGAGACAAACAGAACACACGGGAGGGGAACACCTTATAAAGGAAACAGAGCTGAAGCAAAGAGCTGAAGCAGAAGCAAGGAATGGAAGATCAGAACAGAGCAAAAGGAAATCCAGGAATGGATTGAAGCAAAACAGGGAAACTGAAGCAAGAGGAGATATGCAGCTCCGGAGCCTGGGTAGGACGTGACAAAGGGAAGGAGTTAGCAATATTGACACACCCACCATTGGGCGTCAAAAAATGTTTGCACCCAGGCATCAGTGACAATAGGCTCAGCCCTGGATCTATGAATAGTGGATTGTGAAATGAGTGATCTTAGCTGGGTGTAGTAGTAAATCTCAGCAGATACACTGTTGTAATACAGCACACTGGCTCAATATATGATCAGCTCTCTGATGTGATCACTTTGAGGAATCTCAGCTGGAATCTCAGCTGGTGTGTAATAGCAGATCTCAGTAGACACACTACTGCTCTCAGTGTGTCTACTGATCTCAGCTTGAGAAATCTCAGCTGGTGTGTAATAGCCGTTCTCAGTACGCACACTACAATCAGCTCTCAGATGTTAAATCCCTGATCCATGAATACTGCTTTTCCAGCAATTGTAGCAATTCCAGCAGATATTGAAATTGTTCGATTGTCTATCGCTTCCTCTGTTAACAATCTTGTCTCCTAAAGTTCATATCATAGTGACCATACAGCACTAAACTCTTTTAAATGAACAGAACCAAAACAAGATACACAGCAAAAAAATGGAAAAAAATTAGTGATTCATCCTGTACTAGGACTTTTTCAAAGGTGTACCTGGGTTTAAATACCTGCTTAACTGGCCAGCTGAGGTCAGACAGCTCAACAAAACTAACTACTTGCCTGCAATGTGAAGGAGTCAAGGATCAATCCCTATCCACACGGTATTTTCCTGGTACGAGCAGTATTAGCACACATCTAGGAGTTCCTTGTTGCTTCTCATTTAGTTATGCCACTTTATACAGAGAATAAGATTTGAAGTCCTAGTGTATTAGCACATCTGCTGGTATAATACTATTTTGATCCAATATGTGGAAAGCACTGATGTAAGAACATTTTTTCTTTGAAAATGTGTCATTTTTATAATCAACCTATTGTCAGACAATCTAAAAAGATAAAACTAAAATACATTTGTGTTTCATTTAACCAACATTATATTGCTTCTAGACAAGATCTCTAAAGTGTATTTCTATATTTTATTGTATTATGCACTGTGTATGTAATAAATCATGAAAAATAAATTGATTATTCATTTTTGGAAATTGTACCCAACATATCCAAACAAAATTGGAAATGTATAAATGACTCTTTGTACATTTACTAATGTACTTACTTTAATATCATAATTTAATATAAATTGTTGCAGATGTATATATGAGTTGTGGAATAAAGTTGGATTTAATTTCTTTTTTTGTCTTTGTAATTTTGAAATGCATATTTTAAAATAGAAGTAGCATATACTGTAGATCATAGTCAATTGCTTGTAAACTCAAAGTCTTACATTATGTACTACAGAAAATTGACACAAATGGTCATGATCAATCATGTATGAAGAAGTGGGCATAGTGCTCCGGGCAAAACAACCACCCATTACCAACCCACCAACAACTTACCCAAATAATACACAGACAACTGTATATGGACGGAAACAGGCCACATCTTTTATTACAAAACACAAACCATACCTATTTTCAAGAGAAAACACACTCATAATCAAATAAATATTAACCATAAATAATTTACGCAGAAAAAAACATCCAAAAACTAAAACGGTAATAATAAATTAACTCCATCCTTTCCGGCCCAGCTTCCATACTTGCAACCACCGAGGTACTCACCTCCCCCCCCAATACAGCAAACAGCTCCCTGTGCTGCCATCTACCAGTGTTAACCACAAGCCGACCATAAGCTCGGTGGGCACTACCAAGGTCATTGACCTTACCGCAAGAGGTTAGGGGAGGATTGAGACCTGTCTTCCTTCCTTAACACCACCTTCCATATCCATCATCACCAATTCCTGACCGGCAAGGACACGCCACCCGCCACAGATCTGCTGTCTTAACACCTTAAATCAGCGGGGGCCCCACACCTCAGAGCCATGGCCTGTTCTGCAGAGCTAGATCAAAGAGATCTACCCACATAAAATCCCTTGCCACAGCCACCGGACAAATCGCTAACCCCTCAATTGCACCTAGCTGAACCCAAGCCCCTTTACCAAAAACTTCAGTTTTTGAGCACCAGATCTTAACGTGTAAAGAATTCTCCGCGATCATAAGATCCTCGCTGAGAATTCCTCCTAGCTCCCGTTTGCTAGGGCTGACCAGCTCCCTAATACGCAAAGCCCCAAAGAAGGGGAACGAGAAGACTAGACGGAACAATCGAACCTGAAAATCTAACAGGCAAACCAACTGCATCCCCGTAAGTAGCTGAGCCAAGAGCTCAGCTGATGCGGGTCTTCTGAGGTTCAGCAACCCCTTACCCCTCCTCCAGCCCTTCATGACCTGCTGGACAATAAAGTCCTTTGTGCCATTGTGACAGCCAGACAATTTAAAAAGAAAACTAAGACCCGATAACTGCGTGGAAGCAGACGACGGGGTAACCACATTAGCTGCCCACTGACAAATGAATGCCAGTAGTCCCTAAAACCCCCGCTAGCACTGTCAAAGGCAGCGCATTCCTGCCAGACCTTCTCATAGTGCTTCCATGTGCTTGCCGACACATCCTACCCGTCCAGCCCAAGGGCCCATAGCTCCTCCGGACACGGGGTTCCCACCAGGTCCCACCTGGGCCACAGCTTGAAACTTTGCCCACTGAAAGCGAGAGAGAGCATCAACCGTTACATTGCGGGCACCCGGAATGTGCACAGCCTTGCAGGTCTCATTAAAACACAGGCACTGTAGCACCAGGCGGCACAGAAGGTGGACCAGCGGAGGAGAGGATGTTGTCAGGCCTCCTGTCTGCAGGCCAATGGGATATAGCTCCAGGAATGCCAGAATCCTAGTTAAGCCAGCATCCCTCCAGGCGTCTTGTCTGCACACCAATGCATCCCCAAAATCGCGCCAAACCCCACTGAACTGGATGCATCAGTGTACAGATGCAGATGAGTATTAGACACCTCTGCTGCTTGCCAGTAAGTTTGCCCATTGTAAAACTCCAAGAAGTCTCCCCACACCACAAGATTGTCCTGCAGTGAACAGGCTAGCCTAACCTAGTGGTGTGCGGAGCGCGACGCGTCCACTTCTACTGAGCCAGGCAAACTAGCCTGCGCCCATGTGACAGGGCCAGGCTAGCTGGCTCATATGTTCATATGAAGTTTAGCCGGGTCACGAAGCGTTTTTATGTCCATTTCATGATATCGTGACCCGGTAATATTTTATAAGACATTTTATTGTGTAACCGGCCCAGAGACTGATGTGGCTGCAGCTCCAGCCTTCAAAGGAAAAATCCTGTAATCTGGTTACCAAAATGGCAATGACCCGGGTCACCCAAAGTTCACCACTTTATCCCCTCTAAATGCACGCCCCCCTCACCTGCCATGCACCCACAATCACTGCACTGTACATAAAGCTATGCTAATTCCCAGGGGCCTTTACACTGAATCTGAAGACTTGGATGTTTATAATAGCACACAGTAAATGGTCACAAAGGAACTTGGCTTAGTCTCTTGGAGCATATACAAAATCAAGCAAAGAAACATTATTATGCATAAAAATATGACAAAAATGCTACAACATGAGCAGATACCCGTGATGCTCTGATGTTTCCGCAAGGATAACATATCATGATACAAACCCTTGGGATATCCAGTGTATCTTCATATTCCTGTGTATGATACTTTTTAGATCCAGGTACTAGTATGTATTTTGTTACATTTTGTGGGTATTATAAGCATACCTGGGAACATTTTAAATGTGCTGACCCTATTAACCCTTTAATGATCCATCGTGCAGATTGTGTGGTTCTAATATATATCCTCATGGTAATCTTGACTTGTTGTTATTTAAAGGTACACTTAATTTATCATTCATTCAAACAGGGATACCGACCATGATAAACTGGCGGCCAAAGCACTGAGTAGTCTTAGTTATCACCTAACTGTTTGGGTTTAGAGCACAAAATGCAGAGTACACCAAGTTTGTGGTACCAAGTGTCAAACCCAGAAGTAGTGAGGCAAGAGTTCAGGGCTATTAGACTATTGCATGATTATGCTGAGGTGCATGTTCTACATCTGTATACATACTTTAGTAGACTGAAGTACACTGAATCACTTGTGACTTATTGGCTAAATGAGTATGCAGACCACAAATATTATACTGACTACTACTATCTAAATACTATGCAATAAATAGTACATGATACAGTTCTTAGTTTTACCAATTGACTTGTTGCTGAATACTTGTATTTATTTATTTTTCTGTTGATGCCTTGATGCATGTACCTAGTCATGAAATGCTTAAGGGTGTTTACTGTCAAATAATGCAGACATTTAGTGAGGGAATTCAGTGGTATTGTATTTGCCCCATTCATCTAAAAAGACATAAAACACATGGATATATCTAAATTGCTCATTTTTGTTTATGTGTATAGAGAAAAATGTGTGTCCTGAATTCTCTAGTCTCTAGACTTTTAAATAAAAAATGGTAATAAATCTTTGTTAAGCGTCACAGAGAAGTGGTATATGCAATGTATGTGTCATAAAGCATTATAACCTGTTACAGACTGTCCCTGTGTGCTTGTGCATGGTTCACTAGAGATTAAAGAAATAAAATACAAATTTCCATTGAAATGATGTATCACATTAAATACATACTATATATATAATATATATATATATATATATATATATACTATATTTATTTTTATTATTTACACCAATAGGACGAATAAAAAATAATAACATTAAATTTCACCACATAGAAAACTGACAGTGCAAAATAACACATACTGGTACAGAAGGAGAAAAGCACCACGCTCTTGTGAGTTTACTACCCATTTATTAGGAACACTAACTATACTAGCCATATAATACACCTGATATTTAAAAAAAACATGGCTGTGGGGGTTATAGAATTAATGACTGCTCTAATTGCCACTGAAGTCAAACATTATGGTTATTTGTATGGAACATACAAGTAAGTAATTGTTCACTAATGACGATGTCTCTGTATGTGTCCCATGGAGCAATACATTGTTTAAAATAAAATAAGAGGCAAAAGTGCCTGGCGCCACCAAGTGCAATGGTTTTTGAGCTGAAAATGCAGGAGTCAGCAATTATTACAGTGACATTAGTTAAGTTCTGGTTTTGCAAGTTAGTAATATGTATTGGATTTATATTGTGCTTATCATCATAGTGTGCATTTATTTATTTATTTATAATGTGATTACTATTTATACATCGCTTTACAATCCCACCAACAAAGCTATGACACAATCTTTAAGATGTGTTTTCTAAAAAAAAGTCTACCATTTTAACAAGAAATGTTTATAGTAGTTTATTCGTATTGTTTTGTAAGAACTTGACATGATTACTAAATTAGGTATTAAATCTTAATCCTCTTCTTGTTCAATTTCATTTTGTGAGAATGTAAACTATACCAAACAGTGTGATAGCAAAGCCCCCTCCTTGTTAGGCATCTAGAATATTTTATTAAAAATATGCTAATTGAAAGTCATGCTCAGTTTAACAAACTTTAAATAAGATTCATAGATGCTGAGGGGATTATATTAATAAAATTCAACATTATTAATTGAGTGTGTTATGATTAATGTTGCTATTAAAGGCCAGACAGGGATTATCTCTAATGTCTTGCATTAAGTATATGAAACGTGTCTGAATTGTACTGAATCTTAAAATAGTTATTCTTCATCTCAGGAGGAAAAGAGATATACTCAAGCAATATAATTTCAAATCAACCTATAATACTGTCATAGTATATTATAATACATTAAAATCCTCTTTAAAACTGTCATTTTACATAACTGTATCAACTGGCAAATTGTAGTAATTTATGGATGTTATTATAGTATTATCTAACTTTTATAGTTAGTTTTTATCTAACAGGACTCGGCACAAACAAGATTGTGAAACTAGTGTAGATTCTAGAGCATCTCCTAATTGCTTTGCCTCAGCCTGTAAATAGAAATTGCATGTTACAATGGAGAACTTTGTGGACATCAATCATAAATACAAATTGAAGTCGACTTGAAAAAGGATATTTCTTTATTCAAATGTTAAAAAACAGATATGTTGTACAATATAGCAAACACAAATGTGCCAAATGCATTTCGTGCACATTACTTATGAGGCTTGGTTGCTGTCCAGATGTAGGATGCACACTCATATAATACATAATTAATAGAGAGGCCAATATAGGAGATAACCTCACAGCAGATGACAGCACAAGGGATATATCTATAGTGAGGTTCCAGTAAAGTATAAACTATAAGTGAGGTGGGACACAGACCAAAGGTCGGGGTTGGCAGCATGGCTTCATAAAAGATAAACTGAGAAGTCAAGAAGAAGATACAAATGAATTAGAGATTAACCACTGAAATGTCATAGATCGCATAGAGCACTGTCTGATTACCCACAAGGGGATTTATGGAAAATCATGATGTAAGCTATTGATGTTGGTGCATTCTGATTTTGTACTGGATAGAAGTAAATCTGTTGCCTTCTGGGTAGCTTCTGATGTGAATTGTGTTCTGGTAGATCTATTGGTTTACTGATAACCAGCCATGAATTGTACCTTCACATAAATGACTGAAGTACCCTCAATACACAGGCCAGGCCCCCACCTAATTTACCACTACCCAGATAGACAGACACCAGAAAATGGGTTGAAAAGGCCACACCTGAATTATTTATCAAGTAATTGCCACGCAATCCTGGGCTTAACACCTCATTGCATTAACAGGGTAAATACTACCAAAAACTGAACACATAAATATAATAAATAACATCAATGAACATAAATAATTAACAAACTTTGTTAACCCTACCAGCCAATTTAGAAACCACCACACAGGGAAGGACATACCAAGATGCCCAAACCCAAATCTGATGCTGCCATCTCCACCTACCAGGAACCTCCCCAGAGCATTCACACCCCCTAAATACCTGGTAAGCTACTGCCCTATCTGTGACCACTTAACACCACCACCCTAACACAATAAACAGGGAGGGACAAAAGACAAAGAGTAAAGTGACAACAAAATGGCACAACCCCTTAAATAACCATCCCAGCCTACCAAAATTGGCCCAAGGCCTAGCCCCATTAGCATCTGGATTAGTGGAAAGTTAAAGATTACAAGCTTTACACTACTGCACTTTTCAAATGTTCACTTAAATATTACCATATTTGCTTCATAAGATGACCCTGATTATAAGATGACCCCCCAAAATGTGAATATTAATTTAGAAAAAAAAAAGAAAAAGCCTGAACGTGACTACCTTTATAAGAAAAAAAGTTTTATCAGCAAATATTAATTCACATATAAACTACCGTATTTGCCCGATTATAAGACGAGGTTTTTTTCAGAGCAAATGCCTTGAAAAATACCCCTCGTCTTGTAATCGGGGTCGTCTTCTAATCAGACCTCAAATAGAGGTCTGATTAGGAGACTAAGATCCAGATCCCCCGCACCGCTGCAGGGGACCTGGATCCTCCTGTCTCCCCCCCATTTAAACCCCCCCGCCACACACACTTACCGGTGCTTCCTGCCGGGTAGCGGGTTGACGTCTACGCGATGCGCGTAGACAACGTCCGCTGCAGCCGGAAGGAGGTGTGGCTAGCAGCGGGGGTTGTCTGCGTCCGTCGCGTAGACATTCCCCGACTGATCTCTGACAGCCGGGGAATGTATGCGGGACGAACCCATACAAACCCCTGCTGCCAACTCCACCTCCTTCCGGCTGCAGGGGAAGGAGACGGCAACCCGCTGCCCCGGCTGGAAGCACCGGTAAGAGAGGGGTGAGAGGAGTGATGATAGGGGAGAGAGGAGAGAGAGGGGGGAGAGAGGAGTGAAAGGGGGAGGGGAGAGAGAGAGTGTGTGTGTTGTGTGTGTGTGTTAAATGGGGGCATA
>VKOC01000003.1:6816661-6836475 GCA_009364415.1 Spea multiplicata | reverse complement strand
CTATGATATCCTTCTTTAGAATAGGTGCCCAAAATTGCACAGCATATTCAACGTGCGGCCTTACCATTGATTTATTCAGAGGCAAAATTATATCTTTATCCCGCGACCTGATGCCCCTTTTTATACACGACAATACCTTACTGGCCTTAGCAACCGCAGACTGACACTGCACATTGTTGCCTAGTTTGTTGTCTATAACAATTCCCAAATCCTTCTCATTTGTCATTACCCCTAATTCACTGCCGTTTAGGGTGTAGGTTGCTTGTGCATTTATCTACATTGAATTTCACCTGCCGTTTGTGTACCCAGTCATTGATCCAGGCTATAAGTATGGGGGGGGGGGGGGCCACAGCATTCTACCATTACCATAGATCCTTTTCAGCTGAGGCAGCGGTCTACAGCTCACATGGCTAGTTTATGCCATTCACTTAAGACAGCACCCCCAGCTAGTGTAGCGATACCCCGATAGCAAGCATGCAGCCTTTTGGGCAAGTTTTCCTCTCCACTTCTCTACAGACCCCTAAGTTCACTGCTCATTCAGGTTGACCTATTTCATCCATGTGGACTTTGCAATTAAACAACTTTCATTATTCAGGATGTAATTATAGCCAGTGTAGGTTACTACATGTCCGCTCAGATTGCAACAGGGCCCATCAACAATCCATGTGTTCAGTTAAAATGTTCCCTAAATCCTAACTATCCTGGATCAACCTTAACCACTTTAGGGAGTTCTTAAGAGTTACAGCCTTCACCCAATTTAGTTAAATTTCTGCTGTGTGAGCGGAGTCAAAGTTTTTTTCACAGAAGCGGTGTCCTTTAAGTTTATAACTTACTATGTGAGGCAAGGAAGTTTAGATTTGCCAAACTTAGTTAGTTAAGGGTTTCATGGCGGGCCCATTCCTTAATCCCACACTACCCTGTTAACCCCCTGGGTGTGGTCATAAATGGTGCTTCATCGTCATATGCAAACATAAACTCCATAATCCCAGTTGAGGAATTTTCCCTACATTATTCTTTGGTAGAATAAATTCAGAGGGTGGGTAACAGTGCTCGGCTGTTGGAAGCTGACATTACAGATGCTTTCACGTTGTTTCCCATTCATCCTTCCTTCCCTTGGGCATTTGCATGTGTTAAATAGAGAGATAGGTAGTGCTTCACTACTCAGCTCACATTCGGGGCAAATCGCTAGGCCCCTTTGTGCTACATTATTTAGACAATTTGCTCATTGTTGAGCCCCAGAACAGTTCCACCTTTAAGACTACAGAATCGGCTACAGGTCTTTAACAGTTAAAGGTACCGATAGCTCAACATAAAACATTATGCCCCTCCACCAGGTTAAATTTTGTTCGGATTAGGTTAGTCTTTATCAATTTTAGGTTCCCCTAAAAGAAGGTCTTTTATTTCCCATTTACTGAAGATGCTATCAGATGCTCGCTATATAGTAGTATCACTATAAACCAGACAGCTAGGGCCAAGCTATGTATGTGGGAAAAATTCCTGAACTATTGGAATGGTCGGATCTTCTAGGAGCTTTCCAGCCACTTCAGGCAATAGTTGGGTGGTAGAGGCCTGGCCAGGGGAGCTTTTAGTCATTCCAAGGTTCAGGTAAAACTTCTTCGCTTTTCAAAATTGCAGTAGCGGCCTCACAATGAGGACACATTTGGACAAGACAGTCAGTTGTTTTCATCAGACAACCTAGCCCCGGTGCACATTATCAATAAGGATTGGTCTGATTCCTTAAGTATCATGTGCTTTGTTCGTAAACATCTGTGATTATCGTTACATGGGAATTTTCATGTAGTCTGTCATCACAATTTGATTTTCAGGGTTTCTTCATGTTAAACCCATCAGCTTGTGGACGTGTATATTTCATGTCATGAGGGATTACGATCTGACAGACCCCTTCTCCCTGCATTCAGGGTTATCTTTTGTTACCTTTTGTGACAACTAGCCTAAGTCTATCCCCTAGCACGATCAAACTATATCCAGCAGGCATTCAACATAAGGTTTCCCTCATATACCCAGACAGATCATCGCTGTTAAGTGCACACCCTATTAAAGTTCAAACTCATACTAAAATACCCCTTTGGCAGTTCAAATGCACTTTTTATAGGCTAATTTCCAACACAATTTGAGTTCTTACTTGAATTTACAGTTTGATGTCCCTGAGACTCCATTAAAGAAGACTACACATTGAGGTGCTCTGTGAGTATTTCAATATGCACCCTTTAAAGATAGAAAAAAACTTACCTGACCTAGAGGTGACAGCCATGTTGCTGCAGGTGATCCATTTTTTGGTTTAATATTGTTACCACTGACTTACTCCTTGAAGCAGCCACTCAGTTGCAGGAAAGCGCTCCGATTAGAATCAATGGGAGCGGTGGCCATGCATGCTCACAGCGTCCCTAGGGACAGCAGCGGAGCTGACTGATGATAAGAACATCATGTGCAATAACATGTGTTCCGCTGAACACATCTACTGCAAAATGCAAAATATCTGGTGGTGTGAGAAGGGGTATATGCAGACCACCACAAAAATGGACCATGTAGCTATTATAGGCATTAAAGTTCATATGATGGCTGGAGTGCCCCATGGAAAATATTCATTTAAATATGAAACACAGTGTATTACTGCATACAGTAATCTAGTTAGACATTGAAGAATACATTTTGTTCCAATAATTTCACTTTTTTTGCAGGCATGAAGGCTGATTCTGCATTTTATATTTTGGTTTTCTTTTCCTGCTAAAATACTAAAGATAGCTGACTGTTTACTGCAAAGATATTAATGATATCATGCTTATTCAATTAAAACATTTTGCCAGCTGGTTGACGACTTCAGAAGACACAAAATTGAGCAATAATTGTTCTCCCCACAAAGATTTGTGAGCGGGGCGCCTTTTTCAATGAATACATTATACTATGTAGAAACAGAATTATTTTAATTAAAAAAAAACACTGACATTTTTAAAAAGTTGGGAGTTCTAATTTAAGTAAAAACATCCATGAATGATTGATCTGGAAAAAAAATTAGTGTAAACTTCTGTGTATTAATTATTCATTATTAAAATATGATTAGAGCTGATGTAAGATGGCTCATAAAACTAAAACATTACACTCATTAAAAACCCATTAAAACACCCTTTTTATTCCATCATGATTTTATTTTGCCACTGCTATAAATGCCAATAAATTTACGGTATATTATTTTTTCAAACTACTGACAAAAAAGGGGACTTAACTATCGTGTTCACTTGTAAAGTTTGCTACAACATTAAAAGACGACATATCATGTAGTCTTTGATTAGTGATATATTTGTTTCTCACTATAGATAGATTCTACTCGGTCCTTTTCACTGGAAGGACTTGTCACAATGGAAAAAAATATTACAATTTTTAATAATCTCACTGTAGCTCACTGTCATGGGAATCAGCAACAGCTAAATGAGGAGATCTCAACTATATTAAAATTCAGGACTTTCACATTTTACATGTGTAGATTCTCATGCGACATACACTAAAACAAACTTCATCATATTCCAGTTTCTGATCTAATGAAATAGAATCGTTGTTTATAGTTTTTATTTTATAATAAAAATATAATAAATTCTAATAAATAATTAATAAATAATAATTATGGACTCCACTAAATCTCAGAAGGTGTGCTGTGGTACCTGGCACCAGGAGGGTAACAGTAGATCCTTTAAGTCCTGTAAGTTTCAAGGTGGGGCCTCCACAGGTGCATCATGTTTTCTCGAGGTAAGCGACGCACACTGTCACAATCTAATTATGCATTCTTGTCCCCCAGTTTTTCTGAAGTTTACCCATTAACCATTTGCTGCCCATTCCTGATCCTGGGCCCTTTGCTGCCCATCACTGGATTGCCGCCTCAATTTGTTAAACCCCTGGTCTGCCTGCTCCGGTGTGCCTATCTACTTTTTTGCCATTTAACCCCTGGTCTGCTGCTACAGTGTGCCAGATATCTACTTTGTTTGCCATTTAACCCCTAGTCTGCTGCTGCAGTGTTCCTGTAGTCTGACAACCTGCCTAGCACCTCAACTTCTCATGTCTCTGAAACCTGTACCCTGCAGTCTGCTTCTGCCTCCTGTGTACTCTGCTTGCATCATCATATCTCATCGCCTGCTATATCCTTCGTTACCTGCTCCCTGCTGAGCCCACTAATAGCTGTCTCACATCTTACCTCCTAGCTAGCGGGCAGTGCAAGGTTTGGCCTTCCTGCACAAGATTCCCTCTCTCCAGGACCAGGTAGGCCTAACACACAAACACACTCGGCCATCCACTTGATGTAAAAGGAAAAGTGATTAATCAGACCATTTTATAAAAACTATGAGGATATTGTCTGGGCGCATTGCGCAGACATCCACCAGCTGCCAGAGAGAAGGATCCAGGTCCCCTGCAGCGCTGCAGGGGATCTGGATCTTAGTCTTTTAGTCAGACCTCTATTTGAGGTTGGATTATAAGACGACCTTGATTGTAAGAGGAGGGGTATTTTACAGAGCATTTTCTCTGGAAAAAATCTTGTCTTATATGCGAGCAAATCAGTTGATCAATTGATGAAAGATATTGATTATTAGGTTTTTTTAAATTATATGTATATTTGTACTTATTGAGTTATCACTAAATCAGTACATATATTAACTTATACACAGAGCAGTTATACATTGATAACGGTTATTGAATTAATTTATTTATCCACCGCCGCACTGTAAAAATAGTGCTTTAGGGGGCGTGTCCATCTGCCGAGGAAGATGGCCGCATAATCTCTCAGCTCCACCGCTGCTTGCCCTTTTTTAACCCGAAACCTGCTACTACTTACCTTCTTCTTGCCATGGGACACAATAAGAAGCCGCACGCGGACCCCTCTACACCAGGTGCCTGCTCCCACTCGACTTCTGCTTCCCTGCGGGAGTATTTCCACACTCCTGCTGACCTGGCCCCAGCGCCACCTCCACCACCTCAACCTCGTCCACCTGAGGTCTGACAGCTGTTCTCCTCCGCTCCGTGGCGTACAGACTTCTCAACGCTGATCCTCGAGCTCAAACAGGTGGTGCGGGGCGAGGTCTCCGCATTGCAGACCAACTTAACCTCCCTGGAGCGCAGGGTGGCTGCATTAGAGGACGCCTCGCTTTATATATGTATGATCTGTGTGAATTTTTTTTGACCATTACTACTATTGTTTTGTTTCTTTGCATGCCGGGTCCGTCCATATGCCCATGTACACACTCACGTTCACTTTGATTTCCTCACATAGGCGGCGCAATTCCTCTGTACTGGGCACTCGCCTATTAGACTTCCTCTCCCTGGTTCCACCCAGGGCTGGCTACCCACTCATGCACTCACACATGTATTTGAGCGCACATCTCACACGCTATATCTTGACACACTCCCCTTATCGGGGTTAGCTGCCTTCACGCACACACACGTATCTCTGGCATTTAAATTACAGGTCGGTCCCCCCTTTTCAACCTGCCCTTCTACACCACACTACGTACTGCATGCCCTTGTTCCTTATTTTTCCTGGTGCATTCGCACGCCTCCTATCGCACCTGGGGGCCCCCTGTTCACCGTCACTCTGGCTGCTCCATCCTCACCTCGGTGACCTGCCTTGCCTACATTGTGCCCATACACATGGCGGCTTTAACTTGTAACATTGCTGTTCTGTATTCCCAGGTTATTTTGTGTTTTCTGCCATGTTCTAATCAGGTTTCTCCTCCGCACACATATGTTTGCGTGTAGCGGCAGGGGTTTTTTCTTCCTTGGTTGGTTGCTCACCTCCCTGCACATATCGCCCTTTTTGCCGACTCGGCCCACCTTCCATTTACTGGGACGTGGTTCCTTTTTTTGCCGTCTCGGCAGGCGTTGGGTATATTTCTGTCCCCTATTCGGGGCTCCTGACCCTTCCCTCTCCCCCTTTTACCTCACCGTATCCTCTCTCCCTTCCTCCTCTCTTTTTTTCTCCCTTTTGCTCTAATCCTGCCGCAAGGTCGAAAGGAGTTGCTATCCTTCTCTGTAAATCTCTCCCCTTTCGGGAGCTGGATGTTTGTGCTGATCCGGACAGGCGTTATTTGTTTCTCAAGGGGACTGTCGCGAATCAGACATACACTTTTGCTAACCTTTACCTCCCAAACAAATAGTCAAATACCATCTTTCTCTCAACTGATGCGCAGAAAGCTTTTGATAGGGTTGACTGGTCATTTCTACTGGCTACTCTCCGCCATATGGGTTTTGGACCGGGGTTCCTCGCCTGGGTCCACTCGCTATACACGTTCCCCTCCACTCGACTATTAATGGCTCTCTATCTGACGCCTTCCCTATTCGCAATGGGACCCACCATTGATTGAACACATTTTTTGGTAACTTTTAGTAATATTAAAGATGGAAAGACTGAATTTGAATATAACATATGAGGAAATGTCTTATAATTTACTGAAGGGGTGGGGAACCTTTTTTTCTGCCAAGGCCCATTTGGATATTTGTAAACTTATTATCAATTTGCCCCACATTGTATATTTATCTCACAGACAGCCTTCCCTTTAGTATTGATTGATGTGATGACCCCAGCCAACTCAACATTGTATATTTATCCTACCACCCAGTTCTCCTTTAGTATTGATTTATGTGATGCCTCCAGCCAGCCCCACATTGTGTATTTATGCCACTCCCCTTTAGAATCATGTCAGTCCTAGCACCCAGATTGCATCCATAGGACCTGTCTAGCAACCAGACTAGAAGCACAGGACTTGCCATATTTTACCCTAAACAACCTCCCTGTGCCATTCTTGCCTGTAACGGCCACCCTGTGCCATCCTTCACATCCATGCTATCATATACATATTCATTCATTCACAAATATTAATCCACGCATTCACAGATACTCACTCCTTTTGCTCATCCACAGGTACTCATTGACAGATACTCATCCCCAAATATTCCCTCATTCAGTTACTCATGCATTCACTTAATCACACATAGTCATTCATATACCCTCCCCCACCAACTTACCTGAACTGCAGATTTCTTGATGCCGCTCTGATTTCTGCTGCATCCCTCTATGTTGCTCGCACTCTGTGCAAACTTGTACCGCCAAGGGGAAGCAGAAACGCAGCAGGGTCATATAACTTGATGGAAATTGACTTGCTCTGTTGAGTTCCTGCTTCCCCTGGGCGGTACAAGGAACGTTGCTCTTGCTCCACAAGAAATCAAACAATAAATGTTGGGGGAAAAATGTTGGGAATTTTTGTTCACAAGTGGACTAAAAATACATGCCCAAAAACCTAGTGGCAGACAACATCCAGACAGCTGTTTACAAAATGAATGTCTGCTGGATTGTCTCAAAAAACAGAATGCCTTTCCATAAAAAAAGGTAAGTTACGCACATGACTCAAACATTTGTGCCAACGTCTGAACTAGTAAACAAACACATATCAGTCTATATAGCTATAGCACACTGAGTTACTATGGACCACACTATTGTCTACAGTAAGCCTGAAAATGTATCATTGCAATAAGTTTAATATCCCCCAGCAGGCTGTACCCACAGAATGTCAAAATCTGTTTTCCAACAGGTGACAGACTTGACCAGCTGATGTTTTAGAAATACACTCTGCATATATAATGAAGGTCTTTTTGATTTAGATGCAGTAGCGTAGCTGCATACATACAATAAATACATGTTTTACTGAACTTGATATTTTTATATACTAAGTTTTTTCTTGTATGTAAAAAGAGCAATATCATATGCAATTCTTATTTAATGATGTGATAGTTTCGGAAACTAAGTGGCAGATTTGACATAGTATATGCAAGCAGGTAACAGATAAATTTTATTAATTTATTCTGCTCCTAGAAATTAAGGGTTTCAATTTTTAAGCTATGTGGTTTTATTTATTTATGTGGTTTTATTTATTTATTTGGACACAATGAAATGTAACTTTCAGCTGCCCTTATCAACATATTACTGTCAATTGCATTTTATAAATATGTTATCAAAATGGTAATTCCATGCTTTCCTCTCCAGGAAGACCTTTACAAAGGTAGCATTATTACTATATATGGGTGGAAAAGCTATTTCAATTACTCGCAAAATATAGAACTTCAAGTCTATTTATTTCAATTTATTCAACTGTCTCAATATATTCAGACTGAAAACTTCATGAAGAATCAATACATTCACCTTGAAATCATACAAGTTCACTTTGTTGGGTCTGGGTTCTAAAACGGCATTAGAATTACTTTTTGAAATAAGCTCTGACAATGTTGATCAAAACAAAGTGGCTACTCAGTTATTACTTTGACAGTTTTCTGTTTTGTAAGGTGTTATACTTTGCATATTAGCAACTTGGGTCCTGGTGGCTCACTGTCGTTCAAATGTTTATGAAGACTTTGATTTTCTGACATTACCAATTGGATATCATTAACTTTATGTTTGTCAAGGTTTAAATTTGAGCTGTCAACATATCTGTCTAGTGTTCTTGTAAATATGTCATAAATTCCAAACTATAACATTATTATAAGTTGTACATTAAAAACTGAATCGCTATAATAAACAATAAAAAAAACGAGAAACACAGTATGGTATTGCATTGTTTTCAAACTGAAGTCTCATTAACAGCTTTAAGGGCTTTTTAAAACTAAAGTAGCAGCAACATTTAACATGTCAACATAGTTTTGACTAGACTTGTGCATTCGTATTCGGATGAACACGAAAACGAACAATGTTTTCATTGTTCAGCCCGAATACCGAAGAAACGAACATGGCGGTGGCAAAACGTATATATGAAGACGAAGACACACAACATGAAGAATCTTCGTGTTCCCTTACTAATCTCTCGGGTCCCTTCCCCATCTAGCCTACCTTATCTACGGAGCATCGCAGGGGTTAACGGGAGTGGAAATCCATAGGTTCGCTGTCAGGAATTAAAGGGCCGTGCAAGAGGCTCTATTGTGTCGCCTGCAGGGGCTTCCTCTGGCATCAACTAATTGGAGCGGGGAGACCAGTGGTCTCCAAGACGGCACCAAGACGTTAAAAGTCTATAGAAGCGTCTGTATTGCCAAAGTATGTATTGCACTTCATTGGTTGATGGCAGAGGAGCTCCCAGACGGCGACCAATAGAGTCGCTCGTACAGATCTTTAACTCTTGGAGCAGGTAGACCAACGGTCTCCCCAGGCCAAATGTAAGGGCTGACTAGACACACCAAACGCTGTCTACTTAGGCCCGCACCCTCCCAAACAACCCATCTTTAGGCTTCACCCTAATTGCTGATGGGTACCACATGGTGCACAGATGTGTTTGGGGCCCTTTAAGATGATCCACAAAAAAATTGCTGTGTAAATCTTTATTAATGTCTGTGATAAGGCATTCTGTCTATCAGCATGACAGCATGGAGAGTATACTCCTTACCACCCAGCTCAGGTATTCAGCTGCATAGGCCCAAAGGAAGCACCAGGGTCTGTCAGCCACTTGCTGAGTCTGGATCCTCCTCTCTGTCAGCACACACTGGATTCACACTGGATCATCAGAACAGAGATACTGTTGCTGAACTACACTGCTGCAGCACGTCCTTCTCCTTCTGTGTCCCCCAGTGTTCTGGAGAGGCCCAGCTCAGGGCTCTGCCTATTGGTCCAATTGGTCACATGAGCACCCATCCAGAGTTCAAAGTTCAGAGTTTAAAGAAGTGGGGGGAGGAAGTGCGGCCTATATTCGAGCCAATACGGTACATACTGTTTTTTTTCAGGACAAGTAGGGCTTTTTTTTTTTTAAACATGGAACTTAAAAGATCAATTTGCTAGGTCTTTGTCTCATTCTACACACAGTAGAGAGTATTTACATTTTCTCCCATAAAATTATATATTTTCAAAAACCAGACAGCACAGGGGATGTGGCTAGGGATATATTGACCTGTTCCTTGCAGCTGATTCCACACCAGCACCTTCCAAAGTTGGTGTAACAAAAAACAATTTTTTTTTCACATCCACTTCACATGTTATAGTGATTCTCAAAAATGTTGTGGGATCAAAACTGGAACATGTGCATTTCAGTTCTCAAACTTTTTGACAGATCACTTTACTGGGCTCATTTGCGACACAGTCGATGTCCCAAATATCAATTTAACCCCATAAAACTATATATTCCCTCAAACATGTTTTAGTGTCTCATAACCAAATAGCATGCAAATACCTAACATAACAGCTTAGGGTAAATACCTAGGAGTTAGCGGATAACTTAAGAGGTAACACTGTTGGTCGATAGGTACAGTTAGATGGTTAGGTTGCAGTACTGTATAGTGTTAGTGATAACGAGGATGATCAGATCAGTGACCAGGTAATAATTATGTATTTTTCATTAACAATTTATGTGTGTGTGTTTTTTTTTATTACCATAGATGGGTCATCCAGTGGCTGTTATAATCATCAGATTACTCCTATTCGCCAGCTGCAATGGGGCTTGTCTCTCTAAGGGGTCTAGGCGGCCTCTTGTTCCTGTCAAAATTGTTCAGTTTGGAAGGGCTCTTTGGCAAATATGCTCAAAAGCTGTTTGTGGTCAAATATGGCACTGTGGGACATGTTGCTTGGTGAAGTTGGGAGACCCAGGGCAATTTTTGCACTGGGGCCCTGTGTTTGTTTTAGTTACCCCTCTGAATATCTGTGTTATTAGACACATATAATGAACAATACATTGCCTGTTAAGCATGATATATTAGATATATAGATGATTTATTCTCCAAGATGGCTCATTTTGCAGCCATAGCCAAATCACCCTCTGCCATGGAATTATCTGTCATTGCTCAAGGAAATCATCCTTCTCCATAGCGTCCCCCATTGTATCATTTCAGATTGTGGACCTCAAATTCTTTCCTGTTTCTGGAAAGTACTATGTACTCGGCATCAAACTTCACCTTTCTTCAACTTATCACCCTCAGTCCAATAGACAAATGTAAAGAAGCAACAAAGTACTCAAACAAGACTCCCGATCTTTTGTGTGTAAAGACCAACCCAATTTGGCCAGTTTGCTACATCTGAAAAATATCATTTTTTGGTGCTTATGGATTCAATCCTGAGATTTGGCCCCTTGATTTACCATCTTCTGATTAACCTGCACCTGCAGTGCTCTTGTGGGGAGGGATGGTGTTACCCCCTCACATTCATGCTCTGCTGATGTGTCCTTTGAGGCAACAGAGGATGCCTCTGACTTCTTAAAGAGACTTCTGGCAGCCAAAACAGATCTCTGCAACTCCATCTATTGGATGTAGGTCAGGCTTTTTTTTTTTTTTTTTAGCAAGGGCTATTTAAGGACTATTAAATAGCCTGCTAAAGAGTTGTTTTGTTGTTCTATGGGCTTGTAGTGATTATTCTGGAGAATTGACCTCTGGGTTGTCCTTTACCTTTCTGCTTGCTCCTGACTTTGACCTTGGTTTGAATTTTGACCAAGCTTTTGTGTAATTGTGTCTGATCTGGCTTGTCTACCTATGCTATTGTGCTATATTCTACCTGGACTTGCAGTTATACTTACCGGAGTTCTGCACAGTGGATTTGCCTCCTCAGTTACACATTGCTTTCTCTTAATTAAAATATCTTAAAATTTTAAATACCTTATGAAACATTTTGTCATGAGAAGATTTGAAAAAAATGTCATGAAGGAAAGACTTTCTATAACAGTTTAAATGGAAGAGCAAATATGCCTTTTCAGAAGTATTATTTCTGATTGATGTCATACACACATTATAATATAGGTATAATACATACTGTAAGGACCTACCTGCCTCCCCGGTCCTGCTCCATGGCTGCTCCCGCGACGCTTCCTCCTCAGGCGTCTTCCTGTTCAGCGAGTACCACCGCTACCCAGTCGGTGTCTTCACCGACAGTTACGACAATTGCACGTATGTAACATGCCCTTATAACCTCGGGTGACCTCTTCATGCAGGACACGCCTCCTCCTCTCCCTATTTAAACCCGGACTTCCACTTCTGTGTCACCCTTGGTTGGTGTATTTTTGCTACTTGGCTTGCGCATTAGATTGTGACTGACTGCTCCGGTTTGACTTGTTGACCTCGTTCCTGTCTTCTGATTTGGCTCCTGATTCCTGCTCGTCTGGTATTGATTCTGCCTGTTTACCTCGTCTCTGGATTCTGGTTTGGCTTATCCTGATTACTTGTCTGACCCTGTTGGATCTCTGACTATCTGGTTCCTGTTTGGCCTGGCCCACTCCGCCATCTGGGATCCTACCTCACCATACCATTACACATACATTATTAAATTTCATCCCTACCACAAAAAAACTTGCAGTCTCACATCTGCACCAATCGGCAAAAGCAATAATTCTTGTTTGGCTGTGTTGTGCTCCATGTAGATGTAAATTCAGAGTTTACAAGCATTGGATTGACAAAACATAGTTTTGTTTCCTTCTGTTTGCCTTTAATAATATTGTTACTAAACTCCTAGATTGCATCTTGATAGCAAGGCATTCAGCAACACCAAACACCCACCCCAGGATGTGTTGTGACCGCTCCGGTGTCATGTTCTACCCAGGCTATGGAGCTGCATATCTCAATCTTGCTATAGTTTCTCTGTTTTCTTCAATATATTCCTGGATTTCCCTATGCTCTGTTCTGCTCTTCTATTCCTTGCTTCTAGCTCCGCTCTTTGCTTCAGTTCCGTTTCCTTCATAAGGTGTGCCCCACCCATGTGTTCTATTTGTTTCAGTCTGGAGTCTAAAGGTATGTCTTAGTGTTATGTGTTTGGATTACATGTTTGGTTTGTTTCGTACCTCTGTAAACAGGTATTAGCGTTAGGACTCACCGTCATTTGAGTACTTTGGCGTAGTGGTGGGCTAAGCATACTATGGCCATAAGATGTGACGGAATCTTCAATAGTTATCAAATAGTCCTAGGCTAGTTCCTGTATTTATGTGTGGCAGTCTGTGATGTAACCTGCAGGGTTTCCTGTCCTGTCCTGTCTGGTATCCCAGGTAGAGGGGTGTCCTGTCTTGTTCATGTCTAATCTTGAGTATTCCTTGTCTTGTTCCATGTAGTGCCCTGTATTATGCATATCTTGTCTGGTTGTGTTTATTCCTTGTCTTGTGCCCTGTATCATGTATATCTTGTCTGTTATGTTTCTTGGAAAAGAGAAAATGTCGGTGCGCTAAGCTAGTCACAGGCTCAAATAATACAAATGTACAATACAGACAGCGCAGACAGTTTTTGTTTTTTGTATACACTGTACAGCCAATACACTGTTTTTGCAGCATGCTTACACCTGTTTGGTAGGCCTCGTATTATACATTTGTATTATTTGAGCCTGTGACTAGCTTAGCGCACCGACATTTTCTCTTTTCCCTGTTTGCACATATTTGAGGTTGTTGGCTCCTCATTAGTCTGGGTGCAGCTTGCTGTCCAGGGGTTAATAGGGAGGAGGTTTAATTGCACCTCCCCCAACACATTAATAAGGTTTTGGTAGCAGTATAAACTGCTTTGTGTGCCCACTATGTAGGAGGTGAGAGTTAGGTTCTCACCCTATTGAGAGTGTGCCTTGACGTGGCGGGTGAGCTTAATTATGCTTTGGCCAATTCATATAACCAAAACCTCTCATGTATATTATGTTTATATATTTGTTGCCAACTTTATTAGGGTAAAAAGTGCAGACAGGTTTTGTTTTCTGTTATGTTTCTTGCCTGGTCTGCCTATCCCTTGCTTGTTATGTTTATGCTATAAACTCTGCTTAGCTTCCACACTCCCATCCTGCAGCATCCCACACATGAGTCTTGTTCTATGTGTCATGCCTGTTCCAGGGTGCCCGCAGGATTTATCTTCGTTCTAGACTACATCTGCTGCTGGCGCAGGTATGTGGCTGCACAACCCTAGATGCTCACCACCCGGGTGAGTGCAGTCACCCGGAACCATGCCCAGTCCTGTGACTCTGCTACTGCATACTGAACTCCATCTTTGGACGCCCTGGGTCATTACAGTAGTCTGTATGGACCCAGTTCCTGACATCCGGAGAGCGATCACAACCGCCCTGTGAGAAACTTTGCCACTCGCAAGATGGCGACGTACTTTAAAAAAAAAAAACAATAAAGTTTAAAAAAGTTTGCCAGAGCGTCTCTCCAGAGACATAAAAGGTGTTTTTTTTCTAATTTTCTATTTTTTTTATCTTGCAGCGGCAGGGACACATCTCTGCCCCTACATGGGAGATCAGGCTGTCGTTTGACAGCCTGGACTCCCCCCTGACAGCAGAAGCCAGCATCACCAGCTTTCTGCTGTCCGATCTGATGTAACAGCTTCCGGCATGAAAGCCGGAAAACTGTTACATTTTTAAAAGCTCCCAATCGAAAGGCCGTATGGCACCCAGGCGGAGGAGAGAGAGGGGGGAGCAGAGTGGTGCCCCTCTGTCTCCTGTGCTCCCTGCCAATACCCGCCTCACTGCTGCCCTGAGTGCCGGAATAGGGAGAGGTGGTAGATAGTGAGAAGGAAGGGTAGAAAGTAAGAAAGGGGGTAGTAAGAATATTGAAATAGAGAGAATGAATTAATATGTGAATGAGTAAGAGAATGAATTAATGTGTGAATGAATTAATGTGTGGCTGAATTGCTTGAATGATTTGTAAGAATGCATTAATGGATATGTATATCATGGATGTGATTTAAGGAAAGGCAAAAATGGCTCAAGCAGGGTGTTTTGAGCCTTGGGGAACAAGATGGCACAGACAGGGTGTTGACCTATACATGACCATGCTGAGTTTACATGTGATTTCCAGTTGATCTATACCTGCAATGCTGGGATTGTGCTTTCTATTGATCTATATCTGCTATGCTATATTTCCATACATTATTATTGTATACCTGCAAATACAGGTTTTTTATGTCTCATTCAGTTGATCTATACCTGTTTAAATGTGTTGTTTATTTGACACTTACAGGGAGTAAGTAAAAGAAAGGTGTGGCTTAGTGAATGAGGGGACAAAGGGACTCTGAGGATGATTACTGGGGAGAGGACCTGTCAATGTCACGGTAGGGTCAGAATGAGGGAAGACTGCACTGACTCTCACAGTCTTCCCTAATCTGCAGGCAGTGCGGCAAATACATTTTTTTAGTGTGGGAGCGGAGGGAGTGATTGCATGCTAGGGAGCGTGAGAGGGGCCCACAGAAATGCTTGCCTAGGGCCCAATTTTTCAATATTTAAAAAAAGTTTTTGTAACGTATGTCTGGCTAATACCAGAATACCTAATTCTGTAACATCAAAACTATCATCTTATTATTAATTATCAACTTTTTATAGTGCTTATGCTGATTACATTTTCATTTCTCTATCTCAGAACTGAACCTTCCAAATAGGGCTGCAACTAATGATTATTTTAATAATCAATTAGTTGGATGATTATTTTTTCGATTAATCGATTAATCGGATAAAAAATGCAAGTTTTTCTTTTATTTAAAATAATGTAATTGTCACGTCACAGCGTAAGAAGGAGACACCAAAGTCAGGTAGGACTGGAGAGGAATGGTCCAGAGCCGAGGTCAGGATACTGGAGAGCAGGAACGTCGTGGGAATAGCCGAGGTCGGGATACCGGAGAGCAGGAACGTCGTAGGAAAAGCCGAGGTCAGGATACCGGAGAGCAGGAACGTCGTGGGAATAGCCGAGGTCAAATCACAGGAAAACAACTGGAACGCGTACTGAGATAGGCACTACCGAGATAGGCATGACCATCAGAAGGCAGTGTCTGAGTGTTAGAGCGTGTCTTAAATAGGCCCAGGAGTTAGGCACTAATTCGGGATTTCCCGCCAATATTTTCAAACTGCCGTTACGTCACAATGATTTTCATTATTGATTGTTATCGATTTTATCGATTAGTTATTGCAGCCCAACTCCAATTCTCAACCTAAAACACAAATTCCTGCATGAAATTTCTTAAACCCGAAAGACCTCCAATCCACATAAGACACCCTCATATCAATCCAGTATTTATAGTCCCACCTTTTATGCTTATGAAGCAAATTTGCGAAATGGGTGAGGTGAGTTATAGTGGTGTATGGGGGGTATATAAGGAGTGTAAGGCATATCAGGGCACAAGTGCATATCAGGGGGCACAGTGGAATCTGGCATATAAGAGGTATAAGGCATATATGGGGGCAGAGTGGCAAGCTGGGGGTCTGATGTGCATAACCGGGGGCAGTTGGTAAATAAAAAAAATTTAAACAAGGCTTTTTTCTCATAGTTTTTATTAAATATGAAAAATAGTTAACATATGAATTAATATTTACTAATAACTTTGTATTAAAACCTAGTTTGAGAAACACTGTGTTTGGGTTCTTGTAGCTTTTATTATTATGTCAGTAAAATAAGAAGGTGAATAGAGAGGCCATTGCAATAAAAAGAGATGAAAGTGTAAATTGTACGTTTTTTATTACATTATTTTAAATTGAAAAAAAATTGCATTTTTTTATCCGATTACTCGAAAAAATAATCGGCCAACTAATCGATTATTAAAATAATCGTTAGTTGTAACCCTAGTAAACTTTATCTGTTATATGCGTGTGCAGGGGCATACCTAGAGTATTTGGCACCTGGGGCAGATCCTGTATGTGGCACTCCCCCCCATACACACACTTTAAAACGTTATAGCTTCTATCATTAGGCAAACATCGACGGGTGTACAACATAACTTTTCTCATTATATACTGAAGCAGACACTGACGGGGGTACAGCTTAACTGCTATCTTTATATACTGAGGCAAACATTGACGGTGGTACAGCATAACTGTTTTCATTACATACTGAGGCAGACATTGATGGTGGTACTGCATAATTTTTATCATTATATACTGAGGCACGCACTGACGGTGGTACAGCATAACACCTATCACTATATATCGAGGCAAACATTGACAGGGTTGCAGCATAACACCTATCACTATATATTGAGGCAAACATTGACAGGATTACAGCATAACACCTATCACTATATACTGAGGCACACATTGACGGTGGTACAGCATAATCCCTAATCACTATACATTGAGCCAGACATTGACATTAATGCAGCATAACCCCTATCACTATATACTAAGCCAAACATTTATGTGGTGTAGGCCTACCACTTCAGTGTCTGGCTTAGTATATAGTAGGGATGCACCAAAATGAAAATTCTGGACTAAAGCCGAAAATTCAGCGTTCACTTGTCCGAAACCGAAAATGACCCCCCCCCCACAGTGTGTGATTGCGGTTATATATATATATATGTATATATTATATATATATATAGTTATTATTATATTAATATTGTTATTGAATGCATGATAGGAATGTGATTACAGCCTTCTTATGCCATGCTACCCCCACACACTCATTCACAAATATTAATTCACAAACATTCAGCATAAACTACAGCATAGCACAGCATAACACTCATCACTCTCACACACTTAATAATCCACTCTCACTAGATGTTTTCCTACCTTTTCTCCTCCTCTTCGTTCTTCCTCTTGACTCTTCTTCTTCTCGCAAGGGATCGGAGGTCCTCCCGCTCCTTTGATTGTCTTTTAGCCGGTTAGAGGGAGATCCTTGATCTCCCCAACCGAGTCTGCTCCTCCTGCTGCGGACATTTCTGTCTGTCTCTGGAGGGTTGCCGGTGTGGTGGCACCCCCCTAATGAGCGGCACCCGGTGAGGACCCCCGCCCCCTGTTAAAATCTTGTCCACCCAACCTACCAAAGTAAGGCACAGTTTTAGTCACAATTACAACCAAGGATTCACTGAGGAGTCAGGATTAATGGCGAAGATAGCTTGCAAGCTATTTTATGGTGCAGCATGGAATAAAACTACCAGTGCAACCACAACCGTCCTTGGGGCTACCACTACCACCCCTGGCGTTACCACTACCGTAAGCACTAGTAGCGGTGTTTAGAGCAATAAGGGGCAACTGCACATCTATTTTTGCCTCAGAAGATAGTGAGGAAAATGAACGCTGGTGGCTGCCCAAATATTTGGAGGACAAGGACAAGATGACTGTAGCCGGTTTAGGCAGAGGCACACAGAAGAGCAATAGGGTTATAGATGCTTCCTACTATGGATGAGCAGCACATATCAGTTCACATTTTGGCAGCTCTTGAAAAGATGCCAGTGTAGTAGCCCACAGGCAGGCACAGAAGTAGAAATGGGAGTGGTTACTCATGGGGCAGCAAACATGGTGAAAATGGTTAGAGATGGGGGACTTTGTGGGTTTGCATTGTGACAGCACATATACTACACCTGGTGGTAATGGCAGCAATTCCAAATGACGGGCAGTGTAGGCTTTTAAAACTGATTGAAACATACTCTACACTTTCACCCCAGCATGAAGCCAAGCAAGCAGCTGGCAGGCCTACCCTACCACTGTCTATGTCAAGATGTAGTCACCCACTTGAACACCACCCTGGATATGATGGAGCGGATCCTAAAGCAGCAGCAGGCTCTTTACTACATGTCCTTTAAGCAGAGCATTGGGGTGTCCAGCCCATTGGGCAGACGGGAATGGGCATTAATTGGCAGGTGGCCACGGTCCTGGAGCAATTTAGGGATGTGATTGAAGATTTAAGCCAGAGCACTGCCACTTTGGGCCAGGTTATTCCTTTACTTATCTACTTTAAGCAACACATGCATGGCTTGTTTGAACAAAATGCATGAGATGCAGCATAAAATGGCATGCTAAACGGAGAGGTGAATGAGTTGAAAATGGAAATTTCCAGCGGAAGTGGCAGTAGTGCCAGCCAGATATCCCATTTCCAATCTCTTGCACACATGCAGAGAAGCTGCACTAGACCCACCGAACCATCACTCATTAGCATACCTGGGTTTCACCCGGAGATTGCCGGGTGAGCACTGCTTCTTTGGATCAAGACCCGAATCCTCCGGGCTACCAAGCAAAATATTTTACATCTCACACAAACAGAGCAAACAGTTATTTAGTACTAGATGATAAATATTTTTATGAAGTGGAATGTAAACACAGATTTGTATCCTGAGAAATCTAAAGACATCTTTACCAAGTAAGTCGAACATCTGTCTTACACAGCAGTTGTATCTCACAATATTTCACCCTGGAGGATTAATTGTCCTATTGCAGATCTTCAAAGGTAAAGTAAACCATAAAGAAGATGAAAGATTTTGACATTGGATGTTAGCGGCTGGGAAAGGGACATTGTCTTATTAAACAGTTTTCTGTGAAATTCCAAGTAAAATTAGAAATATATTATTACAATATGAGAGAGATGATTTTTATGTAGTGCTTAATGCCGTTCATTTTACAATATATAATGCTGTATGTGTAGTTTAACGAAGGGTTAATGACAATTGCCATGCCAGGGCCTACATTCGCTTTCTGCACCCAAACGGTGTTGCTGTAATGACGTTGAGGCATTCAGCAACACCACGATCAGCATCAGGGGCCGTGTCTGGTCCCTCCCCGGGGCGTCAATGTCCGCCATACACTGTATGGCGGCGGACACCCATTTTAAAAGTGTTTAGGAGGCGATCAACGATCACCTCCTAAACTTCAATGGTGTTGCTGAAATGCCTCGATCACGGGGCATTCAGCAACACCAAACACTCACCCCAGGACGCGCTCCGGCGAGCGGTCACAACGGCCACTGCGAGTGATTTCGCCAATCGCAAGATCACGGCCGCCCTGTAAAAGAACAAGTTCGCCAGAGGGTCTCCAAACCCTCTAGAGAACTTTGGCTCCACTTGCAGGTTGAATACTGGTACTGCATTCAACCATGCAAGTCAATGGAGCCCAGCTTTCTAATCACAGTGTGATTAGTAAAAAT
>VKOC01000003.1:6778576-6808984 GCA_009364415.1 Spea multiplicata | reverse complement strand
CTATTTTTTTAATAAAAGCTATGATTGAGAAAAAATATTTTGTTTTTAATTCCTTTTATTTTCCAACCTAAACCCCGGTTATGCACATCTGCCCCCAGGCTTGTCACTCTGCCCCATAAATGCCTTAAACCCCCTATATGCCACAGTGCCCCAAGATATGCGCCTTTTAACCCTCTAAATGCCACTGTGCCCCATGATATGCCTTTTAACACTCCATATGCCACTATGCCCCATGATATGCCTTTTGACCCCCCTATGTGCCACTCTGCCTCCAGAAATGCCTTATATGCCACTCTGGCATTTAGGGGGTTAAAAGGCATATTATGTGGCATATAGGGAGGTATAAGGCATTTCAGGAGGCAGAGTGGCGTATAGAGGGTTAAAAGGCATTTCTGGAGCCAGAGTGGCATTAAGGGGGTTAAAAGCCTACAGAAATGCTTTATGCCTCCCATTTAACCCCCCTCCAAAAAAAAAAAACTTACTGGTGTTTCTGACTCCCGGTGTGTTGTCCAGGCAGCGTGTAGACGTCTACGCGATTCGCGAGGCAACTTCCAGCTGCGACGCCGAAGGACATAGCGGGTGGCTTATATAGCAAACGGGGGGGGGCGTCTGCGATCATTCGCGCAGAACCGTTCCCCGGCATGTCAGAGAGAATTCCCCCTTTGGCATAATAAGAATAGGAACTCTGATCCCTTCTGAACAAGCCGGCGGGAAGTAACTGCCGCGACATGGACGCAGATGACCCCGCGCCTAACCGCAACCTCCTTCACGGCTGAGCGGAAGTGATCTACGCGAACTCGCCTTAGACGTCTAACACTGCCCCGGCTATCACCGGGACTCAGAAGCACAGTAAGTTGGGTGGTGGGGGTTAACAGGAGGATCCAGGTCCCCTGCAGCGTTGCAGGGGATCTGAATCTTAGTCTCATAGTCAGACCTATTTGAGGTCTGATTATAAGACAACCCCAACTATAATCGAGCAAATACGGTAAATTGTATAGTACATATACCATATCACAATATTAGCCCAGTAGTTAAAGTGGTTATATTAAGATATTGCAGGATTTCCTTCTTGATGCTAAAATTGGTGAATGTGTAGGACAACTGTTGAGTTGTATTGTAAAAGGCTTGTAGTTAATGGAGAATATTTAGAAACAAGCTAGCTAGTGATATTTGTACCATAGTCTTGCTTCTCTAACAATTTCACTAGTGATATTATAAAAATCTCCTAAAGGTAGGGCGTGCATTTTGCTTTTTAGGCAAATACCTGCATGAGGGTAGATAGACCATAGGAATACTTAAAATACTTTCATGTATTTTGAAGGGTTGTAGGAACTTGTCCTGAGTCTCTGGATGAAGGACTCTTTCCACCAGGTCAGTGTTCTTTTTCTGCGGGCTAGTAGTAGACATCTGGCCATTCCCACTTCCATACTACTCCCTGCTCACTTAAGGTGGCTATAACTTACCTTGCACCATACAGGGATAGCCCTGCCCCCTCACAAAGCCACTAAACTAGAAAAGGGAGAGCACCAGGTAGCTTACGCTGTGATGAACCAGGTATGATTGCTGCTCATTCATGCCAATAACACTTCATTGATGAGGGTTTCTTTCCCATACCACACATCCACTGTACTGAAATTATTACCTGCTGGCCTAGGCCTAGCCCAGAATACATCACTGGCCAAGTGAGAGAGTATTTATTTATTTTTTAAAATGTGGCAACTGCAACATAATGCTGATATACTGGGATGTGATGTTCCAAACGTTGCATATAGTATTAAACGTGCTATTCTACCTAGGGTGCGTTATAAAAGATCACAAGATAAGTGTTGCATAATATAAAGAGAAGTAAACAAAGTAAAATGTTTAGCAAAATACTGTAAACTCCTGTTATTCTTCCAAAGCCCTTCTTTATATATTCCCTTAGCAGTCTGATTTCCTTCAACCACTGATATTCCCCTTTAAACTAGAAGACCTTCCAGGGGCAAACTCCCCTTTTGTGATGTCAGAAACTGGCAGCCAGTATACAGCAATGCAGAGAGAACAAGAAACCACAGAAAATGATACATTATTTTAAAACAGGAATAACATTATTTAACATGAATAGGCAGAGGTTCCTTGGAAGCAGTATTATATTGTTCCTTAAATAAGTAAACAAATGCTGCCAGAAATGGTCACTTACACTAATTTTGATAATGAGTGTGAAAGTGAAATGTTGTGTAGATCCAATTACTCTTAAATGTTATGATCATGCTTAATAAGCCGAAAATGCTTTGCACAATAATTTATACAAGAAGCAAAACTTTAGCTTTCTTAACATAATTTAAGACTTTTGAATGAATTATCAAGATAGAACTGTAACTGTAATATTTTTTGTACTTTTTATAATTTTAACCTGTAAAAAAGTCACCATGAGCATGTTTTTTCTAAAATTTGTGAGACCATACTTGCTTAATGGCATATATAATGCCACAACTGTCAACAATTTATCCAACAATTATTTTATTTTGCAATATAATAATTTATAATGATTTTGTTTGGTCAGTGATAAGATATCCATTCAATACTCTCAATACAACCTTATAACAACGCTAAAAGTTATATATTTCCATTGGACAAAGTATTTTGAAATGCCTTGTAAATAAACCTGTGTAAAATCACATACTGAGAAGAAACAGAATACCGGTAAGTACCATTGCTGCAGCTAATGGGTCTTGAGGGAAATTAAGAAAAGAAGAAACAGGTTAAATTGATGTTGTTTTTCTCTGTGTTTTTCCTAGAAGGATACCTGTCAAAATATATATTTTAAATTTTACCTTTTAACTAAAGTTGTACAGTACTTCTTGTTTTCTGAAAACTAGTCAGATTGTTAAAACAAGTAAGGGAAAATCAACTCAAATACAACATGTTTCTTTTTTTTTGCAAGAATAAGGGGCCCACCAAGACCTGGAGCAATTTTACAAATAAGGGTCCCCTTGCCCCCAACTATTTTCCTTGTGAACACGAAAAAAATATATAACTAAAACAAAAAACAGTTTATTGCAGATTTCTTCATGTTAAGTGTTGGCAATACATTATGTACCACCTAATGTAGGGCCTGGCCATTGTGCATGTGCAAACTATGTTTCACTATAAAATAGGCACTGCACATGTGACATGACAATATGTTGTGATATTGGACAGGACTGTTGGCAAATGGCACATAGTTCATGGTCAAGACTGCCCCATTCATATTAAAACAATTGGTAAAAATATAATGAATAATAACATAATATCATATATATACCACACAACGCAGAGGTGGAAAAAGTAAGCACTTTACTGACCTAGCTTATGTAGATACTTCATTGTTGCCTGGGACTGCAATCCTCTCACCAGCAAGGTATAAGCTCCTGCCCATCCTGTCATAGGCAAAAGGAAAGGGAGGGCAATAAAGTAAGGGAAAAATAAAGAAGGTTGAATAGCCAATCAGAGAACTTTTTGACATTAGTTCTAGTCTCAGTACAGACTGATGCTGGGAAATAGGAACTGTCTCTGCTTTGTATTAATCATTTCACACACATGCCTGCTGTAGAGCTGGCTCATTTCTGCTAGTGTCTGACACTGTCTCATATTAACACAGAGCTAACAGGCTACATGGGCTATAACAACAGTGGAGCAGTTTATGTAAATTATGTAGGTCCATTACAGGGAACTAAGGTTGCCCTGGCACTCCAGGGCCCAGGAGCAATTGCTGCATGTGGCTGCAAACAGGTATTGTTTTAACTAGGCTTGTGCACTTGGGCGAACATGAAAATGAACAAGAAGGGTGCGTTTTCGTTGTTCAGCCCGAATACTGAAAAAACGAACATGGCGGCGTCAAAACGTAGACAAAGACACACAACATGAAAAATCTTCGTGTTCGTCTTGTTAATATCTCCAACTAATCTCCCTGGTCCCTTCCCCTTCTAGCCTACCTTATCTACGCGGCATTGAAGGGGTTAACATTAGCGGAAATCAGTAGGATCGCGCAAGGAGTTAAATGTCCGTACAAGCGACTCTATTGGTTGCCGGCAGGGAGCTCCTTCATTGGTTGATGCTAGAGGAGGCCCCTGCCTCCATATGAGTAGCCCTATGGACCTTTAACTCCTGTTCCCTTCCCAGGCCAAGTGTCGGTGGCAGGAGTTAAAGGTCGGTGCGAGCGACGGCAGGGAGCTCCTCTGGCATCAACCAATGAAGGAGCTCCCTGCCAGCGATTAATAGAGTCGCTCATACGGACCTTTAACTCCTGAAGCAAGGAGACCAATGGTCTCCCCAGGCCAAGCTGGTCGCCGGCAGGGAGCCCCTTCATTGGTTAATGCCAGAGGAGCTCCCTGCCCAGGACCAATAGAGTCGCTCGCACGGACCTTTAACTCCTGGAACCTCCCCAGGCCAAGTTCCGCCGTCAGGAGTTAAAGGTATGTACGAGCGACTCTATTGGTCGCTCGTATGGACCTTTAACTCCTGGAGTAGGGAGAGGAAGAGTTTCGCCATCAGGCGTTAAAGGTCTGTAGGAGCAACTCTATTGGTGGCCAGCAAGAGGAGCTCCCTGTCGGCAACTAATAGAGTCGCTCGCACAGACCTTTACCTCCTGGAACCTCAGTGTCTAATTTCCAAAAAATATATGGTTTGATGGGGTAAATTGAATTGGCCTGCTTCAAAGATGGCCCAAATAACACATGAGGGGACATGCATGCATGGGGGGTATCACTGCACTTAGGAGATGTTGTTGAACACATATTGGGGTGTTTGACAGTGAAATATGTCAGGAGCTATAAATGCATACCTAAAGTACGAGTGTGAAAAATAAATGTAAAAAAAATCACCACCACAAAGTTTGACAAAGGCTGGTAGTAGAATTAGTGCATGGAAAGAGTTAAAATACTAGCATTTGAAATACCCTGGGGTGTGTGTGTGTATGGTTTGATTGGGGTAACTTGAATTGCCAGCTTTAAAGATGTCCCAAACATAGTGTTCATTGCCCTATAATTTGCACAAAAAGAAAACCAATATAAAAATATGGGTATTTCTAAACTCAGAGAAATGTTTAGCAGGGTTTTTTATTAGCTTTTGTAGATGAGTAAAAATTAAAGTCAGAAAAGGTCCTTTATAAAAGAAATTATATCATACAATCAAAATAATGGTATCTAACGGAAGCCCTTCTTGTCCTGGAAAAAAATATATAACATGTGCGGGTACAGTAATTGAGAAAAAAGACAATTACAGCTAAACATGAGTGCCACAGAAAAGGTTAAAACAGCCATTATCACAGCCATTACAACAAATGAAAAACAGCTATACACCTTACCCCTATACACACACATATATGCAGCGCTAACACAAGCCTCCCCATACATACACATACATTACTCATACAGACACGTTTGCACTGCCCTTACATGCCTGCCCATACACACACTCTTATACTGCACATAGTTTAAATCTGAATGCACAAGTCTTGTATTTACAACATTAGTTAATATTTAATATATATTATGAATGCATGGATATAAATTGTTTTTTTAAATCAGAAATTATATTCGACAAGGCAACTGTGGAGGTCCATTTTTATATAAAATATCTTTCAAGATAACTGATATTTGTAGACATTCTGGAAACTGATTATAACATTTACTTTTCTACCTGATCTATCATTTTCTATGCACTATTCATTCTAAGGAAATACCTGTTTTCTCTGCAACAATTTCATTTCCTTCCATCTCAGAATTTGATGAAATCTATTTCTTAGCTTTACATCTTGCTGTGAGAGCTGACAAAAGGTATCAGGCAAAATGTTGTTGTCCCAAATGAAATAATTCATTTCTGTCAAAGATTAGACACTAGGTTTCTAGCTTTGACATAATATGACTGATATTGTTCTATGTGATCCAAATGGAACAATTTAACCATTTTTATATAGAGAAAATATTTGGGTGTCTATTATTTTTCTAGGGAAAAATCTTAAATCAGCCTCTGTAGATTTGTATTGACACAATATATTTGAGGGGGTAAAAATAACAAAATGTGTTTATTATGAAGCTATAGAAAGGGATGAAATACTTGTCTTGTTTATCAATTTAATGGTTAACAAAATAAAAAAAAATCAATAAAAGCCAACAAAATACAAAAAATATAGTTGCTGGACCCAACATTTTGTATTCCAGGTGTGTGTGTTCTGTGAATCTGAAATTTTAATGACTGGGTGGTATCACTGTACTCACTGGAATTTTGTAGTTTGTAGATATCACTACATATAAAATTGTAGTTTATACAATGTGCCACTCTGCCTCCAAAAATGCCTTATACTCTGGCAGTTAGGATGTAAAAAGACATATTATGGGGCAGAGTGGCATATAGGGAGGTATAAGGCATTTCAGGAGGCAGAGTGGCGTATAGAGGGTTAAAAGGCATTTCTGGAGGCAGAGTGGCATTAAGGGAGTTAAAAGGCATATCATAGAGCACTCTGCCTACAGAAATGCCTTATGCTCCCCATTTAGTATTCCCCCCCAACTTACCGGTGCTTCTGACTCCCCGGTGTGTTGTCCAGGGCAGTGTGTAGACGTCTATGTGATTCGTGTAGGCAACTTCCACTGCAGCCTGAAGGAGGTGTGGTTAGCAGCGGGTGTTGTCTGCGTCCATCACGCATACACCCTCCGGCTGTCAGAGAATTCCCCGGTGAGGGGAACTCTGATCTCTGACAGCTGGGGAAGATGCAGACAACTCCCACTGAAACCGCACCTCCTTCCGGCTGCAGCGGAAGTTGCCTACACGAATCGCGTGGACTGACCAGGGAATCAGAAGCACCGGTAAGTTTTTATTGGGGGGGATGTTACCAGACAGGAGGATCCAGGGGATGCTGGGGATCTGGATCTTAGTCTCATAGTCAGACCTATTTGATTACAAGACAAGGAGTATTTTTCAGAGCATTTGCTCTGAAAAAAACCTTGTCTTATAATCGAGAAAATACGGTATTTTATAGTGATTTTGTAATGAATAATAATAATTAAACAACTTTTCCAAAAATGATCTCCATAAAAAGACATACTTGGGTAACTGAGTTACTCAGTATGTAATTGCATTGTTTTCAAACGGAAGAAATCAGGAACACTTTTTTACTGCTAAATTAACAGCAAAACACCCACTCATCTTCAAAGTAAGATGCACTGTTGAATATCATTGATTGAGAAATAAAGGGGAGATAAAAAGAAAGAGGGGGGCTAAGAAGAAGAGGTCAGATAATGAGAAAGAAGTGGATTAAGAGAGTAGGAGAGAAAAAGGGGGGTAATAAAAAAGGTGGCAAAAATCCTTGCACCAGACCTCAATGAGCGGAAGCTGAGCAATGATGCTTGCTTGCCTCGCTATGCGTCACTGAGGCCTCTGTTTTGTTTTTTTAATCCATAGACCAGGACAACAAAATCGGTGATGTCAATGGAGTGGGGCATGTGTGTCCTAAGGAATTATGACCCTGTTACAGGGTTATACTTTAGGGAATGTGTCACAAAAAAGGCATAAATATACATGCACAGACAAATGTATAGTGATATTGAATTAGGTCACTGTTACAGATTCTAAGACATATAAAATACACCAAACATGAAATACAAAACACAAATTAATACTTAATCATTAAAATGGTGATGTAGTTCTTTCAATTCTTCCTTCATGGGCCTTCATCCTTGGAAAACCTTGCACAGCTCAGAACATTCTCCCTGAGGCCATCTGGCAGAACCTCCTTTTGAGTCTCCTTACCCGGAACACTTCTGCTTACTACGCTCTCCTTACCCCAGATAACTCTTGCAGTCCCTAATTAATTATCCCAGAATCCCTTGTACCCCCAAAGATGGCACTGACAAACTGTTTGGGGGCAAACATGACACTGAAATTATTTGGTGTTATATAGTATATACTGACAAATATCTTATGTACCATTTTATGTGGTGCAACATGTTTTTAGCTTTTTTGTGAGGCTTGTTAACTTGGTGCAGCTGGTAAGGTAAATTAAAAATCTTTTTTTTTGTTTTTAGTATAGAAGATCCAGCTCCACAAATAAGGGTTTAAAAATTCAAAATTTAATTAGACCAGTTAAAACATAATAGACAAAAAAAGAGAAAAAAAAGAGATGTGCTCAAGTGATTGAGAAAAAATACGCCAACGCGTTTCAAACCATACGGTTCTTAATCATGGCTTAAATGTATGTTGCTGCTACTACACCTTATATATATAATTGACTTTGTCTAGAGATTGATCTATGCTCACGCCCCCTCGTTAACCCATAATTAGTCAACACAGGGAGCGGGTGCAATTGATACAAATCCAATCAAAGGCCTTTTCTCTAATTCATTTATTTTTGTCTTATTGTCACATTCATATCAATATTCATTATGGCCATTTCTCAGAGGAACAATAAAATGTGATGTTCTTCTTGAACGTATTCCCCTAGTAGTAGTATTCAGCTATCCCTAAAACTCTACTTTCATTAAGTTATTAAGGATTAAAAGTCATTAATTACTTAATGGATCTGGGTGAAAGTTTCAATCACTGTAGAATTTTCTAAACACATAAACACATATTAAATTTAAATAATTTATAAATTAGATTTCTGGTGACTTAGATGGTCCATCAGTCTTCTTTGGCTATTTCATTGCCTACCAGTTCTTCAATTTACAACTCTATTTCTGCAATCTTTTGTAAATTTAAATATTAATGAGATTATAATCATTCTATTTTCCACTTTTTTGTTTTCCACTTTAATTGTTAATATTTCAGGAAGGCAACTGGAAATGGTCTTTCATCATTAGCCTATAGATCACATAAACATGCATGGTTCACCCTGTAACCTTTCTTATACCTGCCAGTATGCATTAACATAGAAATTGATTGGCAGCTTTGATGGAAAATTGGATTTTTAATTCACTATACCGGCTTCCATGCCTTTCATTGTAGCCGTTGTCATTGTAGCTTTCAGCGGAACTAATTTGTGTCAAATTGAAAATGAACTGGTATTTTGCCATTTTTTTTATCTGAAAACTTTGCACTATGATTAATATTATTTCAATTGCTAATACAAATGTTCAGCTAACCTTTTAGTGCAAAATGTTTCTGACAGTTGTACTCCTACAGTTTAATTAATGCATTGATGCAGTATTAAAATAGTTAACATCATTATATGGACTAACTATATTCTGATGTTTTCTCCCATGTATTTATAATGTTGCCTATTGTTGAATTTCAGTTCTGTTTTCTCTCCCAAATAGTACCTGGACACTGGTTGTAAGCAGGCTCCTTTATGTGAATCTTGCAAATTGGGGTGTGACTGGGTGCCAGTCTGTGGTTGTAAAATGGTTATTTGTCAGTTTGTGAAAGTCTACATATTGTAAATAGCTGACAGGGCAAGAAAAACAAATTTGGCGTTAGTTATGCATTAATTTATCAGCTATAAAATATGGATCTAAACAAGTTATCAAGCAATTATTGTTATTTGTTATTATGTCTTGTTATTTTGTATTATATATTTTTAAGTTGAATATTGTATTTTTTACCATTCCCTCGTTGTAATAACAATGCAGAATATCTATACATTTTACATTGTTACCTTTTTTTTAAGCGCCTACAACTTATACAGCACTGTACGATTTTACATTTTACACACAACAGGAGACACAACAGGAGAGCCCTGCCTGTGAGGTTGCCACATAGCCCTATGATATTTTTACACAAGGTTCCTGGCAAGAATGGTGGGTTTTTGTTGGCCTCGCTCGTGATAGAGCTTTCTTTTGATACCATAGTTGGATGATTAGCTGAAAGTTTAGAATGAGAAATTTAGTAAAAACTAGCGAAAATTAAACAAAAAACTAATTTTTAAAAAAAATTTCCCTCTGAATCCTCACAAAATTAGGTAAAGTGATTGATGAAAAATCCCCTCCAAGTTTATCAATTCAGGTGTCCTGATTTCAGAAATACCTAATTTATATAGATTTTCCATACTTTCCCAGCACCAGGGAACATACTAAGGTGTACATTTTTTGTAGAATTTTTATGCTTATGGCTTAACGGGTTAGGGGGTTGTGAAGGGGGCATACTGGGTAGATGTTATGCTAGGGCAATGGGATTTAAGGTTTTTTTATTATTATTATTTATTATTATCTTTTTATATATTTTTATTTATTTATTTTTTTTATTTTTTTAAAATGGTTAGAGGTCCTCTTAGGGACCTCCTGAACATGTTATTAATGCCAGTGATGTCACAATGACATCACTTAGCTCACTTTAGTATTTTTATTATTATTATTTATGCATATGTAAAATACTTAGTCTGGCATTGTACAATATATACTTATGTTTTCATTCATATACCCCAGAGCCTTTACCTTTACTCCTATCCCCCTGGGATGAGGAGACCTCAAATAAACATGCTTTCATAAAAAGGCCAAAAGGGATTCAGTGGCACAGACTAAAAAGAATGGGTGATACCCGATAATCCTGTTTCAACCCAGATTTGGGAAAAGCTTTCTGAATTAAAAAGCTATTTATTAAAACTGTTAAAATACTATTTTATAGTACATAATACACTGAGTAAAATTATCTGCAAATTCCATTTTCTTTAAAAACCATAAAACTAATATACAATTTTTGTTTCTGATCTTTTTGATACTAGATCAAATTATGAATTATGTTAAAATGGGACAGATGATCTGGGTGAGTGACTATTACAGATTTTGCTCTGTTAGCGAATATTTAGGGCATTATTATTTGATAAAGTTCAACAGGTTGATAGGTCAAAATTAGAGAACTGGAGACCTATTCTTCTTCTTAAAAATTAGCATAAGTTCCTCTTTTCCAGGAAGGGGCTAATTCTTTGGTATCCTCCTTCAAACATTCCTAAAACATGTATAAAATTAAATCGAAATTCCAACTGCCCCTGGGCATTTTATACTTTGATTAAAGCAAGCTTTCTTCTTAAATCCACTTGATCATTGATTAAACAATAGCCTCAGAGTTTCTTTTGAAAATAAATATATACATTTTGTGTTAAAAGGTTTTGGTAAAAGTCATGTGACAGTTTTAAAATGCCTGTAATGCAGGACTGTCCTTCCATTGAAATTAGGTGCAATGTTTGCTTTAAAAAGTAACACTTCTCATGCCAATTTGTCAAACTTCAATTATATAGGAAGAGGCACATGAAAGTGTTTTTTGAATCATCTGTTTATATGTTTATTTGTTCCTCCTGAAAATCCAATATACATGGGCATTTTTATTATATGTTTATTTTAGGATTGATTTTAATTTGAACCCATAAGAGGCCCCTTCTCACATTGAGTGGGGCAACAGTAAGGTCCAGCATGAGGGGCCTGGTTATGTTTTAAAATCGTTCCTCTCACCTTCAGAGTCTGAAACTTGCAAGATGCTGCTGTAGCCTATGATGTTAAGAGGATTTGACAAAAAGAGTCCTTCCTCAGCAACACCTGTGTAGCTGCGAATGCTTCCAGCTATGTTATGGGCATATAACTCCTAGCTCTGAAGCTCACTTAGATGATTTCACTCTGTCATCTCCAGGGCTCCTAATTGTCTCCAAGGACCACCACTTCAGACTCCAGAGAGGGCGTTAAACTGGATTCACTGTCTAGCCTCCCTCTCTTAGACATAGGATACTCCAGATCAACTTCCATGAGAAAAACCACAAGTTTAGGGTTACTCGAGGCTATTAAATGGACAATCTCCTCTACAGCAGTAGCCAGCCCGTTTTTTTTAGACCTGATGCTGAAATCTCACTATTAGATTCGCCACTTCTGTTATTAGAACTTCTGTCAGTTCTTTTTTCAGGAATGTTCATGGCATGTAGGAGGGAAAAACAAATAAGGGTCCGCTAAGGAGGGCCTTTTCCTTTTCATTTAGTTGAATTGTTGATTCTATTTCGACCACCACAGTAGGATTATCTAGTGGCTTTATCACCGTTTTAGGCTCTTTTGGGTTTGCTGTAGAGGAAGGTCTGCTTGGACCTGGATCTACCGTCCCAGGCTGCCCAGCAAGACGCAGGAGGCTGGAATAATGTAGACTGATCCTTAGAGAAAGAAAATAATTTCTACACTTCTCTTTCTGTGCCGATCTATCTGTATTATTCTGGCCTCCAGGGGCACTTCTGCTTTAAGATGGAGCCTCAGCACGCATCACGGACACAACCTCTCACTGCATTGCGGGAATAGGGGAGAGACTGTCCCGGAGATGCGTACTGAGGCTCCACCCTAACATGGAAGTGTTCCAGGAGGAAGCTTACACAGCAGATCTCCGCAGAAGGTAGGGAGACATTGAGAGCGAGCCTGAGAGAGAGTAAGTGTGAGAAAAATGAAAACAAAATTCAAACAAAAATTTAGACTGTATTTCCACGCAATGTTGCTGTGTGTAGTGTTCAGTCTGCTTAAGGTCACATTAGTACAAACTACCTTTGTTGGAGCATCAGGGATCCTGGATTTTGATCCATGGTGTCTAATTATTATTATTTTATTTATATAGCACCAACAATTTACGCATGCTTAATACAATACATATATTCAAGGGGTATGACAAGACGAGAATTGACAAACCAAGACAAACCGATACATTAGGTGGAGAGAGCCCTCCTTGCAAGCTAACAGTTGGTAGCTCTGATGTGCTTATTGATCAACCTAGAAAACCACAAGTTCAACATTTCCATTAAGTGGTCCCTCCCAAACATTATAAAATCCAGATAAAACCAGGGTATATTCTACTTGTAAAGGAGGGTGCATTCCCACTTCACCACTTCCAGGCACCTCAGGGAAACAAAAAAAAAACAGGACACAGCGTTCACAGTAGAGCCATCTGCACTGTCCTACTCACACACTTACACACAAAAAAGGCTGTCAGCTTAGCTGGTATATCAGGCCCTCTGCCGCTGACATTGGAAGAATCCTTGTACATGAATGTGTACTTTACTCCATTTTGGAGCCCTATATGAAGTTGAAAAATGTGCTGGTGATGGCTTAACTGACTGGCCAACAAGGACCATGCCTGGGCCACAAACTTTAGCACAGGAAGAATCATGTGCAGAACCAGAGCATTCCCTGAGCTTCCAATGTCCAATCTCTTGTTTTATTTATTTGTCTTCAATACCATGCTGTTTTTGCTAAACCAGACCCCAAGTTTCTTGATGAAGCCTGTAGCTATAGTGAAATGCAACAGGTTAGAAGACAGGGACACATGCCCAAGGACAACAGGCAAAAGAAGGAGTTAAAGAGGGCAGTTTTGTCTGACCCCAGAAACGGTGTCTTGGTTTTCCAACTATCTTCTTGGTATATTAGGTCAACATAGAAGCAGAGTATCTCCCCTATGTAAACCTATGGAAGCCCCTACCCATAAAATGGTGGAGCAAACGATAACTGGGTTTCTCCTGGTCAGGAATGGCCAGAGAAGCAAATACTCTGTGGTCCTTGATGAAATTGAACATGTTCCTGATAAGGGCTTAGTCTGTCTGATAACCAGCTACAACCTGGAGCCGGTAGCTTAGCTAAGATCTTCTATTCTTCATTCAGAAGAGTGATTCCAGTTCTTTAAGTCACATCACACACCTTTATGTTTGTTCTGTCATCGTCCACTTTTGCAGCTCAAGCAGGTCTAGACCAATGAAGCCCCATAAAGTAAAATATAACTCTGTGGGAAGAACATTACTCAGGGTCCTATCATTCTGGAATGTGAAGGGGGCATTCAGGATCACAAGACCTTTGTGCAAGTAAATAACACAAGAGGTAAACTCTGAAGGAGGTAAAACAATAATGGAATCAGGATATCATTTCTGAGCAGTGCACATGGCGGCAGAAATACCAACCGTAACAAACTAACAGGGTAAATGGATAAACAGGTTGATATACAGATGACAAGATTTGCGTCTTAGCACATAATCATCAGTGAAGGCCCAAACCACCAGAGAATGTATAAATAATATTAGACTTTTGCATTCGTCTTCGGGCGAACATGAAAACGAACACGAAGAGTGCGGTTTCGCGTTCGTTCCGAAGACATGCCGAAGAGAAGACAGCGGCGGTAAAACGTAGGCGAAGACGAAGACACACACCACGAAGATCTTCGTGATTGTCTTCGTCTTCGTCTACCTTTCTCCCCCCCTTCTAACTTAGCTTGTCTTCACAGCATCGCGGCAGAACACGGAAGTGGAAATCCGCAGGTTCGCCGTCACGGGTTACAGGGCAGTGCGAATAAGCAATTGGTTGCTTATTCAATTGGTTGATGCCAGAGGAAGACCCTGCAGGTGACCAATAGGCTCACTCGCACGGCCTTTGTAACCCCTGACAGCGAACCTATGGATTTCCTCTCCCGTTAACCCCTTCGATGCTGCGTTAACTAACACAGCATCGAAGGGGTTAACGGGAGCGGAAATCCATAGGTTAAAGGGCCGTGCAAGCGACCAATAGGCTCACTCGCACGGCCCCCTAACCCTTTAAAAAAAAAGTTAACCCCTAATGAAAAAGTTAACCCCAATGCTGCAACTTACCCGGCAGATCCCACTGGTCTCCCTGTTCTATCAGTTAATAAATGATAGAAACAGGGAGACCAGTGGGATCTGCTGGACAAGTTACGACATTGAGGTTTTAAAAGTCTGCATGAGCGACTCTGTTGGTCGCTCGTGCAGACTTTTAAAACCCCAATGCTGCAACTTACCCTGCCGATGCCACTGGTCTCCCTCCCTGTTCGATTAGTTAAATGTCCGTACGAGCGACTTTATTGGTCACTTGTACGGACATTTAATTAATTGAACAGGGAGGGAGACCAGATTTAGATTGTATGCCCATCACAATATGTAGCTGTTGGTATAATCGTTATTGTGCAGAAGGTGAGTTCGACAGATCTATAATCATCATCATTTATTAGCTTACACATTCAGTTTTTTTCATTCCTTGGACCATTGTACGAACTGGAGCGAATATCTTGGAAACTTCAAATTGTACAACAATAGGTATGCTAACGGTACTCAGAAGATGGTAATACAAACCATTACCCTTTATAGTTAAGCAATTGGAATGTAAACACATACTTATAGTAATCAAGTTACAGTTGCTGCATTAGCAAGACAGAATCGTGTCTTGCTGATGCAGGCCAAATGATACGAGATGTGTCATTGAATAAAGTGTAGTTGCCAACTGTCCCATTTTATTCACCAAGGACAGTCCTGGGATTTGGGGAGCTTGTCACGGTACTTTTAGTTTCCCATGGCATATTCCTTGAAATCACCAGTAACTAGTGTAAGGACAGGGACGCGCTAAGGTGCGTACAAGGGATGCAATTGCACCCAGGTGCCACAAAAGTCTGGGGTGCCAAAACCTAGAGTTCCCGCTGCTGGAGGAACAGCAACAGTTGATGAGATCATGGATCTCCTTCTAACTATCTCATAATTTTAGGACCTTTGCTTACGTGTTATCTAGCACTGTGTGATGCCAAGCGCCAGGATATGATGTCATATGATTACTGAAACTGCATGCACCGTAATGGAGCACTGAAGCAGATGTTTAAAGAAACCGACCTAGCACTCCTACCACATGATTGAAGAGGGGAAAAAGGAGAGAGAAAGGTAAGAGAGGGGGTAGATGATAATGAGAAAATGGAGAAATACAAAAATAGATAGGAATAGATAAAGAATAGGAGAGATAAAGAGAAAAAAGAGAGATAACGAAATAGAGGAGGGGTCATAAGAAAGTGGTGAGAGTCTTTTTTGTATTTTGAGTGTGTGTGTGTGTATTAGGGCAAGTGTGCCTAAGGGCTAGTATGTTTGTGTGTAAGGGCAAGTGTGAATGTACATGTGTATGTATACATGTATGGACAGGCATTTGTAAGGGCATTGTATGTGTGTGTGTATTGTGACACACTATTAATGTTTTGGACCTAAAGGCACTAGAATGATTGACTAACACACATTTAACCCAAAGGTAATATTTAATATTTTTTTACATTTATTTATTTTTAAATTCAAGCTTCCTTCAAGATACTATGCTGCAAGTCTATCTATCGCATACCAAGGATTGTTCCTATCTTTAGGGCAGTAGGTGTGAGTAATTGATAGCTGTTCTGCAAAGTGTCCCTGGAAATGTATTGCCCAAACATTGAATTTGAGCTAAAACTAAATATTTTGCAACCAATCTTTCTTTAATGAAGACTGTCAAGTTTGAAAGATACAGAATCTTCCTTAACACATATCTTTTGATGTTTGTTCATTTTTGCATCATAGAATGAGCTCAAAGGGTTAATTAAATTTTAATGAATTTTCTGGTACTTTGAAAAAAGTTGTGAACTTAGATGAGATCAATCACTTTCTTGGACTGCCTGAACTTCAAAGAAAACGTTCTGCAAAAAAAAAAAAAAAAAAGAAAGAAATCCCTTCCATTCAGCCATGAATACATAAGTAAATATTTCCTCATTAATGCTTTCAACATATAACTTTAATACTTCCATTGGAAGCATTCTGCTCCAAATAAACGACTTCAACTTGATGAAAAGATAACATCCCATTAGTAATTTGTATTATTCTGTGAAAAGTCATATGTGAGAACAACTCTATTTTTTTAATTTTATTCTTTCTATACACATTTATAGTTAAGATTACACGGTCACTGGTTGTACAGTATGTTAAGTAAGCTAGCACTTATTTAATGGTATGTTATCAAAATACCTGGGAACTCTCAAGGTTTTGCTCAGAGAGGTAAAATGCCACTTCTCTGGGTAACAGGAGCGACGTTGCGGCAAGGCCCACTCTCTGCCTACTTACCCTCCACTGACGTCAGCGGGACCACCAACTGACATGAATGAGATTGCCCAATGACATTAGCGGGACTTCCTACCCAGATGCATAAACAATGCAGAATATAATAAGAATAATACTTGGGCTGAAATATGTCTTCTTTGTTAACTAACACCTCATATGTTGGCAGCACTCACCACCACCACCCTTACGAAAAATCACTGCCGTTTTTTTATGAAGTAATACTGGAGTTTTTTGGACATGAAAAAAGTGCAATACTGCACTTTTACTGTTTGTATATTTTTTATAGTTCTGGCCTCTTCCTTAGTACTCCTCAAATGGAATAAGGCAAATGGAACTGGCAATGTTTTGATGTATGCAATAAATTATGGAGTAAAGAAACCATTAAATGAATTGCCAAGCTCATACTTTTAGAGCAAATTAAGCAGTTGGAAATGCTGTCTTTTTATTTAGGTTTAGGTTTGTCCAAAGTATACCTTAATGTGTAAAAATATCTATGAATGACATGTCATTTTGATTGCATGATTATGCGTGTGATTACCTTTAAGGTAGGATCTGCAATCTAAGTTTTAGAATTAATATTGCAAGTTCCTTGCTTTGCAATAGATGATTGTTATTATAACCAGAAAAAAGTATGGCTTTAACTGGTGATTCTATACATCTGAAGTTAAGAAAATGTGGCCATATTTCTTGCACTCACCTCCATGCCATTGTTCTCTCTGCTGAGTGATATGATGTTAAATCCTGATACTTTGTCTCTTAAAAATAAATAGCACCAACACAGCATGCTAGGGAAGGCTGCATTGATTAGTGTTCTCCCCAGCTACCCCATTAAGTAAGCAGTACACTAGGGTGCCTAAATACCATATAGGGCTGTCACCCAGCACGGACCTGCTGGCCTGGGATAGAGTACGTCACTGACAAAGTAGATACTAGTTTTAAAGTTAATGATGTTGTAAGTAAGAATTTTGTATAATATTAGACTTTTGCACATAGACCAAAAGCAATTCGGACACATTTTTTTGTTTTGTTTTTGGGCCATCTTCGGACAGAGAATTTTGTTTCCTCCCCTTTTGGTTCAAATGAAATTCTAATAGCTTTTTCAGTTAGGAAACGGAATTAATTGTCGCTCACACTCTCTGTCAATGTTTCCCTACCTTCTGGCCCAACCCCTTCCATGTCCCTGTCACCTTTTTTAACAGCTCTGTGTCTTGCCTTTTCTTTGCTTCTTATGTATTATTTCTAACTAGTCAATTTCTCCCCGCTATCTGCTGCGTTGTCCAGGCCCCCTGCAAAAGTCTATGGAGGCTTGCATGGAGATCACAGTGGGAACAGTGCAGGGGCAGGAGAGTGAGAAACCAATAAAAAAGTGGTATGATTGTATAGAGAGAGAGAGACAGAGACAGAGAGAGAGAGCACAGGGGGTTGCAATAGAAACAATAGAAAATGTACCATTTTACCATATACGTGTATGCTATATAATGTGGCATACTAAATTGTACAAAATAAAATTCCTACAATTTATTTCTGGTTAATGAATATTAATAATCCCTTTTTTCTTTCTATAATTTAAGACATATCAAGAATAGCACATGACCCTGACCTTTATGATCAGCAAGATGAATGATGGCAGAACAGAAATATAATTTAAATTTTTCCTCAAAGTTACCTTTTCTTCTACGTAGTTAAACATAAATAATTCTTTCAGTTTTTTGGAATGCTTCCAGCGTACATCCTTGTGATGTGTCTCTGTACATTTGATCTAAGGTCTGGTTTTAGGACTGATCTTTTGGCAAGATATGAAACCTCCTGGCATTGATGTAAATTCCTTATTATGCAAATGCTTATGAATATATCATCTCCTTTTCTGTATGTGTATGTGTAAAGATTCACAGAGATATAGAATTTGTTTACCATCAATACTATTAATATTACCAATTATCAAAAGCAATAATGCAGTTACATAAAGATGGTGGTATAAAAAAAAGAATACATATTAATCCAGTATTGAGCTAAATCTAGCTCATGCAGAGCAATTAGGCCCAGTTAATGATGTTTATATTTATATGCAAATGTATCCACAAGTAATAAGATATTTAGGAGAAGCTTCATGTAAATACTTGTGGGAGATCTAAGCATCCCATCTGTCTCAACCAAATTTCTTTCATTATCTCTATATGTCATCTGTTTTTATTCCATGAACTTTCTGTTTGTAAATCCCCTAATTAATTCATCATGTAATTTTTAAAAAAAACATATCTCTTTTTCCATTTCTTAACTAAATGATGTTGGCCATTTGAGTGTAATTAAATATGTTAATGTTAATTGTTTATAAAATATGAATCAATGTATAATAGTGATTATTATTAATTTTATTTTCGCATACTTTAATATATTTTTGGCACTATGTCTTACATTATTATAAAATGACCTTTGCTTTTGAAAATAATTTCCTAAAAGCTTGGAGACATATAGATTTTGCTGATTTGCATCACTACTGTTCTATTGTTCTAGACTTTTATTCCACTGCTTAAATGGAAGGTGAGTTACCTGGGCAACTTAAGAAAGGGTAAACCAATATTCTCATTTTACCTGCTATTTGTATCTTTTATTGTATCCAAGCCAAAGTGAATAGAACTTGACTTAAACATGTGATTTCATTGTATCACTTTGTCCCTTTACCTTGTATTAATGTAAAACATTACCTGTATTTGAAAAATCAAAACCTTTTATTTGTTAAGGGCTGAGCTAAATAGTGACAGATAATTATTCTTTCCATATCTATATCCAGCATTTTGTAGATGTATGAATAAACAGTTGTAAACATTTTTATAGCAAATATAATCTTGTCTTGGGGCCATTTTATTATGTTGGTTGGTAATATTAGAAAATATCATAGCTACATTAAAAGCATGTGCACAAAGCCGCTTTTTTAAATAATAGTCCTTGATGTTGATATTTAGCAACATAATTTAAAGATAAGCAGCAGACACTCTACCATATCCCATTTTCAATCTCATCTTATTTTTGCAGTACATCTGGCAATGTATGCTCCTTGTGACCTTTGCTGCATGTTGTAAACTATACTACTAACTTCAATCTAGCAAACCTTTTTATTAAAGTTTTTGAATTTAATACACTGCGGTGCTTTCAAGTACAGTCAGGAGAGACCATTAAAAAGTTTCCACTGACTTATCCATTATCTTCTAAAGGGTGTTTAAACTATAGTAATCTTTAGCTACCATATGTGTCTAGGGGATTGGATTAATAATACATTCCCTTTTCATATTCTCTTGCTTGGCGATTATTTACTAAATTCTATACTTTTACAAAACAATACAGAATTTTAATATTGGTACAAGTGAAAATATTACTATGCATTACAACATATTACTATGACTTAATGAAAAACAAAAGCTATGAGATTTAGTATATTTATATTACTTATATATTTATTCTTTGATCACATAGTAAACCAATAGGTTTAGTATGTGATAACACTTTAAAGACTTAAATTAGGGAAAAGCGTGGCTAATACGGTATATGGTAAAACTGAAAAAAAATCTACTTCTTGGGTTCGGAAAACTCCAGAGACTAAACATTTCAAATTATTGTTACAAATATACCATCTAGAAGGAGAAATCAGTTGAAACCACAGCCTATATATATATATATATATTATATTATATATACATACACACACCAATACGGAAGAAATAAAATGTGGTCACCCTAGGTAAAGGTGGCATACATGTCCTCTAACAGGCCTTTATAACCTTTTTCCGTATCTGTCAGTGTGAAATGATTACCTTCTATCATATTTAAAGGTCTCACTATTATAAGTTTCCAGTGAACCCCTGTTAGTCTGTCACATGTTCTTGTCACTCATGTTTCAATTATACTTAATGTGAATAGATATTTAGAATAAATTTAAGCTTGGTACTGAGTATATAGGCAAAGCACCAAAGCATTTGGGTACCAGTGTAGGCAAACTGTAGGCAAGAATTACAGACTGCCAAGGGTAGCTGGGTTTGGTATTTTAAATGGGTGGTTGGTTAACGGAGCAGTTAGTCAGACAAGCCAGGAAAATTTCAGTAACACATCAACCTGAAACAGAGCAGTCAGGAAAGCCAAGGATCAAATGTCATGAATGAGAGTCCCACAGAAGAACGCTCTATTACAGAATCACAAAAGGGAACCTTGTATGCTCTGCCTCCTCGTGTGTCTCATGGGCGTACCTCCTGACGCTCATCACCAGCTCCCCTCCTTTAATCCTCGCTAGGACCTCATAACTTGCAGCAAAAAGGTGAGAACAAGCCGATTGGGACTGACTGGAAGCAAGCTGGCTGTCTGTGATGGGTCAGGTGATGTAAGATTACTCTCTCCCTGAGGGATAGCCAGAGGCCAAAGCTTTCCAGGTTTGTCTGTATGATTTGCATTACATTTCTGAAGCAGAGCAAGAGCATGCAAATCACTGGAAGGTGCCCATGACCTTTCTTCTGGACCATATCCCTTTCAATACAATAGGTAATGAGTGGCATTCCTGACTTTTTTGAAATCCAGAATAGCATGAGCATTATATTCCAGGTGACAGTCTACCCTGAAAGGCTTGGGTCTTGAGTTATTTTTGTAAATTTGTGACAAGTAAGAGGTTTGAGCAAGAAAATGTGAAATACTTGAGGGGTATGAAGGGGAAAAGGGACAAGTAATTTATTAGGGAAGGAAGGATTATAGGTTCAATAGAGGTTTTCTCATTTTGTTCAGAGACAAATTGCCTAGATTTATTTTTAAATCTAAAAATTCTGGGTGATACAAAATAAGAAAATTGAATATAGACAGAAACAATAACCAATAACCATGCTCTAGCTTTAATCTTTTAGCTTTGCTGAGATACTTCAAGTTTTTATGGTTCATAAGAATGTTAAGAGGGTTTCTTTCCCGCCTCTAACAAACGTTGGCATTCTTGCAGTGCTAAAATGATGCCCAACAGTACACGATTACCCATATTATACTTGCATTTACAAGGCACATGGATGCAGTTTGCCACAAAAATATCTTTGTTGGGACAAGACTGCCCTTACACCAATCCCAGAGGCATCAACCTCAACCATGGAGGGCTTGGAAACATCTGGATGGGCTAAGACCAGAGCTGTAACAAAATATTGTTAGAGGAGACTGAAGGCCTAAACCACTTCTTCTGACCAATTTCTATAATCCGTTCCTTTGTTGGTCATGGCACAATGAAGTGGGGCTACAATCTAGCAAAACTTTCTAATTAATTTATGATAACAAACACAACTCCTAGCAACTGTTGGAGGGGTTTGAGGGCCTGAGGCAAAGGTAATTCTGATTCATTTCAAATGCGTACGTGGATATGATGTAGAAATTCAAGATTTTAAGAATGAATTGGAATATAGTCGAAGTAGACTATTATAAACTGTAGGGTAATGTCACGAAATATAACAGCTGGTGTGTTGCACAGACCAAAGCGCATATTGAAGGCACATTTCTATTTATCTCCTGCTTGTTTATGCTGTAAAATGGTTGGGATCCTTGAAATCAATGCTGGTTATAATCCCCCAAGTAGAAATGACCTACAAGGGCCTTGGGCCTTGTAAAAGCTCAGAGGAATCCACAACCATGTTGGAATGGCCGAGGAGGTGATAATGTCCCATATGCCTTCACTGTAAGCACTCACTGCAGTTCTTCTGAGATGCCGAACAAGTTAATGGGGACATGCCAAAGGTCGGCTCATGATGAGGGTAGTCGGGCAAACTAGGAACTGTGTATTAATAAATCAACCAGGAGCAGAATCATTAAGCAGCAAGACAAGCTAAGGGTCTCATATCACATATCATAGTTTCATAGTTTCTGTATCACAGAATCAGAATAGGGTACCTGAGGACTGCAGTCCGGATTTTTAAATCTAGCACAGTGTACGCTCCACCTCCTGTGTGCATCACGTATAGGCTTCCAGATATGCATCACCAGTGTGCCCCCTTCAGTCCTCTGTGGCAAAGACCACGCAACCTGCAGCGAACAGGTCAATACTGGCCGCTCTCAGAAACTCCTGCAATGAAGGTTCAGGGCACATCTTCTACCTCGATACTCCTCGGTGGAAAGAATGTCACTGGAAGCAACACCTTTTTTGTGGACGTTCACGGGAGGTTATCTTCGGGCAAAATCGAGGAGCTTCTGGTGATGTCACTGGAAGCTCTGCAATTTTTGCGAAACTTCACTGGGAAGTCATGTCCTTGAAATGCAGATGAAGAAAGAAGAACAAGAAGATGCAAGCTATGGAAAAAGATGCATAAGTAGAAGTGGTCGACAGAAGTGGAAGTGGTCGACAGAGATGGTGGGGAGCATGAGAGAATGAATGAGAGTTTAAGCAAATGAGCCCACAAAATTACACTGGAAATTCTGAGCTTTTTGCTACGGTTTCATTTATTTTGTGTTGGTGAGTTAACTCATTTTCATTTATTTCGTACAAATTGACAAAATATGCAAATGTTACATTTGCAATTCGTACATATCCAACTGCACAAGTCTAGAATTAAGTCTAGATAGGAGATTAGGAAGTCCAATAGTCTACCCTTGATTAGTTACTAAAGGTTACTGTTTTGTTATTTGGTTAAATCTTTGTTTTATTTCTTGGATGCACTTTTTATTTTATGCTGATGTAATGTACAACTATCCAAAAAATGACTTACCTGATGAAAATGCTGCAGATTCTGTGAGTACTAATGTGTGTTGACTTGATTGAATTTGAATTTTTTTTTACTTTTGTCTAACTTGTGCATGTTTATTGCTCCAAAACTACATTTTAGCTAATGTGCATGCTCTCCCAGTTTAGTGAATGAACCCCACTGAGTTGAATTCACAATGCAATTTTTCCTCCTCACTCAACTGTAATAAAATCATGCAAAATATTTACAGCATTAATAAATCAATGTGTACTACATTCCTATACACACTGTGACTTTTTATTTTCAACCAGCAATATAGAAATTGAATTGAAAGTAATTACAGACAATCTTTTTTACATGAAATAGAATATCTAAAACATTATCTTCATGAATCCTCTGAGATTACTGCCTGACACATCCTTTCACTATAAAAAGCAATCTTTTCTGTCAAGATAATAAACATAATAGCAAAATGAGCAAATTGAGTCACATAGGAATTGTACAATGAGAAAACGTCAAACCACATGCCATTCATATTATTACATTGTAATGTAAGTGATGTACAGATGATTATACAGTAAAGCTCACCAATAGCTATGTCATACACTAGCTAAACATCAAGACTGTTACAAATGACTCAGCATTACTCAGTATTTAAGGTTACTATATAACTGTTAATCATGTTAGGAAAATAAACCAGCATTGGCCTAAAATCACCATCTTTCCAATATAAGTTTGGGCAAGCCTCATATAGAGGGTCTCAGACAGGTTCTTCAAGAGACCACCTACCATCTTATTCCTCCCCCACTTCAGCACACCTGCCTCCCCTTTATTTCAGCACCTCTTCTATTACTTCTGTCATTCTCTGGCCCACATTTTTTCTGTTACAGGTAGGGTATTTCTGGGAATATAAAAGAGGTAAAACTACACAACCGTTAAGGGGAATGTAAATGTTAATATTTTTGGTGTGCAGAAATGAGAAGATATGGATCAGGCAAATTAATATGCATAAGAAGAAGATGCTGAAAATCAATTTGTCAGTGGCGGAACTTCCGGGGTCGCAGGGGTCACGACTGCGACCCGGACCAGTAGTTCTGTCAGCCAGGGGGGCCCAAGGGGTGCCGAGCGGTCGTTTTCACCCTATGGGAGGCACTAGGATGTGCATGAGGAGTATGCATTTCAGGGATTAAGAGGTAGGGAAAGCAGGGCAAACAAGGGGGGAGTGTCCTGGGGTGTTTTTTAAACTGGCATTCACATACACTGGCATATCCTGCAGGAGAGTGTATGCAAGTTTTTTCAGTTTAATGACTAGGCCCTAATGACTTACAAAAACACAAAACTCCACAAAAACAGGCAATCAGTGGATGACTGTGTGGTTCAGACAAAGTCACACTAGAAAGAAGGTCCTGTTTTTTTCTGAGGAATATTGATTGACTTTGAGACAATGCATTAGAAAAGCAGTAAGGAATCTAAGACAGTGAAAATGTTGTTCCTTGTCTAAATGTTTTGCTTAAGTACTATCTTCTGTTTGTACCAGTATGTCTTAACCTGCATTAATGTGATTGCCCATGTTTCAATTTGTCTATTTATTTTATCCCCTTCAGTCCCAGGAGTATTTAGTACCTCAAAGCCCGGGGCAATTTTGTCATTTTTGTGGTATGTCGGTTCAGCGACTATTCTCCTTTTCTGCGAATAATGTACCCATGTAAACTATATATTGTTTTTTCAAGGAGAGATAGAACTTTCTTTTGATACCATAGTTAGATGATTAGCTACAAGTTAGGATGATAAATTTAGTAAAAACTAGTGAAAATGAGAAAAAAAACCTACTTTTTTATATATATTTTCCCTCTGAATCCTCACAAAATTAGGTAAAGTGATGGAAAATCCTCTCCAACTTTATCAGTTCAGGTGTCCTGATTTCAGAAATACTTAATTTACATAGAATTTCCATACTTTCCCATTACTTATAGGGAGCGTACTATTAGGTGTACATTATTCGTAGAATTTTTACATTTACTACAGGTATGAAGGGATTGCAACTCTAATTTTAAACAAATAAACCAAAAATACCCACAAAAGTATATCTTTCTGTAAAGCAGACAACCCAGACTATCGTATCAGGGGTATTTAGGCACTCCTCACACAGCTATTTGGCCACCAATCATGATCAAAGGTGGCCGCAGAAATTATTTCCTGCACTTTTTTCGCCAACACTTATGTATTGCTTAGATTTTTTTGCAAAAGATATGTGTTACGGCAGAGAAATCCAGCCAAAATTGTTTAGCTACATCTCCTGATTACAGAGATACAACACATCCTTAGTTTTTTTCTTTTTTTCTTTCTTCAGGGCCATAGCCATCCATTACATATAGTACCCTATAGGGTTATACTTAGTGTTAGGGCAATGGGATGTAAGGGTTTTTTTCTTTTTTTTTAAATTATCTTTTTTATATTTCATTTTTTGTATATTTTTTTGTATTTTTTTTTAGGTATGGTTAGAGGTCTGCTTAGGGACCTCTTAAACATGTTATTAATGACAGTGATGTCACAACGACATCACTTAGCTCACTTTGTTTTTTTCCGTATTATTATTTATTGTATTATTTTAGTGATTTTTTTTCATTTACTTTTTTAAATCACTAACATTTTTTTGTATTTTTTTTGCTGATTTGTCTTTCAGCATGGGAGAAGAGTGTGAAACATGGTTTCTAACTTTCCTCCTTGCGATCCACCTGCACCGATCACACTGTGATCTCTATGGAAGTCCCCCAGACTTGAGCATTCTGTACAGTACCGGAGAACGTATCTCCAGAAGGCTATAGATACTTTGGGGAAAGTTAAGAGAAGGGCTACTAAAATGGTTCATGGATTACAGGATAAATCTTACCAGGAAAGGTTAAAGAATCATAAAATATATAGCCTGTAAGAACGACGCAGCATTTAAATATTTAATGGTGCTTAACATGATAAAGAGAGTTTATTTAAATGGAGAAATACCACCACAACAAGAGGACATGGTCTTAAGCTAGAGGGGCAAAAGTTTAAAAGTACTCTTTGGGCCCCCAACTTCACCATGTAACAAGTCACTCACTTCCCACAGTTCCAGCTTTGCCCCCAAACAGTGGGGCTTAGTGGTCTGGCATGAGGAGACTGAGGCAGACTCAGCTTCGGCTTCGAGAGGAAATTACCATGTGGCTGGAGGTGAAAGACTGGAGAGCTTGCTTGATTAGAGTCCATATTAGACAGATGCAAGTAAAAGCAAACAGTAATCAGACTGCTCAGTAATGGTTTGAGAGACTGAAATACTTGACTTTCCTGCCATATATTGTTTCATTATCCCACACATGAAATGCAGATTTTAAAATGAAGTTAGTAAGATATGACTGTCTATTTCCAAATGAAAATTAACATGAAGCACTGACTATCCCTGTGCTAACTACTTAATTTGTTGAAATAAGAGTCATTGAGCAAATAGGGTTTGCTAGAGTATCTCTTCATTATCTCTTTATTATAAAACTAATATCAATACTTGTCATGGGCTTAAAACAGTTCTGAGTTTTAGAAAAATTCAAACCACATGGCAAAAATGTAATCTATAACAAAAATATCTATATCTAAATTATATCTTACTATTTTATAAAAAAATATTTACATTACATATAGAATTTTTTATTTCATAACCAATAATATCATGCCAACAGTCACACCACACAAGAAAATAAATGTGATTAAATTAATAAAATATTTTTTAGTGAGGCAATAAACTGTTAATAAAATAGAAAAAGGTGTTGCGCTTGTGTTGATTTTCAGTTTTCTTTCGTTGTATCAGTGTCACGTATCAATATATAGAAAAAGAGAAAAACAAACAAAAAATCATAGTGCTTTCCGCAAAATATGTGAAAATCAAAATAAAATCTTGATATGGTATTCCACTCACGTGAGAATGAGCAATGAGTTTGCTCTGACTTATTGGAGTATGTAGCGAGAAAAAAGCCGGCTTCGTTCCTGCCAAACGAATTGCTTTGAAGATACCCTCCTCGAAGGTTTACGTCGCCACACAGCCGTAGTCCGCACACAGCCGTAGTCTGCACACAGCCGCAGTCCGGATTTGGTTGGTATATGGACAAGGAGGCAGAGAGATGAATTGTAAATATATAATTTAATGTTTAAAAGAATATATAGCGTGCTTTTAAAAAAGCAGTCTATAACGCTTCTAAGTCTCAGCGTTCCTTTTCAGGGTAAACGTTTTTCAGATTTAGCGCGATGACGGTGGTCCAACACGCAAACGCGTTTCACCCAATAGGGCTTCCTCAGTGACGTGTTGGTTAGTTCTCTCCTCCCTCCTTAAATACTTAATCTCCTGTGTGGCTCGTTAATTGTCTCTTGTTACTTTGTATATGATTTCAATTAGTTCTCTATGACGTGTCAATTGACTCTTGTTACATTGTATCAGATGTCAATTGACTCTCTAAAGTGCATTTTTTTAACCCTTATTCTATTACAACCGGTAGCAATAGTGTATACTGCATTCATATGTTCCAATATGTATTTAAATAAACAATTGCAACTACATCCATGCATTAACACAAAAAATATATATATATATATAAAAATATCTAAAAATGTATAAAATCTATATAATATTAAATTTTATTTTAACTATCAATATAAAAAATATATTCGAAAGATTATCAGGATATATAGAAATTCATTCAAAAATACATCTTTACTTTAAGACCTCTATTTCACAATTTATACTATATACCCCTAAAAATAAATATAAATATAAAATATAAAATCCCATAAAAATAAATATAAATGTTATATATTTTAGTGCAAATGCATAGATACAATTTATACATATTCATAGTAGATATCCATATGAAATATAAAATATAAAATTACATATACATAAAGAAGATGCATTATTCTTCTAATAATTTAACTCCTAACGAGACTCTTGCTTTGAAAGGCTTTAGAGCTAACAAGACTGTAGTGATAAAACCAGCAGATAAGGGAGGAGGCTTAGTTCTGATGGATAGACATCAATATATTGATGAATGTCATAGACAACTGAATGACCCCCTTGTCTATAAAAAACTCAAAAGCAACCCTATTAATGATATGAAAAAGAGCTATACTTATTTACTGGATCTGGGAAAGCAACAGGGCATTTTAAATAAAAAGGAATATCAATTTTTAAATATATTATATCCACGTACACCGACTTTTTTTTATATATTGCCAAAAATTCACAAAAAAATCTTACTAACCCCCTGGTCGACCAATAGTTTTCGGGCATTGGATCTCTCTCTGCTAATTTATCCCAATATGTTGATATATGTTACTTAAAACAAAATCGTATTTAAAAGACTCTACGAGTCTTATACATTTATTGAAGGATATCCAGTGGACAGAAAAATACATATTAGTAACATGTGATGTTTCCTCTCTTTATACTAACATCAACCATGAGAGAGGCTGTAAAGCAGTGGAATTCTTTTTGAATCAGGATATTTCTATCCCCAAAATACAAATCAACTTCATTATTTCAGCAATTAAATGGATACTACAAAATAATTATTTTATTTTTGAAGATACTTTTTTTCTACAACAACAAGGTACAGCGATGGGCACTCGCTTCGCTCCCAGCTATGCGAATTTATTCATGGCACATTGGGAAGAATCTTTTGTTTTTTCGCCACATAACTGGGAGACGAAGCTGATTGCCTATCGTCGCTATATTGATGATATGTTTTTTATTTGGTCTGGTACTATAGAAGAACTTAATTTGTTCTTCTCTTATCTTAACAACAATGATTGGGGTATTAAATTAACCATGGAACAAAGTGCCCAAGAAATTGCCTTTTTAGATCTTTTAATTTATGTAGATAATTTACAACTTTATACCAAAACATATTTTAAACAAGTAGATGTTAACAGTTACGTTCTATTCAGCAGTGGACACTATAATCCCTGGTTAAAAGGAGTCCCGAAAGGGGAACTAATAAGAGTAAAACGAAATTGTACGAAGGAGGAAGTATTTAAACAACAGGCTAATAAAATTAAAAATGATTTTTTACAAAAAGGGTACCCACAAGAATTATTAAATAAGACTCTGATGGAAGTCTCAAAAATTGAACAAAAAGATTTACTACAACCTAGAACAACAAAAAGAACAATCAATAATCAAGAGGATATACCTTTAGTCTTAAATTTTGATAAATGTCACTATGAAATGAAAAAAATAATTAAACGTCATTGGCCCCTTTTATTAAAAGATGATGATTTACAAAGAATACTTCCAATTAACCCCAGAATTGTATTCAGAGGGGCACCTAATTTGAGCCGTGATCTGACCTCCAGTTTTACTAGACCACTAAAAAATAACCCAAATGAACATTTTTTAAATAGACATAAAGGTTTTTTTAAATGTGGTTATTGCACTACATGTCGAGACACTAAATCTAAGAGTAACGACACAATAACAAACTTTACATCGAGTGTTACAAATAAACAGTATACAATAAGACACTTAATAACATGTCATACTAAGGGAGTCATATATTTATTGCAATGCCCATGTGGCTTGCAATATATAGGCAGAACGATTCGCCCGTTACACAAAAGAATAGATGAACATGTCAGAGGAATAAAACTGAAGAAAACTAATCATCCTGTATCAATACATTTTTCTAAATATCATAATAGTGATCCGAAATATCTGACATATATAGGAATTGAAACCGTTCAAAAAGACTGGAGAGGGGGGGATTATGTGAAAAAAATAGGTCAGACAGAGATGAAATGGGTCTTTGACCTCAAGACTCTAAAACCAAAAGGTCTAAACCAAGATTTCGATTTATTTAACTTTCTGGATTAGAATATCTGCTGACATTTAATGTGTTTGATATAATATGTATATTT
>VKOC01000003.1:6719989-6771626 GCA_009364415.1 Spea multiplicata | reverse complement strand
AAAAAAGTTTTATCAGTAAATGTTAATTCATGTAAACTATTTTTTTTAATAAAAGCTATGATTGAGAAAAATATTTTGTTTTTAATTCCTTTTATTTTCCAACCTGCCCCCCAGTTATGCACATCTGCCCCCAGGCTTGTCACTCTGCCCCAGAAATGCCTTATACCACCTATATGCCACTGTGCCCCATGATATGCCTTTTAACCTTCTAAATGCCACTGTGCCCCATGATATGTGTTTTGACCCCCTATGTGCCACTCTGCCTCCAGACATGCCTTATACCCCTATATGCCACTCTGACATTTAGGGGTTAAAAGGCATATTATGGGGCAGAGTGGCATATAGGGAGGTATTAGGCATTTCAGGAGGCAGAGTGGTGTATAGTGGGTTAAAAGGCATTTCTGGAGGCAGAGTGGCATTAAGGGGGTTAAAAGGCATTTCATAGAGCACTCTGCCTACAGAAATGCCTTATGCACCCCCATTTAACACCCCCCCAAAAAAAACCCCGGTGCTTCTGACTCCCGGTGTATTGCCCGGACAGCGTGTAGATTTCCTCTGCGGCCCGGAAGGAGGTGCGGTTAGAAGCGGGGGTTGCCTGCGTCCATCGCGCAGACCTTCCCCGGCTGTCGGCTAGAATTCCCCGGTGAGGGGAACTCTTGATCTCTGAAAGCCGGGGAAGGTCTGCGCGATGGACGCAGACAACCCCCGCTGCTAACCACACCTCCTTCCGGCCGCAGAGGAAATCTACACGCTACCCGGACAACACACCGGGAGTCAGAAGCACCGGGTTTTTTTGGGGGGGGAGTGTTAAATGGGGGTGCATAAGGCATTTCTGTAGGCAGAGTGCTCTATGAAATGCCTTTTGAGAAAAAAGAAGCAAAGAGCAGACCTAAAGTCCAGGAATAGAAGCACAGAGCACAAGGAAATCCAGGAATGGATTGTAACGAAAAAGGGAAAACCAGAGATATGCAGCTACGCAGCCTAGATGGGGCATGACAGTCCCTTCCTCAGACATTAATAAAGCTAAAACAGAATTTTCTAAATACAAAAGCACAGTTCAGTTAACAAAAAGGTAAAATAAAAATTTCCTCAGCAGTAGATTAGGTGGACTAATAGCGATCTAATATATAGATACAGTACAGTCAGAGCATCTTACATCAGTTTACTCCCTGGTTAGAAGGGCCATAAAACCATTTATTATGATGGGGTCAGGTGAGGAAACCAGTATGCAGGGATAGGGGACAGGTATCAGGACGAGAGCAGTCGGGTAGCAACCAAGGTCTGGCAACAGGTATCAAGTTAAGCGTAGTCAGGTAGGCAAGCAAGGTTCGTTAACAGGTATCAAGTAGAGAGTAATCAGCAAGGAAAAGGTAACACAGGGAGCTCAACCCTTAAAACAACCGAGCACTGAATAAGTGTCAGTGCTCGGCTTTTAAATGTGCCGCTTCCCCAGACCCCGCCCCCTGCCGTGCCGGTGTCCAATAGACATTCCGGCGTCTCCACAGGGGAATGAGAGAGGAAGGGGGGCGTGGCGTGCAGCACCATGCACGTCCTTCTCTCTGTGACAGTTCGTTACTACGGGGCCGTGACACCATTTAATATATGCCATATCCATGAAAGTGTCAAATGTTAGCAGGAATAATTTGTAAGGTTGTATGGGGGATCTGAATTTGCTATCTCCATTGATGCCAGTAAGTAGGGCATTTAACTGGCACCAGTACTAAGAGCTTCACATCCTGTATTCTGTCCAGGTTGACAGAAATGCTCTCCAACAGGTGTATCTATTTTTTTCTGCTTGATAGTATGTCTGTGGGAATTAAACAGTTTGTGTAGTGCTTGGCCTGTTTCCCCATATAAATAGTATTATGGTTGAGAGGACCACATGAGAAAAAAAAAGGCTCAAGGCCTGTGTTAAGCTTAGTAATACTCACGCTGTTTTAACAAAACCGCCATTTCCACTAACCAAGGTTGAAACACAAGGGACAACTGTGCTGGAAGCTATTAAATGCCCACAAAGCTGTGCAGTATTAGAATGTGAGGAGTATTGGTAATAGGAGGTTAAATGTTTTCTGCATCTTGGTGATAAAAGTCTGATGCCTAGGAGGATATATGCTTCCTTAGAAGATCCTGTAATATATATGGTAGAGGGTACAGGTCAAATTAAACAGCCAAATTAGTTGGGAAACTGGACCATAAGTGTAGACTAGATGCCAACCTCAGGGCAAAGAGTGTCTGCTTAACATTACTGAAAACCCACCCATGTCATACATATTAACATTATGTAGATTAAACATGTTGCCCTCCCCTAAGCACAGAGGAGGAGGGGAACTGTGGTTGTAGCCAGGGCCGGCCCTACAATGGAGCCGAATGGGGCAATTGCGTCGGCGGGGGGGGGTCAGCATTTTAAACTTCGCCCCAGGCGGCATTAAGTCTTGGGCCGGCCCTGGTTGTAGCTTGTATTTCAGGCAAGTGAAAACAATGTAATTGCATTTTATCATGTTGTGAGTAAATGTATATATCAGGGTGTTGCTGTAGATGTTGGCTATTTAGATTTTGTAAAAGCATTTGACACTGTTCGACACATATCGGTCTTGGAGACAATGCCTATGTTTGGATTAGAAATTGGCAGGGTGGTTAAAGATAAATTCTCAAGCTGGACAACTATGGTAAGTGGGTGCCTCAGGGTTCTGTCTTAGGTCCAGTTCTCTTTAACTTATTTATTAATGATCTTGCAATAGTTATTGGAAGTCACATGTCTGTGCTTGCTGATGACACAAAATTCGGTAAGGTTATAAAGTCTGACCAGGATGTAGCTTCTCATCAGAATGTTGGATAAATTAGGAGACTTAGCAGATGAGATTCAACAAAAATAAGCATGCAACTTACACTCTAAAGGGCATTGCATTGGGAAAATCAGAAAATGAGAAGGACTTGGATATAATTGTAGACCATAGACTTAGAAACAAAGTGCAGTGCCAGCTAGTGGTTGCAAAAGCCAGTAAGGTATGCATAAAGAGGAGATGAAAAATAAATGTGACCTCTGTATAAAGCAATGGTGAGGCCTCACCTTGAATATGCAGTGCAATTTTGGGCACCAGTTTTTAAGATTGATGTTATAGAGCTGGAGAAGTGCAGAGGCGGGCTACAAAGTTTAAAAGAGAGGTCTAAGAGGCGATCTGATCATTCAGGTCAGTACTGACAGCTCTCTAGTGATCTATTCACCAAGAGGTCTCAACAAAAGACACAGGGTCATCAGTTGAAACTTGAGGAAAAGAGATTTCAGCATCAGCATAGGAAAGGGTTCTTCACAGTAAGAACAATAAGAATATGGAATTCTCTGCCTAAGGATGTTGTGTTATGTAACTTGATGCTTTTCTGGTTAACCATAACATAACGGGCTACAACTGTTAAAAAGACAGCAGTATAAGCAGTTGATCAAGGGAGTAATCTGATTACTTTTTTTTTTGCTTGTTGTGGCATAAATGGTAATTTCCCCAAGTAGGGTTTTTTTTGCCTTCTTTTGGATCAACTTTAGAACTTTAGAAGTGGGTATGTGTGAAAGGTTTAACTTGATGGACCGAAGTCTTTTTTCAACATACTATACTATATTATACTATACTATACTAATATTTGGTATGAGAAGTGCTACATTTTTTAAATAATGTATATAATTTGTATTCTTTTCTGAGGCTCTCTGGGAACATTAAACGGTACCTTTAATTTTGGACTTAAAACATCAGTTTTGCTTCTTTCTTTCAAAATGGCAAGTTATTAAGGGGAGATCTTATTTAAGTAATTCACCAAAAGCTATACACTGACATTGCAACATTAGACAGCTGTGTATTTAGCACAGAGAAATGAAGAGGAAAAATTGGCCCTTGTTATAATCAGGGTCGTCTTATAATTGAGCATATACGGTAATTATCACTCAAAATCTCAAGACATTTACAAATCAGGAATCTGCGTCTACAGTGACATCATTGTGGTAATGCATGTGGTACATTAGGGCATACCATGCATCACATAACAAGATGCAATGGTAAAAAAAAATCCAAACCAAATAGTACCATCGAATTCAAATGCTTTTGCAGTAGCAATATATAAATCATGGTACAAGTATCTAAATAGTACAACTATTTTAATATACCATCATGTATCCAGCATTATTTGTTATCCTAAAAATAAGAGAAGCATAGTAAAAGTGAAAATACAATTTTAGTTAGGGACATTTCATTTTGAAATATTTTCTGTTACAAAAATAACATTTTTTACCTTTCCTTTTAAACTTACCCCAAAATGTTTTAATTTGCTCTATTTTGGCTACATTTAAAGTTTATCCTCTTTGTTTTCCTGAAATGTTAATTTTTGCTCGTTTTTAGCAAATAAGTTATCACCTTGATTAAACTTGTTTTCAATATTTCTGTTAAAGATTGTTATTAATATAAAAGAGAAAGATAATGAGCAGATATGGATTATACTGAAATGTGTTTCTTATACTACTGACTACATGTCAATACATGGATAAAGCCTGCCATCTCAACTTACTGCTTGTGGGCTGGCAAAAGAATTTGTTGTTTTTCTCGCATTACTCAGGTAAAATACAGGAGATGCAAATACACGCAACTTAAAAAAGTTAGTTACATAGAGTTGCGAGTTAACTTGCTAGTCCCTACCTAACCCCCACCCCTATGTTCCCCTGGGAAACTGGGAATAGGTCCATCTAGTCCAGGGGTGTCCAACCTGCGGCCCTCCAGCTGCTGCAGGACTACATCTCCCATAATGCTCTTTCAGCTAAGGGGTTGGCTGAGGAGGGTGGGAGATGTATTCCTGCAGCAGCTGAAGGGGTGCAGGTTGGACGCCCCTGATCTAGTCACTAATACTGCCCCAAAGTTGAAAGCCTGTATTGACTTCAATTGGCTAAAAAGACTAATAGAGCTTCTATCACTAAAATATAAGAATACTGTCAGGACCGTCAGGACCCGGGTGAGCAGGTCAGCAAGAGACCAGTTGCAGGGGAGATATCAGAGGCCCAGTTTGTACCCCATGATGCATCATTACCAGAAGGAAGGTACAGGCAGGCAAAATGAAACACAACGGACTGAAGTTTTTTATGAACAAGTCTTACAATTAGCGCTATATCTTCACAAAAATTCCCGCGTGGAAAGAGTTAAAATATTGGCATTATAAATGCCCATAAAGTGCCTTTTTAAAGAAAAAAAATGATTTGATGGGGTAAATTGTATTGGCCGGCTTCAAAGATGTCCCAAATATGGGACTTGGGCACAGACTGACCAGATGTCTAAATGGCAAAAAAAAAACCACCTCAAAAAGAGGCAGGCTTTGGTTACTCACTAAGCCTTCATCAGCACTACCTCTCAATATTGATGGCTATGGTAGCATTTGTAAAGGTGGGACAATAATAAAATAGTTATGTTTGTAAACCATTTGTCATTATTTGCTACATATGTCATTTCTCTTTACACTGACTGCAAACGTAAGAGTGCAAGCTGATAGTTCCACTTTAAACAGATTTATTTTTATACTTCTTTACAGTTAAACCACAGTTTAAATCACAAAAGTACAAAATGTAGTACAAGCAATTGCTTATTGTAACCTGGATCAGTACAAAATTGAGATGTGTCATCACAGATGCCAAGATGTTTGAAACGATGAATTATTTGTGTAGATGTGTGTGTGGATGTAGATGTGTTCCAAGATAAACAATGTATGTGTTAAGCAATGTATTTAATAATATTTGTGTTATTTCTTCATGCTTTCTATTTTGTCAAGTGTTTCCATTTTAGTTGTATAGTTCTTAATAACAAGTAACAAGTACTGGATTCAGTATATTTAAATTATTTTATGAAGAGAAGCCTGTTAAAACTGAAAAGCAATTCTACTTTGCTATATAGTAATTTAACATAAAGATTACATTCTTATCCCCACATCTGTTATTACATTCTTATCCCCACAGAAAGATGTTGGTTTTAAAACTATAAAATGTTAAAGATAAGAGCTTCAATTTCATCATTTAATATGTAATATGTTTAATATACGAACAGTGAGTCACAGCACAGAAAAACTAAAGTTTTAGATTTTAGAAAAGCTGACTTTTCTAAAATGAGAATATGTGTAGAGGAGTCACTATCAGACTGGCGCCATTTAAGTTTAAATAACAGAAAACTGTGTTAGACTGGTCAGTAAGAGTAAATTAAAGAAACCACTGTGGTACTCTGTAGAAGTGGGCAAAATCGTAAGAAACAAGGTTAGCCTTTAGTTGGCCAAAAATACCCAAAGTGAGGAAGATAGACAGATCTATAACATTAGGCAGAAAGAAGCAAAGCAAGTTATAAGAGCTGCCAAATCACATGCTAAAGAAAGAATTGTCCTGTCAGTAAAAAATGAAGATAAAACATTTTTTATATATATAAATGAGAATATAAAAACAGAAAAAACTTTCACTGATCACCTGAATCAAAATCAGATGAATATATAAAAAGGTATCCTACACGTTCTGCAACTCCCAGGGAAAACACGCCTCACAAATGTTCATAGAGAATATACATCAAAAATGAGGCGCAAGAACATGTGGAAAAAATAACAATGATGGTGTAGTAAATAAGCACACTATTGATATGTGATAGTGTGAAATACACTCACAAAGATAGCAGTAAGGGATGCTCATCAAAAAAGACCATAAAGAATTGGTTTCTTCTTGAGATCTGAAATATATGCAAATAACCCTTAATGGTGCAGTATCTTTTGTACCAATTAATTGGTAAAAGTAAAAAACTTACAAAAATGGTGACATAACCAAAAGATGTTATGCAAAAACAGGCAATGTGTATAAAAGTCCCGAGTACCGGATAGTGATAAAACGTCCGTAGGTTAGTCACAATCCAGGGTCTCAGTTCAAAGTGAACAATCTCAACACGTTTCGCCGTAAAATAGGAACGGCTTCCTCAGGAGAAAACTTTAAAATCAATGTATATTGCATATATAAATGCAAAAAAGGAAAGTAAAACAAGGATTAGTTAGATTAAAAACAATATAAGGAAGGTGTGTGGTAGAGGAAATAGGTTTAGCTGACTGCATCAATTAATAATTCTGTTCAGTTTTTACAGTAACTACATTACATACAAATGAGGGAAAGAGGCCTTAGGAAAAAAGACTCAAAGAGTCATTTGATACATGTGAGTTTATTGAGGTATTGAAGGTAAAGACAAATAAGTCTTTTACATGGGGCTTAATAGGATACACACCAAGTTTTTAAAATAGCTTGGTGGTGTACTAGCAAAACTGTTAACAAATGTATTTAATTAATTAATAGTAACGGGAGTGGTGCCAGGGGATTGGAAATTAGCGAATGTTGTGCCCATTCACAAAAAAAGGCAGCGGGAGGAGTCTGTCAACTACAGGCCAGTAAGTCTTACATCTGTAGTGTTGAACATCTGAAGTCACATGGGTTTCAAAATAAAAAACATGGGGTTAACTCAAGAAGATCATGCCAAACTAATCGTATTGATTATTTTTGATTGGGTGACTAAAGTAATTGATCAAGGTGGTGCAGTAGACATTGTGTATAATGTATATAGATTATATATTACATAATTATTTATTACATATCTACATACTAGCATAAGCTCTAATAAAAGGAAAATAAGACTGTCTTAAATCTGATTTCTAATAGATTTGTTAATGTATCCTTTTTATCTTTAGTTATCTTAAGACTTAGTTATCTTAAGGTTCAGGTTTTTTTTAATAAATGATTTTTCCCATTAAATTCGTTCTTAACACCATTTCACTGTGATGTCAGAGTTAGAAAATTATATTTTTTCACATGGATAATGCTTTCAAAAGTTGTATAATGAAATAGCTTTCAAAACTATATTTCAATCATCTTTTTTTCATATAAAAAAACTAAAAAGGACAGTTTAAATTCTTCCCTTTGTAAGGAATGAATGAGAACAGAATGCTTTTTCTCAGTTTTAGCATTTAAAAGAGGTGGTCTGAATGATTTAGTTTGGATTCTGCCTCCAAATAAGACTGTGTGTGCAGAAGGTCAGTCTATGAGAAGGATTATTCAGTATTAATGCCATCTTCATTTTGACTTCCGTCATGGAAGGCTGAGCATTGACTGTTAAACCTATGACCCATGGAGTTGATCACACAGATGCACACTAAGCTAGGAAATATGAATCTTAATACTATCTATATTTAATCCACATTGGACTTATTGGACGCTGATGATTCAACAATATTGTTGAAAGATAGGCTCTAAAATTTAGATACAAAATACACAAAAACTGTCTGCACTTCTTACCCTAATAAATTTGGCATAAAATATATAAACATAATATAAATGAGAGGTTTTAGTTATATGCATTGGCCAAAGCATAATTAAGCTCACTCACCACATCAAGGCACACTCTCAATAGGGTGAGAACCTACTCTCCCCTCCTACATAGTGGGCACACAAAGCATTTTATACTGCTACCAAAACCTTATTAATGTGTTGGGAGGTGCAATTAAGCCTCCTCCCAATTAACCCCTGAACAATAAGCTGCAACCAGACTGATCATGAGCAACCTCAAATATCCCGCATGCTTACACCTGTTTGGTAGGCCTTGTATTATACATTTGTATTATTTGAGCCAGAGACCCTATAAAATATAGATGTCAGACATCTAAAGGTCATTTGTAACTGAACAATTTACATATGGTGTATAAATAAATACTGGTTTATTTTTGTAATACCAAAATGAAAACAAATACATAAGAATCAGTTTTCGCCTTATTAGATAGTTATGGATTTATTATTATAAACATTGTTTAAAATACCAAAGAGATAAAAATTCAGAGGAATAAAACACAATAATGTAGGCAGCTAAATAGTTGGTATAAAAATTAAGATTGAAATGAAATCCAGTGAGACCACGAGAGACTGTTGATAACTAAAGTATGGCGCTGAAAATTGAATATACAAAAAAGTATGTGTTTTTATCTCTGGATTTTTATATACTGTAATGTTTTTACATTTTTCTTCAGTATGTCTAAAATATAGTAAAACACTATTTATATTTCCATTTGCACAAGGCAGTTCGAAGAGATATTGATTTTGTTTTAAAGGAGTCTATAAAACAAATGTTGACTATATAATGTATCCTGAGAGAATACTTTATGCACTAAAGCCACGAAACATACAGTGCCCTATTTATCTGCACCTTTGCATTACCTATGACAAAGATGCAGGAAAGAAAAACTGTGTGTTTGACCCATGTAATGAGTATAACATGTTCTGTGACATATACATGTGTTTTATTGTGTCGGTCCTTAATTCCATTTCTCCTGCAGGCTGTAGTGGCGGAACAACTAGCTCTACCCATGCCAAGCCCTGCCCACAGCAAACCTCGCTCACATCCAGTCTTGCCCTCAATAAACCCAGGGTATATCTTATTATAGCCTATTACACAATGTGACATTTTTTATATTCGGATTCCTACAAACTTTTTTTCAACGAAAACTGCCTGTTTCATGCATTTGTAGGAATCTAACGAAAAGGACTGAGATCCCCGAAGAAACAAATGAAAACAAATTGCAAAAGTGCCAAAATTTCATTAGGATTCGTCCGTTGGTTGCCACATGTAACTGCTGCCTTTACAAGCATATATATATATATATATCTTACATATTGCTCTTAATTGATAAATAATTACTGTTGACAAAACTAGGCATAATCATATGTGCTGTATAATACATAATATTGAGGAAATTCAGTCCTGCTCCAAGGGGTTGCAAGTGCCTGTCAGTACCGCAGTCGGTCTTGTGGATGGATGTCTCTGTCTACCAGTGGCTGGCCTGTCCTGCCTTGTTCCCTGCCCCTGCTCATCAATGCCCTACCTTACTCTGAGGAATCAATTTGTATTTTTATTTCCATGGGTGGTCATTCTAATAGCTTGATGTGTCTGCCAGTGGCTGGCCTTTCAGTCCTGTTCCCTGGCCCTGCGCCTCAATGCTCTTCCTTACTGTGGGGAATCAATTATTATTTTTTCTAATATGTGGGGGATCAGTCTTGTAGTTAGATGTGACCGGATGTGGCTGGGTGTGGCCTTACCTGGCCTGAACTCTGCCCTGTGCTCAATGCCCTTCTTTACTCTGGTGGATCAATTATTGTTTCTAATATGAGGGGGGGGGGTTCAGTCTGTCAGCCAGTGCCTGCTCTGCCTTTGCAGCTCAATTTCCTTTCTTACCATGTACAGTGGGGCTGGATATGTGCTAGTGTCATTTAAGGGATTAAGCTGAAAGCAAGAATGATAGTATGTAATAATATTAACAAATTGCTATGACAAGTGAGATGCAGTCGGTCATATATCTGGGCTCAAATGCACGTGAATGATCACAGATACAAGATTGCAGTCATACACTGAAATATTTGGGCTCCTCATATTACTGTATAATTTAGTTCACTTATCTCTTGCTGTCTGTCTGCCCTAACTCATCTTTCAACGGCTTACCTTATAAATGGTCATCCTAATGGAACAGCTTGCAAGAATATGATGTCATATCTTCAGGGCAGATTCTAGATCAGTTCTTGCCCCACATTCTTTTACATAAATTGCAATATTTTTTTTAAAGTTTAGTAGAACAAAGCAGTAAAGAAGCTGTACAGAGTAGAGCAAATATTTTGTATGTAGGGGCACGATGAGTATACAGGGTGCATCACAGCCAGGCACACGAAAATATTGCTCTTTCCTCCATTCTGTACAGCTTCTTTACGGCACAGTTCTCTGCACCCTGCATGTTCCTCTTACACCATCTTTGTACGCTAATACAAACAGTTTAACTGACTCATCTTAGTCTAACACTGTAAACTAACAGATGCTCACACTGAACACTGACACTTCATACACACACTCATTCTAACCCTGTACAATTATATACACACACATTTAATCTAACTATGTACACAGTGAACCCACACACATTCATTCTAACACACATTTAATCTAATCCTTTACTGTGTCATTCCATCCACTATCATAACTCTTTACACATAACCAGCCTATACAGTCATGGGAAAAAGAAAGTACATCCTCCTTGAATTCCATGATTGTATATATCGGGGAATAACAGAGGCGTATCTACTGAAAATAGTGCCTATGGCAAGCACTGAAATTGCGCCCCTGTCCAAATATCTAAAACCTATTTATTGGACCCAGCTGCCGATAGCAGGTATAGATCAACACATTAACACACAAACCCAGCTTTGCATGTATAGATGATCTTGTGATTTCAGCACTGAAGGTATATATATATATATAATATACTATAGTATATATATATATCAAAATAAAAAACAGAATCAGACATACAATCCTGTATTTGCAGATATACAATAATATATGAAATGTAGCATTGCAGGTATACATCAAATAAATACATGGAAACAGCATTGGCAGGTATTAATCAACTGAATATGACATAAAAACCCTGTACTTGCAGGTATACATAATTAATTGTATGGAAACATAGCATAGCAGATATGGATCTACACTGCCACACTGCCCACATACAACCTGACCAGCCCCAGATTACACACATAAGATTTGTCATCTTTGTCCCCAAATAACCCAGCACAAGTCAACCTTGTCCCCAAACAGTCCGGCCTGTGCCATCTTTGTCCCATATACACCCTGCCTGTGCCATCTTGGTCCCCAAGGCTCAAAGATCCTGTGCCATTTTTGCCCTTCCACAACTATACATCTATGATACACAGTCACTCACTAATTCACACTTTCATTCAGACAATTCATCCACACATTAACCACTGGTCTCCCTGTTTATTTTATTGTTCGTTCGTACGGACATTTAACTGATAGAACAGGGAGGCCAGTGGGATCTGCAGGGTAAGTTACAGCACCAGGAGTCTAAAAGTCTGTACGAGCGACCAAAAGAGTCGCTCGTACAGACTTTTAAAACCCCAATGCGGCAACCAATGGCAGTTGCTCGTACGGACATTTAAACTCCTGGCGCCAGAGCTGTTGCGGTACGCGTTAACCCTGTGTTAACTCCTTAACCGGAAAAAACAAAGAAAAATCGAACACGAAGAATGTCCACGAATATTTGCCGAAGAGAAGTTAGGAACAGGCGAATATTCGCGGAATACGAAGATTTTTTTTTTTCATGAAGACGAGCACGAAGACGAACACGAAGGTGCCCCCTGGTGCCCAAGTCTAATAACTACATCAAAAAAGAAAATGTCTGCAAGTGTATTCATAAACATTATTTTCAGTGGTACATTTTAAGAAAACTGCAATTTCTTTCAAATGAAAGTTAAGAATAATTAAGATACAGAGAGAATTCCCCGGTGTGGGTTACTCTGACCACTGACAGCAGCAGAAGGTCTGCACGATGGATGCAGACAACCCCGCTGCTAACCGCACCTCCTTCCGGGTGCTGCGGAAGTTATCTACGCACCGGGGACTCAGAAGCACCGGTAAGTTGGGGGGGGGAACATGAGGATCCAGGTCCCCTGCAGCGTTGCGAGGGACCTGGATCTTAGTCTCATTGTCAGACCTATTTGAGGTCTGATTATAAGACGACCCCGATTATAAGACAAGGGGTATTTTTCAGAGCATTTACTCTGAAAAAAACCTTGTCTTATAATCGAGCAAATATGGTATATACCGTTTTTATCCTTGTATAACACGCACTAATTTCCCAAAACTTTGGGGCTGCAATCGTAGCCGCGTTTTATACACCGATATGCGTGGTCTGGCACTCAGTGTATCAGAGCAAAGCACTGGCGGACACACCAGACTCTGCGGGTGATGTCACTGGCATACGTGTAGTAATGATTACATGTAGTAATGATTCAGAGCAAAGCGCCAGCACTTTGCTCTGACACACTGAGGCCGGACCACAGTTATGATCAAAAGTTTGAATACCCTTGGAGCATTGAACCATTTTTAAAGAAAACATGAGTTAGCAGGCAAAACACATTTATGTCTTATGGGATTCATATTCACCTGTAGGTTATAAAAGAATGGCACAAAAAAAACAAAATATGACAACAAAGAAAAAAATGAAATGACCCCTGTTTAAACGAATCACACTTTAGTTCTCAATAACATGCTGCATTTATTGTGCCATCAATTTTCACAAGATTACCTTACCTTTAGAGCTTACACCTCCCCCAACACATCACATACTACATTACGCTTATTTATAAAGCGCCAGCAGATTCTGCAGCGCTGTCCGCCGCCATGCTTCGCTGTAGGCCTTGTTGACCCCTTTGTAAATATAGCACTTATGGTTGTGACCATAAAGCTCAATTTTGTTCTTGTAACTCCAAATTACAGTGTACCAGAAGCTTCTTTCTGTCAACTCAACCATGCAGCTCATTTTTGTTCAAGTATCATCTTATTGTGCTCCTTGTTGGTGGGTCACTGATGTTTTGAGGATGTGTAAGCTCTAAAGGCACAGGGAATCTTGTGAAAATTGAATGCAGCATTTTGTCAGAAAACACTGGCAGACAATTTGCATTCTTCCTCAGGAAAGCTGTGCATGGGATGCTCTAGTACAACAATGATCCTAAGCACAAGGGCAAGTTGACCCTCCAGTGGTTACAGCAGAAAAAAGGTGAAGGTTCTGGAGTGGCTATTACAGTCTTCTGACCTGAATATCATTGAGCCACTCTGGGGAAATCTCAAATGTGTGGTTCATACAAGACAAACAAAGACTTTGCATGACCTGGAGGCATTTTGCCACGATGAATGGGCAGATATATCAGCTGCAAGAATTTGGGGCGTTATAGAAAGCTATTACAAAAGACTACACACTGTATGGGTGGATGGATGTGCTAGAAAGTGGACACAGAGTTGGATATTGGTGGGAGGAGGGAACACTATTATATTTTTGCCCAGGGCCCACCAGAGCATTGAATAGGCCCTGCCTCCAGTAACCTTCAAGTGACATCTACAGTAAGGGAATGCCTAATCACACATGATTAATCAGCAGGACACTCTGTTCTCTCTTGAGGTGGCAAGGAGATGCCCCTGCTGCTGCTATGAATAATGTAGGACTTACAGACATGTCCTAAATTTAACCTTACCACATCTTTTGACGCCTTACCTGTAGGTTCATAGGGTAACTTAGGGCTTAAACAAAAGAATGCAGAAATTGTTTAAAAAAATGCAGGGGGGAAAATGGCCAAACCTCTGGCATTCAAGTGGTTAAATCATGCTCTCTTGGTTCTAGTACTCCTTTTAAATCTAGTAGATATACTCCTGTGACATAGTTGACTATGTCTACTTTCACTTTTCCTTTTCATAGTGCAGATAATAGAATTAGCATTTTTTGGACTGATATCTTTGCATCAAACTATATTTCTTGAAGTTACTACAGGAGCATTTAATGCATTAGCACTAAGATTACATTTATAACAATCTGTAAATGCATGGGAAAATATAAGTTTCTGCTTATATATGTTCCTGTATATAAAAACTGTTTTTGTATAATACATAAACACAGGATTTCATTTATACAATAGTTCATAGAAAACACAGAATGTGTAATTTAAGATCTTGGCATTTAAAATCTACTTATTTTATTTTTTGCCAGCACAAAAGAGCAATATATATAGCTATGTTCTGCTTTGCTGAACCAATTCAAAATGGCATTCTGCCTCACTCCAATGGATTTCTGGAGGTAGGAATTGATTGGTGAACGTCTTCCATGATACATTTGAAATACTTATCTGAAGTTCAATTGTCAGGTGTCGGCCAGCTTTCATTAGAAAGCAGTGGAGAGAGGTAAGCCTGTCAGAAAGATATCATCTCTAAGATATGGCTTCTTTTGATTTTTATGGCCAGTACTGAATTTTGAGATATTGGAAAGCAACGGGCTTTATTTAAAAAGAGAAATATTTTAACAATAAAAATATTACTTATTTGAACTAGAAATGATAAGCTCTATTTCAACTATTTCATGATTTAACACAAAGCATTGATATTGTAAAATAAATAATGAAAGGACCAGGCTTATAATGTATGGAACCTAGTGACAATTAATAGTATTCAAAAAAGCAAACAAATTAAAGTATGTACATTGCTTAAGTTATATTTTTATTGATCACACCCATAAATATTGCACACTGCTTTTCGTATAGTGGTATTACACATGCAGTTGCCATCTGCGATGAAAACAATGAAATATAAAGATAAAATGATTTGGTGTTACACATGTGAACATGATTTTTTAAGCTACTAGACAGGTGTTGATACAGAGTTGGCATAACATGATTACAAACTAAGTCATAACGCAATACCAAACTAAAATGATCTTGGTGTAAACTTTGCCATACTGTTTCTGTGTAAACACTAGTTAGACCACATCTGGAGTTTTCAGGGTTTTTTATAGCCCATTAATTTATTTGATAGAATCATTCATAGAATCATACAACTATTTCACCATGTAGCAGAATGTAGCAGGTCAATGTGAAAAACATTTATGCTGTTATTATTAATATATGTCATATTACCAAATATACTTTTAATTGTTTCTGTTTTTTAACCCCTTAACGACAAGACTTTTTTCTTTCTCGTAGTACATTTTCGGACAAAGGCTCTTTTAAAATTTTTCTTACTTGCTGTTTAGCTGTAATCTTCTTCTTTCTCATTTTGTGTACCCACACACATTATATATTGCAATTTACCCCATCAAACCATATATTTTTGAAAACTAGACACCTCTAGGTATTCCAAATGCTGGTATTTTAACCCCTTTCCACTCACTAATTCTGCCACCAACCTATGTCAAACTTTGTAGTGGTAAAACATTTTGTATTTCTTCCTCACACATGTATTTCAGGTATGAATTTACCGCTCCTGGTATATCTCACTGCCAAACACCCCAATATGTGTTCAGCAACATCTCCTGAGCGCAGTGATACCCCACATGCATGAGTTTGTTAGTTTGTTTGGGGATCCCTTTTTTGAGAGGTGTGCATTTTTTAAATTGGAATTTTGACATGTTAAAAATTCTGCCCACACATCCTATTTCGAGGTATCTTTGAAGCCGGTCAATGCAATTTACTCCATCAAGCCATATATTTTTGAAAACTAGACACCCCAAGGTATTTCAAATGCTATTTTAACCCTTTCCATGCACTAATTTTACCACAAGCCTTTGTCAAACTTTATGGTTGTAAATCTTTTTTTTTTTCCCCCCCACACACATTGTACTTCATGTATGAATTTACCGCTCCTGGTATATGTCCCTGCCACACAACACCCCAGTATGTGTTCAGCAACATCTCCTGAGTGGTACCCCACATGCTCCACTCCAGTGATGCCCCACATTTTTCTACTTGGAACTTTAACATCTGGTCCTACTGCCCTCATGTCCTAATTGGGCCATATTTGAAGCCGGCTAATCAAATTTACCCATCAAACCATACCTAGACAGGGTGTCGGTATTTGAACCCTTCCCATGCACTAATTTTATCACCAGCCTTTGTCAAATTTGTGTATACTTAGAAAAAATGAGTTCAAAACAAGCCCTTCAAAAATAAAATATATATCTTTATTATACAAAAATATAAAAACACATACAGCACTCAAATATTAAACAAGAAGATCTCTTAGAAACAAATCCGAGCATATGAAGGTACTAAAGTTGCATATGTAAAGTAGCCTGTATGCACTGTCAATAATGTAAATAGCAATAAGGCGTTGATGCCTCAATTACTCTCTATGGAGCAAACGGGGCAACACAATAACCTTTATCCATTATAACACACCATCACAATCTAACTTATATCGTGCGTAAATTCGTATTAAGTTCACATATATACATGGACCTTCTGAAAAGTATTACTATAAAGTGCTACACTGCTTAACCATTCTGTAAATATGACCTCCACTTCCAGTACGCCGTTTCGGTTCTCATTTCTTTAGGAGGTGATAGTTTAAAACTGGAACTCTTTTAAAACTGGTGTCCGCCACCATACAGTATAGGGCGGACGTTGGCCTGTCATTGGGGTTAAGCATAAAATCCACAGACACAAAGTGTCACTTTAACATAACATGGGAGACATAGAAGTAGCTTCTATATTTGTACTGTATTGCGAAAGAGTGACCAGATTAATATTTTGCTGGCACTGATTCTAATCAGCCTACAGTTCTGCAGGCATTTTAGAAATCAATTATTTTTGTTCTTGGAATTTAGGTTGCAAATCATGTTTTTTTCTGTATATGTAGGAGGCTTTCCTTTACTATATCATAATGAATGATTTGGTGGTTTTTGCCCAAATGGTGATAAAATGTTGAATTTTTATTTTTAAACTATATTTAGTTATTTTGGTGCATTAGGTAAACTTTATACATTGTATTATATTGGACCTGTGTACAACTGACATTAATTAAAGTGACAATCTCTTGTCTATACACCAATCATTAGTAGATAAGCTCAAGTTTAGTGCATATTCTTTTCAATTTGTTTGGTATTTAATATAGCACCACCTGTATCTATGGGAAAGTGAATACAATATACAATAAAACAACAAGTTACAGTAGAAGTAGATGGTAATGTTCAAAGGGTGTGTGATATAGGACATAGGTATATATCACTCGCTTTATAGCCCATTACCTTGAATCTTTGTATCAACTCTTGGACCTTTTCCTCAAAGGAATAAGTGAGGAGAGTGAGCACTGAGCCTGGCTGCTTCTCTCTCTGCCCATCACAAGCCATAGTGGATCACTTACTTTTTTTTTTTTTTACAAATTCAAAACTATACCATGGAATATCTCAAACTCTGCTGGACAATTAAGGAATAAAAGAAAAAAGGGGTAAATATAAGAAAAAGGTCAAAGATTAAAACACATAAAGGATGCCTCCTAAAAAAGAAAAAATTAACTCACTTTATTCACCAAAATCAAATAATTCATCTCAGAAGATCTCCTCTATAGAATCTATAACAATTGAATCACTCCGCAGGAAAGTCTGATCTTAAATATGAAAGACCTATACAAAGGACCAGAAATGATATCTAAAAATAATGAACTAAAAAAAGAAATTTCACAAATTATGATTATCTTTGCCTCACAGTCTGATATACTAAACTCTCCAAGACCCAAAATCAGGAATTAAAAACATTTTTTTTTCAAATTAGAGCTAGAAGATTGGTCTAGAGAGAGAATGTAAAATGTTATTATTTCTTTTTGCATAACCTATATTTACTTCTGTCAGGGTGTAAATTGTAAGAAGATGTATGTCAACATGGACCCTGCAGGGATTGGTCAGAAGGTGTTGGCTTGTGAAGCCCAGACTGAAAGCTTCAACCATCAAATGGATAAGTTCTCTCAGGCTTTCTAGACTTGCACACACTGATCCTTCACATGGTCATCCCCCTGCTATGGTACCCTCACCTCTGCACCCGGTGCTTAAGCAGTCTAAGCTGCTATTGCCTCCTCCTTGGTACGGGAATGATCCATCTGCATGCACGGGATTCCTCAACCAGAGCTCCCTCCACTTCAAGATGTTTCCTCACCTATTTCTGTTCGACAGAGCCAAAGAGGCTCCTGACTGACTGACAGAGAACTGGCCTCTCCACGTTGGGAACATAACGCATACATTGAGAAGAATTGCAATGACTTTGTCACTGCTTTCAAGCAAGTGTTTAATATGCCAGGCCGCAGCCATACTGCTTCTTCTAACCTCTTTTCACTTCAAATTCACGAGAAATTGGTGACCTGAGACTGACCAGGAGCAACATAACATTGCTAAGAATATTCTGATTTATCTGGAACGATTGACTGTTGCACCTTTAGCCAGCCACTATAACTGTTGAAACAGTTCCTCTCTGCCTACCTATGGGTGTTCTTTATAAAGAGACTATCACGTTCAATGTTATTACCTCTACATCAACTCCCGTGGTCATAGGCTACACCTGGCTTTTTCAGCATAACCCTGCTATCAATTAGTCTTTCAGGGACCGCTTAGCATTGTACATTCTGTATACCTGATCACTTTTGCACTAAATTGATAGCCTCAATTAACTGTGGGGCTTTACTTCAGCAATACCGGGACTTCTCGGATGTCTTCAGCAAAAAAATAAAAGGGTATGACTCCCTCCACACCGCGCATATAATTGTCCAGGCACTATCCTACCTCATGAAAGTGTCCATCTTTTATTCCCTGCAGAAAGTGAGGCTGTAGACCAATACCTCCAGGAGAACCATCAAAAGGGTTTTATTTGTCCCTCCACGTCGCCTGCAGGAGCCAGACTTTTTTTTCATTATCAAAAAGGATGTGGGATTCAGACCCTGCATCCACTAGAGGGGACTTAATTGCATCGCTATTAATAACACCTACCCCATTCCTCTGATTTCTGAACTGTTTGATAGACTCAAAGGATCCAAGAGATCTAAATAAGACCTATGAGGTCCTGCCCTTTTATACGTATAAAATTTTATACGTATTTGACAGTATGATGAATAGAAGCTTTTACCACCTGTTCAGGCCACTACGAGTATACCGTTAAGCCATTCGAACTGTGCAATGCCCCTGCAGGGAGGACTATTTACAGCAGTTCGTTATTGTTTACCTTGACGAAATTTTGATTAATTCCCCAGACGTATCTTCCCATTGGGAACATGTGCATAAGTTGCTACTTCGATTGAGAGAAAACAAAGTTTATGCCAATTTAGAAAAATGTGAGTTTCAAGTATCCAGAGTATCTTTCCTTGGGTATGTTATCAGCAGCACAGGCTTTGAAATGGACACTGCTAAGCTCCAAGTTATTCTTCAGTGGCCTCAACAGCATGGTCTAAAATCCATTCAAGGGCTTTGCCAATTATTATAGGCGATTTATCAGACTTTTCCAAGGTGGTGGCTCCCATGACCGCACTCACCAAAAAGTGCGGAGGCCGACTGTCACCATTTGCCTCCTGAAGCCATTAGACAAATTAAAAAAGCTTTTTGCTTCAATTCCAGTTCTGATTAATCCGGACCTGTCACGACCAGCGTAATAGTTGCATTACAAGGCCTTTTTCTATTATTGTGTAGATGAGAATGTCTCGTACTGTCAGCATTTTGGATTAAATTTGAGTCAATGAAGTCAGGTTATTTTCCTACAGTATAGCATTTTAATGCATGGTTTGTTACACAAATCCCATCCAACTATTTCAATGATATTATCCTCTGGGACAAATCTCCAAGCCATAGATGTTTTCACTTTTTATTTGTATGTTTATTAGTGAAATAGATAATTATAGTTTTTTTTGTAAAGGTCAGAAACTAACAATTATTCTTTATCAAAGCTGTTTCCTTTGAATGAAAATGGGATTATAAGATTTATAAATCTTCCTGCATCTTCCAGTTTACCCATGTGGTCAAAAGGAAAATTAAAAAGGGTGGAGTCTTGGCCAATTTCACTGTAGTTCACAAAATAAGATGCGCAGGGGTTTCCTAGTCAGAAATGGTCATCTTATTTTGTGAACTACAGTGAAATGTGAAGGGACTAAATTAACGTGATTGAGTATCATGTAATGATTGAGTGGAAGCAGTGAATGAATGGATTGTTGTTTTTTACAATAAAAGATATGACATGAGCTGGAATTGGTTAATACTGGAACTGGTATTGTCATTACTGTGCATTGATGCTTAAATTGGCAGCTATTAATATCTAAGGTTTAAATAATTCCCCATATAAGAGACATCCATAAACATATTCATATTTGTTTTGCAATAAAGATACATTGGAATCAGACAGGTCCTAAATATCAGAAATACAAAAAAGTACCCAATAATGTATTAAAAACTCAGCTAATTTACCAATTAAAAAAGGGGGTGTTGCAATATTGATTAGTGAAAAAATAATTTATATATATTTACTGGATAGTGTCCTGTAAAGAACTGTATATAGTATTGATTTGTAAACTCAAAGATTCAATATATACATAACAGTTGTGCTCCATTTGTTTTTTCTGCTCAGTTTTTGAACAAGTTACGTTTAAAATATAAAAAATTATTCCTCATAGTATTCTACATGTGAGGTTACTTAATTAAAATGAGCTTTCAAAATAAAACTAAGAAATGTTTACGACTTTCTTATTTATATATAAATTTAGTGAAATTAGAAAGACCTAATAGTTTGAATCCAACCATACAAGTAGCTAAAGAAATTAATGCAATTCAAACAAAAGTTAAATCACAATTTTCAGAAAGATCAAAAAAGTGATACTACAGTAACTGCAGGCGGCTCTCAATTAACCAATAAATTAATACAGAAGAATAGTAGTAATAGAAAAGGAAAACTAGTCCCTACCTTCCCCTAACTCATATTGGCTATTCTTTTAGAGTTTACTACAATTCTCCATATAATTTACCAGAAATAAAAATAAAAAACAAATGAAATATCCAATTATTACATTCTTGCATAACCTTAATTTACCGAAATGTTCAGATAGTTTAAAATGGTTAAATTAACCTATATAATTAAATTAAAGAAAAGAAACAATACAAAGCTCCCTGTCCTGATGGATTTTTCTCTATTTTGTAACTGATTATCTCCTCACTATTACTTCAGAGAGGCTGAGGAGAAGAAACTGCTTCCAACTGAAATGTTACAAAAAACTCTTTCAACAATACTTAAACTCCAAGTTGCACAACTAATTATAGACCAATTTATTTAATAAAGACTTTCTCACAAATCCTAGCTAACAGACTAAAAAAGTTATGACTGAACTCATCCACCCAGAGCAAACAGATTTCATAAAAGGAAGAGCATTTTCAAATCTTATTTAACAGAAGAGTCATTTGGCAGTTTTTATGGTCTCAGATGCAGAGAAGGCCTCACTGGACATTCCTATTTGAAAGTTTAGTATAGACTTGTGCATTTGAATTTGTACAAACTTGTTTTTAAAGAAAATTGACATTTGTATGAATCTCTGAATATGTGGGATGCCCAACAACACTAACACAAATTGCAAAACCGCTGAAATATCGTTAAATCCGTTCATTTGTTTATCTGCTATAGATGAGTCATCTCTCTCTCACACACATTTTCTGGAATAGTTGCCAATAATTACAAAATGTTTTATCTGGAATCATCCAGGCTTAAGCAAGATATGATTAGCATTCTTTGGCAACATTCCCAGAAAATCTGGTTAAGGTTCAAAATGGGTACATGTGTTAAGCATTTACAGCCCAATCAATGTAACAGGTGCTGCATATTAAATATTAGCTCTGTGTGCAACTAATTATAGACCCATTTCTAGAGGGAAAAAACATTTTCTCAAAAATCTTAGATAACTGACTAAAAGAAGTTATGACCGAGAAGGTAGGTGAGGAGGTGGGGGAGGTACAAGACAGGGGGAGGATGCAGGGGCACAGACAGGACTGGGGGACAGTGAGGGAGAGAGAGAGAGAGAGATGTGTATTTGCCCCAAATGTTGTTTCTCTATTAAAAAACCCTTTTTTATTATTAAATAAAAAACCAACACAATATCCTAAAATTTGGGATCCTTGGGTAAATGCAAACCATAGTAATATACACGTGATCTTGCTGTTCCAGATGGCATCCTTTCTCTTCCTTTTATTTCTGTTTTTTATTTATTTTCAAGATTACGCAAATACGTTCTCCAATAATAAAAGAAATGGTTCAATATGCATCGATGATCAACTACTATATAAAGTAAACTAAAATGGAAAAATGATGTTCTCGTAAACCAGTAGGCATGTAAGGGATGCAAATGTTTAAATCAAGATACAATATAATTTTGAATTACTGACAGAATTAAATTTTTGATATTTTTGGATAAATAAAAAAAAACAAATTACAATTTACAATTTTAGTCTACGAAAGACATGTAACAGTGAAATATTTTAAAATATGGTGCACTGAAGAATTGATTACAGTTATCCAATATAAAAAAAAATCTTGTCACCGATGCCAGAACGTGGAAAAAGTTGGTTTGTAATATATTTATTTTTTAGGCTTTTACCACTAGCTTTTTTCCCCCCACTACTACCATAATCATAATCATCATCAGGATGTAATAATATATATTTAAAAATATATTTATTAAATATAAAATAATAATCTAGTGAATGTTGGATATTAATCCAACAGTACTCTTTCAATATATTTCTCAAACTTTCAGAGTCTAATCTACTAAAAGATTAAAGATGGGTAAGTATAGTCCATACTTATACTGCACAAAATATGTTCTACAATATTAATGACCATCTGGCTTCATAACTATTGTAGAATGTATAATGTTTTTAAAACTTGCTTCTCTGCAAATATTGTCAAGAATAAACATTAAAAAGGTTTATGTTGTAGTCCAAGGAAACAGTTTTATTTAATAAAAGATTATTACTTAAAAAATAGCATTCCAATCTGACCAAAATACATAATTTGTGAATATTAGAGTTTTTAAAATCATATAATTGAAAAGAAGAGTATGAAATAGAGATGTGTTGTGAATAAGATTACAAGGGCTGCCATCTTGACTGCAAGCCTACATCTTGGGCCTGCAAGGCTGGTTTATAAACATATGGGTGCACAGCAGGATCTTGCTATTTCGCTTCTGGAAGGTTATAACTATGCACAAGAATGCCAAAAAATAAAAAGTGCATATGTTTCTGAATAGATACAAGGGTTTCACTATTACATAAGAAATTCATAATACAGAACTATGTCTATGCAGACTTCTTTTTTAACCCCTTAAAGACTACAGGTATTTTTTACACTTAAGGACTAAATGGTTTTAGCACAGCTGCTATTGTGTTTTTAAGAATAATTTACCAGTCTATTGTTTAACCACACAAATAATACTTTTTTTCCCTTTGAACTTTGAAACAAATATTAAAAATGCCTTTTCAAAATTGTACCTATAAAAACTGAACATAGCCAGGGCAGGTGGAAAAAACAAGGTTACAACTGGATCAGGTACCTCCACTTTTTTTGTTTTGTTTATTGATACATATTATTGATAAGTATGGGTCTTCACTATGAAATTTTGTTATAGCCAATGCCAGATTAAGGAGGTTTGGGCCTTGAAGCACTTATACTGGAAGGGCCCAATCTCACGATTTCCTGCCCTTCAGCAAAGAAATAGACAGGTTTTTTTTGCCTTTTGTAGTCTATTTTCATTCTGCTTTATTCGTTCTTTTCGTTTATTTTGCAGTATCACTTGATGACGTCTTTCTCCTCACTTTTTTACTCTTTTCCGTTTATCTTGCTTGTTCTCCTTTTACATTTTCCATCTAATTTCTTCTATTCTGTTCTCCAGACCTACAATCATGAAAAATAAAATATACCCTATTTGAATTCTATGGTTTTACAAATCAGGACATCGTAACAATCATCTGTTTCGTAGCAGGTCTAAAACATAAACAACACATGGTATTTTACACAATGTCATGATTTTGTTTTCTAAGAAAAATAAAGCCAAAATGTAGAAGCCATATGTGAAAAACAAATTACACTCTTACTGCTTCCATAGAAATTATGATGCTAAGTAGCAGACAGGTGCTGCTAATCAAATGCCATTGATTATTTGATCATCAGCAAGAGTGACCAAATCTATAAAAGCTAAAGTTTTAGGAGTTTGCTGGCATGGAGCATTCAGGTATGTGTTAACACTATGCAAAGGTTGAAAGATTTAGAGAAGCAAATGTTGCTGCCTATCAATCTGGGAGATGTTATAAAAATTCAAAGTCTATCATTCTACAGTGAGAAAGATTATTCAAAAGTGTAAAACATTGTCAATCTTGACGTTCCACCTTGAAATTCACCCCAAGGTCAGACCATGCACCTGTCCATCCCGGTAATAGCAAGGTGTAGCTAATAAAGCGGCGACTGAGTGTGTGTATATATACAGTGAAGGAATACATTATTTGATCCCCTGCTCTTTGTATGTTTGTCCTCTAACAAAGACATGATCAGTCTATAATTTTAATGGTAGTGAGACACAGAACAACAAAAAATCCAGAATAACGCATTTCAAATAAGTTATAAATTGATTTGCATTTTAATCAGTTAAATAAGTATTTGATCCCCTATCAATCAGCAAGACGTCTGGCTCCCAGGTGTCTTTTATACAGGTAATGAGCTGAGATTAGGAGCAGGAAGACACGTGTCCACAGAAGCAATCAATCAATCAGATTCCAAACTTTCCACCATGGCCAAGACCAAAGAGCTGTCCAAGGATGTCAGGGACAAGATTTCAGACCAACACAAGACCATCGCCAAGCAGCTTGGTGAGAAGGTGACAACAGTTGGTGCAATTATTCGCAAATGGAAGAAATGTCAATGTCAGGGACTGGGTCCATACAGATAACTGTAATGACATAGAGCACCCAAAGATGATGATCAGGAGTTATTGTGCAGTAGCAGAGTTGGACAGGGCATGGTTCAGGGCGACTGCATTCTCCTGGGTGGACATCTAGGGTTGTGCAGCCACATACCAGGGCCCTGACATAGCAGCTAATGTTGTCCAGAACAAAGAAAAACTTGGTGATATTATGCAGGCACCATGGAGCAGGCTTAAGACATAGCACTAGAATAATGTGCAGGCTGCTGCAGGCTGGGAGTAGGGAAGCTAAGCAGAGCAACAGCAGAAACATAGCAAGCAAGGGGGGCAGAGCAAGGAGACCGAGCAAGAAACATAGCCAGACAAGACATACATGATAAGGACACAACAAGGACAGGGAACAAGGAACACAAGGGATGGAGTGAGGAGCCAAGATCCTCAGATGCTTCTCCTTTAAGCAAGCATAGGATATCTTAACTGGGACATGAGGAGAGGAGAGAGGAACCGAAATCCTGAGATGATTCAGGGAAACGTGTGCAAAGGGACATAAAAGACTAACACCCATAAATACAGGACTAGCCTAGGACTATATGATGACCATCGGAGTTTTAGTCACATCTTATGGCCATAATATGCTTAGCCCACCACTACGCCAAAGTACTCCAATATACAGTGGGTCCTGGAGCTAAACCCTGCCTACTGAATTACTGATAAGCTGAAACTAAACATTGAATCTAAATACAAAACCAAGAAGGACATACCTTCTTAGACTGTTGACTAAGACAAATTTAACAAATGGATGGGGCACACCTTATAAAGGAAACAGAGCTGAAGCAAAGATCAGAACTGGAATCAAGGAATCAGAAACACAGAACAGAGCATTTGGAAATCCAGCAATGGATTACAGCAAGGGGGAACTGTAGCAAGACAAGGGAAACTACAGATATGCAGCTCCACAGCCTGGATGAGGCCTGACAGTCAATCTCCCTCGGTCTGGGACTCCATGCAAGATCTCACCTCATGGAGTTTCAATGATCATGAGAAAGGTAAGGAATCAGCTCAGAACTACACGGGAGGATCTTGTCAATGCACATGTACAGGCCTGTCTGAAGTTGGCAATGAAAACAAACAGCAGAAAAAAAACTGAGAAAAATGAATTTCTTGTTCCCAACCTACCTGTCACGTTCTGCCCAGGCTGCGGAGCTGCATTTCTGTCTTGCTTTAGTTTCTCTGTTTTGCTTCGATCCATTCCTGGATTTCCTTTTGCTTTGTTCTGATCTTCCATTCCTTGCTTCTGCTTCAGCTCTTTGCTTCAGCTCTGTTTCCTTTATAAGGTGTGCCCCACCTATGTGTTCTGTTTGTCTCAGTCTTCAGTCTAAAGGTATGTCTCAGTGCTATGTGTTTGGTTTACATGTTTGGTTTGTTTCGCACCACTGTCAGCAGGGATTAGAGTTAGGACCCACCGTCATTGGAGTACTTCGGCGTAGTGGTGGGCTAAGCATACTATGGCCATATGATGTGACGGAATCTCCAATTGTTATCAATCAGTCTTAGGCTAGTTTCTGTATTCATGTTTGTGTGTCTCTTATGTACCTTTGCCTTTTTCCCTTGTATCATCTGAGGATTCTGGTTCCTCTCTCCTTCCCCTGTGTTCCTTGCCTTCTTCCCTGTCTTTTGTTGTTCCCTGTATCATGTATATCTTGTCTAGTAATGTTTATTCCTTGTCTGGTTCACTGTAGTGCCCTGTAACATGTATGTCTTGTCTGGTTATGTTTCGTGCCTGGTCTCCCTGTCCCTTGCTTGTTATGTTTCTGCTATACCCTTTTGCTTAGCTTCCATACTCCCAGCCTGCAGCACCCTGCACGTGATTCAAGTGATATGCTTCATGCCTGCTCCAGGATGCCTGCAGGATATATCTTCACTTCATTCTGGACTTCATCCGCTGCCATGTCAGGGTGCTGGTGTTTGGCTGCACAACCCTAGGTGCTCAACACCTGGGTGAGTGTGGTCACCCTGCAACCAGGCCCTGTCCAAACTCCACTACTGCACTGTGATTCCTGCATACAATTTTCGGGCACGCTGGGTCCTTTCAGTCATCGGCGTGGACCCAGTCCGTGACACTACCCCCAGTTATGCACATCTGAGCCCAGGGTTGCCACTCTGCCCTCCCCAGATATGCCTTATACGCCCTGATATGCCTTATACCCCCTTGATATACCACTGTGCCCTCTGATATGCCTTATCCCCAGATATGCCACTCTGCCCCCCAGATATGCCTTATACCCCAATATGCTACTATGCCCCTGATATGCCTTATACCCCCCGATATGCCTTATACCCCCTATATGCTACTGTGCCCCAGATATGCCGTATACCTTCTGATGTGCCTTATACCCCTATATGCCACTGTTCCCCCTGATATGCCTTATACCCTCTATATGCTACTTTGCTACTGATATGCCTTATACCCCTGAACCGCCATTCTGCCCCCAGACATGCCTTATACCCCTCAATATGCCTTATATTGCCCTGATATATCACTCTGCCCCCCCAGACTTGTACCTGGTGCTCCATACTCCCTGGTTTCTAATGGGGGCAGCTGGTGAACAACAACCTCTGCTGCTACCCGCCACTTTCGCTGGAGTTTCTATGACTGAACACTGGAAGGTCACATCACACCGTTGCTCCGTCATAGAAGCCCTGGCGGGTAGCAGCAAAGGTTATGATGCGCACATAAAACCTCCGCTGCTGTTGGGGGCTTCAATGGTGGAGCACCGGAAGGTCATGTCACGGTGGTGCTCCATCATAGAAGCCCTGGCAGAAGTGGAGGGCAGTAGCAGAGGATGTCTGCACACATCCCACAGACACCCACCGGCTGCCAGAGAGTAGGGTTCCAGGTCCCCTGCAGCGCTGCGGGGGATCTGGATCTTAGTGTTATAGTTTGACCTCTATTTGAGGTCAGATTATAAGATGAGGGGTATTTTTCAGAGCAGCTCTGAAAAAACCCTCATCTTATATTCGATAAAATCGATTCGACTAATCAATTAGTTGTTGCAGCCTTAATAACAATAACAAATAAAGAAATTGCAGACAATAATTTTTTTTTTCTATCAATTTATAGATGAAACTTGTGTTTTGCTTTTTGTTTTTAATCAGTGCTAGGTTTCCTCACATTCTTACATGTCCAGGTGAATGGTGATCCTGTCAGAATGGCTAGATATACTATTCTCTAATTTTTAACTTAATTCCAGAAATCTCTAAGGTTTAAAAATCATTTTAGATATGGTTTGCAACTTGTGTCCCAGCTGTTTTTTTGTTTTGATGTTAAGTACATTAAAAGTTTCTGCATAACTCTGTGCTAATTTAATATATTAATTTATAGTCATTATTATCATTAATAATGAACATCACGGTATAGTCAGGGTTCATTTATTAAAAATTATATACTTCACTTTTGTTTCTAAGTATTTTTTATTGTTCTCTTTATCTTCAATAGTATTAAAAGTTCAAAAATATACTTTAAATACAGTTGTTATAATATAACTGGACCACAAATTCCAAGTTCTCAAGACAGGAAAAGGTTATGTAGCTTGAAATTAATTCTTTATTGGGTGTTTCAAATGAAACAGTTAAGATGGCTTTAGATACATTAAATAAAATATTCATGTCTTCTAGTGAGACAACTGATATCAAATTTATAAGGCAAGGATTTGTACTTATATTACTTTAATATCTCTAAAACTACTTAATGGAAATAAAAAAAATGGTTATAGTGAAGGAGAGAGAAGTGTGTTATAACTAAGGTTGCTATTTGAGGCTAATAGGGAGAAAAGCTTAAATTAATAATAATAATAAATAATATAGTATGTTGAAAAAAAGACTTCAGTCCATCAAGTTTAACCTTTAAAACATACCTAGTTCTAAAGTTGATCCTTGGGGCAATTACCAATTATACAACAGGGAAAAAAATCAATCCCTGAATGAACTGGCTAATTATTATTATTATTTATTATTTTATAGCACCATCAAATTCCGTAGCGCGCACAATGGGTGGACAGGACATAACAAGTAGTATGTAACATAACAAATTGACTTACAGAGACAACAGGTGAGGAGGGCCCTGCTCAAACGAGCTTATACGACTGCCCTTTTTTAACATTTGTAGCCATTTATGTTATGCTTAACCAGAAAGCATCCAGACCTTCCTTAAAAATATCCACATATATATATATATATATATAATACAACATCCTTAGGCAGAGAGTTCCATATTCGTATTGTTCTTACTGTGAAGAATCCTATGCTGAAATCTCCTTTCCTCAAGTCTCAACTGATTACGAGGTGTCTTTTGTAGAGACCTCTTGGTGAATAGATCGCTAGAGAGCAGTTTAAACTGACCTTGTATGTATTTGTACAATGTGATCAGATCCTCTCTTAGACATCTCTTTTCAAGTGAAAACAAGTTCAATTTTTCTAGTCTTTCTTCATGACTAAAATTCTCCATTCCTCTAACTTTGTAGCCCGCCTCTGCACTAGTTCTATAATATCCTTCTTAAAAACTGGTGCCCAACTCATCTTGAGGCTTTCTCTATCTTGCTAGCCTCTCACTGAGAAGGTTTACTCACCTGAACCCGTTACCTCACACACACACACTGACACATCAACATTGACATCCTGGAGTCTTTTGTTCAAGTTCTCTTTTTTATTTGTTTTATTGTGATCATGCTCATGTCATTATGCATGCATCTGTATTTTTGTAATACGGTATTCGCTAGCATGTTTACAATATGTTGTGCTTCTCTCTGTCTTTCGTTCACAGCTCATTCTTGAGTCCTTTGGACCCTGGTATGCTTATCAATATTGTCCTGTTATTCGACAGACATTTGTCTTATTGTGCTGGCGTGGGAGTTACCTCCCATCCCTCTTATGTACACTCTGTAACTTGTCTTCATGCATACCTTTAATAAACGGAGATTTGAATGAAAAACTGCTGCCCATAATTGCACTGCATATTCAAGGTGAGACCTCTCCGGGTCGGCCCTACAATGGAGCCGAGTGAGGCAATTGCCCCAGGCGCTTTTTTTTTTTTAAGCAGAGGAGAGAGAGGGGCACCGAGTGGTTTTCGCTTACCTGCTCAGCACCCCTCTCTCTCCTCTGCGAGCCCTCTAGCTCGGACTCCGTGCCAGCTTGTAATGCTGAGCGCCGGAAGTGACGTCAATTTCCGGTGCTCAGCATTACAAGCCGGCACCATGGCAGAGCAGGGAGGCTCGCCGCAGGACTGTTTAAAGGTAAGTACAAAGGAGGGGGGTTAGGGTAGATAATAGGGAGGGAGGATAGATAATGGCGTCGGCGAAGTTTAAAGTGCTGCCCTCCCCCGGCGTCGGCAGGGGGGCCGGCATTTTAAACTTTGCCCCAGGCGGCATTAAGTCTTGGGCCGGCCCTGGGCCTCCCCATTGCTTCATAAAGAGGTAAATGATATTTTCATCTAGTGATTTAATACGCCTCTTTATGCATGCCAATCAGTGGCGTCTCCAGCTTTCATATTTAGGGGGGCACATGGGGGGCCAAGGACCAAAGTAGGGGGGCAATTCTAAAATGCTACATTTATATAAATATAAATATATATACACACGTTACATGTGCATTTTTAACTACATAATATGTACTTATCTCCACGATTGAAAGATTATTTCAGAATTATAACAGCTAAACTGGCATTGTACCAATACCTCATGATGCAGGAATGATGACAACACTGTTTTTTAAATAATAAATATTTTTAATTTCACAATAATTAATGAACTTTAAACTTTTGTAAATAAATATTTGACAAAAATAGAAAATGGACATTTATAATTGGTATGGTAGTTTTAACATGAAAGTATAAAAGTAGAGATGAAGGCTGTTCACCTCCTTTGTATATTTATTGGATTTACTCAGTAAGCTGAGTTTGTAGTTGTGCCTTAAATGTACTCTATTAACCTAAACATTGCTTATAGTGTGGCTTGATATGCAAATTACACATTTCCCATTTAAAAGTAAAGTTGCATATAATGGCAATGTCATAAACCAGAGACACCGGAAACACACAATGTAGAGCTTATTTTTCATAATTTTCTCTTTAACATATACTTTAAACAAAACTTTGCATTTTGAAGGGCCAACTCTAATGAGCTCTACTTCCATGATAAACTACCAAGGATTGGCCCTTCGTAATGCAAATCTAAGTCTATAGATGAAATGGTCATAACTTCAACTCCCCTAAAATTACACTCAAATCACATAATGGTAAACATTGTAAAGTGAAGTGCAACAGCTACTTTGTACCTAAAGGTAACAATAATAATAATAATAATATAAATAGCATATCTTACTGCAACTATTAAAGTTCCACTACAAAACAAAACAAGATTTTAACAATTATTAACCCCTTAACGACAATCCACGTACATCTATGGGGTGACGAGGCAATGTGTTAGTGACAATGCCCATACATGTACGTAGTAGTGTTATTTGCCGTTGCAGTATTGGGGTTTTCCTGTAAGCCTCACAAGTGAAGCTGTCCAGGCAAACCAAAAAAAAGTCTTTAAGACCTTCCAATCACCGAGATTGGTTTAAACAACAACATTTGGTCTGTCAAATAACCCAACAAACCCATGCATGTGGGGTATCACTGATATTACTGCGCTCAGAAGATGTTGCTGAACACATATTGGGGTGTTGTTTGGCAGTGACATATACCAGGAGCGGTAAATTTATACCTGGAGTACAACGTTTGTGAAAAAAAGTACAAAAAATTTTGACTGCCATAAAGTTTGACAAAGGCTAGTGGTAGAATTAGTCCATGGAAAGGGTTAAAATACCAGCATTTGAAATACTTTGGGGTGTCTAGTTTTCAAAAAATATATGGTTTCATGGGGTAAATTGCATTGGCCGACCTCAAAGATACCCGAAATAGCACATGGGGCAGAATGACCAGATTTGGGGAAAAAATGATTTTGAAATGGCAAAACGCTACTGGTACTTATTGCCCCGTAACATGCAGAAAAAAGCAAAATAACATAAAAACATTGGGTATTTCTAAACTCATAACAAAAAGTAGACTCTATTTAGCAGGTTTTTTCATTAGTTTTTCTAGAAGAGTAAGATTTTTCAAAGAAAAGTGAGTAATTTTTTAACAAAGAATCACAATATTTTATCTTTTTATATAGTAAATTAGATATCCCTGGTGTACATGCCACGGCGGCGCATGTGACGCGGAGGCGGAGCTGCGACCCCGACGTGGCCACACGGCGCCAGCGGCAGGAAGGAGTGAGCCGCCGCGAGCACCTGAGGTATGTGCCGCGGCGGCTCGCGTGACAGGATTATTGTCTTGTTGTACGACCCGGTTTCGGCCAGGCTTTAGCTGACAGTCTCAAATCTGACTCTAGAATACATTGGTATAAAGAGGAGTTCATGCTCGATTCAATGAAATGTTACCCGGTCCCAAAAAAGCCCAAATCATTACTGCTCCATCACCCTGCTTGACAGTTGGTTTGAGGTGTTTGTACTGATATGCAGTGTTTGGCTTTTGCCAAACGTGAGTCTGTGCATTATGGCCAAACATCTTCACTCTTGATATTGTTTCAGAAGTCTTGTGATTTGTTCAGATGCAACTTTGCAAATCGAAGCCGTGCTGCAATGTTCTTTTAAGAGAACCGACCAAACAAACCATCCGTGTTCAGTATTTTTCTGTTCTGTACGGTACTGTCATGAACTTTAACATTTAACATGCTCACTGAGGCCTGTAGAGTCTGAGATGTAACTATTGTTTTTTTTGCAAAATGTCTGACCATGGGGTGAATTGGCTTTGACTACCACTCTTGGGAAGATTGGGGAGGTCTTGAATATTTTCCCCTTTTGAATAATCTTTCTCACTTTTTTAGAAATGGCCTTATAACCGGTTCTCTTCAGATTAAAGGCCAGTGACAATTGATTCTCTAAGATCATTGCTGATGTCTTTCTTCCTTGGCATTGTGTTGACACACACTTGAATGCTCCAGACCAGCAAACTGCTAAAACGGCTTTTTCTAGGTGGTCACACTTGCTGATGATCTATTAACCAAGGGCATTTGATTAGCAGCACCTGTCTGCTACTTAGCATCTTAATTCCTATGACAGCACTAAGGATGTACTCAGTTTTTCACACACACAGATTCCCCATGTTTTTTTTCTTTGTTGAATAAATCATGACACAATAAAATGTCATATGTTGTTGTTCATCTTAGGTTGTAGTTACCTAGTTTCTAGACCTGCTAAGGAATAGATGATTGTTATTATGTCCTGATATGTAAAACAATAGAATACAAAATGAAGTTGTTCATTTAAGGTCATAATGATCCATTAATATTACTTCTTTGTTTTTTTCATCCTTATAAGAGTGTTTATTTTTCTTTAATGTTCTTTAGCATTGTAAAACTAAATTGACGATTAGGAAGTTTTTTGTTGTTTTCCATTGCACAGAACCTATCCACATTTAATGTTAGGGAAGCACAGTGTCTGCTAAAAAAAGGAAACGGAAACATAAGTACTATGAAGACTAATTTTTTCTTTCAGTGCTATTTTTGTATCCACAGAACACAGTTTAAACACATTTAGTAACTGCAGGAGGCAACACTTTCATAGCATGAAGTCACAGAAAATGAGAGTTTTTTTGTAAAACGACTTATAACTTGAATATGCGTCAACAAATTTGACTTATTTTGTGTTATTGCATGTCGGGGGAAAAAAACATTAAAATCAGTAACCACTGACATCCATGTGTGTTTTATTGTTTGATTTCTAGACTTGTGCATTTGGATTTGTATGAATTTTTACAAAAATGTTTCACTCAGAAGATATTATGCTTCCAACTTTATGGGAATAGTTTGGGGAAGGCCCTTTTCTATTCCAGCATAACTGTGCCCCAGTGCGCAAAGAAAGGTCCAAAAACACGTGGTTGGAGCAGTTAGGTGTAGAAGAATGTGACTGGCTCGCACAGAGCCCTGACCTCAACCCCATTGAACACCTTTGGGATGAAATGGAACAGAGATTGAGAACCAGGCCTTCTCGTCCAGCATCAGGGCCTGACCTCACAAATGCTCTCTTGGATGAATGAGCACAAATTTCCACAGGAACACTCCAAAATCTTATGGAAAACTTAGAAATTATAGCTGCAAAGGGGCGACCAAATACAAAATTAATGTCTTTAGATTGCAATGTCATGAAAATATTCACTAGAAAATATATCATGTTAAAATACCTTTTGAAATTCATAAAAACACAAACTGATAAACACTATGTAATATTTATTTCTATTTAGATCAATTTCAATCCAGATTAATTTGAGGTGTTGATTTACCAATAGTGAATATCATTCAGCAGGCAGTTGGACACAAACAAATGATTAAAACTACAATTGTTTGCCTTGTGTAGCCAAATTGTTTGCCTTGGTAGTATTATGGAATATAACAAAAAATTGTGAGTCATTGATACTACACATAGAAGCACATTTTACTATGTAAATGTTGTCATATAATTCTGGGATTTATGCCAAATAGACCAGTTATACAGCAGTAATATAACCTGCATGGAAAGCCCACAAAATCAAAACAAAGTACCCATGGCAAGTGCCAACTATAGCCACATAGAAAGCAATGCTTTAAAACCAGCGGGGTTTAAAGGGCTGGATCGACCGTGGGCTGCATGTTTGACACCATTGTCGAAGTCCAAAATAGATTTCCAGCTTGTCGGACACCTTCTTCAGAGAGCAAGTATAAGGATATGCAAGACAGACAAAATGCCATACATATATATATATATATTTATGGCTCTTAGTAGTATGTTGTAGTAAAATGTCTGTTTTCTATAACTATGTATTTTTTACTGTATGAAGCCAGGAACTCTGTGACCGCTATTGTTTGATTACAGAGCTTACATTCCTAACACACACTAGGGTGGTAATAATCAATAATAATAAGAAACTTATTTGTTTGTTGACTTCTTGTATACCACATGGTGATGGGAAGCATTTAACTTTTTTTGTTAGCATTCAATAAAAAAAAATAAAAATAAAAAAAAATATATAGAGATACTTTATGTTGGAGTTGTTCTGTACATCAGCCACATATAATGCAAATGTTATTATGTATAAAAACATTTATGAGAATAGTGTTATTTTAGCGTAAAAAGAGAAACGTTACACGAGTAACAATGTCTGCACTGCGTATATATGTGCCTAGACTTTGGAAAAGCTGCTAAAGACTTAAATGCACTGGTGATTTGCCAAGGTAATTAGTTCTGCCTCTTCATTTGTTAAAGCAAATACATTGCATACCACAGAACATATCTTTAAAAATAAATAAATAAATATATATATATAATATATATATATTATATATATATATATATTATATATATGTATATATATATATACGGGACCCATGTGAGTTTTCTGGTACTATTTGTTATCTTGTTGACTTATTTTGTATATTTTCTCACTAAATGTATTGTAGAAACACCACCAGTGCATAATTACATTTTTGTAATTTAAATGCAATGTTAAATGTCAGTGTTTATTTACATTGTATTTGGAGAACACAGAAAAAACATTTATTCAGAGCATTCTAAAATGTAACACATGTACCACTGGAAAATATAACAATGTGTTTGCCTGTCTTTACAAAGCTTAATAACTTGATAAACATTAACACAAATATTAATGAACTTTTCTTGCATATACTGTATAACTGAGAGAAACTTAATACAGTGTAATACAATTGCATCCATTTACTGTGTGACTATTCTACCACATTTTTTATGTTCTATTGATATTGCTTCTTAGATAGTATTTTAAAGACCTTTAGGGTGATAGTCAATACACATGTGTGTGGCGATAGGAGCCCCAAAAATACACTACATGGACAAAATTATTGGGACACACTTCAATTATTGAATTCAGGTGTTTCAATCAGACCCATTGTCACAGGTGTATATATTCAAGCACCTAGCCATGCAGTCTATTTTTATTAACATTTGTGGAAAAAATGGGTTGTTCTGAAGAGCTCAATTAATTCAAGCTTGGTATTGTGCTAGGCTGTCACCTTTGCAATAAGTTAGTTTGTGAAATTTAATTCCTGCTAAGTATTCCACAACCAATTGTAAGTGGTATTATTGGAAACAGGAAGCATTTAGGAACAGCAGCAACTCAAAAAGCTGAAGACCGCATTAAATCACAAAGTGGGGTCACCGAGTGCTGAAGCACATAGTAGTAGAAGCATTATTAAACACTCATCTACAGACACCAGACAAGCCAGAAGGCTTGTTTTTCCCTCAGAAATCTCATGGTGCTGCCACAACCACAAGGGATTCTGGGTAGGTGCATGCAAATGAGGTCAACAATAATCATCCAAACTTCCACTGGCACAAGCGTCAGAGTGGTGTAAAGCCTCTGAAAGCCCTGTGACCCCTGACCTCAACCCCATCATACACCTTTGAGATAATCTGTAACGGAAATTGTGAGCCAGGCCTTCTAGTCCAACATCAGAGCCTGACCTCACAAATGCTTTACTAGGTGAATGGGCATAAACTCCCACAAAAACACTCTGAAATCTTTTGGAAAAAGAGTGGAAGCTGTGATAACTGCAAAGGGGTGACCAACTACATATAAATGTCTGTATTTAGAGTGTGATACTTTTGTACATACAGTATAGCTCCAACATTCTTACACTTGGGCTACCAGATTTTGAAGGCATTGCCTAGCAGTGCAACTGTGTATAGTGGGCTTGGCTACTCTGAATTCTGATGACTAAAAACAAGTTTCTTGAGGTACCTTTCCCCACTGCCAGACTTGATACAGTGGGATACCTTCTAAAAAAGGCATCACTAGAGCATTCTAGCATTGCATTTATAAAAAGCTTGCTTTCTTTGTAATATCCCTTTCCATAAAGTTAAACTGGAATGTATTTCTGCATCTTAAAAATATATGGTCAAGGAGAGGGATGGAGCTAACTGTTATGAGCAGAACCGTGTAACCAGTTGAAAAAGTCAGGAGGTAAAGTTGCAGGAAAATCAAGTTGAAGCGGCACTCCTCATTAAAGTTCTCTGACTGGATCCAAGATGGCGCGATGACATGGCTCCTCACATAGAGCCCTCCCAATATTGTGATGAGGATAATTTGACAGCTATCCAGGGATTTCCCTACAGAACAGCCTTGCAAGGTATGCTTAAGTTGCTAAGGGAACACATTAAAGGTGACATGGCTTCTTTTAAAAATAAAATCCAACAGGATATAAAAAAAAATGGGAGATAGAATAAATGAGGTAGAAAATAAAGTAGATGAAATAACTGAAGTATAAAATGATCTTTTTACCACACAAGATAATTTGAAAGAAGAAATCAATAAATTACAAAATCATATACTAGAAGTAGAAGACAGATCCTGAAGAAATAATATACAGAGAATTTCTGAGAATATTCTAGGGCCTGTTTTACCACAATTTCTCTGGGAATTTTTTGCATTTCTTCTAAAAGATGTGGCGGCAAAAGATATTATCCTTGATAGGTCGCATAGACTTCCTGTCATGCCCCATTCAGGCTGCAGAGCTGCATATCTCTGAATTTCCCAGTCTCGCTAGAGTTTCCTTTTGCTGGAATCCATTCCTGTATTTCCATATCATTTTTTCTGTGCTTCTGATTTCTTGATTTCAGTTATGCTCTTTGCTTCAGCTCTGTTTCCTTTATAAGGTGTGCCCCACCCGTTTGTTCTGTTTGTCTCAGTCAGCAGTCTAAAGGTATGTCCTTCTTGGTTCTGTGTTTAGATTCAATGTTTAGTTTCAGTTTATTAATATTCAGTAGGCAGGGTTTAGCATTAGGACCCAATGAATATTGGAGTACTTTAGTGTAGTGGTGGGCTAAGAATACTATGGCATATGATGTGACGGAATCTCCAATTGTTATAACATAGTCCTAGGCTAGTTCCTGTATACATGTTTCTGTCTCTTATGAACCTTTGCCCTCCAGTCCCTGAATCATTTGAGGATCTCGGTTCCTCGGTTTGAGGCTTAGCTTCTATGCTCCCAGCCTGCAGCATCCTGCACATGATTCTAGTGCTATTTATCATGCCTGCTCCAGGGTGTCTGGAGGATATCATCAAGCTCTTGCACGGTGACTCCTGTGTCGTTAGTCGTCTGTATGGACCCAGTATGTGCCCCTCCCAAACCAAAAGGATTGCCTACAAACAAACCACGGGATGTAATTATGAGAATGAATTTCTTCCACATCAAGGGCCGAATTCTTAAAAGTCATAGATTACACAAAGATTTACCTGAGAAATATGCCAGATTACAAATATACCCTGACCTGTCAAAAACAGCAAGATTTAGCACCTATCACCTCAGTCCTAAGGAAGTACGCCATTATTTACAAATGGGGATTTCCAGTAAAACTCCTTGTCACCAAAAATGGAGAGACATCCGTCATTGCATCGTTGGGAGAAGGCCAGTATCTTTTACAAAGATAGGCATTGATGGGAGAATCTAGCATTGCTACTGCAAGCCCTCCTAACACTCACCTCACGAAAACATGGAAAGGGACGAAGAAAGAGAGAAAAAGCAGGAGATAGATCTGCATTTAATTCACCGTCTACGTCTCCAAAAGTCTCAGAGTAGTAAAGCTTTACAACATTTTTTTTTTTGTATATGTGTGAAGATTAGAAATGGACCTAAGGTCAGGAATGATCATGACATAGGACGGAGTTGCGGAGGTGCGGTTGAGTGCCGGAGGACGAGGAATGGCGTCGGGTTGTTAGAAATCTCGAGTGGTGGCTTCCTTTTCTTTCCTCCGCAAGACTGTAATTTTGCGGACCTGCAGTTGGCGATTGGATTTGAGGGTGAGAGCTGAAGCTGTGAGTCCCAGCTTTCCCTTCTCGTTTCTTCGGTTTTGTTCTACCGGTTCGCGTGCTGCTTAATTAACTGTTTAAATATCTGCTGATATATGCAACAAAAAGCACGGCTAAAAGCGAGGTCAAAACCGGTTAAAACCGGTTAAAACTGGTCAAAAGTGGGCTTTGAAAGATAAAAGAAAGAAAGAAAAGGAAAAAGGGGAAGGAGGAAAGGAAAAGAAAAAAGGGGGCTAAAAGAAAGAAGAAATTGTCACTCTAAAGGCAGTAAACACCAAAGTATATATCTTCTGTTTAAATAAGGTTACAAGCCTGCATTTAGAAGAAATCTCCAAACAGTGGTAGCCATCTCTGAGAACTGTGAGTAAGCGAGGTACTCTAAATTTATTTTTCAGTTTTTATATGAGTGCTCTGGCATTGAACTGTGAATATACTGACAGAAGATTCTGAGACTTGTGCAATTCTGATACTATTGCTGTTTCATCTAAAGGATTATCAAGCTCAATAAGTTAAATTATTTTCTAACCTCTCATATCGCTCTAAATGCCTCCTAAAAAAGATAAAGAAAAAGAGAGGAATAAAGATAAAGAAAAAGCTCAAAGCACCAATACAAAAGCAATGAGTGCAATAAGTGGATATTATTCCCCAAAAGCTGACAATATATTTAGAAAATCTCTGGATTGGATCACTGTACTACCCTCATCTATGATCTACCAATGATGATCCATGATGCTGGAATACTGAACAATTGAATTGTTGGATTAGTATATTAATGGTATCATCTAATCATTTCTTCGTACTCTATCACCTCCACTTGATTGTGCTCTGATTTTGTTTTGGTATCAGAGCAGGAGATGCATAAATTGCTGTATCTTACTAGTATGATTGGTATGTTGGTGGCAACCTGATGTTTTGCAGAATTTTGAATAGACACTGTAAGGGGTTCACCAAGAGAGCTGTAGTAACTCCCAGAGATCACCCACATGTATCCTCCTGTCGTCCCCGGAATCACTTCCAGCACCAGCCAGCATGCACACCTTGGAACCCTGCTATGTGTACCCAATAAGTAGACACAACTACCTTGAACTGAGTACAGCAGGAATGAACAGTTTATTGTTATAAAACATAGACTGATATAGCCACAGAACTTAATTAACATAAATCAACATTGATAAACAGGTACATGTAGACAACCCAACCTTTAATCCCATTTAGCTACTGAATATCCCCTGGTAGCCATCCTGTTAATGGGATTAGTTTAAACAATGGAGTTCCTGCCTGTTTGGCAGCCAGGCTGGAGCCATCTCTGAGTACCTTGGGCCCCTGTATGACAGGTCATTCTGTCACAGACACTATGGGGCGAAATCTAAAATAAAATGGAAAAGCTTAATTTAGTAACTATAAACACTCAAGGATTAAATACTCAGAAGAGGATTTATCTGTACAAAACATTAGTTAGGGAAAAGATATAGATATGATTTGCTCACGACGGGGGAGGGGCGATGACGTAGCACGCGGGTGTGCCACGCGCGTGGTTTGTCGGAGCCTGGGGGGCCTGATTCTGCGGTCTCTCCCAGCCTGGCGTTCTCTTACCGGCGTCTGATGGCTCCGGTCTAGCCCGGCTCTTGATCGGCGTCCCGGCTGTGGTGTAGGTCGGGGTCTCGGCTGAGTAGAACACCGGCGCTTCCGGCCGGGTCGAAGTTCAGCGATCCGGCCGTGATCCAGGTCGACGCCTCGGCCGTGCTTCGGATCGGCGGTCCGGCCGCGCCAAAGGGCGACTCTCGGCAGTACCCCTCTTCGGCCTGCCGTCTTTGGCCTGTCCCGGCTGCTCCAAATAAAGCCTCAGCCGTGTTCCAGGCTGCCGCGATTGCTGTGCCTGTGTTACAGGCTGAAGTTCTGGCTGGTTCCAAACTGTGGTGCCTGGTGAAGGCCGCCTGCCCTGTCCTGGCCAAGCCACAGGCCGGTGTTCCGGTAGAGCTTCTAGGAAAAGCCAGCTTATTATTGATTCCACTGTTGGGGAAACGCTGATTTACAAGAAGCATGAGACCGGTGAGACTCTAGAGTGTCATAAGAGCTGAAGAGATGGAGGGGCAAATTTGTCCTGATACTGCCACCAGATAAGTGTCTAAAATTATTATTGTGGCCTGTCTTTGGTATATGCTAAACTGACTTTAAACATTGGTGATAAAAGGTAGAGGTGTTAAAAAATAGAGAAGGTGGGAAGAAAAGAGAAAGGAAAAGGAAAAAAAAAAAAAAAAAGGAAAAGGAGGAAAAAAAGGGAGGAAAAAAGTGTATATATTATGGTTATACAAGGATTCATTAGGCTGCTTTGAAGATTCTCATTTTATTATAAATATCATTATTAAAGCATGAACAAAAAAACTCAGGACAAAATCCTAGAAAACAACGCAAAGACCAAAAAAGATCAGAAAAAAATTGTCCTTTTTTTTTACCCCTCCACCTAAGCAGGACCGAAAAGACCTTGACTTAGAAGATAATCCTAATACAACAAATCAAATAGAATATGATATGTCACATTCAAGTCCAGCAACCTTCGACATGAAACAACTGATACATAACCAGCTATCTGAAGCTTTAGAAGCACAATTTGAACAGATCAAACAAGTTATAGAGTCCAACATACAAGAGTTAAAAATTGATCTAACAGACATCGCAAAAAGAGTAAATCATAATGAAGAAAAGCTGGTCTCATTAGACTCTCAGATTGAATTTTTACGGAACACCATAAAACAAAATTCAATTAGATCTGACCTCCTTGAACAAAAGTTGGCAGATCAAGAAGACCGTCTCAGACAGAACAACCTTAGATTTAGAGGGATTCAAGAAATAATTACAAATGAAAAACTCGAAGAATTTATGACAAATTTTTTAGACGCTATTGGCATGAAATTTGAAAGAAACATGCAACTATGGGACAGATGCCACAGAATAGCTAAACCCTCTTACATATCTTCAGAAACACCGAGAGATGTTTTAATTCACTTTATTTCCTCAAGAATAAAAGACAACATCCTAAAAAAAGCAAGAAACTCAACACCTTCTAAACCATATGAAGGAATTAAGACTCTACAAGACTTATCCTACTATACTAGAGCCAAGAGACGTCAATATGCGGAGTTTACAGAGATTTTGAGACAGAAAGACATCCGATACAGATGGGTTGTGCCGCTAAAAATTGCATTAACTTATGACTATAAGTCCTGGTCATTCGACTCACCGGAAAAGCTGAAGAAATGGATGCTATCAAATAAAATTTACAGCAATAGTTGAGACGCCTAATCAGTTAGGAAGGAGGGAATTGTAGAGTTCAATTTAGAATTTTTTTTTTTGACGTTGCCTCATATATGATATTATTCATACCATTTTACACTTAACACCTGGGTGGGGGTTTATTAATGGTATATGCCATATATCTATAGCTGGGGTAGAATTATATTCATATACACCATACACTTAATTTAGACATATTCGGGTTGACACATGATCACTTTATTTCTTCTTTTTCTTTTTTTTCACATATGATATTATTATTTTAGCTCACATTTAACACTCATGCGGTCATAGGACCAGTTAGTTGAAACAGTTTTTTTGCGTATTACACATTGGTCCAAGTCATATATTTGTTCATATTCATATGGGGGTAGAATTACAAGACACTTATTTACACACACTACTCACGTAATTTACACATATATGGACCGACACCTGACTCACCCGGAGGGAATTATGATTTGACTGGTGATTTTTTTTTTTTCTCTTTTCTCTCTCTTTTTTTTTGTGTTTATTATTTAGTGTTACACATACTATTCACATAATTTATACACATGTCAGCCATGTTTTTTTATATATATATATATATATGGCTTCACTTAATACTATATGGCATATACAGCTTATATATACTTGTTTATGGCCATATTTTTGGAAGAATCATAAAGACAGATATTTATATATACCACTCATATATTTTCTATATAATTTGGTATGAACTATTAGATTTCCCATAGACTTCGGTCTCTGGTTATGCTATATGGAATGTATAGTTAATGTATACTTGTTTACTTGTTTATGGTCATATTTTTTGAAGATTCATAAAGATAGATATTTATATATATCACTTATATCAATTTTATATATTTTGGTATGGACTACTAGATTCCCCATAGACTTCGGTCTCTGGTCACGTTATATGGAATGTATAGTTAAAGTTATATGCTTAGTAGGACTTTAAGAGTATATTATTTTTTTCCGTCTTATAATTTATTACATACTCCGTTGCTGTCTAAGAGTCCAATATTAAAATGTAAGACAATAATGCCCCCTAGGAGGCTCCGACTGCCATCAGTTAGATGGCAACGTCCACTCGTGTAACTTGCTTGTACACAGGTGGAAGTATGCAACCACCTATTCAAATGGTTGCGTACAAATTTATGTTTTATGTTCTTGTATGTGTAAAAAGAATGTTATTATTTGTGTATTTAGATCCCCCATTGCAAAGGACCAATTGTTTGACTTCACCAGGATATTATTATTTAAAGCAATATAAATAATGTTGAGATTTGCCTCAATTAATGTGCAGGGGCTTAATTCCCCGCAAAAACGTTCAATACTGTTAAACCGCTATGGTCAGAGAAGATAAAAATTTGTTTTCTACAAGAGACCATTGAGTGTCTTAGACAATATTATGAAAACGCAGAGATTTCCCCTTTGTTTTTCGGCTTCATTGAAGGAAAATAAAAAGAGAGGTGTGGATATTGTGTTTGCAAATGATATAGACATAAAGGTTAAATTTGTTGATTTAGACCCTGATGGCAGATTTATCATAATGATTGTAGAAATAAATAAGAAATTGATGACTTTGGCCAATGTGTATGCTCCAAATCAGACCCCGGTTTATTTTTTGTCATTAGTAACTCAGAAAATAATGGATATTAGGCAGGACCCATTATTATGGATGGGAGATTTCAACTGTGTTCCGGACCCTTATTTAGACAAAATGTCCCTAAAGGGCAATATAAAAGATAAGAATATTATCTCGCAAGCTAAAAAATTGCAAGTCTTGTTATGACAGCATTCATTATATGATGTATGGCGAACTATTCACCCAACAGATCGTGATTATACTTGTTTTTCCAAATCCCACATTGCTTACTCAAGAATAGATTTGGCAATTGCTGATATTAACATGATGTCTGGGGTTGAAAAATCTAGAATACATGAAGTTACGTGGTCAGACCATAACCTGTTAATAGTAGATATTAAAGATACAATAATTAAGTTACAACCAGAATGGAGACTCAACGACAAGTTAATGATGAGAGACGCTGACATTACACATATAAAGGAGATAACACAATTATACTTTCAGGATAATGATTCAAAAGACATAACGGCCAGCACTCTGTGGTGTGCATATAAAGCTGTTATTAGGGGACACTTTATCAAGTTAGGAGCCCGAGCAAAAAAAATGGCAGAAGCACCTCTCTCAGAAGTATATATTAAATTATACCAATTGAATGCCGAGAATAAATTAGCTCCTTCCAGTAAATTGACAAAAGGAATTGGTCATCTTAAAGAAAAGATAAATCAAATACTTATGGAAAAAACTAATAAATTTCTTAGTTCTCTAAGGGTAAACAGATACTATCAAGGTAATAGAGCTAGCAAAATGTTATCCAATTTAATAAAGAACAAGAGAACTAAAAATAATATAACTAAGATAGTCCAAAATGATAAAATCTTGTTGTCCCCTAGACAAATAGGAGAGGCTTTTACTAAATTTTATTCAACACAATATAATATTCCTCAGAAAGCCTCAGAGGCTGAGATTAAAGACTATTTTAGTCATAAAACATTTCCTAAACTATCAAAAGAGAGTCTAAAAGACCTGAACAGAATCATTACTGTAGAAGAGGTGAAAGATAGAATCAAAGTATTGAAATTAAATAAAACACCAGGTCCAGATGGATACAATGCAAAGTTCTATAAAATCTTTATAAACGAAATAGCTTTACGATTGACTACAGCCTTTAATGAATTTATGGATAGAGGAACTGTCCCAGCTGAACTACTAAAGGGTAATATTATACCCATTTTAAAGATAGGCAAAAATCCGGAAAAAATTGCTAGCTACAGGCCTATCACCTTACTAAATCTAGATATTAAGATATATACTAGAATACTAGCGCAGAGGTTGAAACTGGTGCTTCCCAAACTGATTCATAAAGATCAGGTAGGATTTATAATGGGGAGGTCCCCGGTAAACCATATAAGAGTTCTGGCCGACATTCTTGCAGAGGCGAAGTTAATGGCAGAACCCCAGATGACCCTGTCGCTAGATGCCGAAAAGGCTTTTGACAGGGTCAGCTGGAAATACATGTCTGAGGTCTTAACATCATTTGGATTCACTGGAAGAATCCACCAAGCAATTATGGCGGTATATTCAACCCCAATGGGTAGAGTAGTAGCTCAGGGAATAGAACCCATATGGTTTGCAATAACTAATGGCACTAGGCAGGGCTGTCCTCTTTCACCTCTCCTATATGTTCTCTCTCTAGAACCTCTTGCTAGGGAGATCAGATCAAGTAGAGAGATTTGGGGCTGCGGCACAAAAGGTACTTATAAAATACTATACTAAACTATATGCCGACGACATTCTTTTGACTATGCGAAATCCTGTCGACTCGCTGAAAAACCTTATGACTTTGATCGATCAATATAGTTTGCTTTCTAATTATAAATTGAACGTTTCAAAGTCAGTGATTCTCCCTTTATATTTGGAGCAGCCACAAATTTTACAAATCGAAAAATTTGGTTTCTTGTGCTCAAAAAAATTAAATTATTTAGGATTAAAAATTGTAGCAAATCCATTGGAATGGCTGGAAAATAATATTCTTCCATTAATTAAAGAAATGAATCAATCTTTTAAAAAATGGCGACCTCTATACATTTCTTGGCTGGGCAGACTGAATACAATTAAAATGTATATTTTACCAAAATTTACCTACATATTTAGGATGATCCCTTTTAAGATATCTACAGAATGGGCTGACTTAATCCAAAACGCATTTTTAAGATTTATTTGGGCCTCTAAAAGACCAAGGCTGAACGTTCAACTATTAGCTAAAAATAGATCAAATGGCGGTTTGGGGATGCCAATCATTAAAGACTATGTTGATGCAGCGCAATTGTCCCATATTCTATGGACTCTAAATGATAAGGCTATCTACGAAACATGGTATGATTTGGAATGTAAAGACACTCCAGCTAGAGATCTCCAATCCCTCTTTTGGACCCCTAGGAAAAAATCTAAAGAATATATAAAAACTATAAACAATCCAGTTCTTTCACATTTACTTAAGAGCTGGGAATATTTAAAAAAAAAGATTGGGCTCGGAAATAAAATTATTTCTTGTTTACCCTTAAGGGTAATTCAAAATTTAAATGAAGATTTAAACCTAACAGACTGGGAAAAAGCAGGTATAAACACGATAGCAGAGCTTTATGATAACACTAATATTAAAAGTTTTGCCACACTACAATCACAATTCTCTTTATCCTTAGGGAATTGCTTTATATATTTGAGAGTTAAAAGCTACTTAGCTAACTCATTATATACACAGCACAATAATAAATCTATAGGACTCCTTATAAAAATATTAAAAGATAATGACTATAGGAAGATCCTTACTAAGTATAGGATGGTAATTATTTCATATAAAAAAGAACTTATCCCTCCAGCACTTAAAAAATGGGAAAAAGATTTGAATACGGAAATTGATACATCAGATTGGGACCAGGCTTTAAATCTTAAAAATAAATATATACATAATCTTAATCTGAATGAATTGCAGTTCAAATTAATGAACAGGTGGTATAGAGTACCAACAATTCTATCAAAAATGTTCAAAAATAATACTCCAAACTGCTGGAGATGCGGAGCATTGAGAGGGGATGAGCTCCATATCCGGTGGAGCTGCTCCCCTATCTATAGTTTTTGGAAAAGGATTTCCTTTAGATTAGAATTGATGTTTGGCACCGAATGGAGATTAACCCCAGACTTGGCACTATTACACTTAAACCTCCCTAAATCCAACAAAAAAGATCTCCGATTCCTTTTTTATCTATTATTATCTATTAAAATAGAAATTGCTAGGAATTGGAAGACTATCAAAGGGATTGATTGGAACAAAGTTAAAATGCAATTGATCTTCCAACTCCAGATGGAAAAAGGAATTCTATTCAAACTACATGGGTCCAAAATAGAGACCACTCCTGGAGTCGATGGCTAGATCAAATACAGCAAGGCAGGTTGGACTTTCTTTACAATGTTGAGGGCAAAGAACTCAATAAGTTAATAAACGATACTATTATAAATCTTGGTGATAATACTGAAGATTAATTAAGGATATGGTCGCAATGGGGGAATCTTCTTTTTTTTTTTGTTTCTCTTTATTTTTTTACTTGATGTTGTATATGTATGTTTTGTACTTGTGTACTATGTATTCGTGTACAACAAACGACTACATAAGAATGTATTTTTGTACTTTGATATAAAAAATAAAATAAAATAAAAAAAGATATGATTTGCTCAAGAGACTCATTGGAATGATGAAGGAGCAACATATTGGAAATTTAAAAAATATGCTATCATCTACTCGTCTAATTTACCACTTAAAAAAAGGGGGTGCTGCAATAATTTTGTCTACTGATATTAAATTTGATTATATATTTCACGAGTGTGATCCTTATGGTAGATATGTTATACTTATTTGCAAACTAAATCTTTACTTTGGTCAATCTGTATGCTCCTAATGACTACCTTGTGAAATTTGTGACGTCACTTATCTCAAGAACTGAGGAAGTTAGAAAGGGCACCCTATTATTTGGTGGGGATATGAATTGTGTTTTAAATGTGGATTTGGATAAGAGATTAAGAGACAGTAGGTCCCCTGACAGGGCCGCAGGGACTATGGCTCGGAAATTATCGAAAATCATAATCTATTTGACATCTGGAGGACTCAACACCCCTCAGAAAAAGATTATACATTTATTATTATTATAAGATTATAGACATCTTTCTTACACTAATCTAGCATCTTTAAAAGATTGTATTTCATCTAGCATTGGTAATATTACTTGGTCCGATCATGCTCCAGTCTTCTTTACGATAACCGATCGTCTCAAGTATACTCCTAGACCGGGATGGAGAATGAATTTAATTTAAAATCTTTATAAAGAAGCTCAGCAATTCATCCAGATAAATGATAATGAATCAGTCCATGAGTCTATACTTTGGGGGGCATTTAAATGAACATTAAGGGGTTACTTAATAAAAACCGATGCCTTTGTCAACAAGAAAAAAGGCAGATCCATCTCTGACTTATATATAGCATTGGCAAAGGTCGAACAAATTAACAAATTAAACCCTAACCCGGCTCTCATCAAAGAAATAGCAGTAATCCAGACAGAGATTAAATTATAACTGGACGAGAAACTAGAACGATCTATCTTTTTCTCTATACAGAGATGGTATTACGAAAGCAACAGTCCACATAAGTGGATTACCAATAAAATTAAGACAATAGTTCAAAGGCATAGAATTAAGAAATGTATATTGAATAATAAAGTGCTTTTGGATCCTTCTCAAATTGCAGAAGCCTTTAAAGATTATTATAAATCCTTTTACAATCTGAGATCGAGAGATATCTCCCTTCCTTGTATTGAATGTTTTTTACATAATCTTCCGCTTCCGAAGTTATCCAGAGAAAAAACAGATTATATTAATAGACCTTTTTCTTTGACTGAAATAAAAGAGGCGATCTCAAATATAAAACATGGGAAATCACCTGGCCCAGATGCCTATACAGCACTATTCTACAAGATATTAGATCCCTTGATCTCTCCCTATTGCTGAGTGTATTTAACAACATTGGTAAACAAGGTGCTGTTACTAAAGATGTTTTGCAAGCTTCCATCTGTCCAATTCCCAAACCAGGGAAAGATCCCTGTTTTGTCACTAATTATAGACCAATCTCATTAATAAATGTAGATGCGAAGATTTATTCCAAAATCTTAGCAAACAGACTGAGTAAAGTAATTGCAGATTTGATCCATCCAGATCAATCCGGATTTATTAGTGGCAGAAACTGAGAAGATAATACTCAAAAACTGTTAGATTTGATTTCGCAAGTTCATTCTACTGTTACTCCCTCTGTCTTCTTGATGCCTAGAAGGCCTTTGATAGGGTTAGCTGGAACTTCTTGAGTGCCACTTTGGATGCTGTAGGGATTGCGGGATTTTTTAAAGCGAGTACAATGGCTTTATATAGTACTCCTAGTGCTAAGGTTACAGGGCCCTCTTTGAATTCCACATTTTTTTATATCCCTAATGGCACTCGACAGGGGTGCCCGTTGGCTCCTTTACTTTATGCTTTAACAATAGAACCATTAGCAATTCTAATTAGATCACCGCAAGACATCGAAGGGATTAATATTAAGGAACAATCCTTTAAAATAACTTTATACGCAAATTATATTATCCTTACTTCGACTAATCCAGAGCTATTGGTCCCTGCGGCCCTGTCAGCCATTCGAGAATTTAGTATATATTCTAATTATAAATGAAATCTCCCAAAGACACAGGTGATGTCAGCATATCTTTCCCCTGCACAAAAGACTTTTCTTATTGAGAATTTGGAGCAGCCACAAAATTTACAAATCGAAAAATTTGGTTTCTTGTGCTCAAAAAATTCATTAAATTATTTAGGATTAAAAATTGTAGCAAATCCATTGGAATTTTCAGCTAATCATCTAACTATGGTATCAAAAGGAAGCTCTATCTCTCCTTGAAAAAAAACAATATATAGTTTACATGGGTACATTATTTGCAGAAAAGGAGAATAATCGCTGAACTGACATAGAGCAAAAATGGCAAAATTGCTCCGGGACTTGAGGTACCAAGGAATGGATTATAGCAAAGGGGGAGCTGTATGGATACAGGGGAAACTAGAGATAAGCAGCTCCGCAACCTGGATGGGGCCTGACACACAGCCTCCACAGGACACATTTAAGACCTTTATTCCTTTAAGTCATAGTATGTTGGGATATGGCATCATATCTTAGCATTCGACAGCGAGGGCAGCTGCCATGGAGAGACCAACTGTGTTTTTTTTTGTGAATAACAACAGTCGGCAAAAACAAGGTAGTGAATTTCACAGAATAGGTAAAACCCATGTGAAATCCTGGAGGAGCAAGCCGTTACATAAATTTGAGGACAGAGGCAAGTTGTGGACAGAGAGACAAGGTATAGACAAGCTATTATTATTATTATTATTACTATTTCTCATATACTGATGAAGGCTTTAATACATATGCTATACTAAGTTTGTGACTAAAAACGATGTGCAAAAAACGTTAAGCATGTCCGGCTCTGTGTCCCGTTTTTCCATGAGTGACAAATAAACAAGGTACCAATATTTGGCAGCCTGGTTTATGCACTTGATTTGAAAGGGTGGCTGTCGAGTGCTGCTGACTTGTCTCATCTCCACTGTAATTATTTATTCCAAAATATCCACCATTTATCCACAAAACGCTAATCTCAGTTTCCGTAATATATTAAAATATATTTTATAGCAGTGTTAAAATTTCTCCTTATTGTACTTTTTCATTCTACAGACTCCAGCACATATTCAAACTCCTGATTAACACTTTGAAATGCAAATGAGGTAGCACCATAAATGTTGTTAAGCAGCAATTATTTAAATTTCTTTTCTAATGCTAAATATTTTCAAACATTAATAAGCATTATTTTTAAAAAAAAGAAACCAGGAAGGAAATAAGAATAATAAAAATGATGAATCATTTTATTATAATAATCTTTTTTTATTCCAGTTCCAAGTTCTTAATCTACAAGTAAATACACGCTAATTGCCCGGCAGCTGTTCTTTTAACCAATATCCAAGTTAAAAAAAAAATCAAGACTTTTGTGACATTTAAAAGTGTTAACATTTAAACCACGAAAAGGCTGCGTTGTAATTATCTTATAAACACAGTGGAAAATTTTCATTTACAGCAATATGTTTATTTTTCAGAGGTATAGTTACATAAGAAAATATACACCATATTGTTTCTTCTTAGTATATAAATAGAAAAGCTTACTGTTTTTCTATTTTTATACACATATCATAAATATTAAAGTATATTAACAAGTTAAATAGTTCTTGGTTTCATGGGTACTACATATTTAAATGTTGAATCCACAACTAACATTTGAAACCAAGTCATTTGAAAACTCATATTAGCTGTTCAGGAAACATTGTTGTGCTAAATTGTACCGTATTTGCTCGATTATAAGACGACCCCCCAAAATCAAAATATTA
>VKOC01000003.1:6699479-6713352 GCA_009364415.1 Spea multiplicata | reverse complement strand
AATGTGTGTGGGTTCAGTAAACGGGAAAGAAGAAAATTACAGCTAAACGCGAGCAGCGCAGAAATGTTAAAAAGGCCATTGTCACCAGGGGAACAAACAGTAAAATCAGCCTTTGTCACGAAGGGGTTAAGAAACAGTGGCTGCTTTCCTGTGACATGGCAATTAAGCATTCCTAGCAAAAATTCAGGAAATTTATGGAAGGAAAATTATAAATAATTATTTCTGAAAAAGTTTGCAGTATTCACCAGTGTAAGGCATGACGCTTCTAATACTGCACTTGGTTAAAAAAGTGTAAAATTTAGCAGAGTAGGTGGCACAACAGCTTTAATGCATAGCAACATCTATGTATTTACTAGCAGTTGTACAACAAACAATAATATTGTTACTGCTTACTGTTGCATTGAAACTAGGGCTACAACAGCTAATCAATAAAATTGATAATGAAAATCGTAGCCAACGAATTTCAGTATCGATTAGTTGAATCGATTTTATCGATTATAAGATGAGGGTTTTATGGCATATCTATGGCATATCTGGAGGGTATAAGGCATATCAGGGGGATAAAGCATATAAGGTATATAGATGTGATTTATTTTTCAGTTTATTTTCAGGTTATTTTATTTGAATAAAATAAAAGTTAATTTTAAGAAAATAATTATTTTTTCCTTTCTCCTTAAGATTGGTGTAAATTAGACAAGGTTTCACCCATTATCTTTTGGACCCTGAGATTTGACTTTTGTGTATACGACATTCTTCTTCAGTCTAAAAAACAAGGAGGGGGCTATGATAGAACAAATGAAGCAGAAATCTCAAATTTTTGTTTGAATTTTGTTTTTTGTACTCACTTTCTGTCACACTCTTTGTTTGAAATGGCACTCACTCCATGATGTTCCCGGGTCCTCCGCCGTCCTGCAGGCTCTGCTTCTCGCCGTACACGAAGGATCTGGCATCATGGAGTTGTCCCACGCAGTCCACAAACACCGGCATTCATGGATGACTAGTATTAAAGGGACCAGCACCCAATTTTGGCGGGTGACCACTAGGTACCCTGATACTATTTAAGTCTCTGGTACCTCTAGATGGATGCTCAGTTGTCTTTAGAGCTTGCCTCTGCAGCTAAGTGTGTACTCCTGTTCTTCCATTCCCTACCCTGAGTCCTGCACCAGTTCCCATTCCTCTACCGGAATCTGTTAACCTGTTGCTGACCTCGGCTTGTACTACGACCACGTCTCTATCTCGCTCTCACTCATTCCCAATGACTCCCTACCATTTCTACTTCTTCTCTGCTTGAAGAAATGGGGAGTGGCTGTCCCCATGGTGCATGCTGAGCATCTCCGCATTTTCCATCTAGAGTACATCCACTTCAGGACTGAGGAGCTTCAGCAAACACCAAAGGGATAACTTCCAATTGGGAGGGAGGTTGTTCCCATGGTACGCGCAGAGGCCAGGGTAATGCAGCAGATTGACGGGAGAAGCAGAAGGGGGGGTTGCCTTCTTGTCCTGCATCGGTACCTGACCTGACAAACGCTCTACTGGATGAATGGGTAAAACAGAAACACTTGTGAAAAGCCTTCCCCAGAAGAGTGGAAGCTGCTATAGCTACGAAGGGGGGACCAACTACAGATTAATGTTTTTAGCACGCAATGACATCAAAGTCCCTGTTGGTGTAATGGACAGGTCTCCCAATACTTTGGTCCATATAGTGTATGTGGGAGTTCTGAATATTTAGATTCTCTTTTCCAATGTATTATACCATTTCATTAAATATATTTGTATTCTATTTTCTTATATTACACGTATTTCATGTATTGTTAAAGCAAAGTTAAACGCTTGCAAGATCAGAATCATTTGCTTTTTCTGTACCCAAAACACAATATGTGTTACAAATATATCACCACAGAATCTGCCGGTGCTTCATAAATAAAATGTAATATAATCCTGCTTTTCCAGTGAAGCTCTAATTACTTTATTGTCTACACACATACCTAGATACATCCATTCATCCATGCATGCAGTTAACGCTTTCACTTGCATGATGTTTCACGTGCAATGTTATTAGCTAATGTAAACAGTATATTTTGCTGTATACATCTAATAGCTTTAAATGCTTTTCAGTGCGTAATCATGCTTAATACTACATGTTTTTCCCTGACTTGGGAAGTGGTCTCTGTAATTTAAAGATGTATTCACAAATGGTTTGGTTTCTGTACAGAAATTTGTAACAATTTTAGGAGGGAAAAAAAGTGTAGTATTTACAAATATGAGCTCAGGGAAAAGATGGTTGGATCCCTCTGGAAAGAAAGCTTGGGATCACCGGTATTGCTGGAGGGTAGTGATATTAAATTTAGTTTCTGTGTTAAAGGGCCCTCACAAAAAATAAATCTGTACATTTTTGAACTGGTCACCAAAATTTGAGTTTGTTGAATGCTCAGGCCAGAGTTAACATAAGGTTGCATATAATATGGGACTATGCCATAGCCATTATTGCGCTGTTATGAATAAGGAGATTTAATCTAATGTACCAGATTTTAAAAAAAATTACAATGCAGAACATGTTTAAGGGGGTAGTAGAAGCATTACTAAACACTCATCTACAGACACCAGACAAGCCAGAAAGCTTTTGTTTTCCCTCAGAAATCTCATGGTGCTGTCACAACCACAGGGGATTCTGGGTAGGTGCATCCATATAAGCTCAACAATGATCACCTTTTGCCTCTATATCCACTTGGAACCCTTGAAAGTAATTGCCCGCTGTCATTGTTGACCTTATTTGCATGCACCTACCCAGAATCCCTTGTGGCTGTGGCAGCACCATGAGATTTGTGGGGGAAAAAACTCAGAAAGCTGAGGGTTTCCCATCACCTTTACCCATCATAACTTTTGTTATTATGAACATTATTTGTGGCACTGGTGTAAAAACAAAAACATTGTTTTTAATGTTTTTCTGTAATCAGCTTAACACAGCTTCCATTCAAAGTCTCAATATTTTAAAGCAAATGTTTCCTACAACAAATAGCATTTTATTATTTTTGACTATATAGGGTATTGTATAACCTGACGGCTTTATGTGTAATGCCCCAGGACCGCCTGATACACATGTGTACAATGCTTGTTTTGCAGTGTATTGCGAACTAAGCATTCAAAGTCGAAAGATGTTCTTAGAAATCAGGTCACAAGTACATGATAGTAAAACACAGGTGAATTCCATCGTTTTTAAAAGAAAGGGATTTACCCAACAAATCTAAACTTTGCATGTGAGTTATGGTGCGTTGAAAATCTTTATCTCACTGATTAAGCTATACATTAAAAACAGGCCACCCATTCTTGTAGGAGTAGTTAATTGAGGTTGACCCTTAATAATCTTAAATTGGGGAGTTCAAATGCTTTATATTTTCAGCCAACGCCGTTTGATGAGAAAATCCCAGAGGGTCTATTAAACCATACCAGAATAAGCTACAAGTTGTAAAAATAGATGATTAAATGAATCTTAAGCACCAAACATATTTTAAAGAATAACAGACATATACTCTTTTCCACTATTATGGTATGCAGATTATGGCAGGTAATACCTGGGAGTACTCAGAGAACTTTGAGAACCCATAAATATGTAAATAATTGCAGAGACAATAAGAGCACACAAGCACAACTCGTAAATGTATCCGTCAAAAAAACTACGCTATGAGTGAGTCACGAAAATATCAGTAAATAGCTGGTAAAATTGTAGACCACAACCTATGGATTCTATTCTGTTCAAACATATTGAAACCAAAACACATACTACTGCCAACAAAAATGCCATAGAAAGTATTGCACATATAAAACACATTTTGTGGTCTTCCATCTTTCCCTTCGAGGACCACGAAAAGCAGAGTTTCAAACTCCACCATAACCTAAATTTACATCACTACTGCGATGACCGTGTATATTCAATATAGATAAACCTAACCAGACATTTACAGTGCAAAGCGAACACAGTGGCTCTTTTGATTTATCAAGTTGAAAGCTGATAAATTTTCACAGCTAACAGACAAACAGCTTTAAGTGCATGATTTGATGAATTGTCTTCTTTGTCAAGTAACGTAGCCGAATTTTATATTCATTACATTATGAAGTCAAAGAACCATGAAAATATCTAAAGTCAAGTCATAACTCATTCATCTCAGAATAGCAGTAACTTTTATGACAGCTTTCTATCCAAATTTCAGGTCTGTATAATAAAATGCTCATTTAGGACCAGCAAAGTAAGAATCTGTTATATTTCATCCTTATCTGAATAGAAAAGTAAAAAGTGTTTATCTGTCAGCATGTAATCAAAAGACACAAATCAAACATTAAGAACACGACTTAATAACGTTTCGGAACTAGATTTTCAGGTAATTCCGTAGGGACGTAATAACCTTGCCATCGGTAGCTAAGTTGCACAGAAGCTATGATGTCACTGGATTCCTTTACTGGAAACTTTTGCTTCCTGCTTTTGGAAATGCATTACCTGAAAAGTCATTTTGTCCAGAAACAATATCATAACTAGATGCCTGCAGCCACTAGTTTAACATCTACATTTTGGGGATACTTTTTACTTTCTCAAACGATGTTTACTTTTTGATGTTTACATTTTTACTACTCAATGACTTTTAAAATGCTTGTAGACAACCCTGTAGACAGCACTTCTTGATTAGTTTGGATTGTAAAAGCTGTTTGACATAATCAATAAAGCCTTGGTTAACACTGATTTTTACCACTGCAATCAGAATTGATTTGTTTTAACGATACCAGTTTGTCATTACTTATTGACTTAGGGGATTTGGTTTCCTTGCACTAAGCAATACACAGTTTAAATTGAGCTATAACCTTTTGCGGTTATGCAAAGATACTTAATAATTAAACCTTTAGGTTTAATACCAACTATTAACTTACTGTATAATAAACGCAACCACTTATCAATGCACGTATATAGTACGGCTACAGAAAAAAAATATTCTTTTAGCTATAGCGAATGTATGTATAATTCCTGGGCGCCGGTATCCAAAGGGGTTAAATACCATGCTGAGTATAATAATGCATTGGCATGCTGGTAACTAATGTTGTAGACTGGGCAGAAATGTAATGTAGGTATGAAAGCTTCCTCTCTCTACCTTGCCCGTCCTGAATGTATTAGTAAGTGCAATTTAGCTGCAGCTTCAATCATCGTGGACAAGACAAGCGCAGAATGCAGTGAAGCACTTATATGTTTATTATCCTTTCCAAACAGCACTGGTAATGCTGTCCATTATTGCCTCCTGCTGCAACCATGCAAAACAGCATCCCCTACTCCACATGGAACACAGATGACTCCTTCTCCTTCAATCAAAATAATGCTGTCCAGCCCCAAAGCAGCCCTAAAAGGTGTAGAAATCCCCCCTGAACAGGATCACCTCGATCACAGACTTAATACATCATAGCAGAAAAACACAGATCGCTCAGCAGGAATGTCATCACATGACAACACTTAAAACACACAACTCTGGACTTCTATGAAGTGCTCGCATCATCCCCAACTCCCCTCTCGTTAAAGGGAAGTGTGTGGCAGTCGTAGTGGGTGCACATGGAGTTGCAATGATGCCAATGAACGTGAATTCTCACAATACTCTCCGATCTGGGTGACAACAGAAATCTAGAGCTATTACAGACAGCCCTTAGAAAGGACAGAATTATATTACCAGATTGTCCTGCAGGTTTCACTACAGCAATTCTATGCGGTGACTTCTAATCGCCCGCCTCTGTCTCCCGCTTAATTTTCCAGGAGTTTCACAGCCCACAAGGATTATCCCCACAGTACTCTCTATGGTAGGGCAGTTATCACCCTCCAAAAGTCTCCAGTGCCGGAACGCGTGTCCACGCAGCTCTTCCCAGTTACTATTACAGCGGCAGAAGCGCCCGCAGTAGCTTTGTGTAGCGTACAAGCTGCTTGTGAATCAAGACGGGGCGCAGACTGGATGGGAAGGACGTCCAATCCCCAGGCTCGCCGCTCGAACGCTCACATACATAGCAGATTGGGAGCTACCAATGCGCTCGCAGGCCGGGGAGGATAGAACCCAGACTTTCTACGGAATCTCCGGCTTATCCGCTTCAGGACCCTGGACGGCTCCTGCTCTATTCCCGTGATCCGCCGCGCGCTCAGAACTCGCCTTCCTGTCTTGCAGCACTGACACGAGTAGCTATGTGAGCACCAAGAGGGATCGGATTTAGTTTAACATCATAATAATAATAATGATAACAGTAATAATAATAATAACAATGACGATAATAATAATAACAGTAGTAATGATGACGATAATGCTATTAATAAATAATAATAACAGTAAGAATGATGATGATAATAATAGTGCTATTAATAAATAACAATAATAATAACATTAATAAATGCTAATAATAACAGTAATAAAGATGATAATAATAATACTGCTATTAATAAATAACAATAATAATAATAATAAGAGTAATAAATGCTGATAATAATGATAATATAACTGTCATAATAATGCCAATAATAATATATAAAAATATATTATTATATCATTATAATAAATAGTAATAATAATAAATGTTTGTTGGAATGGAAGTGCAGACTCTGATTAACTGGAAATGAAGCATTAGGTAAACCTACTGATTCTTTATTTTTAGTAATTGGCTCCATGTAGTTATTTCCATTGAGTTTAGGATTGTTATTTATTTTTTTGCACGTGCTCTTTGGCAATGATTTCCATATTATGTAGGTGGAAAGATAAAAATAATATACTGGTTTTTAGCCCAACTGCGGTAGATAGACCTGATGTAATCTCTATTTACAGATTTCTAAAGATGATATCATTCATGTGACGGCCATTATGTTTTTTGTGTTTTTAAATTCTTTATTTTTTTTGTCACCCTGGAACTTTAAGCCTTCAGCTTAATGTCATTCCTTGATATATTCTACACATAAAGTAGAAAGCTCGACATTGTGTAATAAATATCAACACCAATATCTTTTTTTCTTAGTTTTGGATTTTAGGTTCAGTTTTTTAAATCATGTGTTTTCGTCTATTTGTGTATATACAAATATATATATATATATATATATATATATATATATATATATAGCTATCTCTCTCTCTATATATATATATATATATATAGACCACTCCAATGCACTGACATTGTTATAACTTTATAGAGCCGAGGCCTTGGTATCTTCACTTTTGGAGGCCACGGCTGTCACATTTTACCAGCTTACACAGTTGCAATTCATGGGTGAAAAGCTAAACAATAAACTGTCCAAATATTACATCAAGAGCTTTATAAATCTATATTTATTTATCTATAATTATTTAGTTATATTTTGGTTACAAAGCTTTGAAAAGCTGTTAACTAACCAACTTGAAAGTGAGAGGTCATCTCTTTTATCTCAGATATTTTTATGCCTGGAAAATATATATTTTTTAAAACAAAACATACAGCAATAGGGAGTTTTATGCATAATGAGCAGTTTTACGTCAAGAATCTTAGTCTATATATTTGCTTTAATGTCATTTTTAGGTAGCCATCTTTAAGCCCACTGTAAAGGTCTATATGTTTTTAACATACAGCCACCCAAAAAAAGCTCATGTAGTTTGGATCAACTAATTTAGCATATCAGTGTCACAGTATAACTGCATTTTAGGAATTACTCATTGCAGACCTTACTGATTCTTATTGTTAGATAACTCTTCAAACTCTGTAAGGATTTTGTCCCTCACATTTGGCTTTTCACAGCCTATTTATAATAACTGGGTAAAACCATGTTTCTCACTCTTCTCCCATGCTGAAAAATGAAACAAGGGGAAAAAACGGTTAGTGATTTAACAAAGTAAATTAAAAAATCACTAAAATAATACAGTAAATAATAATTAAAAAACTGAGCTAAGTGATCTCATTGTGACATTACTGGCATTACCTTCCGGACCGCCGTTTGCATACTGCGTCTTCCCTTGAAGACCGCAGTATTTTTTAAAATATTTAAATTCCGTGATCGTGAGCGATCAAAGCGATCACGTGCACGGAATTGATGGGGGGGTGGCTGCTACTGATCGCTGGGAACACCTAGCGGTCAGTAGCAGCCGCCCCTCGCGATCCCAGCGTTCAAAGCGATGCTGGATCACGTAAAAGCAGTGACGTACCTGGTACGTCCCGGTCTACCGGCGACCCGTGACCCGGAAGTACCAGGTACGTCCCGGGCTTGAAAAGGTTAATAACATGTTCAAGAGGTCCATAAGAAGGACTTCAACCATATATATATATATATATATTATATATATATATATATAAATACAAAAGAAAAAGATACAAAACAGTAAAATGCATTTTTTTTAAAAATTATATATAAAAAGATAATAATAAAAAAGAAAAACAAAACCCTTACATCCCATTGCCCTAACACAACATTTGAAAAGTATAACCCTTAGTTTTTACTAAATTTCTCATCCTAAATTTTCAGCTAATCATCTAACTATGGTATCAAAAGAAAGCTCAATCTCTCAAAAACAATATTGAGTTTACATGGGTACAGGAAAAGAGAATAATCGCTGAACCGACATACCGCAAACATGGCAAACTGCTTATCATACAATGTGTAGAAGAACAGTCTACAAGTTTTCTTCCTGAACAGGTATTTCCACATGTGCGGGAAAGACTAAATGTGTTTAAACATTTACATTAGTGTTTATTGGGTGGTTTGTCTCTTTATCCATTGCTGTCCCACAAAACGACAATTATACACTGAAGTTAGTTTAGTTAAAACAGGGCATAAAGACACACTTTGCATTGAACTGAGTGCAGCTGTTTTTGTATTGATATCCTAAATGAGAAAACAGCACACAATATGTTAGAATGCTTATCAGAAACCAATATATGTTTTAACGCAGTGTTTTTCCTTCCAGCAAGTACAGCTATAAATATCAAACAAATGCTAGAAGAATTAGCTCAGTGGTTACTTTAGACTGTTATAACCTCATGACTTGAGATTCCAATTATCTGCGATGCTGTCAAAGACACCGGAGTGCACATTAAAATTGTTCAAGACATACTGTACATGGCTCTAGCTATAATTTCTCCAATGGACAAGATAGTATAATTATTAACAACTTATGAAAAATACCCAGATTTATATTGTAAGTGAGTCATCTGAGGGGAACTATTGTTGGAATCTGTGCCATTTTGTTTCACCGGCAGCAATTTTTCATAATTGTGTTTATTCTTAAACAGAGTGTTTTCATTTTCTTTTTATTTAATTTAAAAATTGAATATTTGGCATTCCTTTTTAATGGTTTAAATATGTACTTTGGTCAAACTAAAGCATGTGCATGGAAACCGCCACATCCAAATGCTTACAGCTGTATACAAAATATTAATCACATCTGCTCTTTTCTCCTTTTTGCTGTATGCAGGAGGTGCTATCTTGCTGCAGAATTCCAAAATTGTTGATAATGGGTCCACTGAGGAATTTCAGGAGTCTAGCAAGTTACACAGTTACATAGTTACATAGTTATATAGGCTGAAAAAAGACATGCGTCCATCATGTTCAGCCTTTCCTATATCTGTTAATTTGTTGCTGTTGATCCAAAAGAAGGCAAAAACCCCCCCAGCTTGGCTCTTCCAATTTTGCACTAACCAGGGAAAAAAAATCCTTCTTGACCCCAAATGACAGTCGATTTCTCCTTGGATCAATAAGCTGTTTCCCCATAATTAAATATTATATTCCTGAATGTTATGTTTTTCCAAGTATTCATCCAGTTGCTGTTTAAATGTCTGTACAGACTCTGATAAAACTACCTAAAAATACAGAGAATTCCACATCCTTATTAAGTGCATTCTATCTATGAGGACAGAATGATTCCAATGCATTCTTCACTGAAGGATTGTGGAAAATGAAGTGAAAACTGTATGAAATGACCTGGCTATGTGTAACAGGTTCACCAAGAGAGCTGTAGTAACTTCCAGAGATCACCCAGTATCCTCCTGTTGTCTCCAGAATAACTTTCAGCACCAGCCAGCATGCGCACCTTGGAACCCTGCTATGTGTACCCAATAAGTAGGCACAACTACCTTGAATTGAGTACAGCAGGATTGAACAGTTTATTGTTGATAGACTCATACACCCACAGAACTTCATTAACATAAATTAACATTGATCAACAGGTACATGAAGACAACCCAACCTTTAATCCCCTTTAGCTACTGAATCTCCCCCTGGCAGCGATCCAGTTAATAGGATTTGTTAACACAATGGAGTTCCTGCCTGTGCAATCTTTGTTTGGCAGCCAGCCTGAAGCCATCTCTGACTACCTTGGGGCCCTGCATGACAGGTCATTCTGTCACACTATGCTTTTGTTTTCCTTGTGGGTTTCTTATAAATTTGTTTTTACAGTATAACAGATCCCCTTTAAAGTATTAGGCTAATAAATATTGAGCATTTATTGTACTAATGGCAAAAAATACTTAAAGTGGCGCTACCAAAACAAACTTTACCAACTTCATGACCAAGGTTTTTTCTATCACAAAGACAAGAGCATTAAGGACAGAGTAGGTGTCACTGCAGAACAACAGTCAGTATGTGTTCAGCTAATTCCATGTTTAATTATTCTTATACATAATTATTATGTTTTAGAGGGCTACATTGCTTGCCTACATAGTACCTTATTTTGCCTTTTGAGATTTTTCCGAGTTTGGAGGTAGCATTTTTTTTTCATTTCTTGCTTTTAGTACTTCTAGTAGTAGGTGTACAAGGTATTGTTGTACACTTGTATAGGTTAGATTTTTATGTTTTGATTTTTTTCTCTATTTTTACTATTTTTGTTATTGATTTAAGCTTTTTTTGTATATATAAGAGACTTTTGATATTCTGGCTGATCGCAATGTATGTGATTAGCCATTAAGGGATTAAGGAAGGGTGGTTGATCAGAGATCCCAATAGTCATTACAGACTCTCTTGGGTCTCTGCTCTATATAGGTACACTCAGGACACACTATTTTCTTTTGTACCAGTTCTCTTGCAGTGAATACATTTGCATAGCCAGTGCTATAAGTATCCAGTTAGGTAAAGAAATCACTTGTATGTTATTAAAATATTTTACAAACCCTTAAACTCTTGAGGCTTGAAATATGATATCAAAACACATATAACAAAGTTAGAGCATGACAGCAAAGAAATAAAAAACATTATTTGAGAGATAAAGAGGACAATAAGAGATAAGCAAATAAAGAAAACTGGAAACAGAGAAAATTAAACAAAAAAATGATGATAGAATAAATAATAAAGTAATAATATAATAAATCTAAGAAAGATGTTACACTGAGTCACCATTCAAGATAAAGAGCACAAATTCAAGACAGACTGGTACAAATTAGCAAATGTAGTAGGAGAGACTCTAAGTTCCCCAAAATAGCATAGTTCACATACTTCCCTTAACCCAGAATAGATTCCAAGTACTGTCATAAGTGGGGGGAAACGTCCCCTTTTTTAGTAGACCGAAATATCAAAGGGAATACAGCAGTAGAACCAAAAGAAAAATAAGCATTGAGAATTAAGATTTCCAGAGGAAAACGGGGAGGACGACAGATTCAGAAAAAGAACAAGAAAACCCTCTAGCTAATTTTCAATCTGTAGAAACAAAATCTTAAACTATCAGTCACAAGCAAAGGGCTAAAGTATGCCCCAACTAACAAGTTTAATTTATTTTCTGCATTTGTTGATATCAATAAGTTTGTACAGAATGCTACCCTAAAATGTTACAATGCTTTCACAGTGGGGAAGCAGAAGGAAGATACGCCTAGCAGCATAATTTAGGACAGACTGCAGGGAGAGAGTTGAGACAGTGGAATGCCAACCAGCAGAGTGTTGCAATAGTCAAGATTAGGAAATGATAATGATATGGATTCTTCGGTGAGAAATGGGCGGGTGCGAGAGATGTTTTTTAGGTGCAAGTAGCCTGGTTAGTGGGAGAGATGGTCTTGTTGTTAATAGACTCTAGACTGTAAGCTCTTTTGAGAAGGGCCCTCCTCACCTGTTGTCTCTGTTAGTCAATTTGTAATGTAACATACTACTTGTTATGTCCTGTCTACCCATTCTACAGCGCTACGGAATTTGATGGCGCTACACATAAAACAATAAATAATAATAATAATAGTGATAGAGAATTCAGGTACTGAGGAGGAGATGGAAGGATGGAAGATAATGAGTTCAGTTTTAGAAAGATTAAGTTCCAGGTAGCTTATCAGTAGTTAAGAGACTCTAACACTTATCCTACTAACAAGTTAGAATATTTGCTCAAAGTCTTTTTGAATACAGGCAAGAATATGGGTAATCCTAACATACCAATAATATATTTCTTGCCCAAAATACGAAACCATCAAGAAGACTCTGGGATTGATTCAATTTTTTTGCAACCTGTCCAATTATCTGAATTTCATCTAGTGATCAATGATGTGACTTCACTATATACTGGTATGGAACAGCAAAGAGGTACTGAGACAGTAAGACATATTCTTGAGACAGAAAGGTCTATTTCCTTAAAACAAATATAATTTCTAATGGAGGTTATTGGTTCCATGATAAGTTTTTTCTGCAACAACAGGGTGTGGCAATGGAGACCAGCTATGATAATATGTGGTGGCCATAGCTGGTTGGCAAACTTGGTCCTATTTTTGAGCTACGTCGATGACTTGGGTTTTTCAATCTGGAAAGCTAAGGAAAACAACTTGAAAGAATGTTTACAACATGTTAACAATAATGATGCCAATACAGCACTTATATCTAACTACAGTCAAGTAGGTATTTTTTTAGATTTGGACAGTTCTATAAAAGAGAACAAGATATATACTAAGTAGCATTTTGAAAAGGTACTTTTTTTTACATATTTTAAAAAGTATCCCAAGGAGCCAGTTTATCAGACTCAGGAAAAACTGTAAAGAAGATGTAATACTCTTAGAAATGACTGTTCATATTCATAAAATCACGAATCATAATTTTGCCAGCTACGTTACTTGGGATGCTTAAGGACGTCACAGGCAGTCAAGCAGGTAGAGAACAGGTTCGAAAAAGCAATGACACCAGTGAAAGTGTTAAGGCAGCACCCCTTTTTATTCAAACAGATGGATGGCTAAACTTTTATTTGTTTTTGAGTTCTGTTGTATACTGACATTTTTATAGTTTGGGTCAATAACTTAAAGTCAGTGGAAGAGAATAAGGAGGTTGTTAAGAATAAAATTGAGAAGGAGTTATTGTTGGGGAGCATGGAAAGCCTATTTTCAAACTCTCCTTTTTCTAGTTTTTTAAAAAAGCGGGCCAATGGGTTGTGCAGTATCTTGTTTTTATTTTGAAGCTTTTTCTTTTTTGGAATGGTAGCTTAAAAAGGTAGCTGGTATTGAGTTGGTTATATATTATCTGTATTCTTTTTTTAGTTAGTAAGGAGACTAGTGATTGTTTTGCATTGCTTAACTCATTCATGGAAATAGCAGAGTACTTAGGAATCCCTTTGGCAAAAGAAAAGACGGTTTGGCCTATCACGCCTTTGCAATTTTTTTATTAATACTAATTGACACAGTTAATACGGTTTTCAGGCTGCCTATGAAAGAGGTTTATACATTAAAGAAAGCTATAAACAAAGTACCGTATTTTTCGCTCTATAAGACGCACCTGCTGATAAGACGCACCTAGATTTTAGAGGAGAAAAAAAGGAAAAAATATTTTGAGCTAAAAAATGGGCTAAAATATTTATTACAATAACTGAATAAGCTATGAACACAGTAAGACACACGCAGTAAAACACACACAGACACAGTAAGACACACACAGACACAGTAAGACACACACACACACAGTAAG
>VKOC01000003.1:6681536-6699379 GCA_009364415.1 Spea multiplicata | reverse complement strand
CTGGACTGGAATCCTCACCTGCTGTGCTCAAGAAGCAAGAATAAAACGCTTCTCTTTCTCCGTGAGAGGGTGAAACAGAGTGCGTAAGAGTGCGAGAGAAAGTGAGTGGGAGAGCAATGCAAGCAATGAAATGCATATTAAAATTCTGAGCTTTCTGCTTTGTTTTTGTTTGTTTTGTTGGGGTCCCTCCCTGTTTTTGGACCTTCATACAAATTAACAAAATTGACAAACTGCTTTCAAACAAAATCCGTACAAATCCGAATGCACGAGTCTAATATCCACATCCTCTTACTCATTCTACGTACAGAGAATTTGTACAATTCACAGCAAAGTAGTAGATGATGCCTATTGCCTGAAACCAAAACCTGACTACATATCTAAGATTTTATCAGCTATATTTCAATATGTAAACCTTTGTGTCCCTAATGTGTCTGTTTGTTTCTAAGATGCCTTTGTTCTTGTTTCAGTTAGAAATGTTGATAGTTAAGTTTCCTGGCTGCTAGAGAGAGGGATAGAAAAAAGTGAGAGAGAGAGGGAGAAAAAGCGAAAAGAAGAGATTAACGTTATTGGTCCTTATAATTCCCAGAGTTTAACATAAAGACAGAAATATAAATAAGGATGATTTTCTCTAAAAGTTAATAATAATAATAAAAAAGTTATTAAGAGCACCTGAGCACACAATGTTATGCGGATGCTTATAAGTATACTGAGATCATGTTATTGATCTTGTTATTTTATACAATCCGTGTAGTGTTCAGTAAAGTTGCGCTTTTATTATATTTATTGTTTTGACTTATTTGTGGCTGATATTGTCAGGTTTAATTTTCATGTATGTCATGTATGTCATGTATGTCAATTTGTAGAATAGTAAAGTCTTTAACAGCTGGACATATTAGGACACCTCCACCGATGTCCCTAATTTGTAAGGCGTAACGAGTGGAAACTTAACTGTTATTTTTTCTATGGCTGTCCCAAGTTTCTTGAGTTTACTAAAGTGCAAAACAATATATTTTTAGAAAAGCGACCAATCCACTTTAAGCAGAAGGAAATCATGGACCAGTTCCAGAACACATTAAACTGGCTGTAAATATCGGAAAGTTACGATGACATTTAAAAAGGAATGCTGAAATTATTCTTATTATTTATTTATCGATTTATGTAGTGTCATCATATTCTACGGCGCTATACAATGGTTAACGAGATTAAAAAGTTGCTGCTACATCTTGTTTAGTATTGCTTGTCTGCAAAGAGTTCAGAATTTAGGACTATGCCTTAAATATATACTTGCGGCATTGGCAGCAGATTACCACCCACCTCTTAAAGCAGATCTGTCAGTTCCCCAAGTTCTACATTTAGATTTCACAGCTCTACATCATATAGCTACACGAAATAATGTTTACACATTAAAATAAGCCTTAAATACGTTAGAAAACCAACATGACAGGGAAGGGATGGTAATACTCAGCACAAGGCAGGTCCAGCAAAGGGGCCTATTAATAAACACACACAAGACAGGGGACGTGCTCCATGTGCTCCTTCTATTCTTGTCCAAAACATATTTACAGAAAAATAATCTATAGAAACCCCAGAAAATGGGCATTAAACTTATTATGGAGATGCCACTTATAAGCCTCCTTGCACTAGACATCTTATCAGATATACATAGAACTGTTAGAAGACACTCAGAAGGGCTTCAAGTAGTGGCCTACACTCTTCAGTTTAAGCCAGCCCTAGGGGCACTTGCCCCTTTCTAGCACTCCCCTGCAACTTTAAATGTATACCTTAAGAGCGAAATGCCCGGCGGACCGCTGCTCAACATGCTCCTGTAGTGGTTGGCCGCCGGCTGGATATTCCTGACTGCATGCCGCGTAAGCATCAAAGTGTAACGCGCAGCCTTTCATTTCCTGCCGTCGGCCGTGCGTACGCCATTAGGTAGCCACCGTCCTTAAAGTGCCAGGGCCACGGTGTTATTCCCATTAGCTCCCTATTCTCAGGTTTTGTATGATTATTGTTTATCATAAAATTATTTTTGTTATAATTTTTGTTACTGGTGATAGATAGTCCTGCCTTAATTCATACTCCAAAACACTTACACTAATTGAAAAACAAAACGTACAAGCAATAAATAATTTTAATAGAAGGGTCTAATGGACCATTTGCCTTACCCCATAGTACAATTGTAACACATATTTAACCCCATGAAACTGTCAGTAATTATCAATACCAATAAAGAAATGCAGCCCACCCATTATTTTTTCAGTTAAAGGGTAGATGTACCCTTAACCGCTTAAGTATTCAAAGCCTCATAACACAGGTGCAATCTCATCGTATATTTTTTATGGGTAAAGAATCTGTGTTTTGTGCCTGAATTAGAGTATATTACATGCAAATGAATATACTTTGTCATCTTTCGGGAACATTTTGTAGTGTTTTATTTATGAGCCACTGAAACCTAAAATTTACTTAACTGTCTCTGAAATATACTTAACATACCTTTTAAATTAGGAACAGATTGAACAGAGTGAAAGCCGTATATATTTATAGTACAGGCCAAGCCACAGCGCTGTACTGGGAACATCATTTAGTTTGTGAGCCTGTTCGTAACATCGCTTTAGAACAGCAGGATCTTGTAGATTACATGCTATAGTTCATTTCAGATAAAATCAGTTTATTCCAGAAGAATGAGAAAGGGATTATGAATGGTTAAATCAGTTTAAAATGGATCTGTCACTTAATGAATATAAATGCAAGGGTTGCTTACAAATATAAAAAATAAATTTAAAATAACCTCATCTACAGTAATTAACAAGGGTTGGATTTAGCACCAGAATAAAAGCTAATTATAGTATATATATATATATAATCATAGTATATTATTATTATTATAAAAAAAAGATAAACAGCTCATATACCGGAGTCAGCGTGACCTGGATTAATTAACTAAGATTTCTTCTTTTTCTCTATTGCAATCTAGTGAAGACCGATTACAGATATGTGCACGTGGACCAAAAATGATTCTGGCACATTTTTCATTTGGTGTTTGGTCCATTCATTTATGGACAATGAATTTTGGTAACTGTCCTTTCTCACTTCTCTCGTTCTCTCATTCACTCTCACTGTCTTGTTCTCTCCCGACCTTCCACGACAACTGTTTCCCTGTCTGGTTACTTCCATAACAGAAAACAAAAACTGTCTGCGCTTCTCACCCTAATGAAGTTGGCAACAAATATAGAAATAATATTAATGAGAGGTTTTGGTTATATGAATTGGCCAAAGCATAATTAAGCTCACCCGCCACGTCGGGAGGAGGTTTAATTGCACCTCCCCCAACACATTAATTAAGGTTTTGGTAGCAAACTGCTTTGTGTGCCCACTATGTAGGATGTGAGAGTAGGTTCTCACCCTATTGAGAGTGTGCCTTAACGTGGCCGGTGAGCTTAATTATGCTTTGGCCAATTCATATAACCAAAACCTCTCATTAATATTATTTCTATATTTGTTGCCAACTTCATTAGGGTAAGAAGCGCAGACAGTTTTTGTTTTTTGTATACATTGTACAGCCAATACACTGTTTTTGCAGCATGCTTACACCTGTTTGGTAAGCCTCGTATTATACATTTGTATTATTTGAGCCTGTGACTAGCTTAGCGCACCGACATTTTTTCTTTTCTACTTCCATAACAGGACAGAGCCTCAGTGCACATCACAACCACAACCTTTTCTCCCTTATGCGTGGAAGAGGAGAGAAGAATGCAGACATAAGGCTGGGACAGGGAATGTGTTGTCGAGGAAGGTAGAGAGATAGTAAGAAAGAGTTAGGGCTTTCTCCTTTGTTTTGTTTTGTATGGGCTTGCTCCTCATTTTCAGACATTGGTATAACCTTAACAAAATGAATTAACATTCCCATGAATCAGAATACACAACTGTAAATGTTTAGAATTCAGAATATTTAGCAGAAGTTATGTGATATGACCAACATGGAAAACTTACAAACTTACGTACTTAAAGTTACATCAGCTTACTGTGACCTTACATTGTTTTCAATATCGAAACTGTAGCTACTATGACTAAAGATATTAGCTTTTCTTGGTTAATGTGGCTGATTCCTTTTTTTCTTTGTAATCACTTGTGATAGGATTATCACAATGTATTTAATTTCTGTTGTCAGTATGAATTACTGCTGGTTATGGTAGGTGGGGGAGGGGTATGTAGGTGGGTATGTAGGTATGTATGTAGGTTTTGCCATCAACTGCCAATGTTGGGCAAACCTGTTTTAGGCATTATTTTAATGTTGACATAGTAAAATGGCCCATTCCTCAGAAATGTCATTTAATCTATTGAATAAGTAAAGAATTAAGTGCATACCCTTTACCTGTGGGAGATGAGTCTTAAGAAAATCTTCTATATTACCTTTATCATGCTTGACCATGGTCTGACTCTTTAAATGCCTCCACAAACTGAACAGAGTGCGCGCCATTAATGACATTTGCAATATTTACCCTGTTACTGGTACTTAAAACTTCAACAACACAAACAGTGAGGAGGGGGACAGATTCATAAACAAATGAGTAATTGGAGCACAAAAAAATCATAAAAAATGCTCCTTTGTGCACAAAAAATATATGTTTTGGGTTCTGCCCTGTGTCCTGAATTATAGCTTACCGAACGACACAGAACCATCTCCCCATAAGAACAACAATGTATAGAAGGTTCTAGAATTAAAAAAGATATAACCCTTTATTACAAGCAGCCTTAATCCTAAAATCAGGTATGTGTCATACAGAGAGAGAAAGAGAGAGAGCTCTAGGTGCTCAGCAAGGCCAGGGGGTTTGGGATATACTTGAAATGTCAAGTTTTAAGGGCTTGAGAAATGTCATACTAAAAGAAAATGTACTTACAGGGGAAGCCTCATGACAAAACCGTTTTCTCCGTGAGCTTAAAATACAGTACTTTATACCCTTATGTAGGTTAGCATTGACAAAAAACGAAACTAAAACTAAACTTTGTCTAGTGGAGTGGGCTGAATGCATATAAATGGTTAATAGGCAACTGCCTTACAGTATGCAAAAACTAGAAAAAAACTAGAAAATTAAACAATAGTTTTGAAATGTATTTTGAATCATTAATCTGGTTCATCAAGTATACCAGACAACCCATTATTGATGTCCAGAAACTAAACAAACTCACGACTCAAAGTGTAAAGAAGATTTGTGATGCAATTTACATTATATACAGATAGAAGGCCCACCTGCTTACTTAAGGTCCCTTTAAAACACTCCTTAGTATCTGGTCGCTATGTATTTCTATGTCTTACAGAACTGGTCCCTTTTTAGACCCCAAACTAGCTTTAAGTTGGTTACATTCTTATAATATGTATCCCCAGAGCTAGGGCACATGCCGCCAAATCACTGATAAGAGATGCTGAGGACCAAGTACCCTGAATAGTATCATATGTCAAACTACGGAAAATACACACGTCATACCCTGGCAGTTATAAAGCTCTGTCTACTTCTTTTGTTATTCATCTGGTTACACTATATGTTCTTCTATATAAAACCTTTAATAAAAATGTCATGCCCCGGAAAAAATTATAGCTTATGTGACTTATACAAATGGTAAAATGGGATACATGTTAAGTGCATGAAGTTAAATCAAGCGCGTGATTCTAACCATTTACTTTTTTGTATAAATCCATTAATCTTTCAGGTTACCGCTAAATTGTTATAGAGACGCGACATTCAGATAATAATTGTCATTGTGTTTGATTTCAAAGGCCAACAATGATGGATGTTCACAATGCATTAGTGTCCGACCTCACCATCCAGATATAATGGTTTGAAAATATCACTGATCTGTAAGCCATTTGAAAATAATAATTTGTAACAAAACCTCCTCACTTTCTATCAAAAATTGATAGAAATGCATGAGCAGTTTCTCGCAATCTTTCTGGTCAATTTACCAAAATGTGAGTACATATGAGCTGGCAGAAAAGTTTACAGTAGCCAAGTCCATGTTAACTATAACCAAACTTCTTTGCATTTGACTCTCATACACCAGACTGCTGCAGAGTCAAGTTTATACGAGTAAAAAACAAGCAACTTCTTGTTCGTTAACCCATGAGTTGCAGATGCGAACTTCATAGATCACAAATGTCACCTTGCATCCCACAGCAATAAGCAAAGAGTTAAATATTCTGAAAAACCAACATTGATTTAGCAGTTGCCCATCTGGCGTATGGTTGGGGCAATATAGCCTCAGGGTGAGTAGATCCTACGTAAATCTATCTCGTGCTCAGTGGATAGACCCATTTGTGATGTACAGGATTACAACGTATATGTAACTCTTAACAGCTTAATAGTATTAACAATATAGACTATTCCAATTTCCCAGGGTCTGATTTTCCTAAATGTTACACGTGCTCTCATTTATTTCATTACATGACCTGCACTTTTTATTGTAATCATTGGATTTGCTTGTACTTGGATTTACAAAGGTCAGGTATAGGTTATATCCGATAAACCAGGCTTTAATTAACCAACTGTGAGGTCAACAATTAATCAGGACTCTATTGTCTGCGGCTGTGAGTATGGACGCTGTTGGCCAGCAGCCCACTGGGCCTGTCTGTTATTATTGAATATGTCTTTGGAAAGTTGATTTCTCCGAATACCCAGTAACATCAGATGATTACACTGTTCCATGTTCCTTTCTTAATGTTATGTTTAAAATGTTCCAATTATTAATCCAAATGGTGCAGAAAATGGTGACGCATCATCAATATGATGAATTGCACCATCACCTCGCTTTACTTACAGTGCATTTTCCTTAAACTTACTGTAGCATTGCCTATTTCATGCTCTTTACTTGTAAACTGATTATCGCTACGGTAGTTTTTCTCCACCTTCTCTATACTGGTTTAAAATGAAAAAAAAAAACCTATGGACAGTTGTGGAAAAGTTTTTTTTACTCTTTTTATATCAATGCAAAGCTTTCAACATAAGCATTTTTTTAACCTCGAGAATTCTAGATCATCTGTCACATTAAGCAGGTCGCTCAGAGTACTAAGTGAGATTAGACACAGCAATTGATATTTCCTCCACATTATACAAAAACTTCAGTATAAAGGATAAAAGGGTCATTGAGCATAAACAGTAGAAGAACGACTCAAAACCTTTTTTTGCTTTTCCATTTAGGAAATTGACTGCCTTTCTATAGGAAAAAAAAACATTGCAATATAATAAAGCAGAATTATTCTCTCTCTTCAAGATAATAAGTAAGAAAGAGAAGGAAGTGAATTGTATTTATTCTAAAGTATAACAATTTGACATTTCTTATATCTGTACCTAGAAAAAACAAGACAAAAACAGAAATTTAATTCAAATCAAAAACAATAATGAACATTCTTGGTACTTTAATTATTTCACAGATATTTAGTAAAAAATATTCTAAAGTAAATACCAAAACATGTTCCCTACATCTTCTTTATTTAGTGTCCTGGACTTAAGCTTTAGTGGATTTTAGTGTACGGTGAGGATTTCCAACAACAGTAGAATGAGTCAAGCGATATGATGATGTCAGAAAAGGCACTAGGGTTTATTTAGTAGGGAGCTATCTACTAAATTAAGGGAGATATTTACACATAACAGTGTATGGTTAATTTAAAAAGCAAAGAAATGGAGGAATTGCATGTGACGGTTGCACCATGGTCTCACCATTTTTTATTACATTCATCTTCTCCTGAGTCATGTTTGCTCACATAAATATATTTTCTTTATACTTGAAATCTACAACTACAGATTTGTTCACATTTAGACTATTTACTGGTTAACATGTACGACTACTGGTACATTCTCGTTCATATATTATATGTTTAAAGCCTCTTTTACCAGCATAATCTAAATGTGAAAAGTTCAAAAGAGCAACACGATAAAAAAATTATTATTGCGAAACTGGAAAGAAACGACCTGAAAGATCACAGATGTAGTTATGAATGCATCAGTGGAATCTCAGATGTCATAACAAGGTACTTCCCCTAAAATTGCCGCGAAAATTGCTTTTTTTGCCCACTTTCAGAAATGGGAGATATTCTTTGGCATACTATATCTATTGCTTTCAGACGCGGACTGGCCATCGAGCACCCCATGCAAATACCCAGCGGGCAGTTGCCCAATAGCTTCTCCAGTAGCACAGTTAATCCCGTGCTTCGGCGTGTAGCCATCTGCTGGATACAGGCAGATGCATGCTATAAAAGTACAGCATACGGCCACATGTATTCACCTTCTGAGCTACCAATTAGAAGCAGCTGCCCCTTTGCACCCCTTTTCATGTCGGAGCAGGGGCTGTTAACTAGACCTCAGGGCCCGGTGCTGCAGAATCTGTTAAGTGCCCCTCCCCCGTCTATTCCCTTCCTCACAATTCCCCTCTCCCTTCCTAACCCCCCTTTCTCACCATATGTCCCCTCTCCCTCCCTAACCCCCCTTTCTCACATTATGTGTGGATTATATGACATAGATGCCTATGTCCAAACTTGGTATGGCCCTAACACTGGGACCTTTCTCTTCTCTGGAATCCCACCCTCCCCTCTAGAAAATGTTTAGGGATCGAGCTTGGTAGGATGACTACATTGGGGTGCCTATAATGAGCTGCTACGTATGCAAATCATTTTACGCTGTCCTTGTTTGTGGATTTTGCAATCCTTAATATTACATTGGGGTGTCAGTATATCAATCTTTGAGAACCCACCAGCGCAACCTTCTATTTGAATTTTAAATGCAAAGAGTGAAGGAGCACATGATTTATAAATTCACCCGAACGCTTCAAATCTTTTAAACTTTAATTTTTAAACTAATAATTCATGCTCTGCACGCTTTTAAAATTAATGACTTAATTTCAAACAATTAATTTGTTTCAGAATTCTTATTGCTTTGAAAAATACAATTATTACCAAAATAGAGTCTATTAGATTAAAGTCTTTCAGATCGAGAGAAACAAGACACATACTTCACAGCAGGGTATTTGCTAAGGAATAATAAGTTGTAGAACATGGATTCCAGTTACAATTAAGGACTTCAATTTTACATAGAAACACATTTTATCGTTTTGTGCATTTTTTGTTTCGTAGGGTCACATCGTAACCTGTAAAATATTTTGCCATTATATGAAACCTCTTTATTCCAAAATAGAGTGACCTTGATTGAAGAATAATCCCATACGGCGATTTAGCCTCAAGTAAGTTTACTGTTGGCTTACTAAGTGATTTGGTAATTACACAATGGGCTATTTTGGACTTTTCAGAGGTAGAAATGTTTAACAATTGTAGTCAACAGGAAACATTTTGCACAATTATTTCTAATACAAAGTCCTTTAAGGTACGGATTACCGGCCATTTCTAAAATAGTATTATCTAAAGGCCACTTCTAGTGTAAAAATAATTGCTTAAAAGTTTAAAGGCCTTTTACAAAGAAGTATTTAGTTCTATAAATCTATTTCCAATCCCGGCCGATGTAAGGGAACTATATAAATTCTCTCTAGACAGAAATACTTTTAATTTATTAAAACGTAATATAGTGCAAATTGCTAATTAAAATCTTATCATATACAATAATTTGTGTACCCAAGTCTATGTTACCAATCATACAAATTCTATTTAAAGAACTGATATCTAAAATAAACTTCACTTCGGCAGTCATAATAAAGCTGCCAATATGTTCTTTTAATATGTTTTAACATAATATAGTTTTTTTTTAAAAAAAATTAGATGCAAGAAAATGCCGTGACATTAGCGTACCTGAGAACACTTGGGGTTGAGACAGAGTCTCCAGGTGAAATGTTGCTTTCCCGTGTTTTGGGGTCACTTTCCTTTTTCTTTGAGTAGGGTTCACCCCCTAGTAAAGAAATCCCCCTAAACAAGACGAGCTTCAGCCAGCCCTGGGTTGTTCTGGGACATAAGAATATAAAGCAGCCAACATTTACTAAAATTAATAGGTGCATAAAACGTTACTCAGGTTATAAACAATACTGTTGTGCAAGAAGTTAGGATTGATGGGAAAGATGGGAAACACTTAAAGATTCTAAATGGAATCTCATTAAACTTTGGATAAACCTGTACTTACCTAAATGTGTACCGTGTAAGTTTTTTAAAATACAAACTACTAATTACTAACTACCAAAAGGAACAACATTAGTAAAATTAGGTCACTGAAGTCTGAACTGGGTCATCAACTCCCCTCCCAACGCAGCTCCTCCGATACAGGTTGTGGTTTCTTAACCCTGTGCGTTCTTCTTTTGTATTGATTGTTTATTAGGGCATTTAAGAATAATCTGAATGGTCTGGTCACATGTTCTTTGGATGAACAGTCATGTAGCTGTTACATTTATACCTTGAAGGTTTTCTTTTAGCTTCCATGCACAGCTGCACATTTTTTTTTTAAAAAGAGGAGCTGACAAGGATGAAGTTAGTTTGATGTTATTATTATACATCATATGATAAGAAACATGAAATGTAAGTGACAGTCTTTAAATACCGCAATATGGTTTGGAAAATAAAAATATCACCGTTTAGGAATTTGTAGCAAATATTTTAGGTAACAAGTTCCTTCAGTTGCTTCAGTTGTCACAAGGGCTGCCTTACCATAGCATATAAACACGAACACATTATCTCCCCTCTTTCACATTATCTCTGCCCTTTCCGTCCATCTATCTCTTTTTTTCATTCTCCCTTTTTCTCTACCATTCTTTTTGATCCAACTCTTTTTATGATCTCATATTTCCATTTTTTTATTACCTATTTCAATGCCAAAGTGTTATATTATCAAACCAACACAAGAGTAATCATGGTACAATAGTGGTACAGTTGAAACAATTACCAGAAAATCTCATTGGTTTTTAAGGTGATTGCACGGAATTTAGCAATTTTATACAAACGGATCCAGTTATGCCTCCATAGATTTTGTCCCTTACATCAATAATTTCTCATAAGTGGGGTTTCCAATTACGTTTCCGTAAAACAAGCTCTCTTTGATATGGATTTTCACGTGTACTCGTTAACTTACATGTTCCTATTACAACAAACACTCGTGGAACATTTATGGATCTTAAAGCAGAAAATCAATGGTTTGTCATAGCAGATCAATGTGTTTTAGTGTTGTTACGTTTTATCCCCTTCAGAAGAAAAATATCAAATGGGGAGAAATGAAGAATCATATAGATGTTATTCTCTTTGAGGCCCATTTCATTAACACAGTACTTCAATTACCTTTAGGTATGTTGACATTAAAGTAGGGTGTCTGGACATCCTTTGCTCCCAGACATCATGCATCCACAAAAAAATTCCAGAACAGAAGCACCCTTTGACCTAAAAAAGCTTGCAGCTTATAAGTGAAGTCAGGACTTGACTTTAGCTCATCCTTTGCACATGGTCACAAAGCCTATGGTCAAAAAGTACTGCAGAAATTAGAGAACTGATCCTTCAAAACCAAGAGGCTCTCCTGCCTCTACAAATACAGAGAATAACTCTTAGTTTTATGGGTATTATTAGTTAAATGTTAATCACATGGGGCCGGTCTATACAATGTAACTACTATAATGCACTACTACTGATATACTACAGCCTTGGGTTTGTTTGTCACATATTACCAAATTTTCATGGAATAACAGTATTTCCTTCAACTGGTATTCGACATTCCTTTTCCTAAAAGCCAAGGGACGTCAACAATTTTGCAACCTAGTTGAGAATTAGTACCGATCTAGCCTTCATGGTTGCACTATACTTAATCTGCATTGAAATGACTAATTTGTCTATATTCAGAGTATTTCTTCTTATGAAAGAGTAGTTTGGCAAAACACATTTCTGTCTGTGGACACATTGTTTGACAGACAATTAATAAATGTAGGTGGCAGTGTTTGTTGAGTACACTTCTAATTGTAACAGTTTGAAACCTCTGTTTTGTTTCTGCGCTAAAAACAAAGATAAGAAAAAAATCATAATGTTATTACTAACATGGTGATCTAAGGAAACAGAAAGTAGATCTGGAGAAAAAGAACTGAGAATCTGGGAAGCTTCGTCCATTTTGGAGGTTCTCTGTTTACTAATTAATGTTAAAAACACTTTAATGTGTTTTTCTTTTAATTATTGAGCATGTGTAATAATTTCAATTCTCCTAATGGTACTTAATTTATTGACATATAACACATTAGACACATTTTACCTAATTGTTCTCACTTAACTCTCATTATGAGTGGTGTGGTACTGTTAAAGGTTAGAGAATTTTTAGAATTGTGTATTTAGAGGGAATAGAAGGCAACATTATGGCTCAAATAACCACAAACAGAATATAGTATTGAGTACATCTCTTACAGCTTTGGCGGTCACGCTAAATTTGGTCGAAGGGCCCTCTTTGCCTAATGTAATCTAGTTTTGTCAAATCTGTTGAATATACATATTGTAAGAAGCTTTGTGTTAATTGTTGGCGCTATATTGATAAAAGTTAATAATAGTAATAAAATGAACGTCTGATAAATTAAGGCATTAAGGCCAATACAAGGTTTTGAGAGATGTAACCAGGTAAATTATGTGTTATTTAAATATTTTTCAGGTAAAAAGTATATTTACTGTTTTTGCATGTAAATCTCCATTTAATTCAGGGGTTGACAAATTGGGTTTGAATCTAGGAGTCAAGCAACAAAAAATTATGAGCCAACTTTTTTTAAGATATTACCTTGTGGTTTACAGTTAAAGGATGTTTATTGGGGAAGTACAAAATAAAACACACCAATCTTCAATCCTGCGCCACTTTGTACAGCGCCACAGATAGGATGCTACAAGGCGTGTATAAACAGGGACATTAAGTGATTCAGATTGAATAGGACATTGGTGAAACCGAGTAAGGACACATTTACATTCCAAATGGGTTAAACATCTGTTTAGTTTTCTTGCCATTGACCGCCACATCCTGACCAAAGCCGGAACCAAGTGAATTCCAGCACAAATGGCTAGAAAACGCTATAGGGAAACTTTTAATTAACATTGGTGATCCTTAAGTGTATGTTTTACTGTTATATTCAAATTCATTCTTGTTCCAAAGTGTTGTTAATTCTTTAATTCTGCTCTTCAAACAAACTGATCACTTAAATACGCCAATCTCTGAACTCATATTATCATAACATTTCTGATAACATTCAAAGTATGATTCTGGTGTTCAAATTAGCAATATTCCCGCGTAGGCATTCGAAATATTACAGTCTTGCAGACTTTAAAGTATAATTCAAATTACTCGCAATTATAATTCTTTTTGAAAAGAAAATGCATATTAATAGAGAAAATCATAGGTTAATAAATTAAATATATGAAAAATTATTACATTTTTGCTGGATGTGTGAACAAATTCTGCATGCAAAGCTTTCAAAGTATTCTTTTTTCAGAACTTTTATTACAGAGAAAATATTGAATCAAAACTTAACAGTCATATTTGGAGACAAAATAAGGCACTGGACTTATTAGAGCTTTATATTTCTATTGAGTATTCTAACATTTTTATACAGTGAATTTGCCTTTGCAATGAATAAAAAATAAGGATCATAAAGATCTATACAGAACATTATAGGATAGAAACACATGCTAATCTTGTGTCGTATCAAGTGTCAATAAGAAAAGGAACATTTCCACACGGTGGCAAATAATATTGCAATAATTAACATTCAGTTGTGTATTCCATAATCAATTATTAAGGGTTGCCATCTGCTTTGTTATAGCAAAGAAAGGAAATGAACCTTAAGGATTCACTAGTGCAGCCTGTCCTTTATTAATTAAGAACACAAATAGCAATAAGCATGTTTCACTCAATGAATATCTTGTATCTTAACAACTAGATAACTAGATTACACTTTAAAGGGGAAGTCTAAAGCATCAACAAAGAAGGAAGCATATTAAAGCACTTTAATAACCATTCCTTAGGCTCTAAATAAAACCCAACAAGCAAAAACCCCAAAAGACTTGCCTTAAGGAGAAGCTGCAGCTGCATAGTGGCAGTACACCCCCCCACACACTGCAGTCTCGACTTTCTGCACATGCATGAATATGCTTTTGCTCAGTCTCTCAATGGATTTGCAAGGAGGAGAAAAACATAAGGGGGTACTCAGGTATCATATGCATTAAACAGTTGACATCAACTGACATATAAAAACTTATATATAAACTTATATGTAAATTGCCAACCTGAAAAATGTCCTATTCGATCTCCCCTTCTTGTATTCTGCCTTTCGCTTTCTTCCCCTTCTTTTATTTTCTTTCCTTTCTTTACCATTTTTTTTAAATCTTAGTTATTTCAAGCCTTCCTTCCTTTCTTGCCCTTACACCTTGAAAACAATATGATCCAACAGGATCTCTCTACCTCTCTGTACAAAATACCATTCGGAAAAGTTCTACCTCTGTGCACACAATACAATCAATGATGGCAATGATGAGATGGCCCTTGCACTTTAAGGTGATGTTGGCCAGCGGCATTTGGGTAAAGCATGCCACCACTGGACTCTGGAGTAGTGAAAACGTGTTCTGTGGAGTGACGAATTACGCTTCTCTGTTTGGTAATCTGTGAAATAAATATATATTATATATATATATATATATATACTGATTAGTATATATAATATATAAACACACACACACATATAAGTATATAAATATATATCCAAAATAATAATATTAAAAATACAAAAAGTGTATACATTTTTTTTTTTTTTTTTTATAAAATTTTATTCTATATAAACTTGTATTTTTAGTTTTATGAGTAAACCCTTTCCAGGCTAGGGTTTCACATAGAATAGAAAGGATTGGAAGCACAAACCATATGATTTCCCAGGTATTTGTCAATAATATTTGTAAAACCATAATCATACCAGTGTAAGATACACCCGCTCTGATTTGATAATATGTCTTTCAGTGGTTTGTCCTCAGGGAAAATTAATAAAACACAAGTTTAACTTATGATGCCCTTTGGCTAATGCATTTTTCCTTTCTTATTCTTGTTTCTCATTCATGGTGCATTTTCATAAGTATATTGTAATTTTACAAAGAGAATTAAAACGTGATCTGTATGAGTGTTTCAAGTCTTCTTCTCAATCCACAAATATGTGCGACAGAGTATTTTGCCCTCTTCACTATTGAAATTTAAATGAGAATCTTTTGGCTCACTGCACATAGTTATTTCAATGAATAAAGCAACACCTTCAATGCAGCTTTTCCTTGACAGCTGTAAGCAGTACAATGTTGTGTCTATTTATGGCTATAAGAGTAGATTTGTCACTTGCAAAATATATGTAAAAATATTAATAATCACAGTAATTCTACAAAGGCAACAAAAGCAAGAATGATTGTGTGTCTCATGGAAAACTGAATATTTATGTTGGTCGGAGACTCTTTCATGTGAACTGAAGTGTCAAAACTATTTAATTTTTGGTTTGTGGCTATTATAATTATAGATGTGAATTTAGCACTAAATGCTGAATATTATAATTCAGTTTTTACGATCAGTGCTTTGGAAAAAAGCCTTAAAGTTATATACAGAAGCCCTAAGATGCCCTTTAGGTGGCTTATCATTGGCAATCATACCCAAGCTTGTAAAGTCATGGCTACCAGAGCTTAGGCTAAGCTATAGAAAACAGGCTGGTGAACTGGTAAGGATGAGGGCCACCAACAGGTACATCTGTGGTCAGGTCCTGGTGAAGTCAGTTTCTGGCTGTTACCTACAGATCAGTAAAAAAAAAAGAAAAATAACAAAAAAGCATGATGCAAAAGCGGAAAACTGAGACAAAAAAGGTTATCAATCTGGTGCTTATGGCAGGATGAAAATGTTGTTTCCAGTACATAAAACATATAAAATAAAAACCCATAAGAGAAACCCATATTAATGTATAATCATTATTCAGCCTTGTTCATTTTGGTATGCAAAAGTGGAACAATACAAAAATTATCCAAACAACGATAAATTATCCAAAGAACGACAACAGAAATAGCTACAGATAATCGTTTCTGAGATTCTTCTTTTCAGTTAACAAAAAAGATAGTTTGTAAATTGAAGTTGTGGAATGAGAGATGGGAAATAAATTCAATAGAAGAATATCAAAGATATTTTTCATAATAAATATGTTACAAAACAAGTTCAATAATATTTAAGATAAAATATCTAATGCATTTAGCAGACAGCAGCATACCTCTCAAGAGTCCAAATTTAGGAATAATAGTAAACCCAACCCCTCCCCGCCAAATCTGTGTTCTTCTGTAGAAGCTCCAGAGAGTATAATAGTTGCCGGCAAGTTGATGAGAGTATCTGTGAGGAATGTGGCTGAGGCTAGATAGAAACCAGTAGGAAGGCTTTGGAAGGAACAATCACTACCTATATATTGACAGGATATGTGAATATTCCTGGTGTGTGGTCTCAATAAGCATAATGTAAACTAATAACCCAGATGGGTCAGTAGCCTAGAGGTATCGTAGCCAGTGCCTGAACCTGGCAGACTAAGTGTTGAGTCCTATGTGGACTTCACAGAGAGATGACCTTTTGTTCAGTAAAGTTCCCTCAACTGCAACTTGCATATTTCCCAAGCTTAAAAAAAGTCTAAATAATTAAAATTAAGAAAATTAGTGCTTTCTAACCAAGGAGGATAGAGAGTGCCCCTTCTTCTCCTAACCTAATAATCATTTGCCTTCTCGTGCAAAGAGGCTTTTGATGCCTCATTCGGTGCCCATTAGGACTTTATGGCACGGTATTGAGGTTACCCATGCCTTTCCCCGTCCCTCTTTCCCATTTCTTGAGGAAACAATGTCAAAAAAGGGTTCCAAACATATGCCTACAGCTGCAAGCAACCTGGGGGTTAAGGAATCCCTGAGTTTGTGTTGTGTTAAGCTTGCATCAACTTGATTATGCTGCAGTCAAGTTAGAAACAGAGAAACTTAAAATTTCACAGCAGTTAAGAACCATTCTAGTCTGCTTTGAAGACACTGATCAGTCTTTAGTCCCGACTTTATGTAACATGAATATGATTATTGAGTGGCACCGTTCATTTAGTGCCACTCATGTAAGTTTCCTTTTGCAAACTCATCTCAACTGCTGACACACATATCTCATCCAAAAATATATCCAGTATCTATAGAAACAATGTTTAAATTAATATACAAAATAAATTAAGCATTAAAATATATGTAAAACCACAATACATTTTTACTACGTTTGGAAAATGTTATCCTATTTCAGGAAATGTTTCCCCCAATTTGCTATAATTGCTTATTGAGTCATTGGTTTCTGCATTGTACATTCTTCAGCACTTGTGCTTTATTTAGGAAGCAGAATGATTCATCAGGTGTTTGACTTTTTACTGCATTAGTTTGACCTTCTGCTGTAGGTAACATTTTTGTCATTTGCATCATCCACATTCCGTGTTTTGTAGCTAGTATCTGAGCTGAATGAATAGCTCAACATATTGGTCCAGGAAAATAAACTAAATCACAATCAAGTTGATCTTCAAAATATGCAAAACTAAAGCAGTATCCGTTCATTTCATATATCTGCGTAAATTAGCTCCTGATTTACTTCTTGGTAAATTCACCAAGGAGGTAGTTTTCAGGAGAGTTGAACATTTCAGCTCACTGTCTTCGCTATGTCTCATTAAAGTCGGACGCCAGTGAGCTTTTCCGCAAGATGAGCTGGGGTTACTGTGTAATAATTAGTCAAAGATGACACATTAAAGTGAATAACTCTCCTAATATCCTTGCCGTAGCTCTTTCTAGAGAATGTGGTTTGTGCTAGCCCTCCCATTACACTTTAAGTACTTTTCCTAGGCTTGGTTTGTATTCA
>VKOC01000003.1:6636916-6681436 GCA_009364415.1 Spea multiplicata | reverse complement strand
TGTTATCCTGACTTGGCCATTCTAGTTATAAAGCAATATGCATGAAGCCATTGCGCAATTTACCGTTTTATTCATTTTTTTAATGATGCCGTAGATATGGTTAGTTAGACTAAATTACTCAGTTTAACCTTTGGCCTGAAACATTGATTTTTTTCTGAATGATTAAAATAGATAATTTGTAACCAATATCCCGCTGAGGCTTTAATCACCATGACATTGAAGCAGTTATGATAACCATTTGTTGAAAGGATTAGGAACTAAAATAACTGTTATGCATTCTGAATAAAAGAATCAACAATGTAGGATGGAACGGAGAGTGGGTAACCTGTCCCACCCATCCAATTGAGGGGAAAAATTCCCATGATGCTCCGTCATCTATGTAGATGCCAGAGTATTGTGGAATTTTAATTAATCGCCAGCTGGAGGATTGCCCCCCAATTGAAACGCCGTCTTCTTTTTTTGTTTTTAAATAGAAGCGGAGGAGAGAGGCTCAGAGAGAGAGTTTTCAGCAACCGTTTGGCACCTCTCACTCTTCTCCATGAGGCCTCTGCCTTGGTCGTGGTGCTGGCATTTCAAGCTGAGCGCCAGAATATGACGTCATATTCAGGCGCTTAGCAGTGAAGCCTCGCAATCCCACCGCTGGACTTCTACAAGGTAAGTGAACTTCAAAGGGGGAGAGGGTAGAAAGTGAGGAGGGGGTAGATAGGGAGTGAGATGAGGTAGATAGGGTACATAGGAGTGAGAAGGCGGTAGATAGGAGCGGAGGGGGTAGATAGGGAGGGAGAGAGGGTAGATAGGGAGGGAGAGGGGGTAAATAGGGAGAAAGGAGGGTGGCAAGAATATTGAAATAAAGAGTCAGAATGAGAGAGAGAATGAATGAATCAATGTGTGGATGCATTAATGAATATGTGTAAATAATTTTTGTGAAAGAATAAATGATTGTGTGAATGAAAGTGAATTAGCGAGCCACTGTAAAAGTGTGAATCATAGGTGTATTATTGATGTAAAGATGTATAAGCAGGGTGTTTAAGCACTGGGGAAAAAGATGGCACAGGTAGCGTATTAATGGAACAAAGATGGCGTACGTTCAGCTATTTGGGGACAATGTTGACTCATGCTGGGCGACAAAGATGGCACATCCTATGTATGTGTAATTTGGGTGCTGGTCTGGTTCTATGTGGGCAATGTGGACGCCAGGGTTGGCTTTGGGGTGTGCGACCTGTGATCTATGCCTGTAATTTGGGGGGTTATCTATACCTTTAATGCAGAGTTTATATGTAATTTCCAATTGATATATCCCTGCAAAGCTGGGTTTTGTGTTATTCTGTTGATCTGTATCTGCTATGTTTCCATACATTATTTATGTTTACCTGCAAATATAGGATTTCTATGTCTTATTCAGTTGATCAATACCTGGAGTGCTGTTTCCGTGTGTTGTTTATTTGATCTATACCTTCACGTATACCTTCACGTCTAACGTGTATATATATATATATATATATATTGTATATGTACTATTTTATAATTGGCCCCCCTACTTTGGTCCCTGGACCCCATGTGCCCCCCTAAATATGAAAGCTGGAGACTCCACTGTACGTATGTGTATATTTACTACTAAGATACGTACTTACTGGTTTACAGTTTTTACAGTATAATAGAGGGATGGTATAATAACAACATATCATAAGAATAATATAGAAAGCCATAACTAGGGTATGTAGGTGCAGCGGGATATTGTTTAATTAATTAAGTACTGAGAGCTGTAAGCAGAAAAGAAATTGCATAATAGCCTTTGAGTCCACATGGGTAGCTAAAAATAAAAAAAATAACTGCATCTCATTATTTTCATTATCATTGGCTAAAGAAGTAGAAAACATGCCAAACAGTCATGCAAGGGTTGAGTTATTTGTGGAAAGAAAATAATGACCTTAGCATTTTCCACACAGGGCTTTCACCGGCCAGCACCTGTAGCTCTCTCTCTCTCGTCTGCCCGCTAATAATATATATATGATATATATATTATATATATATAGTGTATAAACGAGTCCCTTGAGTTAAAACATCCACATGCTGCAGACACCAACTTATACGTGGTGATTCACATGTCAGATGTATATATATCCCTCAAAAATGGCCGGCGTGGCAACTGCATGTCTTTAACAAAAGAGTAATATTATGTCACATCTTGGTGCCTAGCAGTGAAGACAAGGGCTGTGGAAGGGGAGGCTTGGGGGCTGCCGTGTGTCTAAAGTAAATACATCACTGCCTGGTTGTAGAGAACTTCTGATCTCACCTGACCAGTCCACGTAGCTGTGAAGTCTGTGTACCGTTCCAGCACAAACCTCCATAGCAACTCACATGTGGCAGCACGCTGAAGCTCTGAAGGCTGCAAGGTGGCACTTCAGATAAAGAAGATAGAGGCCTTCCTGACCTGGCCTCAACTGCCTCCACACCCCATAACAGAAGTGTCCCAGTTTGGACATTTGAAATGTTGCGGGTTAAAGCCTGAACATTTTAAACACATTCCATTTGCCTGCTTTCCTGTTATGTTTCATGTATCAGTGATACGATTTGCAGGAAAGTGGCAGCTTGGCAGATCTCCCTGGATTAGTTTCTGTACAGTTGATACATATCAAATACCCTTTTCCCTTCTAACAGAGTAATATAAATTACATATAAATAACACTCTTCCAGTAGTTTTGCAAAATGCCAAATATACTTATGTATGCAGAACATATTTGAGCGCTTTATCAGATGAAGACTTCATAATATGATGATACATGCAAAGTGCAGAGTCGTGATTTCCAAAAAGGAACCGCACATGATGCATGCTTTACGAGTATCCTTGGTTAAAATGGGCTCATTACTCTCCCAAACCCTAAAGTTAGCGGGGAACAAACATAATTGTGTTTACAGACTGAATTATTGTAAACATACGAGAAGTCCTCATGACTTGTTTGGCAGTAAACACCACAAGCAGTTATGTTCTAGTGCAGGGGGGAGTGGGAGTCTGTAATGGACACGTCTAGCCCTTCATGTATGTGGCCTAATGCTAAATAGTGCTAGAAATGATATCCTTTGTGCTAGGCTATTGTCTACAGTACCTAAACTAGATAATCAGACATCAATTTGTAAAGGCAGCCCACAAACATGTTTGGTTCAGTCTTCATCCACTCTAGAATACTTGTTTCTTGCTTTCACACAATCATCTTTTGTTATCTGAAGGTGGGATTCCAGCAAAACTTCTTGGGTGTTAAGCATAAAAGTTTTGATCCCTTTTTTATGTAGGGTATGAATTACCAAGGGAGGGCTGGCTGGGGGGGGGTAGCCAACACCCTAATACTGTATTTATCCACAACGGACAGGGACAGGCTGGGGATTAGAATCAGGCCATGTATATAAATCATATGTAGTCGGCAGCAGCACACTAAAGAACAGGATCTGTAGCGCAGGCAACGATAAAAGTAGATTGTAGTCTGCCCATCGGACTTTTGTCCAGATTGCCAAAAAGGCTTGCACAGGCCTGTGGACCTTACACCTTAAATTTGTTTTCTGTTAAAATCTAACGTGCTTGCTGCCTTGTGGTGTGCAACTACTAGGACCCCGTTCATCATCTACTTGCATCCCCTGCCAGGAGGAGGTTTGGCTCATTGGGCTTTAACACTGTCACTGATCAGGGGACCCTTTTTCTAACCAAAAGGCAAAAAAAAGGGTTGGATTTAAACATTGTACCACTAGATTGTAAGCTCGTTTAAGCAGGGCCCTCCTTACCTGTTGTCTCTGTAAGTCAATTTGTTATGTTACATGCTACTTGTTATGCATTGTACAGCGCTACAGAATTTGATGGCGCTATATAAAATAAATAAATAAATAACTTTCAAAAACTGATGAAATAGGTTCAGCTTCCAGGTACATTCTTCTCTCTCTCCTGTTTGGGTGTGAGTGAAAAAGTATACCTCTTCATGATATCTCCCCATTGGAGCCCACTCAGTTGGACTTCCAGGGGACAAAACCTCAGTCTCATGGCCAAAGGAACCAAGTGTTTCCTCCTTTCAAGGCAATGTTCATCTATACTGTAGCTGAAAGAAGACTAGAAAGCAATCAAAAGGTCAGCTTCATGAACTAGCCATATTATTGTTACAGTTTAATTACATTACCCTCTCTAGAATGAGAGCTTAAGGGCTTCCAGTTAGGATTACCCAACACACAATGCTGAAGCTGTTTGTATACATATTTAAACTAAAAGGTACAATTATTCCATTAAGCATATAAATAGTTTCTTGATTGTGCGGTAAATTATGGACCAATTCCTCCAGATTTTTCCTCCCTAGGCATCCAAAGAACAAATCTATCAGTCCTACTTCTCAATTTCTAAGCATCTAAACATGTATCATACAACCAAGTCTCAGAGACTGTAATCCTCCCGGAGTTTTGGGATTCCTATAAATGGCATATAATCACATGCAATCAAGACTACAGCCTCAGCATATAATATTACCAAAACCTGTATTTTTGGAAACAGTGATGCACATCTTTTCAGAACTGCCTTGTAATAACACTTAAAAAACATTATAGCGGGAACAACAAAGGTGATGAAAGTCCAGTCTATTTAAGATTAAAAAATAATAGAGACATCGTTAAACACTAGGCAAGCCTTAGGATGTGTTTTCTCCACAGATATCCCGTAGCACAAGAGATTCTGAAAAGTATATGCAAACCAGTTTAACAAAGAACACCTCGTTTGCCTCTATATCCACTTTATACATGGATCTTTTAGAGCTCATGTCTGCTGTTTTAGACCACTTTAAAACAAAGCCCAGGACAGGGACACAGAAGCCAGACCACCACTCATTGACCGTAAGATTAAAATCTTAGTAATATGAGGGGTGTTTAAAAGCAACACATTTGTTTGTTTTGTCATAGTTTTGATTTTTTTTTTTTTTAAAACCTCGATCTGCAGGATGCTTACCTGACGGTCCCGGTGGCGCCGGAACACCAGGATCTTCTCCACTTTTGATGGGACTTGCGGAGATGGAAGTTCACATGCCTACCGTTCGGCCTGTCGTCGGCTCCGTGGTGTTTCACCAAACTATCTGAAGCCGGTGGTGAGGCGTCTTATCATATAATTAGACGACTTGCTTATTATGTCTCAAAACATCAAATCCCTGAAGCTTCATCTGTCCTGGACAACATCTCTTCTGCAGAACCTGGGTTTTCTAATCAATTGGAAGAAGTCGGACCTCGTTCCGTCTCAATCAATGGAATTCCTGGGATTTTTTAATTAAATTCACGGATCCATGCATCTTCCGTGCTCCAAAGTGAAAGCAACCAAGAAGGAGATCAGGAAGACATTGGGACGTCCGGTTATTTCTATCCGGAACTTGGCTCGGATCATAGGAACACTCTCGGCATCCATACAGGCCATCTTCCCCGGGCCCCTGCACTACCGTGCATTACAACGTCTGAAGAACCGTTCCTTGCTCCAGGGCCTGTCGTACGAAACTGTCTTGGTGGTTGAACCACGTCGATGCTTGGAACGGGAGGGCGATTTTCGGAGCTACCCCCGATGTGGTGATAGAGTCCGATGCCAGCCTCGAAGGTTGGGGAGCCAGATGCGGTCTTTTCTCCACAGGGGGCAAGTGGTCGCTGGAAGAGAAGGGGCTCCATATAAATTGCCTGGAGCTTCTGGCAGGTTCATTCGCCATTCAAAGTTTCTTGAGAGATTCGTTGGGCTGCTCCGTGCTTCTTCGTCTGGAGAACGTCTCGGCGGTCAGGTATATAAACCATCTAGGTGGCACGAGGTCCCGAGAGCTTTCGGGTCTGGCCACAGAGTTTTGGCAATTTTGCCTGGAGCACAACATTGCAGTTCAGGCGGAGCATATTCCGGGTATGAGCAACTGTGTAGCCGATTGGCATTCTCGTCATCTCAAGGATTTCGGCGATTGGCGTTTACTCCCATCGGTCTTCGATCGAATCTCGACTCTTTGGAGCCCATTGGAGATAGATCTGTTCGCTTCACGGCTGAACACCCAGCTTCCCCGTTTTTTCAGTAGAAGGCCGGATCCGGAAGCTCTCGCTTCCAATGCGTTTCTGCAGGATTGGTCTTTCCGCAGGTGTTACGCTTTTCCGCCTTTTTGCCTTCTGGCACGGACGCTGCTCCATCTTCGGAGATGCAACACCTTGCTGATTCTGATTGCCCCGCTATGGATCACTCAGCCCTGGTTCCCGACGCTGTTGGAGATGCCGGTGGATGTTCCGCGATTGCTCCCTTCCAGCCTAGATCTGATGGTGGATTTGGAGGGGTGCCCTCATCCTCTTCTTCATCAGGGCCTGTTGCCCTTGATGGCTTGGATGGTTTCAGGGGACCCTGGTGTGTCCAGGGAGTTTCGAGATCGACTCAGGACCTCTTGGCAGGTGCTTGGGCCCCAGGAACCAGACGGGCTTACAGTCATGCCTGGGACATGTGCATGGGACAGCGTGTGGATCCCGTTTTGGCGATTCTTTGTTTTCTAACTGAATTATTTGACGGTGGTTTGGCTTATCGCACGATTAACGTACATAGGTCTGCTATTTCTGCTGGTCATGAGGGCATCGCGGGCGTCCCAGTGGGGAAACAGATGGTTATATGTCGTTTGCTTAACGACATGAGGCTGTCTCGCCCTCCACGGCCTCGCTACTCGGGTTTGTGGGATGTTATATCGTCCTTAATTTTTTGGTTGCTTGGCCGGCTAGCTCTTTTTTGTCTCTCCGACAGTTGTCTGCCAAATTGGTCATGCTGTTTTGTCTTATTTCATGTAAACGTGTGTCTGATGTTTGGGCTTTAGATGTCTCAGCTAGGTCGTACCAAGACGTCTATTTCCTCTGTGTTTTATCCTTCTTTTCCTAACCAACTTCAATTGTGCCCTGTGGCATGTCTTAAGGAGTATGAGGCGAGGACGGCACCTTTTAGGGATGCCTCTCGTCCTGATCTCTTCCTGTCTCTTCGCAGACCTCATTTTCCTGTGGCTACCACGACTTTGGCTCGTTCGGTCAAGTGGTTGTTGGGGTCTGCAGGTACTGACATTTCCATTTTCGGTCCCCATTCTACGCGGGGGGCCATGGCATCTAAGGCTGCATCTCTGGGCTGTCGTTTGGAGGATCTCCTTAAGGCAGCGGAGTCTACGTTTAGAGAGTTTTATTTTAAGCCTCTGAGCCATTGCTCTTCTACAGTTGTTGACCTGCTTTGAACTAGCATAATGGGAGCCTCCGTGTCTTTATAAATTGCCAGATTTTACTAAGTTATGATGTAAGGAGCATTATTCCCACCCTATCTGTCATTTTTCATGTGTTTGGGTTTGTTTTGTTTCCCACCCTTTCCCGTTTTGTGTGCACTGTGATTATGTGATTATATTTTATTATGTTATGTTTTCTCTGCTGATTATATATATATATATTTATTTCAGCTCATTATGTGCCGTTTGTTGAATTACTGCTGATTTTTGTATATTTGGTTACATTTTCTCGGTCTCTTCTCTTTTTCAGCGTGAGGTCTCAGTGGTGTCCTACACTCGGCTGGGTGATGTTTTTTCCATTCATTTCGGTGATTGAGGCGCTGGTTTGTTCGTTCACCGGAGTTCCTGTTGTTTGGTTCGGTTCCTTGTTGTTTCTTCGGTTTCCAGTTCAAAGAAAAGAGGAAGGTTTAGGCTAGGTTTCCACTTGGGTTTTTGTCCTGCGTTTTTTTCTTGATGAAAAACGCCAAGAAAACTGCCACTGGATTTTCCTGCGTTTTGGCGTTTTTTCTGGAGTTTTTTCTGGCGTTTTAGCCTTTCTGTGGAAATTGCTTTTTTTGACCTTAGGCAGTTTTTCCAACCTTTACAAGTTAGATGTTTCACCCAGCTAAAAGGGATTAGGATAAATGGCAAGTATCTGCCCCTCCTGATGTCATTTACTTGGTAGAGTTCTACTTAAACGCCCCGGCGGACCCTTTTGTCTCTTTTCTGTGGTTTGTAAGGCATGCTTTATTCCGAATGTCTGCTCCTCTAGGAAGATTGGCCCCAAATGATGGTGCAAATTGTTTGCTGTTGCTTTTGGCACGCAGGATCCAGTTGATGCGTCGGGTATGTTTGTTTGTAATGGCATGTTTGTTCCAAATGGTGTAAAATTCAATATGAACTTTGTTTTGTGTGGAACGTTTTGTTTCCAGCTCATATCTTGTAGGAAACACAGATACTGGGTCCATCCTCTGCATTGTAACTGTGGAAAAAAACGCCATAAAAAACGCCAAGGCAAAACCCACATGGCTTTTTCATGGCGTTTTTTCTCTCCCATAGACTTCTATTGGAGAAAAACACCAAGATTTCCTTGCAAAAAACGCCAGAGTGTCAACATGCTGCGATTTTGAAAAACTGCCACAGAGCCCAAAAAAGCAGAAAAACGCCAAAGAGGACTGAAAAAACGCCAAACAGAAAAACGCCAAGTGGATATGGCATTGTGCGATTTCCTATTGAAGAACAGCTAACATCTGGCTGCAGCGTTTTTTCACTAAAAAAACGCCATGTGGCTGAATTGGCGTTTTTATGGGTGTTTTTAGCAAAAAAACCCCAAGTGGAAACCTAGCCTTAATCTATTAGGTTGAGTACTTGTCCTGATACTGATGTCCATTGTGATTCTCCACTCCAAACACAACATACTCTACCAAATGGACCTATCTATCCATTTGGTAGAGTATGTTGTGTTTGGAGTGGAGAATAACAATGGACATCAGAATATCTTGCAGAACAAGACAAGTACTCAACCTAATAGATTAATAGTAGTCATCTGTGTATTCCACCTGTTCTACTGTCTACAGGAACACAGAGCAATGCTGGTGTGGAGCAATGATTTGATGAGCCTATTACAAATTTGATTGTGTTTACAATATAACTTTTAGCAAATATTCTAAAATATCAGGGATACAGTTGCCACAATTAAACACTGGGAAAGAATGTATCAAGAGCCAGCGTATATATATTTAATATACACTATATACAATAAATCATGGAGTTGAAATCTTTAATTCTCCTGCAAATTCCCTCTTTTGTAAATAGTAATTACTTCTACTGCATTTAATATTTCATATGGCCAAGGAGTACAATTTAATTTTAGGACATATTTGTAGGACCAAGATTGTTATGTCACTTTGTGACCTATTAACAGATTAGGACACATAAAGAACACAGTACTTTATTTTAACAATTAGTTTATAAATATTTTATTCTGTTTCTTTACACATTTGTGTCAATATTAAAGAAGTAGAACACTGATACACAATATTCTTAAAACAGCAACAACTGGAGAGAGAAGAGACAGGTGGCTTTATGCCACACAGAATAACTTTTTAAAAAAGGGGCAATTGGGAGGTTTGAAAGAAGACCATTACAATCTGACATTAAAAAATCACAAAACTTAGTACCCATATTAATATACCCAAATTTGTGACAGTTTTCTTTGAATGGGTATTTTTTTGGAGCAGCAAGCATATGTGAACGTGCTGCTAGGCATTCCTTAAATTAGTCTAAGATTAAAGTCTAGCAACCTGTTAACTTTGAACAATCACCCTACGTGTAAAATAGATCTTATAGTCAGCTTTATTTCACGTTAAGATCTCTGTGGACAAATGGAATCTCGGAGAATGATTCACTGTGTCTGCCACTTGTCCCCAGGTTTCTCAAACATGAAGATGATCACAATCGGCCACCATGCTGTTAAAATGATGCATAGGCCTACCAGCCTTCTGAAATGATCAAGTATTATTGCCGACTCTTAAAAGTTGGCCACTGAGATAATTTGGCTGGTGTTGGAGCAAGTAAGTACTATAACCCCTGTGGCTAAACTTTCATTGAATAAATATGGCATGCTGCTGCTTTTGTTCTCCCTGTATATAAAAGAGCAATTAATGTGTCAAAAAGAAAAATCACAAAGAGTGCAAATTTTTTTTTCAATAAAAATGGTAATTCGACATTCACTTTGCGTTTTAGACTTATTGTACATTTTATCCCTCTAAAACATACTGTACTTCACATTTTAGGATCATTTTTATTACATTGACATTAAAGAACGATACCATGGAAAGCATGTTTTTTCCTGAAAGATTATAAAAGCTACTTTTAGTCTGAAAAGAGGTCAGACCCTGTATTTTATTATAATGACAGCTGCACAGCTGTTGGACCCATTGGCACCCTATGGTTTTAAACCCATAGCAGAGATGTCGCCACATGAATCAATGAAACGAGTTCATATGTACAGGAATAGCACCAAATGCTCATATTATGTATATGCTTTATGATCAGCACAATCTTAAAATATTACAATTGAGAAACAAGGAAAACAGTGTAGAAAACCAAAATATTATCACATTTTGTTGCATGCAATTATATTGAGTTATTTTTCCAGTATATATTGCGAAAACAAATATAAAACATATATATTTGCTATTGATAGGAAACAAATGTCCACACTGGTGAAAGTAACTCAAATTGACTGGACAGGCGAACAAATTTAAAAATCCCTTGATTTATTTTGCTGCTTAAAATCTTGTGTAGTGAAACATCAAAGGAAGCTTGCATACACCATTATAAACCGGAACGGCTTAACACATTCCTCCTTGATGTATGGGACTTGATCATAAGTGAATATGCCTTACATAATTCTGGCATGGATTCTTGTACATAGTATAGCTGGGCAAATAGACATTTTTTACTCTATAAGATACACAGACAAATCATTTTTGGTGACCCACATTCACATTGTGTCTTAACAGCACATACAGTACATACATACACTACATACATATTCATCAATAGTTTATTGACATTGATCAATACATTTTGATGAGCTACATTATTTTATATGATTAAGATTTCTACTTGTTGGGGGGTATTGTTTTGATATACCTGTGTTAAACAATCACTAATATGCTTGTATCAAGTGCATTCATGGTCAGGAGGAATCTCAGGTTAATACAATTTGATGGCAGATTAGCCCATCTAGACTGCATATTCATTTCTACCCTACATGATAAACTGAAGCCTTACTTCTCCATGGCCGTCCTCCTATGTTCTGTATAGGCTGTATTATGTCTATATGGTGCATGCATCCATTCCCACTAGATATTATCCTATTCCATTTAAAATGTATTGCACATACACAAGTGCACGTTGCCTTTCTTTATCTTGATGGCTAACTTGTGTTATCACTTTGATGATATAGGCCCACCAACCCTAAAGCTAATTATAAGTTTGACCTCAATAAAATTTAGATATTACAAAGGTATAGGTCAAGGTTGTTAGCAGCAATGGGAGAGTGCAACAATTGTCTCTGTGCCTAGGGATGCCTCGTATTTAAATCCAACCGTCAATAGTATCAGTAAATTAACCTGTATATCTCAGAATGCTGGCAGCATTTAAAACTACTAGTTGGATCACAGAGGGATAAGAACATGATGACCAGCTTGCTTCCCTGATCTCTGGGGTATAAATGATCCTACAACTAAGTGTCATTGTACCAGATGCTGCCATGATTCTATCCTAGGAGGGGAATGCACTGATGATAGTGTAAGCATGAGCAACAGCTCTACCATTAGTAAATTAGCAGATGTTCTAGTCAAACATCACCTGTTTCACTAAAAGGAGAACATCATTAAAGCTTGAAAATAGCTAAGCAGCTACGGCTATGAAACCTGGTAATCCCATCATGCTATAATATTTTCTAGCTCCCTCAAAAAAATTAAATATAATCAGTGGCAGAAATATTTTTTAACATTGATAAATTGCCTTAAAAATATAAGTTTTCTTGTGAGCGATTCCAACCATTATTTGCTTTGTAGACCAAACTCAAATCTGACATTCAGAACAGTGAATCAGAGAACAATGAGGATTTTTGTTTATTGATATTCCTGGCAAACTTAAGTACCTGAGAGCTTTACAGCTAGTGATTTACATTTTTTGTTTACTTCTTAAATGAGAATCTTCTACGGATTTAGCTATAAATAAGTGGTGATGAGATGTAACAACACAACAACTGGAAAGATAAAATGGGGCCTGGCCTTTGTAAACATTAATCAACTTGATGTTTTTTAAATGTAACATCAAATATAAATTGCATTTCAGGCAATTGCTACCTGAAAGACCTACAGTTATCTTATAACACTCATTCGCCAAATTACCTATTCATACCCATTCTCCCTGACATAGTATCCTGGTCTTTGAAGAAATACTAATTATACCAGATGGTTCATGTTCATTGAAAACAAAGCTAGTTCAGTAAATTGAGATTGTGAAAACATGAAATTGCAAAAAGTATAAATTTTGATGGATCCGTAAAACTAGATTTTTCCGCTCAGCAAAAGATTTTGCTGGCATATTTATTTAATGCTCTGCTTCCTAATAAAATAGTGTAACATATAATTTAGATTTGCATTTATCCGATGAACAATATAACAAATGTAGACAGCATTTACCAAGCGTATATGCATTTCCTTTTTTGTTATGGGAACACTATAGATTACAATGTATGGTTTTTATATTCTTAACTAAGGCTGAAGGAATGATATGTTGTCAGCAGATGCTTTTGAAAGCATTTAGCAAGTGATGAAATCACTCAACATCTGTGTTAAGGAAAAGAAACAGAAACTAGATTTCTATTAAGGATGAAAACCTGAAGTAGATTTATAGATCATCAGAGAAGTCTTCTCTATAGTACTGTGTTAATTATGGAATACCTGTTAACAGAAAAATACTGCAGAAGGCAAGGATGGGCAGAACATCAGTATACATCAACTAAAGTTATAGCTCTTATAAGAAGCTAGATCCACTTTTATATAGCCATTAACAAATTATTTGATGTTTGCAGTGCTTTAGATTTGCCTTCACCGCTTACCTGCATGGGACATCATACTGATTTGGCCTTCTGAGTCCTTGGTTTCTCCAGATTGAAGGATATCAGCCTTTTTTGTTCTCACACTGAACATTACAGTTTGATGCCCAAACTCATGGGATGCCAATTACATCATCATTGATCCCCCCAACTTCTCCTGTAAAATTGTATAGGCTCGTATGCCTGTTACATTATTTAATATGCATGCACTGGTAGTGATCATCTGATCAACTGATTAGAGGTAATTACTGAAAAGTATATATTAAATATCCCTAACACGATCATTATTTTAGTACCAAGAAGGGCAATCCCTTCAATATATAGCAGGGGTACTACTGTATACTAGTAAACATTCCGATATAATACCAATCATTTTTATACTATCCAAAAAAATGTAATTTCAAATTAATCTTTCTAATTGGCCATAGTGATCATGAGATGTTTCATTTTTTTATAGTAGCATGTTAACTATTACAAAGGGGAAAAATACTGGATGGACATTATTAGCCAAGATCATCATTAAAATTTCGTGTTGAATATGAACTAATAATGAATTGATTTCTGTACTCATCAGGATCACACGTTTAAAGACATGTTTTTTTCCCACTAATTGATGTAACTTTTTTTGGTTAAAATGGACAAGTTTTGATATCTCAGCAGGACAGCATTAAATTGGCTTGTCCAGTAATTGTATGCCAGTCACCCAAGTATTGATATTGTCAATTAGTTGGTAATCCCGCAATGTGTTTGACATTTTTATTTAATTAGGTCAAAGCCTGTAAAATATAATACCTGCCAGAGTAAATTTTACATAATTCTTCATTAAAATAAAACCTATTATTTAATAATCCATATGTAGATGCTAATGCTCCTCCATTAAACTGAGAAATAGTATCAAATGATCAAAGCACATCAAAAACATATAATGCATTTGTCTCTTTGAACTTCTTTATATACAATTACTTTAAGCGATGAAAGAAAATGTAATTCATTTGCCTGATGAGAGGTTCATTAATTGTTAAAACACTAGATTTAATTGATCTGATTCAAGTTTGTTTGGGGGCTATTTGCATATGAATATATCATGCCACCAGTCCAATTTTTCAATTTCGTTTGAATGTAGCAACCCAGTGGAAATATGTGTTCTTTGTTGGGTGGCGCTTTTTCTTAAGGACTCCTCCAAAGGTACAGAAGGTGCTCATTAATAATTACTACTGCAATCCTAAGAAACCAGAGCATTATGTTAAACACTATGGAAAAAAAAAACACCTCATTATATACCCTACAGAAAACATCAAGTAGCTATTTTTATTGGAACTGGATGGAAAGGTATGCTAGGAATAAAACTTGTCTAATATTCAACTGGGTGACCATGCTACAAATTTGAGTATTTCATAATACAAAGTCCTGTAATGCTTGTTGTGACCTAAAACATGCCCGCGAGACCTAAACATTGGGAATAATTCCTCTACGTTTAGGGAGCATGTGTTTCTGTTCTAATGTAGTAAATGAGGCCATATATATATATGAGACCAAAGTGAGCTTCTGGTAAAGATTTGAAATGATTTACAATGCTTGCAAACCTTTAAGTATCATATACAACATGGCTTTGGATCACTATGTTAAGTGTCTAGAAAGAGATTTATATAAATCGTAATGGATTCATTTTAAAAGGGTAATAACAAGTCATGCATCTTAACACACTAAACAATAAAGTAGGCACTCTTTTGTTTCCTGCTGGCTATCATAAGCACGGTTGTTTTATGCATGAGTCTCATAAACTCATTCATCATTCTTTCACTTAATGTCTCAGTAGTTAACCAACCATGCTATTTTCTTTGTGGAATACTGGGCTTAGTTTTACTTAATACATGTATACTTGTCAATATTCAGTTTGGCTAGCGGGGGATCATGTTATTGTGGATTATACTGAAACATACTGGGGATATCATGAGCTGGAGACTCAATGTGTCATAGTTGACTGTGGGATTCCATGATAGCTCCTTTTTCTCCAGGTAGGAGGGAATGGTATTTAGCCACACTCATTCTCTACTTAGTTTTACCCTGATGAAATAGGCCCATGCCTCCACAAACAGCTAGCTTCTAGAACTGTAGAGCTCCAGGTAATCCAACTCAGGACACTGCACTTCAGATGTTGTTACTCAAATGCGGTTTAACATGCTCACTGCGATTCCTTATAGACATTTTAATAAAATTAGTTATAACCTCAGAACTGGCTGTATGGGGAAGAGACCCTCATCAAGTTAGTTCCTGGCCGGTATAGTTAGGGAAGCTGTCCCTATGTCTCCCAAGTGGTCCTCTTTAGTAGAAATTTTTTTTTAAACCTAAATACCCTACATCTTCCCTTCTCAATACCCCTCTTTTTCTGCACTTACAATTATGCATAAACGCAGCTGTAGATATGTGTACGGTTTGTGAATAACATAAGCTGCTATATAACAAAATCCATCTGTGAATAACAAAATCCATAGAATGATAAACATGTGCACTATGTCTGTAGACCCCAGTATGCTGTTAAATAGGAACACCAGAGAGTAAACCTAGTACACCTGCAATGATAAGAGCTGTATTCCAGACTGGATCTGTTGCACATTTTTATGGATACAGTAGGTGAGACATGTAAAGCATACTGCTCTTAGGGTATATTTGTGAGCTCTTAGTTACACTCCTTTCAATACTTTTCCAATGTTTTTGATCATATTTTTATCCCATTCTTAAATAAAATTATACAAATAGATTGTACTTTAAGCAAGAAAAATGAATAAATACCCTGGCACCTGAAATACTGAAGAGTAGACTATGTCTACTGAAAAACCCTAAGTAGCCAAAACAATGTTTATGTATATAAAATAAAAGAATTGATACATGTTGGAGAGAATTCACCAGAATTGCTTAATTGGATATATGTGTTTAATATATTTAACTTGGATCAATCTCAAGTAGAATTGTAGGGTCGGGCAGATCTATATTGATTTGCATTTGTATTTATTCACTAAAGAGAGAATTGGCAGGAGAGGTTTAGTTTACGATCCCTCACTTCACTATGTTAAGGTCCTCAGTCTGCTACAGGAGTAGCTTGGTTGGCCTTGTACAATGTATCGCTAAATTGGTGAGATGTCTTGCCCATTGAACTATACTTTTTGTAGGGCCAACTCAGTCTTAGGTCTTCTTAATGAACATTGAAGTGAGGGAGATTGAAACCACACTTATTTTGCAAACCCTTGAGTGAATAGAACTCAATGTAAGAAGCTGCTGTTGTTCGGTTGATAAATTGAGCTTCAAGGTGTCCTTCCAAAACAGTTGGCAGCTTTATTTAACCAGTCACTATTGGCAGGAGTAGTTCCCAGCTACAGACCAGTATGTCTTTCATTGTAGTTGGGCGAATTAATGCTAAGGGAAAATATTGTTAATATCTGGATATAAATGCTTTGAAACATCAGAAATAGCATGGGCTTACAGCTGGTAAATCCTGTCAGATTAACTTCATTTATTTTTTTCACCAGGTAGCTAAAATAATAGACCAGGGAGGTACAGTAGATATAGCCTTGATTTTAGTAAGGCATTTCACACGGTCCTTCATAGAAGACATAAATAAATTGCAGTGTTTGGGTTTTGGATGCTAAAAGGGTTGAATGGATAATGCAGTGATTGAGTGATGGGAGACACATGGTTGTAGTTAGCAATGTATATTCAGCGGAAGTGGGGCTACCTCAGGAATCAGCATTAGTACCTATACTTTTTTATATATCTATAATCGATATTACAAAAGGTCTTAATGATGAGGTATCTCTTTAAGCATATGACAGATCTGCAACAGGGTAGACATTCCTGGTGGAACAAGCCAAGTGATTTCAGTAAATCAAAAGAATATATTAGAGTGTAGCAGCTGCAGTTAAATGTTGATAATTGTAGACTAATGCACTTGGTAGAATATAGCATTGGGGCACAGAGGAGTGGGACTTGAAAGTAATTATTTCAGAGAACTTAAAGGTAAGCAGGCAATGAGATAAAGTGTTGGAGAAAGCAAGCAGGGTGCTGGGTCATATAGCGAAAGGCGTTTGTAGCCAAAAAGACAGATAATTCTGCCACGGTACAAATCTCTAGTCAGACCTCATCCAGAGTATTGTGGATAGTTCTGGAGACCACATCTCAAGAAGGTTATCAACATATTCAAGAGACTTCAGAGAAACATTTAAGTACTTAAAGGGATTTAGGAAGGCAGTTTATTTCAGAGGAGGCATGTTAGGACAGGCGGCAGAGGTTTAAATGTAAAGTATGGATATTTTAGTTTACCGAGAAGGTGATAACTGGAACAGCGGTTGGGCAGACTGGATGGGCAGAATGCTTCTTATCTGCTGTCAGTTTCTATGTTTCTATAATTTGGTAATATTAACAAAAGCTGTATTTGTCTTGCTCATATTTTGCACAAAACACATACAGATTTGGTTAAATAATTTCACAAATGCATATGTAAGCTATAATTAGCCATATCATTTCATATGTCTTTTCAGTGTTAAGGAAAATCTTGCATGAATCTAAATAATATTTTTTTGTATCATTCTTTCATTAACATATCATCTTTATTAAAGTAGTACAATATGTGCTTTCTTTATTCTTTTAAATGTCTTAATGTTGTTTAAGTTTCCAGCCGTGCTCCCTCTCAAAGGACTACGTGAATTCTTTGTGCCATGCTGCTGTTCTTACTGACTTTATGTTGTATGCTGTTACATTTCATGTCAGAAATGTCTTTAGCAGAAATGTATACGGTTGGAATATGTCTTACATCTTAGACCCATTAAGAGAAGGGCATTGAGACGTAGCAGTTAGTGTGATTCGTTTTTGCCCTAAACATTATCTGACACCATTAAATTGAAGTAAGTGAATAAACAATGAAGTTAAGAGAGTGGCAACTGCTCATTGATGCTTCTTAGCAAGGACAGCTTGAGAGCAGTTTAAGAATATCTATTTAAAAGCCACTTACCAGTGTTTGATAAAAATGTCACAATACTGGTGGATAAAAGCTGTGTTAAACATTAAAAAAAAAGCTGAGTTAATGTTATTTTCGGTTATTTTAAGTTACTAAATGTGCAGTAAGTTACGTCATATGCCATTAATATCTGCATATGTTTAATGTCACTGTGTTTTTGGATCTCCCTATTTGCAAAGAAATAATCCCTTCCTGTTGCAAAACAAATCTGTCTTTCAGTCTACCTCCATGACTGTGTGTCTAATTGTCCAAAGAAAGCCGACCAGGCCGTTGTGAGTAAACAGGTGAACAAGTACGACTGGCTAAGTCAGTAAGAGGTGGATGAGTCAGTAAGAGGTGTTTGGGAATTCTTTCCTGTTCTTTTTTGTGTGTTCGTTCTACAACTACTGTAAAATAATCTTATATCTAATGATCTCTAGAAATTGTATGGTACCATGAGACACTGGACCCTTTGGAGTAGTAGGTGCCTGAACCAGTGGCGTCTCCAGCTTTCATATTTAGGGGGGGCACATGGGGGGCCAGGGACCAAAAGTAAGGGGGGCCAAATTATAAAATGGTACATATACACTATATATATATATATATATACATATATATATAGACATTAGCCGTGCATTTTTAACTACATCATATGCACTTATTACCCCCTGCTTCCGATATATATTAATATTAGCTCCTGCTGCTGATATATATAAATATTAGACCCTGTTGCCAATATATTTTATAGTGAAAAAATTGGACCCTACCCAAGCATTTCCTTGGGCCCTGCTCAGCGCTTCCTTGCATGCAATCACTCCCTCCGCTACCACACCGAAAAAAATGTATTTGCCACACTGACTGCAGATCACGGGAAGACAGTGAGAGTCCGTGCTTCTGACTGCACCGTGACATTGAGAGGTCCTTTGTCCCTTCATTCACTAAACCATACCGCTCTTTTACTTACACCCTGTAGTTCAGGTATAGATCAAATAAACAACACATGGAAACAGCACACGCAACTGAATGGGATAAAAAAAACCCTGTATTTGCATGTACACATAAATAATGTATGGAAACTTAGCAGATACAGATCAACAGAATTATACACACTATTTGACATCCAAACAACAATAAATCATTTTTTATCACATTATTAAAATCCCTGAAATCAAAAAAGTTAAAAGGCCCAAATAAATTAAGATTAGACATAATGGAATCAAACATTTGCTACTGCAAAAAAATTTAGATGAAAAAGTCCAGTTTTATTCAGCGATATAGCAGCGATATAACAGTGATAGGATTATTCTTAACAATATTCTTGAAAACGAAATATGAAACTTCAACAAAACTTTTAGCCATTAATGCAACACAACCTTCTTAGCACTGCGTCACCAAATGAACAAATGAACACAGATAACACAATGCAAACAGCTGCATAAAACTAAGCTGAGTACCACTTGGTCTGAGAAGGCCTGTGAAACCAAAGGGGAATAGCGTCCTGTATAATGAAATCAAGAACTGAGTTTCACAAACATCTAATTTCCTTTTTAATAATATATTCAGACTGAAATAAGAGTAAATAACACAAAACCTTTACTTTTCCTATCACTGATTTCTAGGCCTACAAAGTTTTGTCCTCTGAGGTGACCACAAAATCTGGATAAATAAAAATTACAAAGTTCTATTTAACCCTCTACAGCAAGTAAAGTGCCAGGAAACAGATGACCAAACACATATCAGGGCAGGCTCTGCACACTGACACCCAAACACATACCCCAGGGCAGGCTCTGCTGCCACATGGACCCCCACATCAGGATGGGATGACCTACTAATATTATTAATTATATACTACTACTAGCATAAAAATGCTTTCCACATTGCTCTGTTGTTTGTGTGTATTGCCCCTTGTGTATTTGTGCCCCCCAGCCACCCTCCTTTGTGCGTTTTTGCTATACACCCTTGTGTATTGATTTATTTGATGCCCCAGCCTGCCCCCCTCCCTTGTGTATTGAATGCACCAAACCCTTGTAATGGTTATTATAATGGCCCCCATACAAATGTGTATTAACCCCCCCTGAAGTGTAATTATGTCCCTAGCCTGCCAGCCACCATCTTTTTGTATTTAATTTTCCCAAGGCAGCCCCCCCTTGTTAATGTCCCTCCTTTAGTGAAGCTTTTGTTAATGTGCCTCCTCCATTGAGAACTGGTGTACATACTCTAGTGCATTGCTCTTTAAATTTCACATGCAGAACTGTAGGTATAAGTTAGTACAAATAACACAAACCTTAAATAACAGCATTTTTAACAAAATACCCAAACGTATTTAATGGGGGTTCTCCTTCTAAATTGAAATGACATTTGAAGACCCTTCTGCTAATCAACTCAACTATTTTTTAAATGAAATAATTACTTTTTTGAAGGTCTTCGTTTTTCTGCCTTAACACTGCTGTTCTTGCTCTTCTACCACGTGCTCCCTGTCACATCTGAGCATCTGAAGTGCCCGCCCCCTTGAGCATCACAGTGCATCTTCAAAGGGGCGGGACGAAGAGCCTCAGTGATTGGCATGCCGGCAAGCCATTCAGCGGCCGGCCGCTGACAGTTTCAAAGCAGCTGTACAGCCGCTTTGAAACTGTCAGCCGCATCGGCTGCAATTTCAGCTCAATGTGCCGGCACAACGGGAAATATATAGCGTTTCAATTGGGGGGGCACACTGGGGGGCACTGCATAATGTAGGGGGGCCATGGCCCCTCTGGCCCCCCCCTGCCGACGCCACTGGCCTGAACCACCAACGATGTTGCTCCCTCTTCCCAAACATAGCTTGAACTCTGCTGCTTCCTTATAATATGGATTTATGGTCTTGTGACATAGGAAAGAAACCTTCATAAAAGTAGGTCTTTGCAGGTATGGTTAGAAATGCTGCCCTGGGTCAGGCAGCAAACCCCTTTAATCGACTACTGTTGTACCTGCATGTGTCCCAAGTGGTTCTCTTTAGGATGAAATTTTTCTTGAAACCTAAATACCCTTGCTTGACTTTTCTCCGCAGTGCATGTTTTCATAATGTTTGCTGGGTTATGAGGGTATCACTAAAATGTGTGTATAAAAGCAGATGTCAAATATCTTAAGGCAAGGCATTAATGTAAATCAAGTAATAAGAAATCACTATGACATCTCTCTCATGCTGCACAACAAAAACCTAGAATGGCGGTTTTAGTAGTATAACTTTAATGAAACCAAAAACACACACAGACGCTTAATATGCTGTATGTACGTGTACGAATTGGGGGATAATCTCAAATATGAGAAATCCCCTTTGCAAAACAAATAATGTGAGAAAGTAACCAAATGCTCCTCACGTTCCGACATCTACACTTACTTTTTTGTTAACAGACAGTGCTGTTCAAATGTTTGGGGTCACTTACCTGTTTTCATAGAACACAAGGAAATTCTAACTCTGCTGACATAATTGCAAAAGGGTTTTCCGATGACCTTTTTAACTTAAACTTGGATTAGCGAAGTAGTGATGGTTGCTAATAAAAGGCCTCTTTACACAAGATATTCCATTAAAAATAAGCCTTTTCCAGCTACAATAGTCATTTACAACATTAACAATGTCTACACATTTCTGATTCATTTCATGTGATTTTAATGGACTAGGTTTGTTTTTTCTTTAACAAAATTACATTTCTAAGTGACCCCAACTTGTGAAAGGTAATATACATTAATGTGTTCTGAAATGCTGTATTCTGTAGCACCATAGATGATAATGTCTGTAGTAATAAGTTAGAGAATTACAATGTAAGGACATTGTATGGGATCAAACTTAGCTCTAGTTTGTTCTCCTAGACACAATGTTTGTGCTTAAAACCTTATTTCATATCCCATGATGTAAAAAATAACACACCATGACTAATAAATAATCCACATAATTATAATTTTATCAGATTTTGAAGAACTGGTAAGTTTTTCTTGTAAACCAATGGCATCTTGCCATCTAGCAGTAAATGATTTGGCTCCTGTATACCTAGGCACATCTGTTGACAGTATAATTTTTTTTTTGCTGTCGCTGTAAATATTTTTTTCTCTTGCTTTTTATCGCCTACCACCAAAAGAGTACAAGTAAAAACGAAACTATTCACGGAACAAAAAGAAAAAAAATCCAAATTAGCTACATTTGGCTAAATAAAATTCGGATTAAGTAAAATGTTCAACATAAGTTCCCAAACAAATTAGCTCAACATGTGAGATGCCTGGCTGCTAAGCTGACACACACCATGACGCCCAGTTCTCGCTCATAAACAAGCTAATGAGGAACTACTTGCTGTGGCAAAGTGGCAGTTGCTGTAAAAAGTCATATGTTGTGATTTTCAAATAGTTCTCGATAAAGGTACCGTAAAGATGATAGATACTATTACTTTTTTTTCCATTGCTCTTATTGTACATTAATAGTACACTCTTGTCTATGATGTTTCTTAGTTTTTTTAATATATATATATATATATATATATATATATATATATAACTATTTGTATCAAGGAATAGCTTGCATATTAAATGCATATTTTACATTATTTAAATTGTCACAGCGATATATGGAAGTTTAGGGATTTTATGTGGTATTTAACATAATAGTTATTCAATGAATAATCCTGCTGCTCAGCTTTTAATGGTGACCTGAATAGCATGTTTCTCAACCATTAGAGCTATTTGCTCCATTTTTGATTTTTTTTTTAAGAAGAATATTTGTTGGCTATAACCGTATGAAGGTTCGGAAATATCACAATCACAAAGTTCAATGTTGCTTTAAACTGCATGTGATTGGCAGCTAATAATTTTATCATATTCTTTACATTTAAAGTGAAAAAGTAATAATAAATATGATGCCTTTATATAGCAGGTGTGACAAGGGGGATAAGTATAATTTAAAAATCCCATAAGCAAATATAGTATAGAATTGTTTTGCTCTAATGAATCTATATGTACTGTGAAAAAAACCATTAAAGTAAAGAAATAACTCAACTTTTTTCCTTTGCTCTTTTTCATATAGAATTTAATTATGTCCTTCAACAACAGTGCAGTATTTGAAACTATATTTTTACACTCTGTATTTACAAATAATGCTCTGTGACAAGCATTCTGGTCCTTATTTCTTGACAAAATATACATATTTATGATGGAACATCACTGCCTGTTAGCTGAAAAACAATTTACCATTCAACTGCATCATTTAATGGAATCCTGTATTCTTGTTTCTCTTATTGAAACTCTGTTATGCTCAAATATGCTACAAAGTCTGGTAATAAAAGCAACCAGTTCATATTGCTTATTTATTTGTCATTTTATGTTAATGCCATTCGTATGAAACTCACAATTTTCAAAGTTTAATGGAGACATCGGTTTTTCGAATTCTGGTTTAGTCTACCACCAAAAGAGTACAAATAAATATTGAACTATTTGTGGAAGAACAATCCAAATTAGCTATAGATTTTCGAATTCTGGTTTATAGCATTGTATTCAATATGAGTGTATTAAAGAAATTAATCATCTCTGGACCAATATTCTCCTACTAGGCACAGACACCTACTATAGGCTGTAGTATAGGCTTCTACTTGGATGATCCTGGGGTAACTTCCCAGTGGGATCTCAGAATCTATATATGCATGCCCAATTCCCTCATTCCACCACAAGCTACTGATATACAGAGGCCTTCAACACATGTCCAAAGCTTTGCGTATGAATAGAGGTACTCATAAGCAGAATGCAAAATTGTATAATTTCTAGAATATTGTCTAGTGTGACTCATAAGAAATGTATCACTATGTACTATGTATATTTAAGCTTGAGGTTCAAAGAAGCAAATAATACACAAATGCAAAGCATAGTTGACTAAAGGGAAATTTGACTTCACATTATTAGGGGCCAAGCCATATGAGCTTCTGCTACATGAATAGTTTGGGTGTCCCTATATAATGCATAGTTAAATCAGTGAGGTTTCTTCAACATCTCCGTACATATTGAAATATACAATTTGCAGGGCCAGCTAATCCCTTCATGCAGGTGAAACCTCCCAGTGCTGGCTCTTTATAATGAATTATGAAGTGAGGAAGTTGAAACCACAACTCTCCTGCAAACTGTTTTGGTGAATAAATCCAATTAAAACAAACTTTTTAGGCCATTGGCCAATAACCCGACATTTCTCAAATCCCTCTAACTCTAAAAGGGAAATTGGATTTTTTTTTTTGAAAACAAACGATAAGAGGGGACAGTAACACAAATTGAAAAGGTGAAAAAGTAAAAATGAATAGGGTGCCTTATTATATTAGTTGGGAAAGAAATATAAATGTTGCCTTTCTTTTCAAATTCTTATTCCATGATAAATTCAGCAGCGGAGTGGTGGGTTATACATCAAAGTCTTCTGGCTGCAAAACTGTGCAGTAAACGCCAGCACAAGGAGTACAGTTGGGACTTATTTAACACACGTAGTATGGTTGATTAAACTCTACAGTGTGGGATTTGCTACCAAATCTATAAAAATACATGAACCTGATTTAAACCTTCCAGGCAATGAGTGATCTTTTTTTTATCTTATTATTATTATTGCTACAACTCTTCATACAGCTTTATAGCCACACATAGAAACCCATTTAGAAATATAAGTTTGGAAATAGCTGAAACTCAAATTGTCTTGGTATGAAGTTTAAAAAAAAATCTATACATTCACAACAAAAGGAAAGCAGGGAGCTAGCAGCTACAAAAAAACCCTCATAATTCTAAAGGAATATGATTCCGCCAAAATAATGTCCGTTCTTTCATCTAGTAGCATTAAATATTATACAGTTTTCAATTCTTTTTGTTAGACTATCGATCAATATTGTATCTGGTAAAATAACGTATGCCATTTTTTTTAAATATAGCTTATTCTTAGATCCCTTAATTTCTGTTCAAGGACAATAGATTTGTGTTTTGGTTTATGCCAACTATTATGTTTCCACGCAACTACTATGTAGGAACAGCAAGGAATTCAACCTCAAGTGATAATTGGACAGAGAGATGTTCAAACAGCTTAGTTTTCTATTCTTGATCTATTTACTGAAAATGGAGATAATGCCTGTCAAAGGAAAATATGGCAAGTGGTACCAGAATGAGAGAGAGAAAATATATCTAGCTTTGCACTGGGGGGGAAACGAGGCTAGCATTTATTAATAATATATCAGAGGAAAAACTGCCGCAGCCAATATTTCCACATTATAGCGAAAGTAAAACTTTTGATACATCAACTTCAATAGTGAGACGGAATACCTGCCCGGAAGCAAATTATGAGTCATTTCTTGAACGTCTGGATGTTTAATGGCAATGTTCCACTTTGAGAGGCCCTGTTGGTAACATAACTAAGCCAAGATTCCTGTACCATCCGCTTAGAAAAACACGTCCAGTGACTGATGTTTTGCCAGGCACTGTTAGTCACTTCTATGCTGCTACATCCATTAAATATGAGATATGAAAATAAGTCAACAATTTTTAGCTTTAGCCGCTAAGACAAAGTAGAAAAAGTGGGATTTTAGCGAAAATGTTAATGATATGATAAAGTTGTCAAAACTTGCTTTAATGTAATTAACTGTCCTTTAAAACAGAATAATGAAACAGTTGCAGTTATCACAGATCTCAGTGGAATTTATAGTTGAATCCATACACCTAGAGACATCTATAAAACTTTCAGGTGGGATATAAGATTTTTTTTTCCACTTCACCGTTTATTAAAAAACAAACACAGCCATACATCCAAGGTACATAGCACAAAAGGCGATGATACATACAGAGAGATAATACAATATGCAAGAGATCACAGAGGATACATGGCAGATAAGAAAATCCCTCGAAAAAAGAGAAACAAGGAGCCCAAAGCAAAGGCCCCAGGGGTCAGGGCCAAAAGTACAATAGTGCAGCAGTAGCCCACGTCTTGGCCCATTTAAACCAATACAGATGTCTATATATGCTACACAACATTTTACATGCAGAGGCACAGAATAGTAAATTATTATTATTATCTTTTATTTATAGAGCGCCAACAATTTACGCAGCGCTTAATACAATGCATATATTCAAGGGGTATGACAAGACGAGAATTGACAGACTAAGACAAACCGATACATTAGGTGGAGAGAGCCCTGCTCGCAAGCTTACAGTCTTGAGGTATATGTTTTTTTGTGCCACTTCTAGTTTCCCAGAACCTCATGCTATATTGTTACTCACTGGATCTGAAAATTTTGCTTTTATAAAATAAAAATGTTTTAGATTTGTTAACTTCTGAATAGAATAGAAAATATACATCTGCTATTAATATGTCAACAGAGATAAATATAGCCATGTAACTATGGGTCTATCATTATTTATTTAGCTTAGAGCTTTATAGTTTATGTATAATAATGTAGCCAATAAAGAAGAACTAAATTAATAATAACAGGAAGGGGAAACATTTTTGTACTGTTGCCTAAAACTTATTTCGAAATCATGAAAAAATAGGAACAACAGTGAAAAGGAAAATATATGAATCTAAAATTAAATAAAACATTTTAGACTCAATAAGCAAAAACACCCCTTTTTTTCTAAAACATAACTTTTGTTAGTGAACCATTGATGGATTGAACAAGAGATAAAATCCAGTCCAGGCTAAATATAAAGGAAGACTCACTAAACAGCATCATTAAAAATCCCCCCCCCCAGAAATAGAACATAACTATCTAAATAACTCATTCCTCTTTGTCCAACATTAAACAAAACCACTTCACTGTTTTAATTACAATAGCAGTCAGAGAAAAGGGATCCAGACATTATAGAAAAAAAACCCCTACGTTTGGGCATTAATTATTTTTTTCAGTGGTAATGAAAAAAGGATTAAAAAAAACAAGTAATGTGGGAAGTGGTGCAAGGAAAAAAGTGACAAGAAAATGAGCAAAGAAAGATGAGAAGAAAAAAATACATACTGCTAGTCTTACAGTATGATAAATCATTCATATCTATAATAAAATAAACATTGCAAAGTAACAGTCCCAGTTATTGAACGTGAAAAAACTAACACAAGGTGCCACACTGTTGAAAAAACTAATACACTAGATCATGAAATGCAATTTTAATACAATTCAGTGAAAATCTGAAAGATTAAGAATAAAACCAGCATCAAATGCACCTAGTGGCATTATTGTGCCAAACATATGTGTGGGGTCCTAGCTTCTCAGCATGTGTCCCACAATCTTTATTTCCTTCAACATCATTCACCACATGGTCTTATAATGCTCACTCTTACTGAACACTCTCAGCCACACTGATGCCAGCTCAAGCACACTCTTAACCATGCTGATGCACAGCATTCTCAAATATACGCAAAAAATTATCTTAGCCACACACATATTAATAATAATAATAATAATTTGACTCATCTCAACCGTTTTCTTTGAATATCACCATACATAGATGTACAGCATTCTGATCATGTCGTCTGGATCATGTCACTAATTGCCCTGCCTCTGTTTTTAACTGGATGTCATGTTAGTAATATACCGATCAGCCATAACATTACACTATAACATCGGCCTAATATTATCTAGGTCCCCCTTTTGCTACCAAAATAGCCCTGAACCATTGAGGCATTTGCTCCACTAGACCTCTAAAGGTATGCTGTGGTATCTGACACCAAGTTGTTAAGTCCTGTAAGTTGCGGTCCTAGTGCCATGTGTTCACCTGGTAAGCGAAGCACACACACTTTAGGCAGTGGACAGGGGTCCAACAAACTGTGATGCACTGTGTGTACTGATACCTTTCTATCAGAACCAGCATTAACTCTTTCATAAATTTGAGCTACAGTAGCTCATCTGTTGGATTTGACCACACAGGCCAGCCTTCTCTCCCACATGAGCCTTGGGTGCTCATGACCTTGTTGCCGGGTTGCCGTTTTTCCCTTCCTTGGACTATGTTGAACACCCCATTAGAGCTGCAGTTTTGGAGATGTTCTGACCCAGTCGTCTAGCCATTACAATCTGGCCCTTGTCAAAGCTGCTCAAATGCTAGCTTTGAACTTTCAACACTTCAACTTGCTACCTAATATAGCCCAAACACTGAAAGGTGCCATGATAACAAGATTATCAGTGTTATCATGTTATGGCTGATCTTTGTATACCAAGCCACATTTAGACATTTGGGGCCCCTCCACAAGGTTTTTTGCTTACATCTAATAGTAACCCACATATAATGATCCATATTTATGTGGCACATGGATCATTATTTTGAAAACTCCAAAATGCGGTGGGACTGTTATTTAAAAAAACATTGGTGATCTATACACATAGTTATTGTACACTTTTTTTTTGTACTACACCTAGTGATTAATCATATCGCTAGGTATAGTGTGACACATGAGGTGAGCCTCCCTAATGAAATGCTGATAAACAATAAATGAGGCAGTTAAAATCCTTGAGAGTTATCTTTTTTTATTCCTGTGCTTTGTTTTTGTTGCTGATTGTGATGAGACTCTGTGGCGTGTCATAGTGAGAGAGGTGAAGGCTTGCTTGTTAGGGTCCTGATTGTTATGAAATATCATACCTGGGACCTTTGTAGGAATTCTGTCCCTGAGAAATACTTTTCTGAAGGTCGTCCTTCTGTATATTAAATAGCAGAAGCGATGCATTTGTGGATAGCCATTGTCGAATATGGGAAGGAGAGAAAATGGACATAGCCAGTTAGGAGTGGGCAGAATTAACACCTCTTCACACCAAATCCGCCAATTTTCTATACATGCCAGTTCTGCCCACATTACTGGATATTTTTGGCATATTAAATATATCCTTTTGTTTAAGTTGTTGTGAGCTTTGAATAAATGAATATTCAATGTTGCAATGGAGAGTTAATAGAAAGTACATTTTGTAAATGTAAGCCTTTAACAAGCCATTAGCATGTTTTCCTTGTATTTTAATTTAAACAGCGTAGGCTTTGCAAAGTTTATGCAATGGATGACGTTTTACTGACCAGAATAATTGCTATTATTGCATTTAATGTGTTTTTAATGTACTTGCTAACTTCAATGTTCAGAAAATAAAAACACAAATGCAGAACATTTTGGAGCGGCTTAATTTTTATACGTACTGTATCATTCATCAAATCGAATGCTAAAATGCTCAAGGTTGAAACAACAGTACAAATATGACACATTGTTTCTCTAATGTCACCTTCACAGAAGGCTAGCCATCCTTTAGGGAACTAAATAACCGCAGCTATTAAATTGTATAACCCCAAAATAATTAAAAACCTCCAAAAACTCATTAAAAATCACATTAAAAAATCACTTAGCAGAATTCCTTATTCACTTTTCTCACACCCTGTAAAGGTGTCCCATTTGAAATATTGAGATTTACGCATTTATCTGTATGGTTCATCCTAGGCCTCAACATTCTGTTAGCAGAAAAACTACCATGTCGCATTATTAAACGGCACCAGAAAATCTCTTTGGGAGATAAAAATACATGCAGTTTTATGTTTACTTGCCTATTCTGGTAATAGTTGCTCCTACCGCATACTACATAAAAATAACATTTTCTGTACTACTATCTTTTTCCTTGCGAGCTAAAGGTCTTTCTGTCCTTAGCTGAAGGATAATAGAGAGGTATTGTACAATTACATACTGCCTTATTGAGAAAGTAACGGCACCCATGGGGTTTCTCCATGGTGTTTTCAGTAATGGACAACAAGATTATAAAGTTATATGTCTCCATGATGCACGAAATATATATCCAAAGCTTTATTTGCTAAACTATTGCAGCAATAAACCACAATAAGAACACATTTTCTAGTCATTTACCTTTAAATTATGAGGTTATTTATTACGTGTTTAAAAGTAACAAAAATAATCTTTGTAGCAATAGGGCAGCCACTCATACTGCATAAATTGTCTCTATTCTCTCCCTGATTCCAATCCTAAAATGTCAGGTTCCATTTTCCATGTTATTCTAAATCCAAATGTTTTCACAAAAATGGGAAAGGCAAACTGTTTGGGTGCAGAAGAGGTGGCACAGGCAGACTTTTTAGGGGGGCAGAGGTGCACAGGCAGGTTGCTTCAGGGGCATCAGTGGCACAGGCAGGAGCAGAGGCCTACCATGTCAATGTCTGGCTTAGTGTGTATAGTGATAGGGTTTACGGTGCACTACTATCAATGTCTGGCTCAGTGTATAGTGATGAGTTACGCTGTACCACCATTAATGGCTGATTCAGTATATTGATAGGAGTTATGCTGTTCAGTAATTGGTAGTCAAATCAGCTTTATATGTGTATTAATTGAGAAAAACCACATGTTTGCCTTGGTGTCTACATTGACTTCAAACTCTCAATCACCCCCTAATTAAGTCTGTTTAAAAAAACTTGCTTTCTCTTGTATAGTAAAAATTATTTACACTGATATATTCACAGTTCACACTGTTCACAATGAAATACTCTTGCGTGTCCTCAGGTGATTAGGCCCTGGTGCACCTCTACTCAACGGGTCAGTTATGACCCCCCATCAGCCAATTTACACTATGGTGGACTGTGTAGTCGGCACAGACGGAAAGGTGCTTCCATAGGAATTAGGATGCTAAGTAGCAGACAGGTGCTGCTAATCAGATGCCATTGATTAATTGATAATCAGCAAGTGTGACCACCTTTTTCTGGTCTGGAGCATTCAGATGTTTTTTTAACACAATGCTACAGAGGAAAGACGACAAAGGGTTGTGAGGCCATTCCAAAACAATTTAAAGTCTGTCATTATACAGTGAGAAAGATTATTCAAAAGTGGAAAACCATTTAAGACAGTAGCCATTCTTTCCAGGAGAGGACGGCCCAGCAAATTCACCCGTGCAATGCTCAGAGAAAGTACAAAAAAGAGATGTAAAAAAAGAGTTACATCTCAGACTCTACATGCCTCGGTTAGCATGTGAAATGTTAAAGATCCTAACAGTACAATTAGAAAAAGACTGAACAAGTGTGTTTGGAAGGGTTGCCAGAATAAAGCCTCTTCTCTCTAAAAAGAAAATGGCAGCACGGCTTAGGTACACAAAGTTGCATCTTGACAAATGACAAGACTTCTAGAACAATGTTGTTTGGACAGACGAGACCAAAGTAGAGATATTTGGTCATAATGCACAGCGCCACGTTTGGCGAAAACCAAACACAGCACACACCAACTGTCAAGCAGGGCGGTGTAGGAGTGATGATTTAGGCTTGCTTCGCAGCCACAGGACCTGGGAATCTTGCAGTCATTTAGTTGACCATGAAGTTCTCTGTATACCAAAATATTCTAGAGTCTAATGTGAGTCCATCTGTCCGACAGCTAAAACTTGGCCGCAATTGGATTACGCAGCACGTCGGCAAATCTATAACAGAATGGCTGAAAACGTAAATAATCAAGGTTTTGCAATGGCCCAGTCAAAATCCAGAACTCAACCCAGAAATGCTGTGGCGGGACTTCAAGAGAGCTGTGCATAAGCAAATGCCTGCAAACCTCAATGAACTGAAGCGACGTTATGCAGAAGAGTGGGCTGGAATGCCACCACAATGATGGGAGCACCCGATTAAGTCATACAGAAGAAGATGACTTCAAGTTATTGCTGCTAAAGGTGGTTCTACAAGCTATTGATTCTTATATAATTATTTTTGTTATTTTTGTTGAATAAATCATGACATAGTGTAATATGTCGTGTTATTCATCTAAGGTTGTATTGACCTAATTTTTTGACCTGCTAAGGAAAAGATGACTGTTATTATGTAGCTGTTTCAACTACTGTAAAATAAATCTGTTAACAATACGTGTTGACAGAAATATAATTATAATAACATAAAAATGTATGAACATCTATTATTAAATCTACAAGATTTAAAAGCAATATTTTAGCCCACCCATATGTAACTTACTATAGTTTAAGTGTCATAGAAACTTGGTAATTATGAGTTTGTAGTCCACATCTGCCACCAGTGCCCTCAGTATTATTTTATTATTTATTATATGTATCACTGCAATCATTTTGCTGTGCAATTAATTAATTCAGTACAATTATATTTCTGTCTTTTGACTCCGTTGAGTCAGTGGTTTAAAGATGTTCATCTAAATTCCAAAGGTGGTAAAAAGAATACACCCATACAGCTTACAAGCTGTGCTGCATCATTGATCTTATGTCACTATTCTTTGTAACACACGCACACACACACACAGTTGAATTGCCTTTTCCCAAGAGAAACAATGTCTCCAGGTGTGCTAATAATAAAATTAATAGCTTGGAGAAATCGCTAGATGCAGCAATAGAGCAGGAGTATGAATTGCGTTGTTTAACCTAATTCCATGGTGTATATTCTACTCTGCCTCCAGTGAGCAATGTTCAGACAGTATCACGGGTAATCTATACTATTGATTATCTATCAGGTTTAGGTATCAGAAAGACTTTTAAATGGAAATGTATAGTGAAAAATGTGATTAAATAACACAGTGCAAGACTTATAATTACATGAGTCAATAGTACTTGAGGAAATACTTGTAATAATATTGTTATAAGGAAGTAGCAATTAATGCCCTAGTTTTCTCTGCTAATTAGCGTTAAATAAGGTGCATTTGTCTTTACACTGTGATTAATCTAGTTACAGGTGCTATTTTACAACCATATATAACACTGTGCTTTTTAGGCTAAAGAATGCTGTGATTTTCAAACATTTAAGATAATAATTGTGTAATGTGCAAAAACATCTCGACAGACCTAGTACTCTGTTTACGTGAAGGAATTGTCTACATTCATCACCGGCTTTACCATGTTTTATTGTGTCAGCTCCACCACATATGGAGTGGGGGGAGGGGAGACAGTCACTAGATCCTCCTTGGTTAACAGGGGGGCTTAAAGGTCTCCCATTTCTTTGTATGTTTTTTTTTAAATTATTCCTTTGCCTATTTTTTTTTTTTTAAACTAAGAAGCGACAAAGAGATACTGTAAAATTTCAGGAAATTCCTAATGTCCCAATTCATAGAATTATATTCAACATGTTTTGGCGCTGTCCAAGTGTCCTAGTAACTTTTTAAATAGCAATTGACAATCAAATCTTAAAGGTTTCTTTATTATCTGTCTTACTCAATACTCTCTGAGCCATGTTAATATATTCTATTTATTCATATCTGCATCCAAACTATAGGTATGATTACCTATAGGTATGATTAATTAAAAAAAAGCACCAGATTACCAAACTCAAACATTGATATTATTCTTATTTGATATTGATTGATATTGTTTTTAGAATTGTAATAAAATTTACAGAAGAAAAGCACACAGATGAGAATGTAAGGATTAAAATATCAGGCGCTTCCTTTAATAAAATCCACCAAACACATTTTACCTGTAGCAATCTTGTTTATGCTGTAGAAACTGACAATACTATTTTTCTTTATTTGTCTAAAGTAGAACATTTCAGCAATGTCAGAATAAATAATAATAGAAAAGGCTGAAAGGAAGCATTAACAGATTATTTTTTTCAATTCTGTATTCTTATTTTTGTGTTTATTGATAAGACATCTGCAGGCTACAGTATAGAATGCACATTAAAAGTCACGGCTGAAGGAATAATGCATGTAGATCATACTTTATGTTTTGAAAGTTATATTTGATCTTTTAAGTCAGTTGGGCATATTTGTACAATGTTCCCACCGTCGATAACCATTAAAGTGATGCAGTTTACTTAGTGTTCATGAAAAAAGCTAATACAAACAAGCATAAATGACAAGCGGGCACTATTAATAATAAGAATTTTTATCACTACGTGTCACAGTGTGTCTTGAGATTACTCCATAAATTGTCAGTTACCATACATGTTCTAAACAGTTTTTTACCCACATGTAAATTATATGGTAAATCATAAAAAAAAATGAAATCATACAGACTAAGTTAAAGGTCTCAAATTAGAGCCAGCTACTATACTGCACTACAAAACTAAGACACTACAGGTGCAACAAAAACAGGGGTGCATGTGCAGGCAGAGAAAAAACAAGATACAATAGTGTGATCCCGTGGGTATATAAATGAAATAAAAAAGTGTTATAGCTGCACTCACAAACGATGATGGGTAAAGGAGGCTCTTCAGAAAACTTTATTGAATAGTGTTGTCGGCATAACCTCACTGTTATGCATGAGCGTTTTTAGAACAAGTGGGGAAAACCAACCCAATCGCAATCCAAAAAAAGTGCGATACTGATATCTCTCGACGCTTTCGCCTAATAGGCTTCTTCAGGAGAATAAGCTTTATCAATTCGTAATGGAGAAAATCCGCAAACATCCGTAGAAAACCTGTAACCCAAAACTAAGAGCATGAATAAAATGACACAGGATCAACACAACACTTTTTACAAGATACATTTGGTATCTTTATAAAACAAAAAGTTGCTGAGCTGAAGTGTTGGAACTCATTACACTTCACCTGCAGATTCATGGAATTTGATGGCAGATAAGAACCATTTGGTTCCATTAGCCTTTGTTTTTCTACTGACTGCCTGTTTTGGCAAAGAGGTAAAGGCTGGACATTTTAAGTGAAATGGCTAGCACAATGTATACGTGAAAGAGTTACCTTCAGGCTTGTGAAACTTCCAGTGTCTACTGTATGATGACCTGTATGAACAGTCTTACCAATTATCCCGATTAAGGTAGGCAGGAGTGAGCTCTCCCTCTTTTGAACCATACAGGAAGAGTGTGGTTAGCTGTGCAAGAGACATGGCTAGCTGTACAAGGGTGGGGCTAGCCACAGAGAGCATTACATCAGTTAGGGGTGGAAAGGGAGAAGGTAGTGGGCACTGCTAAACATAACACCATTCTCCTGCCCCGGAAAAAGAGGACAGTGACCCGAGGTATTTCAATAAACTCCTTTAGGTACACACACACACATGTATGTATGTATATTATTATTATTATCTTTTATTTATATAGCGCCAACAATTTACGCAGCGCTTCATACAATACATATGTTCAAGGGGTATGACAAGACGAGAATTGACAGACTAAGAGAAACCGATACATATTATACACTATAGGGACAAAAGTTTTGGGACACCTGACCATTATACAGGGACTTTTATGACATGGCATTCTAAATACATAGGCAACAATAAGTAGTTGGTCCCCCTTTTGCAGGTATAACAGCTTTTATTTTTCTGGGAAAGCTTTCCCATTCATTCAGGAAAAAGTCCTTCCCCAAACTGTTCCTACAAAGTTGGAAGCATAGCATTGTCCAAAATATCTAGGTATGTCCCCTTCAACATAGCAAGACATTTTGGACAATTTTGTATTTGGAATGCTTTGTATCTTGTGCACCAGCAAATAAAAGTTTGCTGCCAAACAATGTTCCTGAGCCTTATTGCCCTAGAGGGCCGTGCTTAAGATCCCTAAAAGTGACATTTATTGCCCTCATCGTAAAGGGTTTCTCACTATACATATTATATATAATATCTTATTATTAACCCTTTTAGTTTCAATAGTAACACTCTTGTTTGCATAAAAATATTTTTTATTTCAAGTAGGGTGGCAAAATAGTAGGTGTTTTTCATTGTGACGTGATGCATCAATTTATTTTTGTTTTTTATGAATCATTAAAATGTCCCTACTTTTTTTTTTTATTGATTTTGTAACAAATCAAGTTCTAACAGTAAACACTCAATATCTCCAACACAACATAAATGGCCAGAAAAAAAAATCACAAAACAACTTAAGATCTGCTGCTGTTTTGCTTTTGTATGGTGCCAAAAACAAAAGTCTGTACATAAGACCTTAAACTGAGCTGCACTGCCACCTAGCCTCAACAACAAGAAATTCACAGTTCACTATAAATTGTTATTACTTTGTATAGTCTTTATCAGGTGTGGAATGTTTTCATGGCATTCTTGAATCGATCACATTTATACTAATGGTAAAGAAACCAACGTACCAATCAGAGTCCTTTATTAATATTTATATAGATTGATCAGTAGTTTGTGTATAATAATGGTTATAGTTTGTTTAGTAAGCTAAAAGTATAAGACATTTTTTCTATAAAATAGCCCTGAAAACTGAAACAAATGGTAATAAAAATGGATTTTATGTACAGTGGCATGGGGGATAGCTGACTAGGAGGTTTTTTTTTACATTTTTATAGTAGTCACCCAGATAAGCAGAAACCACCAGCCACTATAGGACGTTGTGGGGGAAGCAGAATAACAAATAAGATTTGTGTTTTTCAAGATGTTTTACAGAAGGTGCATGATTTATTTCAGGTGAACTAATTATGTGAACTTTTAACATTTCACCAAAACTGTCATCTGCCAACCTGGTGTGATATATATATATATATATATAGTATATATATATATATTATAGTATATATATATATATATATACACACACAAGCAGTGTAGTTAAATAATCCTACACCACCCAACAGACTTTAATTCATTTCGATCCCTAATGAAATTCTGTACCATCATGATTTTTGGGTCACATTAAATCTATTCTTTACTTTATTCAAATTTACAAACATAAAACAATTTTTGTCTCAGCACAAAGATAACAAATAAAACAAGAATGATGACGTACATAAGTTTATGAGACCTAAGATGCACAGGAAATTTAAATGGGAAAAAACAGCATTAACTCCCATATTATCCAGTTTGTTGCAGCTGCCAGGAAGAAAAAAAATAGTAAAATAGCCCAGTCTAGAAAATTAAATCTCAGAATTACTAGGGCTACAGTATCTGTGGTATTAAGTAGGTCGTCTAACTTTCAACACCATTTATCCCAAAATACCACTTCTATTGATTGTAAATAATTAATCTTATGGATATTTTGATCTTAATTTTTACCTGGAAGAACATTTGATTTATAAGTTGAAACCAATGAAATGTATTATCTTGTCTTCAGCTTCTGGCTATTATAATTATTGTGGCCAAAAACGTATGTGTAACCAGAGCTATTAGTTTACTAATCAAATTGGATAAACATATGTGTAATAAAGCTATAAAGCAGGATTTTTAGGATGAACAATATTACCAATCTCTTTTAATAATTTATGTGTCAGGTTAAACTTTATGGCACTGCCACCATATATGTAAATATTATGATGGCATAGAATGCCTTTAGGTGATCATCTTGCTTCCTTATATACCACTGTGATGGCCATGACTGTGTTCACCCTGGTTGTTTTATTCTTTTATAGATTTTTTTGTTTGGGGAGGGGGGTGGTAGTGCGGTAGTTATGGGTTGGTGGGGGCAATAGGATATTAGGATAATTTGCTGTGATCACAATGCGTTATCAACACAGTTTTGGACGTGATCTTTGCTGTAGCGTTTTTTGCGGGAACCCCTTCATAGTATCAGTATCACATATGGAAGACTTAACATACATTTCCCTCTCTGTTCTTCACCAAAAGTCTGTTCAAACAACAAATAGTTTACACGTGACACTGTTTTCAGGATCCTTCATGTGAGATAAAATACTGCTCCCCTCAAGTGAGTTTACTTAATCCTTTGAAATGACCCAGGAGCCCATTAGATAAAGCTTAATTTTTAATATGTAACCCTAGGAGTGTTCTTATAACAATGGGTAGAACAATGCATCAAAGGAGTTAAAATTACAAATCTGCTTTGAATAGAATGTTTCAGCAATGGGCTGTTACTAATCCCTGCATCAAAGTAACATTCTAACTCTAAATCATAGCAGCCATGAACATCCTTAACTCAAATCTAAGCAAAAAACAAAAACAGGACAAAGCTAACAGCTGTTAGCGAAATGCGCGCAGGGCAATTCTTTTTTCGGGGGTTTATTGAGAAAGCACAATTTACTTTTTTTTTTTAGCTCCACCCCCCATTATTGTGTCCTAACTATGTAGTCCTGCTTTTTTATCTCAGAGCTACCAACTGACTTTTCGGTTATGGAGACGTGAACAAGAAACACTTCAAACCAGCAACACTATATCATAGTTAAAAAGAAAAACAATGCTATATCATCACAATATAAGTTTTAGATTGAGAAATGTTGCATTGACCCATTAGTAATAGAAATAATAGGGTGAAAATGGGAGTGGAAGGAGGAGAGAATGGAGAAGGGAGAGAATGGACAAAAAGGGAGATACTTGAAATAGGGTTAAGAGATAAGAAAGAGTGGGAAGAGAGATGAAGGGAAAGAGGCAGTGGAAAAAAGAAAGGAAAGAAGAGTGACAGGGTGTGAGAAATAGAGGGACAAGAGAAGAAAGATTGTTTGAGAGCAAAGATCGAGAGAGAGACATAATAAAGAGGGGAAAAAGAGAAGAATGAACAAGAATAGAGAGAGAGGAAAGATGGCTTGAGAGAAAGAGGGATAGAGAACCGTCTGCAGTTTTACGTTTTTGGTTACTTTCATAACAGGTAAAGCCCACATATGGCATATCAACAATGCAGTCATAGATTTATGGAAATTAAGTATTGCTGCCTCATATAATTAGAATTCTCACAAATTAGCCAATATATCCTCACGTGGGTATAAAACAGTTTTGGCTTAGCTGTCTTTTTAATTGGATATTGAATAAATGATACAGGTTACTAAATGTTTGTCTCCATGGGCATTCACATTTTAGGCATTCTACGCATTGGAACTTAGTGACAATCAAAGTGTTAATCCCAACATTTTCTTTACTCAAATATACCCGAAAGAAGATTAAAGTGTATCAATAGACGTACCTTTTCTTATTAAAGGAATGTGGATGATAACAGAAAAAAATGAACAAATGGCAGAATGTAATTTCCCTATTAACTAAAATAACAGCATATAGATGCAAAGATAATGGCTCCTTTACTGTACATGCTTATTAGAATTTTTATGACAATAATGACCCCTGGAGAAGGGTTATCTGTTAAATAAGGACTGATATCTTTTTGAGACTGTTAGCGGCTCGTACACTTGGGTATTATACTTTTATGTGATATATTTTTCCACTACAAAAGAACAAAGAAAACAACGAAAATTATCTACAAGAGTCTGTAGTGAAATCACTCTCTGCTTTTACATAATTTATCTATTGTGTGTTTGCAAGACAAATTATATAACGTTAACAAATGTGCTGGGCTGTCAACCAAGTACATTGTCTTGCACTTGCTGCCACCTGCACCTCCTATATTCATACCGGTCTTCTGTTACTGCCAGCAATTCACATTTGGCCATTATCTACATCACACCTGCTGGCACAGGTGTTCTGCCTCTATGTCAAATATCAAGGCGGAGGAACACTACTCATTCGGCATCCAGCATGGTTAACATCATATCCCTCTACTTAGGAATATGTGTCTTGCTAGTTTCTTAAATTCCTTACTGTTTTTTTTGGAAGTTGTTTCCCTGATACCTTTACCAGAATTGAACTCTTGTCTTTTCACCTTTGATCTTCGCCTTCTCTTACTTCTTTTCTTGTGACCTCAGTGCACCTTGTGTCTTTATTCTTGTGACCTGTCTGTGAGAAACAGACTCTGGGCACCCATCCAAGCTGATCTAGATACCATGGGAGTAGCTGTATTCTACCAGATACTACATGTATTAATGTTAGTATTTAGTTAATATTTTAAAAACCCTGAATTTAATCACTTGTTTTCATTTATAGTAATAATTCGTATATGTTATTTGGACAGTACGAATTCTATTGTAAATATCACCACAATAGATTGATATTGAGACTTAAATTGATACACTCTATACTAGAGTGCAATGATATAGAGAGAGATATTTATGTGGATATTGTACTTTTTGACTTTTGTTTTTTCATATTCCTACAGTTGTATTCAGCGTCTAGGGTAAACTCGCCCTTCAAACTATCATGATCAATATACTGTTATTCCATGGTCCGAAAAAAACCCTCCGTCCAATCCCTGACGCAGTTACAAGTAAAACCAATGTCTGGCTTTTGATATTGTGTTCTAAGAAGTAATCACTGATAGTTCCTAGATAGTTCCTGATAGTAATGGAATAATATGTGACTATTTAGCATTTTTTAACTAGCAAGCTTAATGGAATTGCTGAATGTAGCAAGGGAAAAAATTATTGCACTGGCTGAGGAAGTCATGGACTGACGAAACGCGTCCCAGTGAACTTATTGAGCCCCGTTATCACAATCTATCTTATTTATTTTAAGTGCTTATTATTTTTTAAAAAAAATAATTACTTGAAGTATTAATAAATTGTTTAAAAACTTTTAAATTAATACTAACATCTTGAGTGATTATTCTCAGAAAGGGGCTAGGACACCGCCTTAAGAGTGTCCATATGTGTCTTTTATGAGCCTAAATTTTTAATTTGGTTCTGAATACGGTAAGCAGGCAGTGTATAGGTTTGAACATTTTCATTTTATACAGTGATTTTTTTTTCCACTATGATGTCTCTCTTTGCCTTTTATATTTCATACGATATCTGCATTTGAGAGACATCGATTGAAAACCACTGACCGACCTATGCACACTCGAATTTAAGTATTTTAAGGTTACTTTATAATCTATAGATTTAATATGTTATAAGCTCTTGGTTAGAGAAATACTCTTTTTTATTGTTTTACATTTGTACTATTGCATATTTAGTTGGGGGAGTTTTTATATGCACTTTTAAGAGCTTCTTACCATAGCAGCTTATTAACTATTATTGGTTATCTCATATCTGTTATTTTAAGCGCAGCCTTTTTTGACCCCTTTTTGATCTTTATAGGGGAAAAAAATATATTTATGGATTATATATCACATTTTCTTCCAAACTTCCAAAACGTGTAATTTTATTATATTAAAGTGATTTCTAAAATGGTTAAAACCATAAGAAATGTATACCATAACCATAATCTGTAACACACTACCAGCTTTAAACATATAACTTGATTCTGAGGCATGCAGAACCTTCATCCACAGGTTCTCTTCATGCTGACCTAGCTTCCACCAAACATTGGGCCTGCACAACATCTGGGAGAACCTGTGCTACCTGTGCACCTAATAGAACAAAGAGGAGTTCAGCATCCATCAATACATTTGTATTTTAATGCCATGAAAAGTCTTTCGTTCATGAGTTATGAATTTATGTAAATTTTAAAATGAATAAGAATTCTGCAATTAAATAAATATATAGAGGTATTTTGTTTATTTGTGTATAATATTTACAATTTAGTAGCCCTATAGGATCAATGGCGAAATAGTGTTATGTGAAAACTTTAATGCATCAATAAATGAGTAAATCAGTGATCTTTCATGATTTTTAATATATATATATATATATAATATATATAATATATATATAGATAAATAAAGTAATGTAGAACCTGCACCTGTGTAGAAATATAATCTAACTTAAAAACACGCTCTTAAATAACAGCAATATTTTATTGCATCAAATGAAGTAACCCGAAGCTGAGTGGTTACTCCCCCTCAACGTGGGGAAAGCCAGTGTCAACATCAGCCAACCATCAGGATCAAGACCACGCTACACAACAGCTGGACATGATGGATAAGTCCCATGTTCCAGGAGATCTTTCAATTAATAACCGTGCAACAGGTTTTTTTATTACTCTCAGAACAGAGTGGCGACTGCGTATCCTGATATGAATAGATATTGATTCGAGATCAAGCAAGAGCTGTGCACAGACACTATGCAAATACTATGGCTTTGTGCCAAGAAACCAGTAAAGCAAGGAGAAAGATAAGAAAGAATAGAAAAGCAAGGAGAAAGAACAGCTGCGTGAGCACTAAGGAGCCATAGAAAAAATAACTAAATCACAATCTGTTATCCTATAAAACAAAACCAAGAAAAGCATTGATGCATTGAAATGGAATGGTGGCTGTACTCCCTAAATTAAAAGACCATTTGCAATGCCATTAATAAGTGCCATTCTTGTTGGTGTTTGGCGTCTAGCATTTGCCTTTAAGCTTGTTCAAGCAGTGTAAATTAAACTTAATTTTAGTATCATGCGTGCTACTTCAGATATGTTAATAGTAACATAATTGCTACTGCATTATTACTTTTTAGACATAATGCGTTATATTTATAAAGTGTATCCATTTTGATTCATTAAAAAAATATTTAGTCCTTTCAAGGCTAGGCAATGTAGTTACCGCTAATTGAATCTTGACTCATGTCTGTTGAAACATATATTGTGAAATTATCTGTTTGAAGCCTTTGCAAGCTTCAGAATTAAATCAAGCTTGTTCTAAACAGAAAATATTTATGTAAAATACGAAACATTTGTGTGGTTGTATGGTGAAACCGATATCATATACTGTCAACCTGACAGAAGCCACCTTAAGTGTCTGAAATGAGGATTCACTTTGAGAATTTAAACCTTTTATTCGTTAATGAGAGAAGCTGTTCAACAGCACACAGGGAATCTCAAAATAAATAAAATCACAGACTCTAGGGAATGATTCCTAGGATCTCTGATCAATGACAGCATAGGTAATTTTTTTTTACTCTTAAGAATGTGGAAAACATTCAAGTGCTCCCAAGAGCAGAGCCCACATACCTAAATTCTGTATGAACATTAATCACTGTCATTTAGTCCTTGCTGTAGGTATTTTATATAATTTGGTTATTAAAGTGACCGTTTTATCCTCAAAAAGCTTCCACCAACATGACTGCATAATAAAGTACATTTGTAAAAAATAAATATATATGACACTTACCTTCTGAAGACACTTCAGCTCAAGAGCTGCAACATAACGTTCAAAATGACATTATATGTTGTAAATTATGGTTCATTGCAGTGGCGTGTTGCTTTTTTACCTTGACTGTCGTACAACTGCGGCCTTCCTTATGGCATTGGTAGGTGGCAGAGTCATGGGATTATTTTGAACCAATCACACTGGTCCATTGGCTTTGTTGTCAGTTGTTGTTCTTGTCCTGTCTCACACAGATACCGGTAAGAGACAGTGTTAAAAAAAGTTTATCTAGTCAAATAAAATACCCTAAATAAATCTCTACTCATGATCTGTTCTTAGTGCAGTTAATATAACTATTTTTGTGTGTGTGTAACATTTTTTGAAATGGCAACTTTATATTTTAGAGCTCAATGGCTGTAATTAATTGATTGAATACTTATTTTCATATATTATGAAAATATTTCCTTACTTGTCCTAAAACGATATGAACAAAATATATACCATGTGTTGGTAGAGTAAATTAGAGGCAACTTATAGTTTACCAAATAAACAGTATAATGCAAACAAAAAACCCCACATAACTATAGGGCTATCTTTTGGGTTTGAAATACCCCTGGTTATGAAAGGAAATACTAAATGAAAACTAATTAGGGAATGTTACTGCTGGAGTCAATAAGTGTTTTCCCTAGGAATCGAATGGTCTTTCCTTAAACTGCTCTAGCAGAACAAAAGGCCATTGACTCTTTAAGATTTAATGTTCTATGATCATTTGGTAGAACCTTTGCAGAAAAGAAATATTGTTGTGGAAATTTTATTGAAGTCAAGTGTAAAACCTTGGAAACTATGAATAAAGTTAAATCTAAAATGGTAAAAGAGAAGAAAGCAGCTTGAAGATTTCATTGGTTGATAACTGAACCTTCATGGCACTTTGGACCAGAATTACTTTCTAGCCATTTCACCAGTACATGTTAGGTGTTGCGCCGTCCCTGCAGCTGAAGAAGTTTATATAACGAAATGCGTTCTGCTCTGCTGGCGCCTAGCCTGGCCAGGCATAACATACCTCAACAGTGAGTTCCTCTCTTGCTTGTATATTCAAGCTTTAGTGGAGATTGATATTTTACTATTTATACTCTCTTTGTATTTTTTTACATTTTTAATTATGTGTTGATTCTTTTTGTATTTTTGTATTTTATTTATATTTGTTTCATCATTTTTTGCTCATAATACATTATTATTTATTATTATCTATATGTTTTTTAGCCCTGTCTTCTTTCTAACATAAATGTTAGGTAGAGCTGGAAAGTAGGCTTTACTTTACGTCCCAGGATTGGACATAGCTTTCTGGGCATGGGTATCGTGCAGTAGGTGGTAGATTCTACGCAAAAAGAGGCGTTGGTTAGCATAGAAAGGGTGAAGTCCTGCATAATCATGGGCTTCGTAGCTGCTACTGCTGCATATTGTACTGTGCAGAATCTGCAATAGTTCATTTTGTGGCTTAGAACAAAGGCCCCACAAGATATGTCCACTGCAATAGATACTGCTTTAAGACAAGCGAGTAGGATGTATGCATTAGTTGTGTTTGTTAAAAATGCAAGGATACCGTTTGTTGCAGAAAATGATGCATTGAATGCATGACAATACAAAATATAATGCATTCAAAACTTATTACAAAATTACATTAATGAGTAAATTAAGTGCAAATTAATGCAAGCATGCATTGGTTATGCACATCAACAAGGAATTTGTCCTTAATACAAATATTTATCATTTGTACTCAATATGCTGTAAAATTTATCAGAATTTATTAATATTCTGGAGGCATGTAGCTTAAGCTTTCCAATGGGGATAAAAAAAATCCAATAACTTAATGATAACCTTGGAAGCCTCTGCCCATCAGGGCCGGCCCTACAATGGAGCCGACTGGGGCAATTGCCCCTGGCGGCACTTTAGAAGGGGTGGCACTTTGCCGCCCCAAGCGCTTTTTTTTTT
>VKOC01000003.1:6613329-6624210 GCA_009364415.1 Spea multiplicata | reverse complement strand
TGCAGATCAGGGGAAGACAGTGAGAGTCAGTCCTTCTGACTGCACCGTAACATTGAGAGGTCCTCTCTTCTGTAATCATCCCCACAGTCCCTTTGTTCCCTCATTCACTAAACCATACCGCTCTTTTACTTAGATCAAATAAACAACACATGGAAACAGCACATGCAACTGAATAAGACAAAAAAACCTTGTATTTGCAGGTATACATAAATAATGTATGGAAACATAGCATTGCAGGTATAAAGCAACAGAACACACAAACCCAGCATTGCAGGTATTGATCAACGGGAAATCACATGTAAACTCAGCAATGAATGTATAGATCAAATAAACAACACATGGAAACAGCACTCCAGGTATTGATCAACTGAATAAGATATACAAATCCTATATTTGCAGGTAAACATAAATAATGTATGGAAACATAGCAGATACCGAGCAACAGAATAACACAAAACCCAGCTTTGCAGGTATATATTAATTGGAAATTACATTTAAGCTCTGCATTAAAGGTATAGATAATCTCCCTAAATTACAGGCATAGATCACAGGTCGCACACCCCAAAGCCAACCCTGGCGTCCACATTGCCCACATAGAACCTGACCAGCACCCAAATTACACATACATAGGACGTGCCATCTTTGTCGCCAAACAGCCCAGCATGAGTCAACTTTGTCCCCAAACAGCTGAACATACGCCATTTTGTCCCATAAACACGCTACCTGTGCCATCTTTGTCCCTAGTGCTTAAACACCCTGCTTATACCATCTTTGCTCTTTTGACAAATCAATAATACACCTATGATTCACACAAACACTTTTACAGTCACTCACTAATTCCCTTTCATTCACACAATCATTTATTCTTTCACACAAATTATTTACACATATTCATTAATGCATCCACACATTAATCCATTCATTCTCTCTCATTCTGAATCTTTATTTCAATATTCTTGCCACCCTCCTTTCCCCCTATATACCCGGTCTCCCTCCCTATCTACCCTGTCTACCCCATCTCCCTCCCTATATACCCTACTTATCCCCTCTCCCTCCCTATCTACCCTATCTACCCTTTTCTTCACTTCCCTATCTACCCCCTTCCCTCCCTATACTACTCTATCTACCCCCTCTCCCTCCCTATCTACCCCCTCTCCCTCCTTATCTATCCTATCTACCCCTTCTCACTCCCTATCTACCTGTTCTCACTCCCTATCTACCCCCTCCTCGCTTTCTACCCTCCTCCCCTTTTGAAGTTCACTTACCTTGTTGAAGTCCGCGAGGCCTCCGTCTCCATGTTCTGCCGCGGTGATGTGCGCGGCTTCACAGCTGAGCGCCAGAATATGTGACGTCATATTCTGGCGCTCAGCCTGAAATGCCGGCACCGCAACCAAGGCAGAGGCCTCGCGGAGAAGAGTGAGAGGCGCCGAACGGTTGCTGAAAACTTATTCCTCAGCGACCGCTCGGCGCCTCTCTCCTCCGCATCTATGAAAAAAAAAAGACGGCGTTTCAATTAGGGGGGGGCACACGGGTGCCGACGCCACTGTAAGATAGCGAACACACAGAAGGACCAGAGGAACAGGAGATGATAGATTCTCTCAGTTTAGTCCTTGTACGTATACTCAAAAATATTTAAATAATATACATGATATTAGAAAATGTAATCGGTGCTCTGGAAATAACAATGATGCTTTAAAGACTTTGCATTTAGTAGTTATAGAAATACATTTTAAGGAATAAACACACTGAATCATCCTATTGTTTAGTAATTGTAGCAAAAACAAAAGGCTCCAGATGCATAATTTGCATTAGTTTCATTAGGAAATCTTTGTGTGTCTATTTAACAAAATTCAATCCTCGAAGCGCATATGAGTTTCATTTTGGCAGAAAATGCACAAGAATATTTTTATTTAGCATACAAACTTCCTAAGCTGTAAGATCAAACATAAAAGCGGCCTTGATATTTTAGCGTATTTACTTTTTTGGCCTTTTTTAATGTGAATTTATGGGGTATATTGGTATAGTGTACCTCTTTACCAGGCCTTACTAATGCAGGAAATAAAGGCCTACAAAAAGTTTTATCTCCTAAAGCCGTGATGCCTTAAGGGCTAGAATCCTTCAGGTGTTCCTTAATTAGCATATGTTTAGCATATTTTAGCCTAAAGAAATCCTATAGGGGTTGTAGCACCCAAGGATTGTGTATATGTCCTATACATACATGTATAAACATATTCTGTTGGTGCTATTTTTTTTATTCATAGACTCAACAAGAATTGTTGATATCAAGCAATGGCAGGATGTGTAAATATTCTGTGTTTGATAGATGAGCACAATAACAATTAAACAATAACAATTAAAACAAGAAATAGGTGGATCAACTATAAAAATTAAAATGTTGCCATGGCACATGATTGCCATGAAACACTGAACTTCATTAACTGTTATTGTAAAACATAGGTCTACCATTCCATGTCTGGACATGGGGAGTTTGTATAACTATATAGATGGCTTTAACTAGGAAATATTAAGATAATGACCATGCTGCACTTCAATTTTTGTATGGACAGGTGTAATTCTATTAGTAGTGTGCAAAATATTTCAGCGTAAATATGGAAAAATTATACTTTTCATAGGAGTATATAAAAGTAGTATTAACTTTTATGATTTAAAAAAAATTGCTTGGGAACGGAAACACTATATTCTCTGACAGCAGAGATTAACTCTGTATGGGGCCCTTTGGAAACAATGACCTCCCCCTTCTCTGTTTCCCTGCCAAAGAAAATTGCTTTTTTTCTGTCCCGGGAAGCAGAACGCTACCTACATCTGGATAAGAGAGCTAGACTTTCCACTGACAGTATCTTAACATAAATATCATCTTGCAAAGGTAATCACGAACTGCTCAGTGAAATAGTAAAATTATAATGGCTATAATTAATATTTCTTGTATAATGTCTTGTACTTAATTAAAAAAAAAAACATTTTAATCTAAAATTAGGCAATAGTACCAAAGTTACTTTTTCTCATCTTAAAAACATTTTCGCAATACATCCATTTTATGTAGTGCTAAAAAATAATGTTAGAAAAGAAAGTTACTTTTATACTGACCTTTCATACACTGTCTGAAAAAAAACTCTGATGCTTCCTAAAATTCAGGACAATAATTTAACAATCACACAAAATATTGTTAACAATACCTTTTGCTAATCTGCCCAAAGGCAAATTTGGGCACAGAGTAAGATTAAAAAAAAAAAAACATGTTGTCTCCTTGCCTTGCTAAATGCATTTTTGTTTCAATATAAAAAGCCATAAGACTTAACATTGCTGGATCAGAAAAGGATTAATAAAACACAAGGCTTAACTGACTAAAAATTTATATTTTTCTAATACTAAAGTAAATGCATTGGCAAAAACATTAAGGTGCGCTGATATCTGTCCATGCTGGCAACGGTGGCATCTGTATGAAATATATTAAGAAGCATTGGCTCTGTTTGCTTGCCTCTGGGCTATAATATCCACAGTTCAAATGGAAAAATATGCCAGGTTGTACAGTACAAAAAATCTCAATGTACATTTAAAGGTCTCATCCACCTTGAGGATGATCCTGTAGTCATCATCTTTCTCTTTGGCCCACATATGCTGAAAATTATAAAAAAAAAGTTAATAAATATGGTTTGAATGAACAGACATAGCAGGCTAGGCTTAAGCACTTGGTAAAGGTAGACAGAGTGAGTTCAGCACCATGGAGAGTGCCCTTGACAGCGTTCCTGCATTAACCTCTTATAAAACAGTGCATGTCTTAAGAATGTTGTCACGCACAAGTATATTTCATGTACCGTAAGTAAGGGTAAAGCTTGCCTGCATTAATAGACTTAAATCCTTAGATTCACTCATTTATTTGTTAATTTTAATTAGGAAAATACAATCATATGTAACATTTTCTTAAACTCCTGTTTCATGCAAGTATTCACCTACCCATGATCCAATGCTACTGTTGAAGCTAATTTTCCAAACATAAAAGCCTCTTGTATATGAGAACACTACACTGATTATCGCATGTAACATAGGATGCAAAGAAGTTACGTAATACATATTTCAGAAGGAAGGACTTATATAACACACTATGTAGTGGGGGTGCACATACTTGTATTATAAACATGGTTTTATTTTTATATTAAATAGTTGTATCAATTTATTTAGCATTGGGTTTGTTTATTATACATAGAAACAACATAATTTATTCCTAAGACTGCTAGAGCAACATTCACTGTGTCAATGTCAGGACTCGGGTAAGCAGGTCAGGTAGGAGCCCAGTCGCAGGGGATAACAGAGGCTCAGTTTGTACCCCACTATGCATTATGCATAACTAGAAGGATGATACAAACTGGCGAAATTAAACACACCACAGGCTTAATAGTACGATATGGTCTGTAATGGAGAAGCTGGATGACAGGCAAGTACAGGCTGTTGACAGGGAACAGGACACATGGCAGGGCACTGGACACACGGGAAGGGGCCCTCTGGCAGGGCACACGGCAGAAGGCCCTCTGACAGGGCACAGGGCAGTAGCCCCTTCTGACAGGGCACACGGCAGGAGGCCCTTCTGACAGGGCACGTGACTTGGAAGCCCTTCTGGCAGGGAACGCAAATTGGAAGCACCTTCTGGCAGGGCACACGACAGGAAGCCACTCTATGTAGCTGAACTGGCAGTGGCTCGTTCTGTGTAGCTGGGCTCAGGAAAGCCAGATACAGTATGCAGGAGAGTGGTCAAAATCAAGCCGGGTCAGAAGCCGAAGATCAGAAGCAGGATGCCAGGAACGATTCAGGACCTGGTACAGAGCCACAGCAATAGGCTGCTAAACTGCAATGTAAAGGGCTCCAATGGAGGAGGAAGCAGCTTTTTAACGGGTAGGGTTACACCCAGGTAAGCTGATGTAGCTGGTCAGCTCATTGGCCTACACCAGGGGTAGGCAATCTTTTGCTCTCCTGATGTTGTGGACTACATCTCCCATAATGCTCTTACAGTCATAATGCTGGCAAAGCATCAAGGGAAATGTAGTTCACAACATCTGGAGAGACGAAGATTGCCTACCTCTGGCCTACACGGTGCTGTGTACAGAGAGGAGGCCTCTAGAGGCTGCAGCAGAAATGACACCTAGAAAATGAATACAGATCCCTGGCTGACAGGGTGGAATCCTGTGTAGGCAAGGACAACATATTTAAAGTAATCATAGGCTCTTAAAGTATTTTTTTTTTTTCTTGTGATGCCTTAGGTCTCTTTCTTTACTTTCTGTGAGTAAAGCAGAGGCGACCATGTGCTATGATCCAGCAAAAATGGACCACCATGTCACTAGTCTCTCTCTTCTGGGTCACATACCATGGCTGTCAATAAAAAAAATATATCCCAAAACAGGATGGTGGGGGAAGAAAAGATGCAAAGAAGGGCCAGGGCTCTTAACTAGAACACAGTGCAGTCATGGCTCTTAACTAGAACACAGCCTTGATGAGTGTTTTGTGACATACCCTGTCACAGGGACCTAAACTAGACCATTCTCTGGGACACCAAAAGCACTTCAGTCTTCATTTTGTCTTTATCTTTAACGCCCCAGAACCAAGCATTTTTCTCTCTTATAGGTACTACACTTGATCTTAGCCAACAGGCTGAGTACTGAAAACGCTCTTAAAGCTCATTAATTAGTTGTAAAAAAAAACCTATTGAATTACTTTACATTTTATGCACCAATTAACTGGCATGTTTTCTTAACAATACAGATCTTCTAATTGAGACCTTGATAAAGGAATAAATTATTTGTTCGTTAAGGTTATATGTTTAGCAGGTTTTCTCTGCATCTGAAATATTAAATGTGGTAACAGCATTTATCTTTTCAGTTGCTTGTATCGAATAAAATAGTTTTACATAATGGACGCCTCATTAATCATGCACACCAGGACAATAGGATAGGACAGCTTCACAAATCAATAGGATTAAGCTAATTGATATTATGCTCAGAACAGGCTTTGCCAAGGTGACATAATGGAAGTTTCATTCTTTGAGCTACGATGTGTGATTAAGAGAACACTGACTCTGCTATGCAGACAAATTAAACTTTGTTAGGACTGATTTATACCACTGAGATAGACTTAACATTGAGGGTGATATTTTTTTCCTAGAATTACTAATCAAACTAAATAGTTGCTAAGGTGTAAATATTTGTGTAGTTATACTAGTGGAAATTGGCACAGTGAATCTTTTTTTCCCCATCATGGAATACAAGGTGGATATATACAAATTACAAGGGGGCAGTATTGATCTGTAGTCACAAAGGAAATCTTAAGCATTGTTGCAGCAGAATTATTTAATTTTTCCATTTTATAATAATTGATCCCACCAAAACTAAGTAAATAAATAAAATACTGTAGGGAACAATGTCATACTACACAAATATAATTTACTTTGTTTAGCATTACTATAAAGAAAATGTTCATTAGAATTCATTCGGATTCATATAAACTTTATTTTAACTTTATGTTTTTCTAGGAATCTCCAATAATGCGGTGAGTCACCAACGAAACAAACAAATCAACTGCTCAGAAATTTTGTGTGTTTTGGGGCTATATCAACCCTTTTAGCACTGGTTTAATAGGTAAATTTGAAAGGGACCGTGTGTAGGAGGGTACATAATAATTGTAATAATAATGATTGATACGTAGAAGCAGCCAAAAATATGATTATGGCTGTGATTATTGAGTCCAACAGTTGGTGGGGTTTTTCACCGCTTCCTAGGTTCTCCAGGTTAACAACCAAATCCTCTGGGTCATGGAAGTGAAGTCTTGACACCCCCTATTTCCTTTTTCAATGGGGGTGTTTCCCGCAATGAAAGCAAGAACGCACACTGAAATCAGCAGAAACGCCTTCAACATCATGCGGGAATGCCACATATGTCAGCGGGACGTCCTTCCGACATCAGTGAGGCCGCCCACTGAGGTCAGTCCCACAAGGGTAGGCTCTGGGTAGCCGGAGCTTAGAAGTTCCCAGGTATGGTCTACCATACTGTAAGGAGTATAAGAGAAGTGATACAAACCATGTTGAGGCTGAGATTGAGGCTCATCATACAGCAAGTGTCAATGTTGTGGTGCAAAACGTCAGTCCAGCCGACGTCGGTGGGATGTCCAGCCGACGGCAGCAAGAAACACCCCTACTTAAAGAGAAAATGGGTAGGGAGCGGGGCGTGTCAAGACCCCACGACCCGGAGGATTAGGGTCTTGACCCAGAGAACCACAGAAGCGGTGCTTCACCCGGCAATCTCCGGGTCAAACCCAGGTATGCTGATATACCAATCACAATAAGTATCCATGATCCATAAACTGAAGTTTCTTTCAAGCTCAAAAACCATCCTTTCCAGCAATCTCAATATAAAAAAAGTTGACATTCACTAGCAAGTGAGTGTATGTATCAGTTAGAAGTATTTAAATAATGTTGTTTAGGCTTAATATTATTATTCTGTTAAAATTTGGCACACTGAGAAAATCTCTTATGGTTATATGTGAAAAGATGGTAATTGAGATCAAGACAACTAAGTGTGGAAGTATGTGATCTTTGAAGGGGAGTATACATTATCCACCTCCATCAATAGTTGAAATCCAAACACATACTATCAGTAATCTTAGAAGGAGAACCACTCATCCATAAGCCTCCATCAGCAGTGAATTAGAAGCACGTTTCGCAAAAAGGTTAAAAGTGCACAACACAAGCTTTGAGGGATAGAATAAGTCATCACAAATCAGCCATACTGAATATTGATTCTTTAATGTGCACCGGGAGGGGGACATTGAATGCTATGGCCATACATTTTAGGCAGAACATGGATCCCCAGGTTCCATTATATTTGTAGGGTTAGAAGACATACCTGTATGTAAATGAGGGGGATAGGAAAACTCATCTACTTAAATGTGAAGCATATTGGATATTAAAACTCAATCCTCTCCACGCAGCCAGTCTGAATCGGAAGCTTAATTGGTTAGTGATGTTATAATGATTTGTAACAAGTAGACTAATTTAAACACATGATTAAGTGGGTGGACTTTATGCTTTAAATACCCACCTGACTTAAAACTATTACTCACCATGATTAATGGCATTTAAGATGGAGAAACCGGCCGGGCAGTACAATACTGATTTTATTACAGACAGGAGGCTTCATATTATGCATTAAATTCCTTCTTTACTACTTCAGCAGCAAAATGGTTAAATACAAAGTTTGGTGGTACAAACAAAAACAACCAAACTTGAAAGACACAATAGAACACTGAGTAGCCAATCAGCATGCAGTAGAGCATATGTAGGTGTAGATCCTCAATCAATCTCCCTCTTTCTTGCTGCTCAGCTGCACAGATAAGTACCAACTGTTTTTTGCTCTCTGAATTGTATTGAATTTTACCTCAGTTATTTGGTTTAAATTGCTTTCATTTATTTTCTAATATTTGTCACTACTCTCTGGCTGTTTAATTTCATCCTGCCAGTGGGTGCATGCGCACACGTTCGCAGGTGTGCGCGCATTCAATTATACAGTGTTACTGTTTTTACCAACTTGCTTATTTTGGGGGTTTGTACTATCCCCCTCACCCCTACCTCTATCATACCCCGTTTGCGCCAATTTTCGCAGCGTTTTCGGGTCTGGCGACCGTTTTTCATTTCTTTGTCAGTTTCTTTTCTATTTCACTTCTCTGCTGAAATCACTCTAGCTGGTTCTCAGCTAGATTCCCGTCCCCCTTTTCACCTCAGCTTACCTCAGGAAAGCTGCACATTGTTTCAACAGCTCCAGAGTGTCTTCTTTTGTTGCTGTTTTACTATGTCTTCAAAGGAACTGAGAAAGGCAGGTGATATGCCCACTCCTGCCTCTATTCCTACATCTGGTTCTATTTCTGAGGCCCATATTAAGGATATCTGGGACAACAGTCTCAAAGTCTGTCTCCACAGCAGTGGTTTTGGCCATGACTTCAATGCAGGAGTCATTGGTGAAATCTATAGCCTCTGCAGTATTCCATTCCAAACCTAAAAAAAAACACTCTAGGGATAGTCAACCTAGAACCCCCTCAGACCAATTTTGGTCACCTGAGGAGTCGGAATCTACCTTAGCCATAGGCATGAGGAGGTCTGGGAAGGCCACCCAGAAAAGGAAACACTGCTTTCCTCTATCTTCAGACTCCCCCAAACGCGCTAAAAGCCGTTTACATGGGAAAGAAACAGACTTATCTTTGCGCTCTGCGCATGTGAAAGACGTGTCTGACACCCAGACCAAATCTAAACCCTCTGCTCGTGAGGAAGGCAAACGAGCTCAGAAGGCCCATTATAGGAGGAAGCCTGATTCCTTCCATACCTCCTCTAGCAGCGATTCGGACTCCGAAATTGTTTCGCTAATAACTGACTCCTCATCCGATTTGTATTCAGACTCCCAAGATCATAATGATCAACCTGGAAAAACTGAAGACTCTATTCTGGATGCTAAGGGGTTTCCCTTTTTCCATCCAGACCAAATAAAACATCCCCGCTCGGCAGAGTGGGTACCAACCGAACAAGTCTCTAAATATATGGAGCTCTGGATGCGACAAGCTCTCGAACAGGGAGCTCGCAACAAGATGCGGGCAGAATGCCCAAGACCAGTCTTACCTCATAAGGTAATTGAGACCCCAGAATTAGACGAGACAGTAATGCACTACCTCGCAAAAACTGGGAAGAACCCCCGAAAGCTCATTGACAGGTCCTTGAAGGCCTGTCAAGACAAGCTCCTGGATGTGTCTGGTCCTCTAGCCAAAGTCCTGGACAACGCCAATTGCGCTATGTCCGCAGAGCGCAGACGAAGCATCCTTATTAAAATTGACCCGCAGCTAGCCCATATATCCACTAAAGAACCAGGCTCAGCTGCGGAAGGTTGTTTATTTGCAGAAGCCTTTTCTCAAGGACTTTAACAAATATGTAAATGTTTTCTCCAATTTGGACAAGGCAAATGCCAGTCTCAAGAAGGTTTTCCAACCAAAAATTTTTGCCAGGGCTGGGAAAAGCAGAGGCTGTTTCCCCAGCCGTCAAAACCCTCCATACCAGACCTTGTCATATAACCCAAGCTACACCTCGTCTTATAAGGGTTATCAAGGAAACTCCAACCCTCTCCCTTTCTTCCCACATCGGGGAAGACCCTGGAAAGCACGGGGCTATCAAGGAACTCCTCGTGGAAGATCCTCTTTCAGTAAGTATTACTGCTCCCCTTTCTTCCCCCAACAGGCTGGGGGGGAGATTATTACATTTTTTCCTATCTGGAGTCGTATCACAAACGACTCTTGGGTTCTAGATACAATAAGGGGTTACCAAATAGAATTCATGTTTCCCCCCTTTCAGGATCAGCTTCCCCATCCAATTCATTTTACTCAACAAGACACTTTGCTGATCCAAGAAGAAATATCAGGCCTGTGCCACAAGGGTGCTATTATTCAGGTCCCTCTAGACTCCCCTGGTTTCCTGAGCAATTGGTTCTTGGTAAAGAAAAGGGATTCCGGCCACAGACCAGTAATCAATTTAAGCACTCTCAATGCCTTTGTAAAATACAACCATTTCAAAATAGATTTAAAGGACGCCTATCTTACTGTACCCATTCATCCACCCCATCAACCATTTCTCCAATTCCTCTGGGAGAATACGAAATGGCAATTTACATGCTTGCCATTTGGGCTGTCTTCTGCACCATGGTGCTTTACCAAATTACTCAAACCCGTAGTATCACTACTACGCAGCAGGGGTGTCAGACTCATTATATATCTAGACGATATCCTTATAATGTCTCAAGACCTAGAGACCATCTCTCTCCACAAATCTTGGACAGTTTCCCTTCTCTC
>VKOC01000003.1:6597459-6613229 GCA_009364415.1 Spea multiplicata | reverse complement strand
CTGCTTCCTATATATATTATTAGCCACTGCAGCCAATATAAAAGTATTAGACGCTGCTGCCAATATATATAAATATTAAACACCACTGTCAATATATAAATAAATATTTGCCCCTGCTGCCAATATATATTTAAATATTAGACCCTGCTGCCAATATATTTTATAGTGAAAAAATTGCACCCTACCCAACCGTTTCCTTGGGCCCCGCTCAACGCTCCCTTGCATGCAATCACTCCCTCCGCTCCCACACCAAAAAATATATATTTGCCACACTGACTGCAGATCAGGGGAAGACAGTGAGAGTCAGTCCTTCTGACTGCATCGTGCCATTGAGAGGTCCTCTCTCCTGTAATCATCCCCACAGTCCCTTTGTTCCCTCATTCACTAAACCATACCGCTCTTTTACTTACACCCTGTAGTTCAGGTATAGATCAAATAAACAACACATGGAAACAGCACATGCAACTGAATGAGATAAAAAAAACCTTGTATTTGCAGGTATACATAGATAATGTATGGAAACATAGCATTGCAGGTATAAACCAACAGAACACACAAACCCAGCATTGCAGGTATAGATCAACTGGAAATCGCATGTAAACACAGCAATGAAGGTATAGATCAAATAAACACCACATGGAAACAGCACTTCAGGTATTGATCAACTGAATAAGATATACAAATCCTATATTTGCAGGTAAACATAAATAATGTATGGAAACATAGCAGATACAGATCAACAGAATAACACAAAACCCAGCTTTGCAGGTATATATTAATTGAAAATTACATATAAAGTCTGCATTAAAGGTATAGATAACTCCCCTAAATTACAGGCATAGATCTCAGGTAGCACACTCCAAAGCCAACCCTGGCGTCCACATTGCCCACATAGAACCTGAACAGCACCCAAATTACACATACATAGGACGTGCCATCTTTGTCGCCAAACAGCCCAGCATGAGTCAACTTTGTCCCCAAACAGCTGAACATACGCCATGTTTGTCCCATAAACACGCTACCTGTGTCATCTTTGTCCCTAGTGCTTAAACACCCTGCTTATACCATCTTTGCTTTTTTGACAAATCAATAGTACATCCTATGATTCACACACTTTTTACAGTCACTCACTAATTCCCTTTCATTCACACAATCATTTATTCTTTCACACAAATTATTTACACATATTCATTAATGCATCCACACACTTAATCCATTTTCATTCTCTTCTCTCATTTCTGAATCTTTTATTTTAATTATTTCTTTGCCACCCTTCTTTCTCCCTAATTTACCCCCTTCTCCCTCCCTAATCTTACCCCCTTTCTCCCTCCCTATCTACCCCCCTTCTCCCTACCCTAATCTACCCCCCTCTCCCTCCCTATCTAACCCCTCTCCCTCCCTATCTACCCTACTTATCCCCTTTCCCTCCCTATCTACCTTTTCTCACTCCCTATCTATCTCCTATCCCTTGATATCTATCCTAACTACCCCTTCTCATTCCCTAGCTACCCCTTCTCACTCCCTATCTACCTGGTCTCACTCCCTATCTACCCCCTCCTGACTTTCTACCCTCTTCCCCCTTTGAAGTTCACTTACCTTGTTGAAGTCCAGCGGCGGGACCGCGAGGCCTCCGTCTCCATGTTCTGCCGCGGTGCGCGCAGCTTCACAGCTGAGCGCCAGAATATGTGACGTCATATTCTGGTGCTCAGTCTGAAATGCCGGCACCGCAACCAATGCAGAGGCCTCGCGGAGAAGAGTGAGAGGCTCCGAACGGTTGCTGAAAACGTATTCCTCAGCGACCGCTCGGCGCCTCTCTCCTCCACGTCTATTAAAAAAAAAAAAGACGGCATTTCAATTGGGGGGCACACGGGGGGCCATGGCCCCCTCTGGTCCCCCCCCGCCGACGCCACTTTAAGATAGAGAACACACAGAAGGACCAGAGGAACAAGAGATGATAGATGCTCTCAGTTTAGTCCTTGTACGTATACTCAAAAATATTTAAATAATACACATGATATTAGAAAATGTAATCGGTGCTCTGGAAATAACAATGATGCTTTTAAGACTTTGCATTTAGTAGTTATAGAAATACATTTTAAGGAATAAACACACTGAATCATCCTATTGTTTAGTAATTGTAGCAAAAACAAAAGGCTCCAGATGCATAATTTGCATTAGTTTCATTAGGAAATCTTTGTGTGTCTATTTAACAAAATTCAATACTCAAAGCGCGTATGAGTTTCATTTTGGCAGAAAATGCACAAGAAGATTTTTATTTAGCATACAAACTTCCTAAGCTGTAAGATCAAACATAAAAGCGGCCTTGATATTTTAGCGTATTTACTTTTTTTTGCCATTTTTGAATGTTGATACATGGGATATATTGCTTGGTATAGTGTACCTCTTTACCAGGCCTTACTAATGCAGGAAATAAAGGCCTACAAAAAGTTTTATCTCCTAAAACCGTGATGCCTTAAGGGCTAGAATCCTTCAGGGCTTCCTTAATTAGCATATGTTTAGCATATTTTAGCCTATAGAAATCCTATAGGTGTTGTAGCACCCAAGGATTGTGTATATGTCCTATACATACATGTATAAACATATTCTGTTGGTGCTATTTTTTTATTCATAGACTCAACAAGATTTGTTGATATCAAGCAATGGCAGGATGTGTAAATATTCTGTGTTTGATAGATGAGAACAATTAAAACAAGAAATAGGTGGATCAACTATAAAAATTGAAATGTTGCCATGACACATGATTGCCATGAAACACTGAACTTCATTAACTGTTATTGTAAAACATAGGTCTACCATTCCATGTCTGGACATGGGGAGTTTGTATAACTATATAGATGGCTTTAACTAGGAAATATTAAGATAATGACCATGCTGCACTTCAATTTTTGTATGGACAGGTCTAATTCTATTAATAGTGTGCAAAATATTTCAGCATAAATATGGAGCAAAAATGATACTTTTCATAGGAGTATATAAAAGTAGTATTAACTTTTATGATTTAAAAAAATTGCTTGGGAACGGAAACACTATATTCTCTGACAGCAGAGATTAACTCTGTATGGGGCCCTTTGGAAACAATGACCTCCCCCTTCTCTGTTTCCCTGCCAAAGAAAATTGCTTTTTTTCTGTCCCGGGAAGCAGAACGCTACCTACATCTGGATAAGAGAGCTAGACTTTCCACTGACAGTATCTTAACATAAATATCATCTTGCAAAGGTAATCACGAACTGCTCAGTGAAATAGTAAAATTATAATGGCTATAATTAATATTTCTTGTATAATGTCTTGTACTTAATTAAAAAAAAAAACATTTTAATCTAAAATTAGGCAATAGTACCAAAGTTACTTTTTCTCATCTTAAAAACATTTTAGCAATACATCCATTTTATGTAGTGCTTAAAAATAATGTTAGAAAAGAAAGTTACTTTTATACTGACCTTTCATACACGGTCTGAAAAAAAACTCTGATGCTTCCTAAAATTCAGGACAATAATTTAACAATCACACAAAATATTGTTAACAATACCTTTTGCTAATCTGCCCAAAGGCAAATTTGGGCACAGAGTAAGATTAAAAAAAACCATGTTGTCTCCTTGCCTTGCTAAATGCATTTTTGTTTCAATATAAAAAGCCATAAGACTTAACATTGCTGGATCAGAAAAGGATTAATAAAACACAAGGCTTAACTGACTAAAAATTTATATTTTTCTAATACTAAAGTAAATGCATTGGCAAAAACATTAAGGTGCGCTGATATCTGTCCATGCTGGCAACGGTGGCATCTGTATGAAATATATTAAGAAGCATTGGCTCTGTTTGCTTGCCTCTGGGCTATAATATCCACAGTTCAAATGGAAAAATATGCCAGGTTGTACAGTACAAAAAATCTCAATGTACATTTAAAGGTCTCATCCACCTTGAGGATGATCCTGTAGTCATTCGCTTTCTCTTTGGCCCACATATGCTGAAAATTATAAAAAAAAAAAAAAAAGTTAATAAATCTGGTTTGAGTGAACAGGCTAGGCTTAAGCACTTGGTAAAGGTAGAGAGAGTGAGTTCAGCACCATGGAGAGTGCTCTTGACAGCATTCCTGCATTAACCTCTTATAAAACAGTGCATGTCTTAAGAATGTTGTCACGCACAAGTATATTTCATGTACCGTAAGTAAGGGCAACGCTTGCCTGCATTAATTGACTTAAATCCTTAGATTCACTCCTTTATTTGTTAATTTTAATTAGGAAAATACTAATTTGTCTAAAAATGTACTTAAAGGGCAACTAACACCATATTTTTTAGTAAGCAATGGTTTTGCAGTAAATCATATGTAACATTTTCTTAAACTCCTGTTTCATGCAAGTATTCACCTACCCATGATCCAATGCTACTGTTGAAGCTAATTTTCCAAACATAAAAGCCTCTTGTATATGAGAACACTACACTGATTATCACATGTAACATAGGATGCAAAGAAGTTACGTAATACATATTTCAGACGGAAGGACTTATATAACACATTATGTAGTGGGGGTGCACATACATGTATTATATACATGGTTTTATTTTTATATTAAATAGTTGTATCAATTTATTTAGGATTGGGTTTGTTTATTATACATAGAAACGACATCATTTATTCCTAAGACTGCTAGAGCAACATTCACTGTGTCAATGTCGGGACTCGGGTAAGCAGGTCAGGTAGGAGGCCAGTCGCAGGGGATAACAGAGGCTCAGTTTGTACCCCACGATGCATTATAACTAGAAGGGTGATACAAACTGGCGAAATGAAACACACCACAGGCTTAATAGTACGATATGGTCTGTAATGGAGAAACTGGATGACAGGCAAGTACAGGCTGTTGACAGGGAACCGGACACATGGCAGGGCACTGGACACACGGGAAGGAGCCCTCTGGCAGGGCACACGGCAGGAGGCCCTCTGACAGGTCACACGGCAGGAGCCAGATACAGTATGCAGGAGAGTGGTCAAAATCAAGCTGGGTCAGAAGCCGAAGATCAGAAGCAGGATGCCAGGAACGATTCAGGACCTGGTTCACAGCAATAGGCTGCTAAACTGCAATGTAAAGGGCTCCAATGGAGGAGGAAGCAGGTATTTAATGGGTAGGGTTACACCCAGGCAAGCTGATGTAGCTGGTCAGCTCATTGGCCTACACCAGGGGTAGGCAATCTTTTGCTCTCCTGATGTTGTGGACTACATCTCCCATAATGCCCTTACAGTCATAATGCTGGCAAAGCTTCAAGGGAAATGTAGTTCACAACATCTGGAGAGACGAAGATTGCCTACCTCTGGCCTACACGGTGCTGTGTACAGAGAGGCGGCCTCTAGAGGCTGCAGCAGAAATGACACCTAGAAAATGAATACAGATTCCTGGCTGACAGGGTGGAATCCTGTGTAGGCAGGGACAACATATTTAAAGCAATCATAGGCTCTTAAAGTATTTTTCGTTGTTTTTTTTCTTGTGATGCCTTAGGTCTCTTTCTATACTTTCTGTGAGTAAAGCAGGGGCTACCATATGCTATGATCCAGCAAAAATGGACCACCATGTCACTAGTCTTTCTCTTCTGGGTCACATACCATGGCTGTCAATAAAAAAAATATATCCCAAAACAGGACGGTGGGGGGAAGAAAAGATGCAAAGAAGGGCCAGGGCTCGTAACTAGAACACAGTGCAGTCATGGCTCTTAACTAGAACACAGCCTTGATGAGTGTTTTGTGACATACCCTGTCACAGGGACCTAAACTAGACCATTCTCTGGGACACCAAAAGCACTTCAGTCTTCATTTTGTCTTTATCTTTAACGCCCCAGAACCAAGCATTTTCCTCTCTTATAGGTACTACACTTGATCTTAGCCAACAGGCTGAGTACTGAAAACGCTCTTAAAGCTCATTAATTAGTTGTAAAAAAAACCCCTATTGAATTACTTTACATTTTATGCACCAATTAACTGGCATGTTTTCTTAACAATACAGATCTTCTAATTGAGACCTTGATAAAGGAATAAATTATTTGTTCGTTAAGGTTATATGTTTAGCAGGTTTTCTCTGCATCTGAAATATTAAATGTGGTAACAGCATTTATCTTTTCAGTTGCTTGTATCGAATAAAATAGTTTTACATAATGGACGCCTCATTAATCATGCACACCAGGACAATAGGATAGGACAGCTTCACAAATCAATAGGATTAAGCTAATTGATATTATGCTCAGAACAGGCTTTGCCAAGGTGACATAATGGAAGTTTCATTCTTTGAGCTACGATGTGTGATTAAGAGAACACTGACTCTGCTATGCAGACAAATTAAACTTTGTTAGGACTGATTTATACCACTGAGATAGACTTAACATTGAGGGTGATATTTTTTTCCTAGAATTACTAATCAAACTAAATAGTTGCTAAGGTGTAAATATTTGTGTAGTTATACTAGTGGAAATTGGCACAGTGAATCTTTTTTTCCCCATCATGGAATACCAGGTGGATATATACAAATTACAAGGGGGCAGTATTGATCTGTAGTCACAAAGGAAATCTTAAGCATTGTTGCAGCAGAATTATTTAATTTTTCCATTTTATAATAATTGATCCCACCAAAACTAAGTAAATAAATAAAATACTGTAGGGAACAATGTCATACTACACAAATATAATTTACTTTGTTTAGCATTACTATAAAGAAAATGTTCATTAGAATTCATTCGGATTCATATAAACTTTATTTTAACTTTATGTTTTTCTAGGAATCTCCAATAATGCGGTGAGTCACCAACGAAACAAACAAATCAACTGCTCAGAAATTTTGTGTGTTTTGGGGCTATATCAACCCTTTTAGCACTGGTTTAATAGGTAAATTTGAAAGGGACCGTGTGTAGGAGGGTACATAATAATTGTAATAATAATGATTGATACGTAGAAGCAGCCAAAAATATGATTATGGCTGTGATTATTGAGTCCAACAGTTGGTGGGGTTTTTCACCGCTTCCTAGGTTCTCCAGGTTAACAACCAAATCCTCTGGGTCATGGAAGTAAAGTCTTGACACCCCCCTATTTCCTCTTTAAATGGGGGTGTTTCCCGCAATGAAAGCAAGAACGCACACTGAAATCAGCAGAAACGCCTTCAACATCATGCGGGAATGCCACATATGTCAGCGGGACGTCCTTCCGACATCAGTGAGGCCGCCCACTGAGGTCAGTCCCACAAGGGTAGGCTCTGGGTAGCCGGAGCTTAGAAGTTCCCAGGTATGGTCTACCATACTGTAAGGAGTATAAGAGAAGTGATACAAACCATGTTGAGGCTGAGATTGAGGCTCATCATACAGCAAGTGTCAATGTTGTGGTGCAAAACGTCAGTCCAGCCGACGTCGGTGGGATGTCCAGCCGACGGCAGCAGGAAACACCCCTACTTAAAGAGAAAATGGGTAGGGAGCGGGGCGTGTCAAGACCCCACGACCCGGAGGATTAGGGTCTTGACCCAGAGAACCACAGAAGCGGTGCTTCACCCGGCAATCTCCGGGTCAAACCCAGGTATGCTGATATACCAATCACAATAAGTATCCATGATCCATAAACTGAAGTTTCTTTCAAGCTCAAAAACCATCCTTTCCAGCAATCTCAATATAAAAAAAGTTGACATTCACTAGCAAGTGAGTGTATGTATCAGTTAGAAGTATTTAAATAATGTTGTTTAGGCTTAATATTATTATTCTGTTAAAATTTGGCACACTGAGAAAATCTCTTATGGTTATATGTGAAAAGATGGTAATTGAGATCAAGACAACTAAGTGTGGAAGTATGTGATCTTTGAAGGGGAGTATACATTATCCACCTCCATCAATAGTTGAAATCCAAACACATACTATCAGTAATCTTAGAAGGAGAACCACTCATCCATAAGCCTCCATCAGCAGTGAATTAGAAGCACGTTTCGCAAAAAGGTTAAAAGTGCACAACACAAGCTTTGAGGGATAGAATAAGTCATCACAAATCAGCCATACTGAATATTGATTCTTTAATGTGCACCGGGAGGGGGACATTGAATGCTATGGCCATACATTTTAGGCAGAACATGGATCCCCAGGTTCCATTATATTTGTAGGGTTAGAAGACATACCTGTATGTAAATGAGGGGGATAGGAAAACTCATCTACTTAAATGTGAAGCATATTGGATATTAAAACTCAATCCTCTCCACGCAGCCAGTCTGAATCGGAAGCTTAATTGGTTAGTGATGTTATAATGATTTGTAACAAGTAGACTAATTTAAACACATGATTAAGTGGGTGGACTTTATGCTTTAAATACCCACCTGACTTAAAACTATTACTCACCATGATTAATGGCATTTAAGATGGAGAAACCGGCCGGGCAGTACAATACTGATTTTATTACAGACAGGAGGCTTCATATTATGCATTAAATTCCTTCTTTACTACTTCAGCAGCAAAATGGTTAAATACAAAGTTTGGTGGTACAAACAAAAACAACCAAACTTGAAAGACACAATAGAACACTGAGTAGCCAATCAGCATGCAGTAGAGCATATGTAGGTGTAGATCCTCAATCAATCTCCCTCTTTCTTGCTGCTCAGCTGCACAGATAAGTACCAACTGTTTTTTGCTCTCTGAATTGTATTGAATTTTACCTCAGTTATTTGGTTTAAATTGCTTTCATTTATTTTCTAATATTTGTCACTACTCTCTGGCTGTTTAATTTCATCCTGCCAGTGGGTGCATGCGCACACGTTCGCAGGTGTGCGCGCATTCAATTATACAGTGTTGCTGTTTTTACCAACTTGCTTATTTTGGGGGTTTGTACTATCCCCCTCACCCCTACCTCTATCATACCCCGTTTGCGCCAATTTTCGCAGCGTTTTCGGGGCTGGCGACCGTTTTTCATTTCTTTGTCAGTTTCTTTTCTATTTCACTTCTCTGCTGAAATCACTCTAGCTGGTTCTCAGCTAGATTCCCGTCCCCCTTTTCACCTCAGCTTACCTCAGGAAAGCTGCACATTGTTTCAACAGCTCCAGAGTGTCTTCTTTTATTGCTGTTTTACTATGTCTTCAAAGGAACTGAGAAAGGCAGGTGATATGCCCACTCCTGCCTCTATTCCTACATCTGGTTCTATTTCTGAGGCCCATATTAAGGATATCTGGGACAACAGTCTCAAAGTCTGTCTCCACAGCAGTGGTTTTGGCCATGACTTCAATGCAGGAGTCATTGGTGAAATCTATAGCCTCTGCAGTATTCCATTCCAAACCTAAAAAAAAACACTCTAGGGATAGTCAACCTAGAACCCCCTCAGACCAATTTTGGTCACCTGAGGAGTCGGAATCTACCTTAGCCATAGGCATGAGGAGGTCTGGGAAGGCCACCCAGAAAAGGAAACACTGCTTTCCTCTATCTTCAGACTCCCCCAAACGCGCTAAAAGCCGTTTACATGGGAAAGAAACAGACTTATCTTTGCGCTCTGCGCATGTGAAAGACGTGTCTGACACCCAGACCAAATCTAAACCCTCTGCTCGTGAGGAAGGCAAACGAGCTCAGAAGGCCCATTATAGGAGGAAGCCTGATTCCTTCCATACCTCCTCTAGCAGCGATTCGGACTCCGAAATTGTTTCGCTAATAACTGACTCCTCATCCGATTTGTATTCAGACTCCCAAGATCATAATGATCAACCTGGAAAAACTGAAGACTCTATTCTGGATGCTAAGGGGTTTCCCTTTTTCCATCCAGACCAAATAAAACATCCCCGCTCGGCAGAGTGGGTACCAACCGAACAAGTCTCTAAATATATGGAGCTCTGGATGCGACAAGCTCTCGAACAGGGAGCTCGCAACAAGATGCGGGCAGAATGCCCAAGACCAGTCTTACCTCATAAGGTAATTGAGACCCCAGAATTAGACGAGACAGTAATGCACTACCTCGCAAAAACTGGGAAGAACCCCCGAAAGCTCATTGACAGGTCCTTGAAGGCCTGTCAAGACAAGCTCCTGGATGTGTCTGGTCCTCTAGCCAAAGTCCTGGACAACGCCAATTGCGCTATGTCCGCAGAGCGCAGACGAAGCATCCTTATTAAAATTGACCCGCAGCTAGCCCATATATCCACTAAAGAACCAGGCTCAGCTGCGGAAGGTTGTTTATTTGCAGAAGCCTTTTCTCAAGGACTTTAACAAATATGTAAATGTTTTCTCCAATTTGGACAAGGCAAATGCCAGTCTCAAGAAGGTTTTCCAACCAAAAATTTTTGCCAGGGCTGGGAAAAGCAGAGGCTGTTTCCCCAGCCGTCAAAACCCTCCATACCAGACCTTGTCATATAACCCAAGCTACACCTCGTCTTATAAGGGTTATCAAGGAAACTCCAACCCTCTCCCTTTCTTCCCACATCGGGGAAGACCCTGGAAAGCACGGGGCTATCAAGGAACTCCTCGTGGAAGATCCTCTTTCAGTAAGTATTACTGCTCCCCTTTCTTCCCCCAACAGGCTGGGGGGGAGATTATTACATTTTTTCCTATCTGGAGTCGTATCACAAACGACTCTTGGGTTCTAGATACAATAGGGGGTTACCAAATAGAATTCATGTTTCCCCCCTTTCAGGATCAGCTTCCCCATCCAATTCATTTTACTCAACAAGACACTTTGCTGATCCAAGAAGAAATATCAGGCCTGTGCCACAAGGGTGCTATTATTCAGGTCCCTCTAGACTCCCCTGGTTTCCTGAGCAATTGGTTCTTGGTAAAGAAAAGGGATTCCGGCCACAGACCAGTAATCAATTTAAGCACTCTCAATGCCTTTGTAAAATACAACCATTTCAAAATAGATTTAAAGGACGCCTATCTTACTGTACCCATTCATCCACCCCATCAACCATTTCTCCAATTCCTCTGGGAGAATACGAAATGGCAATTTACATGCTTGCCATTTGGGCTGTCTTCTGCACCATGGTGCTTTACCAAATTACTCAAACCCGTAGTATCACTACTACGCAGCAGGGGTGTCAGACTCATTATATATCTAGACGATATCCTTATAATGTCTCAAGACCTAGAGACCATCTCTCTCCACAAATCTTGGACAGTTTCCCTTCTCTCAAACTTAGGTTTTATCATCAATGGGGAGAAATCCATTCTATCTCCAACCCAGGAAATAGAATTTCTGGGATTCCTAGTCAATTCACAGTCCGCTACACTGAGTCTTCCTCCAAGGAAACTCAAAACCATAAGGAAAGAGATTTCCTCTATTCTGAACAAACGCCTGATCTCTATCAGATCCCTAGCTCGAGTGGTAGGCCTTTTGTCAGCCTCTGTCCAGGCCATTTTCCCTGCTCCCCTCCATTATCGAGCACTTCAACGTTTGAAGGCTCAACATCTCCGCAATGGTCTGGGATATTCAGACGAGATTTCCCTAACCCCAGACACGGAAGAAGAACTACGTTGGTGGCTTCTCCACCTTCGCAGATGGAATGGAAGAGCAATCTTCAGCTCATTCCCAGACATAGTCATAGAGTCCGATGCCAGCCTAGCAGATATTACCAAGACCTTTTGGCACTTCTGTCTAAAGCGAGACATCTTTCTTAGAGCAGAATATCTGCCAGGGCTATCCAACACCATAGCGGATTGGAACTCAAGTTTTCTCACAGATTCCAGCGATTGGAAACTGAATCCCTCAGTTTTTTCTGACCCTTTCAACCCTCTGGGGCCCATTTGCCATAGATCTGTTTGCATCGAGATTCAACACTCAACTTTCCCGATTCTTCAGCTGGCGACCAGACCCGAGAGCCGAAGGCCAGGATGTTTTCATTCAGGACTGGTCAGAAGGGATCAATTATGCCTTTCCCCCCTTCGCCATGATCTCCAGGGTTCTCCTCCTTACATGCTCCCAGAGAGCAGTCCTGGCCCTAGTTGTTCCATGGTGGCAAACACAACCAAGGTTTCCTCTCCTATTGAGTATCTTAATAGATTTCCCGAGGACCCTTCCTTTCCATCAGGACATCCTTCTCGACCCAGCAGGGAACTTCCACCCTCTGGTCCTCTCCCACCAGTTACCCCTTGTGGCCTGCCTAGTATCAGGGCAGCACAACTTGATCCAGAAATTTCAAACTCGGCTAGATGTATCCTTTCCGAAGCCTGGGCTCCGGGTACCAGAACTGATTACGGATCTGCCTGGAAGCTTTGTTTACTTTGGTGCATGGAACGGGAGGTGGATCCCATACATTCCAATGTAACCAACATTCTAAATTTCCTTTCATCCCAGTTTGACTCTGGTAAAGCTTATTGTACCATCAATATGTACAGATCGGCTTTTTCCTCCAATCACTGAATTCCTGGGACAATTATGACTCTCTCCCTTTGAAATTATTGTCATTTAAACTAACCACTTTATTATGTCTCATTTCTTTCAAAAAGGTTTCAGATGTCAGGGCTTTAGATATATCTCTTAGACAATATGTACCTAATGGTGTTAGTTTTAAAATCCATAGACGTACTAAAACTGGTTTACAGTCTGTTTTCTACCCTTCATTTCCACATCATCCTTCTCTCTGTGTTGTTGCCTGTCTCAAAGCCTATGAGCTCAAGACTACATCTCTTAGTAATGTCTCTCTTCCTCAGCTTCTAATTTCCTTTCGTAAACCTTTTCTTCCTGTCTCCTCGGCTACTCTCGCTAGATGGCTCAGAGCTACTATGTCTCTGGCGGGCATAGATATCTCTGTGTTTGGAGCTCATTCCTCCAGAAGTGCTATGTCAACTAAAGCCTTCCTGGCTGGTGGTTCTTTGGCTGATATACTCAAAGCCGCAGACTGGTCCACTTCAAGACCTTTTATTTTAAACCTGATACGCACATATCGTCTGTGGTGTTGTAATTTTTATATCTAGCTTTAAACATGCATAATATGAAGCCTCCTGTCTGTAATAAAATTGGAGATTTTCCTAACTTGCAGTGCAAGAAAATATAGATTTTATTAATGACAGGAGGCGAATATTATCCCACCTCATTAACCCTCCCTTTATGTCATTCTCTCATTTCAGATTAGTTTATCCTCATCGTTCTTTGTTTTGGAAGTTTATGATTATGGTCCAGTCGGCAGCGCGAAAGAAGGTTATTGATTGAGGATCTACACCTACATATCCTCTACTGCATGCTGATTGGCTACTCAGTGTTCTATTGTGTCTTTCAAGTTTGGTTGTTTTTGTTTGTTCCACCAAACTTTGTATTTAACCATTTTGCTGCTGAAGTAGTAAAGAAGGAATTTAATGCATAATATGAAGCCTCCTGTCTTTAATAAAATCTATATTTTCTTGCACTGCAAGTTAGGAAAATCTCCAATTATAGTTATAAGTTTTAATGGATCAAATAAAGCATTATACGTTTAACTTTTTTGGGAGATGTGCTTCTAATTCACTTCTTATGGATAAGTGGTTCTACTTCTAAGATTGTGCAATTACTGGGAGCCTGTGTTTGGATTTGAACTATTGATGGAGGTGGATAATGTATACTTCCCTTCAAAGATCATATACTTCTACATGCAGTTGTCTTGATCTACATAACTTTGTGATGGATTTTATTGACGTAATGTTAACCTGTTAAGTATCATCTTTTCACAGATTATCATGAGAAATTGTCTCAGTATTCTTGAATAAAATGCAAAAGCAAATGGATACTATGATTTAAATACTCCCAAACGATACATCATTTTCTGTACATATACTACATCTAGTGGTATGGGCAGCTATTCCAACTGAGGGTCAGTGTACACTGTTGAAACTGATCAAGAAGTGCCGTAATATTGCCAGGAACTTTCCTCAGAGTGCAACGGCGAGCAAGCAGTTGAGCAGGGATCTCCAAACTCGGCCCTCCAGCTGCTGCAGGACTACATCTCCCATACTCCTCAGCCAGCCCCTTAGCTGAAGAAGCATTATGGGAGATGTAGTCCTGCAGCAGCTGGAGGGCCAAGTTTGGAGATCCCTGCAGTTGAGGCTTAAGCAATGCAACAATGCCCTACTAGAAACGTGGAAGCAGTGCCCAGGGATGTCCCAGAAGACCCTCTGGTTCCTGTTACAGGACGTGTCTGCCTGTCAGTACCTGCCCTGCCTCTGCTGCTTCTGTTTTATAATCTTTGAATTTTTTTTATAAATCCTCCAAATTTTGTCCAAACTGAACAACCAGGAAAATAAATTGTCCTAAAATTAAAGTGGCCAAAATGAAACAAAAATATTGGCTGAATTGATTTTGCTTGCCGTGAACAATGTCCATTATATTTCATTTAGATCCTTAAAACAACAAACAATTTTAATCTATCCATGGTTATCTAAGAAATGTGATCTATAGCAATTCCATTTTTATTTTTGCAACAGAATCAATCCAGTTTTTTCAGGTGAACCAAGTAGTTTTTTTATGTTTTGGTAATTGAGTAGCTATTAAGTAGCTATTCCTAATATTTACATAATTCTATATTGTGCATACTGTCTCAATTCATAAATAAAGACTACACATCAATTTTATATAGTCTTATGTGCTATAGGCATTTTATGTTTATATTAGTGACATTGGGTCCACCAATTTACCTTGCTGCAGAAATGGAACTGTTGAAGCTGACTAAAATGACATCTGCTAATGGCTTACTATTTTTGTGGAGCGCTCCCAATGCTCTACTCATGCTCCTTATGAATGTGTCAGGACCTGGGCAAGCAGGTCGGGTAGGAGCCCAGGTGCAGGGGATACTAGAGGTTCTGTCTGTACCCCTTGATGCATACTGATGGGTAGGTATAGACAGGCAAACAGATGGAATAGCAAGACTGGAAACAGAATATAAGGGAGCTGAAGCTAGGACAAACGGCTTGGAAGGCCTCAGGCAGGGAGCCCACTGGCAGGGCAGACGGCAGGAAGAAAGGCAAGGTCAAAAGGCAATCTGGGTCGGTAGGCAGGCAGCGGTCGAATAGCAGAGTCAAATGGGCAGTCCGGGTCAGTAGCCAAAGTTCAGAAACAGGATAACAGGAATAAACCAGGACCAGGTACAGAACCAAAGCAAATAGGTAGCTGACAAATAGGTGCAAAGGCCCTGTCTGAGGGGCCAAGCAGGTATAAATATAGGTAGGGCTCCACTCAGGTAATCAGGCTCAGCTGTCCCAAGCAATCAATAATGGGTGCTTCAGAGAGGGAAGAGTGGTTGCAGAAATACATGACAGCGAATAAAGATTGCATGGTCCGGGCTGGTAGGGTGATGCCTGACAGAATGTCAGGAAGGAGGTGAACAAACATGATATTACCACCGGGTCAGTAAGCATTGTGATATGTTACCCCGCTGCACTCCTGCCACCATGACTGGGCCAGTCAGCTCTGCTTTAAGAAATTTGGACCAGCCCAGGGGGGCAAATGCCTCTGTCCCCCAAGCCAGCTTGCCTCCTGCCGAAATCTGGGAGTTCACAGCTTTTATCAATAGTGACGTGCAAGATGTGTGTTAACATCATGACATGTGAGTACCAGGTTTTACAATGAAACAATCACATGTTCTGAGGCACGGCTATATAGATCCGAAATGCACCGAGAGTAGGGACCCTCAACAAAACTGCAGGGTGGCAGCAACATTTTGTGTTATGTGATTATTATACAGCTTCAATGTATTTTAAAATGTGTTTTTTAAAATGTGAAATATACAAATCTATTCATATATCTTTATGAAAGAAGAGATGTTGTTTCCTTAATACACCTTAGTGGGTACTGCCTTTGGTGTTTTCATTGT
>VKOC01000003.1:6555284-6569820 GCA_009364415.1 Spea multiplicata | reverse complement strand
AGGTGACACTGGGGCGCTGAATGGGGACAGAGGTGACACTGAGGAGCTGAATGGGGACAGAGGTGACATTGGGGAGCTGAACTTGTGAACACATACAGACACAAAGATTACTTTTTTGTTTAATAATTTAAAAAAGCATTATGTTTTTGTCCCCCCATACAACGAATACAAAAAAAATTATTATACAGTCTGTACTAACCTTCTACTTCTTCCACTGTAGGGGGGTCTAGAACTCCGTCCTCTGGTAGCTGCACACTGTTCTCTTCTCTATGCTGACAGGATGCGAGGGGGCGGAGCTTCCACCCCTCACGCTGCTCCCATCACTATGCGGCCATCAGGCTGCTGGAAAACGAATCTAAATGGCTGATGCGTGCTGATGCCACCGGTATTAAAGTAGCGCCGGCCGGCGGCATCAGCACCCAGCGGCCGTTTAGATTAAAGCACACTATATTTTCATATATTTCATATTTTTCATAGACACAGTACATACATATCTACATAACTGAACATTAAAATGTCCACAGGAAAAAGCTTGTTGAACTTAGATTGTATATAACACACTTACTAAGTTAATTTACTTAACCTTCTCCAATCCGGATTCTGCTCTAAACATTCTGATTAACTGCAAGGCCGCTACTCTATGCTAAACCATTCTGTTGCTTTTGACACTGCGGACTGCCCTTCTCCTTCTAACTCTTCACGATCTTGGTCTTCCATCTAAAAAATATTGCCTTCATTAGGCCCTGCCCAAGACTCTTGTCCATGCCATCATTATCTACTGCCTAGACTATTGTAACCCTGTCTTAACTGGTCTCCCTCATACCTGTGTCACCCCTTTACAATCCACCATGAATAACACCTCTCTCCTCTGTGAGTCTCTTCACTGGCTGCCTGTTTGCTCCAAGGTTGATGATCTCAGTCTATCACGTTTTCTGATTTCTAGTTATCATGCACACTTGCAAGGTTACTCAATGGCTGCCCCTATCTTTTAGAATGCCCTCCCCTGGTCTATCCATCTTTCCCCCTTGCTTCAGTTCCATAAAAAGTTGTCTAATCATTTTGTACTGTAATTGCCTAATTCAAATATAATTAAATGTATACAAATGAAATAGAGCTGTGGATAGGGAACGTTATATTTATGGATTAATACATTCTATTTGGGTCATGTAGTGAGCAGGAAAATAAACAGAAATGTTAATTGGTTCTGAGCTGGCTTCTGCCCTCTGGATGTGTCCTGCGCCCTTGCCCGCTATGCATCTGCTCCTAATCCTACTGTTGATAAATACTAACTTGCTGCTTATGAAGCTACTGGCATACCTGGGGACCTCCCAGGGCAAGTGAAATGGAGCTCTCCCTCCTCTGGTTCAGGACTAGCCATTCATGGGTCAGGGGCTAATTTTGTACTGACAGACTTAAGTGAGAAAGAGGATGGATTGGTGTGCCCAAATGTAGCACCCCATCTTGGAGAAAGTGAAAGGTGACCAGGAGACATGGGGAGAGTTTCCAGTTATAGCTGCTAGCTCGGTAGGCTTTCTAATGTTTTTTCCAAGTTAGATGGCTATTCAAACGGTTTTGAATAAACACAGGAAAATGACTATGTCTACTTACATGACCAAACATTAGAAAGCTATATGCCTTTAACAAAGAGACATAGACGCCTAGTTAATTTACATTATTCAATCTATTTAAGAAATACAGCAAAAGGATTAGTGTGTGTATGTGTGTGTTGTATTCTGTATTTGGAATTTACATAAATAATATACTGCATATAATATCCTTATCCCTTATTCATTGGTATACAGATAGTTAAAGTGTGGGGGGGGGTGTAAAGTCTCACAATGTAATTTAACTTTATAACAATTATTTAATAAGTAGACATAAAATGATGAGCAGATATAGCAGCAGGCTGTCTTTTCATTAGTGTTAGATATATTTATTGAGCTTTAATCTATAACAGTGCGTATGATGTATTTTGATGCTCTTGAAACATGATCAGGATATCCTATCTGCCGTGCTCATTATTTTCCTGTATTGTTATGTTCTCTCAATGGCATATGGAGTCATTATCCACTTAATACTCAGAGTAGGCACAAGCCTCACAGCAGTGAAAGCAATGTTGATAGGGGAAATGCATGCATCTGTCACCTGTAAGCACAGAATGAATGGACATTAAATCAGCTTTCTTCGCTTTTTTATAGAGCGTCTCAAGGGAAGATTCTTACTTTACCGCTAAGAAATCTAAAAACCTCTATCGGTTGGGTCAGCCTGCAATAACTTATTGCATTAGCAACTGGAATGTCAAAAGTGCACATTTATTTCAAAACCAATATATCTCTTTCCGTTCGGGCAGCTTTGAAATTCATGCATCTCATATTTGGTTGTGGAACCCACAAACCGAAGGTCGTGATTGAAGAAATTGCATGTAGAATTTGATCTGCGCAATCATAAATTGCTATAAGGATCCACCAGCTTGGGTAACATTTAATGGCATTTATTTTGAACATTGCTGGAATGTCTAATAATGTTGATCGGTGATGGGCATTGTGAGTGAGGTTAAAAGCTGTCTTTCATTAGATGGAAAACTAATAAAAATCTAAACAGAAGAAAAAAATAATTTGAAAAAATCTTGAAAACTTTTCTTTAATGGTAAGTTTTCTTCTTTTCATTCATTATTTATGTACTTTTTTATATTCCTAGATTTATTTAAGACAGGCTTCCTGCCTGCTTATCGGTTTACACTATATGAAGATTTTGTTGATGAGATAGTATATAACAGCATTAAGGATATTTATTTAGCTTTACTGGAAAAAAAAAACTAGTCACATACAACAAGATGTTTAAGGCGCAGTATTTTTGCTCAGTGATAAATGTAAGAAAACCAGTGTTTACTAGGTTGTCTGCATTGTAGCATTTTCATTTAGAATCACTACTTGTTTAGATTCCCTAGGGGTCCACTTGTGCCAGTGTCACTCTAGTCTGCCAGACAGACTAACATACTATCAACCTGAAAGGGTGGCACACAAAAACGTCTCAAGTGTTTCACCCAGAAACATTGCAAGGAATGCTGTAGGGACTGTTATATTTAATTTAATGGAACATACATGTCAGCATTTGTACAATATCTGTACAATATTTTAAGCAACCCTATTTAAAATTGGCATTCATAAAAACATATAGTTATGCAAGTGTATATAAATACGTCTTCTAACAAAAACACTTAACTTATTCAAAACAGAGCTGGCAATTGTGATCGTTCCAATACATTTCATGTTATTGCCCTACTTTAGTATCCAATGCACTATATGACCAAAAGTATGTGGAACCCTCCATATTATTGAGTTTAGGTGGTTTAGCCACAACCATTGCTAACCAGATGTATCAAGCACATAGACAGCCATCGTCATAGAAAAAAATGGCAGTAGAATGGGTCATATTGAAGAGCTCAGTGTCAGAGCATCCCACCTTTGCCACAGGTCAGTTTGTGAAATTTCTGTCTTGCTAGATCTGCTCTTGTCCTATGTAAGCGCTAGTATTGGGAAGCATCTAGCGGTAAATCACAGAGCAGAGCCGCATAAAACCTGTCCTCTGTAACATCACTCACTACAGAGTTCCACACTGCCTCTAGAAGCAACATCAGCACAAGCACTGGGTATCAGGAGCTTCATGAAATGGGTTTCCATTGCCGAGCACATGCACACAAACCAATGCACAGTGATAGTGATGCACATCTGCCCCAGATATGCCATATACCCCCTTTATGCTTTATACCCCCATATATGCCACTCTGCACCCCATATATGCCACTCTGCCTCCCAGACTTACCAGTGCATCCAGAGACTTGCCCCCTGTGCTTCAGAATCCCTGGTGTCTAGTGGGGGCAGCCAGTGGCTGTCTGCGCATAGACAACCTCCACTGCTACCCGGCGCTTCCGCCGAGGCTTCTATGACTTCTATGAGCACCTGAAGGTCATGTGCTCCATCATACAAGCCCCAGACGGAAGCGGATGTTGTCTGGGAGACATTCACCAGCTGCCAGAGAGGAGGATCCTGGTCCCCTCCAGCGCTGCGGGCCATCTGGATCTTAGTCTTATAGTCAGACCTCTATTTGAGGAGGCAAATTCAGTGAGCTGATCTTCATTTGTCCAATCAGCTTACTCCTGTCACATCATGCTGAGGACTTGTCCAATGACTGTGCTGCATCTTTCAGGAAAAAGAAGCAGACTTAAGAAAATGAAGAGAATGGATATACGAGCAAATCAAGCAGAGGATCAGTACATTTCACTGTGATTGCTTTATGTGACACTGCTATGCTGCATCTAAACATTTTCCAGAGTGTGATTCTTCTGTGTAAGACTTGGTGAGCCTCAGCCTGCCATTTCTCACAGTGTCTAAGACTCTCTAAAGTTTTGATTTAATTAAGATCATTAATTCAATTAAAATCATTTAACCAGTCCACTACTATCCATAACCTTATCCTTATAACTGTAAGCTTATTTTTGATCCTTATTCTTCCATCCATTGGTCTCAAATTCCCTGATGTATTTATTCTATGCATTTATTTCTTGTTTCCATGGCAACCAGATGAACAAATGGGATTTCTGAAAACAAAAATGTTGGCCGTTGAATACGAAGACGGACGAATTGCGTCGAATACAAAGGAATTTTTTAACTCTAATACGAACACAAAAATGAACGCAAACTTTCCGCTAGTGCCCAAGTCTTATATACCGTATTGGCTCGGATATAGACCGCCCCCATATATAGGCCGCACCCTAAAAGTTGGTGCCTTTTTAAAGAAAAAGTTTTTTTAATAGACATGCTGCCACTTCTGTCCTCCCCCGGAGATATGCTGCCACTCTGTCCCCCCTGAGATATGCTTTCCTCCCACCCCGAGATATGCTGCCACTGTCCTCCCCCGCGAGATATGCTGCCACTCTGTCCCCCCCCGAGATATGCTGCCACTGTCTCCCCCGCATATGCTACCACTGCTCCCCCCCCCGAGATATGCCAGCTGCACTGTCACCCTTCCTCCCCCCCCGAAATATGCTGCCACTGTCCTCCTCCCCCGACTTACCAGAGCAGACTCCTGGATGTCTTGCGGGGCCGGCGGGGGACATCTACGCAATACGCGTATACAACTTCCACATCCGCTGAGTGCCGGCACCGGAAGTTGTATACACGTATTGCGTAGATTTCCCCCGCTGGCCCCGCAAGACAGTCGGGAGTCTGCTTTGGTAAGTTTGGCTGCGGCTGCCGGTGAACGTCTGCACGATACGCTTAGACAACCTCCCGTGCCGGCACTCCCTCCGTGGGAAGTGCTGGCAGGGGAGGCTGTCTGAGCGTATCAGAGAGTAGGATGCAGGTCCCCTGCACCGCTGCGGGGGATCTGTATCCTAACCCTGCTGACTGTATCCTAACCCCACTGCATGTCCTGGGCGCTAAACCCCGAATATAGGCCGCACTCCCACTTTAAAGACTTAAAGTGGGGCAAAAAAGTGCGGCCTATATTTGAGCCAATACGGTAGCTGTGTTGTTCTGTTGGTTGCATACTTTTGTAGCTCTAAAAGACTAGTGGCCATTATATCTGTTTGTTTATGCAAGTGTTGAGGATGGTGTGAATAATACTGTGATGGAATTCAATTAAGCCTACAAGGTTGAACATGTAAATATCTTCCATATTTTAGTTGGCACCAGCTGAAGATAATATACAAAATAATATATTGAATAGGCAAATAATTTAATGTGCAAACATGCAATATATCTTTTTATAACACAAAATAATAAAAACACATAATAGTTATTTTTATTTCTTTTGGAGGAAATGAAAAAACAGCAAACAATATAAAAGTACTGCATTTATGTGTACATACAGACTACGAGATGAAAGGAAGAGAAACCCTTTGAATCTACAACTCTATGAAGTAAATAGACATTTCTGTGATATTTTGTATTGGTTGTATTCATATGTAATGCTTAATGTAATACAGAACATAATACAGTTGCTGAATAAAGTGCCTTAAAAGGATACACAAACTTTCAAGCATTTAAATCTCAGACAATTTTAAACTTAGGCAACACCACTACCAAGATGTCACCCACAAGAGTAAGTATTCATTGTAAGTCCTCAAAAGATTCTAAGGAAATTGTTAAGGCATTTGAAGACCTGCAGTTAAGAAGACAAACAGCCACCTGCTAGATATGCAGTGCCTCTTGGTACCCTGTTACATCAGCCACATCTACAGGATTTTGAAGTGTATCTCTGTGTATCTCAAGAAGTCAAAGTAATACATCAGCATCCTGAGAAGACCTAACTGTGAGCAGCATATAACAGGGAGTGTTGGTAGCACATTCTCACAGCGTAGCCAATGCAGCTCCTGCTGTGGTGTCCTATACATCTTTGATTTGTTAGCGATAGGTGGGGTTGATTTAGGAGCTAATGTGTTGGTTGACGTAAAGGAGTGGATTTATATAAACTAATTTTGTAGCATCACCAGATTCAGTGGGCAAGCCTATGAAAACAGCTGAGTCGGATCCGGATAAGCCAAATGCATAGCTTCCATGTACTTTTGGTTACTGGTTGCAGGATTTTTTTAGTGTATGATAGTGTATGGTGTCAGAGGCATCCAGTGTGTAGCTGTGAGATTTTTGCTTATTTGTCTCTGTAGTGGGGGCTTACAAAGTGTATGGTAGTCAGTGCTGGCTAAAGCAATTTCGTCATAAGCAGGTTGGTGTATCAAGTTTACATTGGGCTTTGGTTTTTGATGCTGCTGCCGAGGCCAACATCCTTTTAGTCTGTGGTGGCCCTTTGCGCACTTTGAGACTTCCTGGGAGTAGGAAGGTATTTGTTGGCTTCTCATCTTCAATGAGAGCCATTGTAGGTAGTGCGGATCATGCGAGTTTAGGCATGAATGCATTATTGAGCATGGTTTTAGGTGTGGTTTTTGGATTCCATTCAAAGTGCGAGGGGTCATGTGTCAGATAATTTGTAATCAGTTCAGCAGAAGCCGGAGTTAGTCATGTATAATGGGGATTAAGGCAGTATCTTCCAGAGCTTCTGTTGGAGCAATTGCGTGTGTTTCCCTTTAGGCCTGGTTCCTAAGAACCAGGATCCTATAGGTTGAATCACTATCTCACTATCTACCCTCTCCTCATTTGTAGTTCTCTCACCTTGAGGTCCAGCGACGGGGCCACGAGGTCCAGCGACGGGGGCATGATGTCATATTACGGCACTCAGCAGTGAAGCAGTGGGCACCGCAGCAGTGCAGGAAGACAGAAGCCTCGTCCCCCCGTCGCTGGACCTCAAGGTGAGAGAACTACAAAGGAGGAGAGGGTAGATAGTGAGTAGGGGAGGGAGAGGGGTTAGAAAGTGATAAAGGAAGGAGAAGGGGTAGATATAAGTAAAGTGGGCAGTTCTATGTGGGCAGTGAGGATGCCAGGGCTGGCTTTGGGGTGTGCAACCTGTGATCTATATACCTTTTAATGTTGTGTTTTATGTGAATTCCAATTGATCGATACCTCCAAAGCTAGGTTTTTGTGTTATTCTGTAGATCCATATCTGCTATGCTATGTTCCCATACATTATTTATGTATACCTGCAAATACAGGGTTAATATGTCTTATTCAGTTGATTAATACCTGCAATGCTGTGATGCTACATTTCATATTTTATTATTGTTTACCTGCAAATACAGGATTTGTATGTCTGATTCTGTTTATTTGATATATAACTTCAGTGCTGAGATCACAAGTGAATTTCAATTGATCTGGGTTTGTGTGTTGATCTATACCTGCTATCGGCAGCAGGGTCTAATATATATATATCGGCAGCAGGGACTAATATTTATATATATATGGGCAGCAGGGGCTAGTAAATGGGTTTTAGATATTTGGACAGGGGCGCAATTTCAGTGCTTTCCATAGGCGCTATTTTCAGTAGATACGCCTCTGTGGCAGGATAAAGATGTGGCAAATGGTCAGGTGAAGCTTTACATCCAGCAGGAGCATTTGGGGTTTATGTTCTGGTAAGAAGTCTGGTTTTCCAATGGGTGGGTTAAGAATTTGATATTGTTGGAATTTTGTTCTATAGGCTTTGAAATTGTGCTATGTGGAATTAGAAAAAATGAGGTTGGACGGACAATATTAGCTTGGTGCACGTTATTAATGTAAGTACATGCTCATCTCCTTTTGTTGAGTTTGAGAATTACCGTTTGGGTTATAGCAAGTTATGTGGCTGGTTCCAGGAATCTTAATGTTGATGCACTCATTTCCAGATGGTCAAGTTTCACCAATTGACTCCTATGGCAGTTGAACTGGGCAATGGTTTTCCCAGAATTGTTTTTGGAACATTGTTTTGCAGGCCTGAGGAAGTTTCTGGAGTCGTCCTTGTCGTTGAGACATGGGGCATTCTGGGTTTTCAGTGGATCCGATTGCTTCCAGTAGTGATGACGCTATGTTTGGGGTTTTTATCAGCTATGATTATCATGGTCCGTGCAGGCAGGAATGACTTGAGATCCAGCAGGACAGTTCAGAGGATATTTTCCTTGCCAGCCTGGTTTTAAGCATCTGTAAGAAGAATGGATAATGTTGGTGTTAGGTATATGCTTGCAGCACAAGCTGTGGCTGGAATGTCTTATATATTAGGGTTGAACTATGTTTTGGATGCTGGTGAGCTTTTATCATGTTAATAAAGTTGTGATCAATTCACCTTCACACTGTTGGGTCATTATCTTGGGGAGAGGGTATTGGGGTTACTTTGTTTTTATTGTATTCCTCTGGCATTTGGGGCAAGGTCAGTGAAGAAATATTAACACAACCAATTATGTTATTTAAAAATATGAAAAGAACAAAAACAATCTTGATAGTTTTCTCATCTTTTGACACAGAATGTGCTTTCATTTAAATGTGTTTTGTTGAACACATTATAAACACAGTGCAAACAATAGAAGCCTTGGTTTTATTACATTCCATAAGAGGAAACAGAAAATTATTAAATGCAACAGCCAAACTGGGGATGTCAAAGGATCATAGTATTTAGTTCATATCATGGTGTTCTAGAATTTGCATTTTAAATGTAATAATATGTTCTTAAAGAAATGTCAAACACCTTACGCTATGGTTTGATTCAGGTCCTTACTCTGTCGTAACTTTTGTTAAAAGTATTACACTTTTGCAGTTTAAAGTGCAGTTATGAGGCTGTACAAGGCCATTGAGTGTCTGAATGGTAGCATTTACAATCATTTTTTTTGTTTAAAAGATTCACTTTTATCAGCGTTTATTCCAATTAATTCATATATAAATAAAACTCAATTGAATATTATTTTATCAAAACATAATGTAAATAGTGATATAATACTCTGAGCAGTAGCATCTAGTGATGGTTTATTTTAAGAATTTAATTGTCAAGTTATTGTGTGAATTATAATATTATATATATATATATATATATATATATATATATATATATACTGTACATACTTGGAATATGTCTTAAAGTGCTTAACTAGAGACTCTTCAAATGTAATTGGTCCTTGCAAAATATTGTTTATTATAGTATCTCACTAATGATGGAAACCAAATAAGTCTAATGAATCTGAACAAAACCCTTATTTATCAGGAGGTAAAGGGATTCTGTGGGTACAGGATTGTTTTCCCCAATTAGACTTAAATATTTTAGAATCAGTTCATCTGAGCTCAAACTATTGCACATAACTAAGCAACCAATGTTTTTTTTGTTGTTGTTGTTGAAGCCCAAGGTACTCGTGCTTCCCATCATCGGTAGACTGGTGATTCAAGTGATCAGGCCACAGTCCACTTTCCACTAGGCGATATGACATCCATTCCTTAGCTTCCTGGCCAAAGTATTACAGGAAGGGTGGAAACCAAAAACAGGCACTGACCACCAGAGACTAGGTTCTACTGTGGCATTTTTAAGTCTGGGGAAAAATTAAGTTCATTCCATGTTAAAACCACGAATGCACTTAAACAACTAAAATCATGACAGTGACACTTGTGATTAGTGTCCTATAAATAAAAAAGCATATTGAGGGGTCCAGGTGCATACTAGTGCTCTTTCCAACTTAAGCATTGCTGTGAATAGTGCCTCCGCAATATCTCAATCACATGTTTAGTTCCCTGGCGGACCAAACTGTGGGGCTCCAAGCTGTACCCTAGGCTTCATACACCTGCTAGGACAAACTTTGGTCTCTCTCACAGGTACATCACCAAAAAGGATGATAAACGTATTATTAGGATCAATGAAAAGCTTATATCCGAAGACTGGGCTCTAACTTACCTACTTCAGCCCATGGTCCAGCAACCATCCACTAGTATTATAGAAGACAATGCAGAGTAAGTTCTATAAAATGAAAGATGAAGAATCAGGCATGAGCTGGCAGAGATTCACTCCGTGTCTAATGTTAATGAAAGGAAATCCCAATGCATCGCTTGTTTGAAATTTCAAAATGTATTAGCATGTTATATTATGTAATTATATGCTAACGTTTGTCTTCCTGCATCAGCACCAAGAGGTCAAGATGGCCAGGGGACTATCACCATTTGTTCTGCATATTCTAATAAACAACCAAAATGAACTGTTTGACCATTACTGTTGATTAAGCAATATACAGTGTGAGCCAGTTCCCATGCAGCATGCCCCAACTGGATTAAAATGTATAGTCTCTCCCGCAAGTATTCATTTTGATGCACACGGTGACAATCCTTTGCATTTTATTAGCAAAATCACCTAAATGAGTCCCAGAAGGACAGCCATTTGCTTTTCAGCAGCTGGAAGCGCACACGCGCTGATATTCTCTCAAGTGAAATGTTTTTATTTACATTTGAATTTACATCGAGCGTAGTCACTTCTTTTTTTTTTTTTATATTGTGTTATGCAAAAAAAGGAAACACATGACAACCACAGGGATAAACTCGCTAATAAATACTAACTTCCAGAGACACCAATAACCTTTTAACAATTTTATTTTAAACATTACAAAATGTTCAATCCACAAAAGAAATTCATACAGACTAAGCCTTGTCAGACAATGGGTATCTCCATGCTCTGCACTTAATGGGATTAACACAAAGGCCTCTTTTCTTAATTAATAAGAAGAAATTGCCTCAATAACAGTAAAAGAAAGGAATAGGAACTTTCTGCAGAGCTCCTCACCCACTTCGCCTTTCATGCCCTAGCACCCCGGCACATGGCGGGATAATGAAAACCCAAAGAACAAAAGCAGTAATTTGCTGACAACCACGACTGAAGAGAATTGGGTGGACGATTAAAGTTAGGAAATTTACTTTACAGAAAGAGTAGTAGATACCTAGAATGCACTTCCATTGCAAGACAAACATTGTAAAAAAAATCCAGAAAGCCTGGGACGCACATAAAGCTATACTTAAGAAATAAAAAGTTATTCAAAAAGTGGAAACTCATTTCACATGTTACTCTCCACATGTGTTGATTCTTGCTAGGAAGAAGTTGGTAATCAGGTTTTTAGAGGGACTAAACCATGGTTATTTAGACTGCTGTAATCCAGTAATAGCCATAATCGAGTACCTAAAATCTGGGCTGAATAAGAGAACGACGCTTGGGGAAATCATTCAGGAGAAGCTAGCAGGTGACAGCAGCTACTTGCTAAAATGTCTTATTTCTGTTTTTTTTTTCTCTTTGCATATGATTGAGATTCCGCCAAGCTGGGGAAAAAAAAATACCTAACTGTAATGGATGGATTTTTTTCCAGATGAGCTGGCTGTACAGCTTTTGGCCATGGGAAATATCCACACATTCGCCAGGCTTCACATCTATAATTCATGTCTACTATAAAAGGCATATATATAGTTTTTATTGCTCAATTTTTTATCACACGAGGGGCTTACTGTTTCATTCTCGTAGTCGTGCGTTTTCGAGTCTAGATATCTAATTGACTATAAACACCAAAAGCACCAATTAGAATTCACCTTTGTTTTAAAAAGTCTGTTTTTTTCTTCTTCTTGTGTTGCTCTTCTACACTCATTACCTGCCTCGTTTAAAATGCAGTCAGAACAGTCAAATCTTACAACACTTACATACATATCTGGACCTTTCTCAAAGAGCTCAAATCCATTTATATCAAGGAACTGCTGACCTTTTACGCTGTGAGTGTCATGGTGGTGTTCACTAACAGGGTTAAAGGTGTAATTGGAAATGTCTCCATATATTTAGAATTTAATTTCCTTCTCACCAAAGATGTCACTGGATTTCTTTACACCTATTTGAAAGTTTCAGCATGAACATGAGCTGGAAGTAGGTTTCCAACTCTGTACATTATGCAAAAATAAATAAATAAAAACAATATATATATATATATATATATATATTATATATATATATATATATATCCACACACACATGACGAATACACACACATGTTTCTGGATACAAAGTTGAGGATTAGAAATGAACCCTTTCCTTGTGCAAGTTGAACTGTGTTGACAGGTTAGAAGGCATGTCCACCCATGGTACCAAGAGGGAAGGTAGGTAACTCAAGTCTTGGGGCTTTTATACATAAAACATAGTTTTTAGGCAGCGGAGGTAACATAAACAGCTGAGATGGACTTCTTCAAAGAGGGTAGAATGTAGAAGATATCAAGAAAACAAAGAAATTGTCCAAGCTCATATATCCATATACCCCATTGTTAACAGTACAGCGGAAAGGAGGTATCATGTCTACCCAACATATTTATTCACCAGCATGTATGTTGTTGGGGTAACTATGAATGTTCCTTTAAGACAATTTATTTTGTGTGATATGTCACATGTCAGGCTTAAAAATGCGAAACAACTTGTATAACAAATTGAATGTAATAATTTATATAGCTAGAATTTGGGACAGGATGTTTAACCAGACAGAGATTGAAAATTATTTATTAAAAATCCTTTCCAATCTGAAGCTAGATTTTCAGCAATCAGACATTTTATTTCTGCTTGCCTGCTCCGCATTTCAGTCTGATGAATTGATTTTGGATTGCGGTGTACATGTGTACTAACAGACAGGAACCTTTCATCGTTTCCAAAGACAGTCTGACACAAGACTTAAGTCTCCTATAAAGTTTTGCTTAAATTGTGACTTTATTTTAAAAGGTTTTTAAAAGGTTTTGGGTAGGTATCCAAACTTCTATAGACAGCTCTAAGAAATTAATTAAGTGATGCTAAAAGCTGTGACAAATAATAGTGGGAAAAAAGGTGTAAATTAAACACTTATTGTAAATGGATGATTCACTCCAAGATACCAAGCAGCAGCAGTGAACATGAAAAGTGCCTACCTACGTGTGCGTGTGAAACTAGCAGGCTGTGTGTCAGCTCCGTAAGCATGTACATCTGTATATCAATTGTTGGTTTCACCAGAACTGTATAAAAAGTCACCATTCAACATATCCAGCCAGGGGCGTACCTAGAGTATTTGGCACCTGGGGCGGATCCTGTATGTGGCACCGCCCCCCCCCCCACACATACACTTTAAAACTGCATAGCTTCTACCGTTATATACCGGCGCAGACACTGAAGGTGGTACAGCATTACTGTTATCATTATATACATTGACGGTGGTACAGCATAACACTTATCACTATATACTGAGGCCAAACATTGATGTGGTGTAGGCCTACCACTTCATTGTCTGGCTTAGGGATGCCCTGAAACGAATTCTGGACTGAAACCGAAAATGCAGCATTTACCTGGCCGAAATCAAATATGACCCCCCCACACCATAAAAAAAATCTAACACATTTATTTAAAGTAAGTAACACACCAAAATAGGACAAAACAATTAAATAACAATATTAATAATATATATATATATATATGTAACCAAAGAAAAAATGGGCACTCACGGGTCTTTGCAGTAAAGTGCATTAAACACTAGTTGATTTCAATCAGCACTGCCAACGTTTCGGACCACCTCCAGTCCTTTCTCAAGGCAAAGACCCGTGAGTGCCCATTTTTTCTTTGGTAACATATATCTGGCTATTTTTGGAGCACCCGGACAACTAAAAGCCTGTGTATATTAACAATATTTCTGTGCAGCCGCTCCCTTTGGTTTGTGTGTATATATATATATATGATTGTTAACAGCAATGACATTCCTATCATGTCCAGGCATACCCAGATTCCAGGATATACTGGCAGACTTGGCATGATAGGAGTATGATTGCCCTATCTACCCCTTCTCACTCCCTTCTGCCCTATCTACCCCCTATCCCCCATCTCACCCATTCTCCCTATCTACCCCCGCCTAACTATCTACCCTCTCCCTCTTTGAAGTTCACTTACCTTTCAGGAGTCCTGCAGTGGGGGTGCAAGGCCTCTGTCTCCCAGCTCTGCCACTGTATGGAACAGTATAGAGTGATGGGAGTTATGATGTACTTTAGAGCATAATTATATAATGAAAAATTCATTGGAAATGGTACAGCATAACACCCATCACTCTCACACACATACCAATCCACACACATACCAATCCACAGATTCCACACATACCAATCCACACATACACCAATCC
>VKOC01000003.1:6527554-6555184 GCA_009364415.1 Spea multiplicata | reverse complement strand
TTTTAAACTTCGCCCCAGGCGGCGTTACGCCTTCGGCCGGCCCTGCCTGTAAACATAGTTAACCCCTTAATGACAAAGCCCGTACATGTACGGGCTCAAAATGCATTCTTTTCAATGGGTTTAGGGACCGCCCATTGTCCTTAAGAGATTAATTCTTTAGCGCACCAGCTGTTTTTCTGTTGCGCCCTATTTATGTTTATTTACAGTGTTTACTTAAGTTACTATGTGTATTATGTCTTCTCGTCTTCATTTGCTTGCTTCTTAACAAAACAAAGAACTTTGTAGCAGCTGTAAACTAGAGCTATATACTTCATAACTTAAACTTTAAACTTAAGTTAACATCTGAGTTTTTTTATTCATGCAATAGATGTGGTTTTTACTCATATGCGTTTTTAATATGTTTCGTTGGCTTTGCATCCCGAAGGAATAAGGTCTCTGTCATGCTGTACGTTCACCCCAGACTCCTGCACGTTTTAGTAATTCTTGATTAAGGACTTTTTTGAAGTCTGAAAGCTTGTTCTCCCTGTACTGTCCGATGAAAGGTATCACGCTGCACACTCCCTCTACTTACATTGTTCTTTACACGGAACAAAGGAACAAAACTGTCACACTCGTACTACCGCATACCGTTGTGGAAGTCATCTTTTCAATCAGAGTTCAAAACTAGAAGTCTGATACCTAAGGAGCTTAACAGAGAAATAAAGCACCATGAAGAACTTGAAAAGATGTTTTACAATGGCTACATCAACATAAAATCTGTGTATTGAGTTACGCAGCAGTCTAACTGTCTAAGACATTTTTAGAGTTTCAATTTTGTATCTCTATCTTAATAGCGTATTCAATTTTTGTATACTCTGAAGGTGTCTAACATACATGTATATATTCTTTTATATATATAGTGCTACAAATATTTTCCTGTATATATATCGATAGATAGATAGATAGATAGATAGATAGATAGATAGATAGATAGATAGATAGGTAGATAGATATCGAGAGAGAGAATTTGATGGTAGATAAAAAACATTTGTCTGCCTGGTTTTCCTGACTCAAACCTTAATCAGTGCTTGGTTTTCTTAGATTCCCTTTCTATATCTCTCTTTAATATTTACAGACAGCCACGTTCAATAAGGTTTGACATAGCCAATTTGTGGCATGGCACTGCTTTGTGTCATTTTGCCAGCTGACGATGTGATTAATAGGTCCCTGTATGATCCTAACATTTTAGGAAACCTTAAGAACATGCAGATAGTTTTGTTGTATCGAGTACAATATCAAATACCCCTACTTTTAAAGCGTAAATGGCTTGTTTGCTGTTCAAAAGCTAAGCTCTGGCAAAGAAAAGGTTAGAGGTTAGTATTTAGCCTTTGAGGAAAGAGGTGTTAATATTCTGTATGAAATTTCACTGGATCATCAGATATTATCCCCTGCTGGCTAACCCGTGTCACAGTAAAACTGACATTGGTTACAAATGTAGACGCGTGTATAAGCAGAAGGAAGGTGCTGTTCTACATGCCGGCGGAGGGAGACTCAAAGAATACTCACAGTAGGGGATTAGGACTGCTGATTCAGTGGCTGTCAATACTGCTGGGCTAAATTACTTTAACAGTTTTTTTATTATTCCACATTACTTCTGCTTTTTGGCCAAATCCCATCTTTTTTCCCCCAACTCTCATATCTCAGAAATGCTTGCATGATAAGTTTTAGAACATGTGCTACTAGTCTTACTGTCTCTCAATATTATTGTTTATTTCTTGATTGATGATGTCATATATCTACGCAGCAGAACCTTGCAAAAAAGTTTACATGGAAAACGTTTTTGGGTGTAGTCTATTTGACACATACAATAACACGAACCCATTCGATATTTAAATGGCAGCTAATTCTATTGAGCGTTAGTGAGAGTCTCTTAAAGGTGCTGTTCCACTTGGCAAAGACTTGCACTCTCTGTTATAGAGGTACAGACAATTAGATCTGTCGTTTATTGTTTCCTGTGAATGTTATGTCATGTAACGAAATACACATCCCGAAATTGTTTTAGTTAGTGTCTATGACTTTTCTATGGTTTGTGTTTGTTTCTATGGCAATCAATGGCAGCTTTTGTGTCACATGAAAATATTGTGTTCCTGCTAAAAAAAAATGGAGACCGAGGCTAATGTTTTTATACAATTCAAAAAATCTTAGTTATTAGTTATATTAGTTATAAAAATGTAGAATTTTAAAATCCTATTTATCAAGGAAGACGGTACCTGATGGCAACAAAGCAAAAGAAGTATGCGATAACTGCTTATACATCAGATTTAGTCTGTTGGTAATGAATCCTGGGGTAATTAGTCTCTAGTGGATTCACTGGGGCAGACGTTGAAATGGCCATAATGTTGAAGATATTTCTGACGAGGTCCATTTGGAAGATCAATTGAGAATTGTTTATGGTACTTGAGAAAAAAATAAATGGTAAATCAACATAAATGTTCCAAGAGAAGTGTGGTTTTCCAAAAACAATAAAAAGAAGATTAAAAACAGATTAGTTCGCAATAAATTAAGCAGCGTAGACTTAACAGACTTTCATAAGCCATAGATTGCCTTTGTAATGATGAAGTTTAAATAATGTATTTAAGCTTCCTTTTGAATGGGGCAGCAAGAATTTTAAATGCACTGATGTCTAGGGTTTATTTTTATTATTTCCCAATATATATCACGTGGGACAGGGTGGGTTACTAGCATTTAAAAGTCCATTGCAATAATGTTGTTTGCAAAATGTAAGCCTATAAACATAGCAATGATTAAACTTACGATGTTGAACTTTCCTGCTAGCCTTGGGTCTGTGTTATGTGGGCCCGGGCAGACGTCAATAATTATCCACACTGCTATGTGGGCTACTTGCCGAAGCTCCTGAGAGGGCCTTCCCAGGTGCTTCTCAAGCGTTACAATGTAGTGCATGCTGAATATGGCCTTTATATGATTAATGCAATTGTGGATGTCCTAATTTAAAACCCCAAGATGGCCCAGTAGCATGTTGGTCTGTATTAATTACTGTAATTGATTAGTGTTGAATCTCGACACATAAGGTCCCTGTGGGCTACAACACCTGCAGCACACGTAGAGGTACCTTGCCTGCGCAAGGATAGTTTTGGATCGCCAGCTACTGAGCTTAGAAATACAACAAATCTGCAGTACAGGTACCTGTGTTCCTAATGGTTAGTTAATAAGTATAATATATATGATGATCTAAAATAAAACAGTTACCATAGGGTATTTTTTTAATTTAGAATCAACTGACTGAGAACAAAGGGGTTAACAAAGTTCTAATTGTTTTTTTTTAATTATTCATGTAGCTCCTGTATGCATAGTGCTCGGCATTAAAGAGTAATGTCCATGTATAGGTTACCACTACTAAGAGCGTAGGCCACCATTTGAAATACATATTTAGAATAGGGATAACAGCTGTAATTAGGCAACATTAATGGGTGACATTACAAATGTAAAAAGCATTCATGAAAGATGCTTTGTAAGCAAATGTAAGGTGCCCTCACTTTCAATAAATAACGTGATCGGAAAGATACAAGTTTATCTCATTTTCACTAACGTTGTTTTCGTGATGTTTTATCAGCCAATCAGTATTGTGTTGCTTTCCTTAGTGAATATCATGTTACCATTAGCATTCTGTTAATTAACGCTGGCTTGATTCTAAATAGCTTGACAGAACAAAATCCACCACTGATTGATGCCGTTATGTATCTATGTGTATATAAATATATGCGACACTATAGCTCAACAAAAAAGATATTATTTCCACGCGCATCCTGTACAATAAATGAAATAGAAACATGGCAGTCTTAACGTTTCATTATGCATATCTTAATAAAGGTCTCAAATGTGAGCAAATCGATGTTGACCACCGCAGTTAATCAATTAAAAATAATAAATAAATATGACCATCATACTGATGTAAATGCTAAAAGTTAGTAATCAAGTCAACCATAAGCCAAACCACAAAAAAACTGAAATCTCTTTACATTGAAAGTTCAACGCAAACAAAATAACTGTATCTTTGTTAGTAAGTGGGAAGAAGAAAATATGGCCTCCGAATGTGTCTAACTCTGTAAAGCCAAAGGATCCAATTCAACAAAGTAGCATTAAACAAAAATCTTCTATTTTATTGAAACGTTTTTCTGTGGATCAATTAATCTATTATCATCAAACTTTTTAGGGTGCCTCATTAACTTCATATACCGTTGGAAGGATCAGTGAGAGATAGGTTCAAATAGTTGTATGGAAAAGCTGAACGGCTAATCGAGAAATAGTTGAGCCTATTCAGCCTAATTTAAAACCCAAAGGTCACACTCTATCAAGAGAACAGGTCATACTGCTGAGATGAGGAGAAAGAATCCATTACTATATATTTCAGCACTTGTAATGAACAGTACACATCTTTCCACTATCCTAATTTATAGGATAGTGGTGTCAGCTTTGTGAATAGAAACAGTTTTTTTTTTCCCAGTTTATTTAGTATTTGTCACCCAGATTTCTAAAAACAATTTTCATTAAAAAACAAAAACGTTTGAAATGGCGAGAGCTTTAAGTAAAATATTTGATCTTTTTTATTGGATTGTGACATGAAATCTTCACGTTGTAAATGTAAATAAACATTTTCTAAATTTGGTTACCTGCATCTGATACCAAAAGTTGAGTAAAAGCATTTTATTACCACAATCATTTTTCGTACTTTTAATGCTAATATCTATTTCTCCATACTCCCCATCTGACATTCAAACAAATAGAAAACATGTACCTCTCTCATTGGCATGCTAACTTTCACTAATCAAATTGCTCATATCATATTGCTCATATATAGGAGGGTACCCAGAGTATGTGGCACCTGAGTGGATCCTGTATGTGGCACCCCCACTTTAATACTGCGTAACTGCTACCATCATATACTATGGCAGACACATATGATTTTTACATATTGCTGACCAGATAAAGCGCTTCCCTGCAGTATGGATGATGTATCACTGACTCATTGGTTCCCTTTCATGAGTCTATACATCCCACATACTGCAAGGCAGCACTTTACCTGTGCTGGTCATCAATATGAAAAATGTATACGTGTCCTGGAAAACATGGCTGATGTTGTTACCCTGAAATAGACATTGATTGTGGTATATATTGACAGGAGTTATGCTGTCAACTAGATTGTAAGCTCTCAAGAGCGGGGCCCTCTTTTCTTTTGTGTTGGTTTGTTATGTGAATTCCCATCACTATATACTGAGAGAGGCACTTATAGTAGTAAAGCATAACTCCCATCCCTATATACTGAGACAGGCATTGATGGTAGTAAAGCATAACTCTCACCACTATACACTGAATAAGACATTGACAATGGTACAGCATAACTCCCATCACTGCCACATACTTATTAATGCTTTCTTCCTCACTCACTCTCTAGCTCATGTCTCCCTACCTTTTCTCTGTCACATTCACTTTTCCTTCTCCACTTCCTCCTCTTCTTCTTTTTTACTCATGGCTCTTCATATTCTGTCTTCCGGTGCAGTGGGCATGGCATCCGTGTTGGGCAAATCTAAATGCACAGCATCAGTTACCAGCACGTATCGCAAGGGAGCAGGATCGGAGGTCTGCATTAACAGACCTCCCATTCCCTTAATTTATTTTAAGACGGTCAGAGGGTGATCTCCCCAACTAAGCATGCTTCTCTCGCAGCGGACATTGTAGTCTGTCTATGGAGAGGTGTGCACCAGATGCTTGTCTGATGACTCGCAACCGGGCGAACCCCCCCCCCCACAGGTATGCTACTGCTTATATAACGAACTTTCACACTCTGAGGACAACATGCACCATAGTGGCCCTCAGCTTTTTAGGGACACAAAGAGCTGGGTTCATATTGTAATTAATAGTCTAAAGCATCATGAGAATTCAATATGTTAGATTCATATCTCATTAGTAATGAGTTATAGATGGTATCTTGAAGTTTTAATGTTCAAAACATCCATTGCTATCTCCACCTGTTACCATAGTAATTTAAAAATCTACTATTTTGGCCTTTACCCATGATCGCTTTAAAGATTGAAATCTGTGTAACATGTTGGGTTTTCTGTACCTTTTAAATCCATATACTCAATCTAATCATTAAGACTATTCTAACTTGTAACTTAAAATTGGAGCTGCAAGCCATTCCTTTCCATTTGACGTTTTTTTAGCAGAATCTTTCAAAATACTGGAGCAGTTCTTTAAAGTTCTAGAACTGTGAGATGAAAGTGTTTTCCATTTTAGAACTGCTTTACTTAAAGATTTCCATCATACTGACTAATCCAGCAGATTTCAACTTTCACTGGGAAATTGATGCAGAGCGATTTTTGTGGGCCCAATATTACATGGCAGGCATTACAAATTTTCAGACACAGATAACACGCCAGTCAATATCTCTAAAGTAAAAGTCCAAAATGTAGCTATTATATATATATATATAAATGTTTTACTATTGTAGGACATTAATATATTACATTTTCCACCAGTACTACTAGAACAATTTTTATGCTAAACATGAGGCTTTAGTAACGATTGTCTTATGTCTGTGCTTAAACCCAATTTACTGGATGGCATTAAATTCAAGCAATATTTAACAAACAAGTTAGGGCCTGGGGCTGTCAGGGTGCTTGGGCTAAAAGTGGGTTTGCAGGGCTTGGATCCAGCGGTGTATTCTGGTCTAGACTTGACTGGCCTTGAGGGCAGCTGGGGGCTTACATATATAACTGCTGGGGTGTTACTGCATGGCTTGATGAAGGCCTTTCACATTGGATACCGTGTCTAGGGCTCTATGATGCCTTACACTGGCTCTGGGGCCACTATACACTAATTTATTAGCTAGCCACAGCCATGGGCATAGGACCGGGGGGTGGGGGGGTGGATCCCCCCCCAGGAAATTATTTTGGGGGGGAACCAATAATGAAGAAATCCCCCCAATCTAAACACTGTACGGCACCCAGGCGGAGGAGAGAGAAGGGCGCCGGGGAGTCTCTCATGAAAGAGCTCGGCCCCCGCTGTCTCCTCCACTCCAGCCGCCACCCACCTCAGCACTGCGTTATATTCAGGTGCTCAGCAGTGAAGCCGCGCACACCGTGGCAGAGCAGCTAGACAGAGGCCTCCCACTCCCACCACAGGACTTCAGCAAGGTAAGTGAACTACAAAGGGAATGGGGGTAGATAGTGAGATGGGGTAAATAGTGAGAAGGAGTGAGAGGGGGTACATAGTGAGAAAGGGGGGGATAGATAGTAAGAAAGGGGGGTAATATGAGTATTGAAATAAAGAGTGAGAACGAGAAAGAATGAATTAATATGTGGCTGAATTGTGTGAATGAGTAAGAGAATGAATTAATGTGTGGATGAATAATGTGAATGAATGAGGGAATAAATTAATGTGTGGATTAATAATGTGAATGAATGAGGGAATAAATGAATTAATGTTTTGAATGAATTGATTGAATTATTTGTGAGAATGCATTGTAATGGATATGTATATCATGGATGTGATTTAGGCAAAGGTAAAGATGGCACAAGAAGTGTGTTTGAGCCTTGGTGACCAAGATGGCACAGAGTGGGCTGTTTGGGGACAAAGATGACTCACTCTGGGCTGTTTGGGAACAAAGTTGTCTTACTCTGGACTGTGATCTGTTTGTTTAATCTGGGTGCTGGTCAAATTCTATGTATGCACCAGGGCTGGCCTTTGGGGTGTGCAACCTGTGATCTATGTATTTAGGGGGTTTATCTATACCTTTAATGCTGAGTTTACATGAGACATCCAGCTGATCTATACCTGCAAACCTGGGCTTATTCTATTGACCTATACCTGCTATGCTATGTTTCCATACATTATGTATACCTGCAAATATAGGAATTGTATGTGTTATTCAGTTGATCTATACATGCAAGTGCTGTGTACATGTGTTTTTTATTTGATCTATACCTGAACTACATAGTAGAAAGAAAAGAAAGGTGTGGCTTAGTGAATGAGGGGACAAAGGGACTCTGGGGATAATTACAGGGAATAGGACTTCTCAAAGTCACGGTAGGGTCAGAAAGAGGGAAGACTGCACTGACTTTCATAGTCTTCCCCTAATCTGCAGTCAGTGTGGCAAATCATTTTTTTTTGGTGTGGTAGCGAAGGGAGTGATTGCATGCTAAGAGGGCGTGGAGCGTGTTTTCCTGGGGTCCAATTTTTCAATATTTAAAAAAAATGTTTGTGTTACAATGATTAGCTGTTTTTTTCCCTATATATAATGTATTAAACGTACATTATTTGTACCAGTGTTTCAAGTTATATATTATCATACTTTTTTCCAAAAAAAAGAGATGGTGAGAAAGTGGGGTAGGGAATAGTGAGAAAATAGGTATCTGATGGGGAAAAATGCTATCCCCCTAGATTTTTAGGGGTTCCTACACCCATGGTCATAGCATATGCAAATAAATTTCAATATTACTTTGTCCAGACCCGAAATGCGTGATGAAATATGTGTGGTATCTAGACAACAGTATCATCACGAAGGAACACTCTGCTTAATGTCTATGCAGCACATCCCTGTGTACAATGACTGTCAATGTAATTATTCCTACTTCAAAGACAGTTTTATTATAACCTTAAGGAAGAATACCATCATAAAACCGTTAATACAATTTCCGGGCTGTGAAAGTTGCCAGTATGGGAATAGTTGTCATTTGCTGCTGATTACATTGTTAATGCCGTTGGAGAGATCCTGGATGCAGGTTATGGGGAGTATCAGCGGGTGTTTACCTTATTTAAAGGCACTTTGTTTAATTATTTCCTTTGGAAAAACATTCATGGCTGGCACTACGTTATAAACACATTAAGGGATTGATTAGGGGCCCCCGTCATCTGACAAGTCGATACATATCTGAAGCAGATCCCCAAAACATATCATTTTTCATTACAATAAATAGGTGGTCATAAATATTGCATTGCTTAGTTTATGCTTAGAGGACCCCAAAAATCTAGAGCCAACTCTAAAGAAGTTCAATATTTATAAATCCTTAGGTGAATATATATTACTCAAAACATTTTTATTTCAGGTCTCTGGTGGAAGTACAATATGGCACTTTTCCACAGCCTTACAGATGATTTTATGTGTATAGAACATAACAAACATTTTCTCTTACAGAGATAGAAGGTGGGACTGTTGGTTTTATAGACCGCAATAAATGCAGCTCAATGTGGAACCGTGGCACTTTTTAATGGTGAAAGAAGTGTTATATAGATAAGTGTTTTTCCCTCTTCAGAAACGGCAGTACCTGATGCTAAAAAAGGACTAGTCTTTCAACACAGAGATTGCATTTTTACCTTCTCTCACCAACCCCTGTATCAGCTTTCACCTTAGGTTTGATTCAGTATGCTCTGCACTATATCACCTATCTAATTCTCCATGGGTACTTTCCTCTGCCGTATCTTGACTGTTGAGCTATTATCCGGTGGCCGGCCTAATCTCAAAGACACAACGTTTAAGAGCAAGAGAAAAAAAAAGTACATGAAGGATCAGTTTCTATTCCCAAAAATGAAATAGGAGATTTTTGAAGCTAGTCAATCTTAAAATGCTGATAAGGTTGCTTGGTGTTTAGCAGAACAGCTCACTTTTATTGTATCTGACTCAGCAGAAAGCATACAATTGTATGTTTCCTTTACAATGTAAAAAGGATTTAAAAATAATAATAAAGTGTATATAATATATATATATATATATATAATATATATATATATATATATATATATATATAATACAAATAACAAGAACCGCAATTACATGAGTGTAATTAGACGTACATCAAATAGCATCTAAATGACACCCCTGTAGGGCTCATTTATCCCTATGGTGATAGACTAGGGCACAGGCGGAAGGTTTGTATTCGTTTTCGGGGGGGGGGGTCTTCATATTCAACGAACTTCGTCCATTGCCATCTACGCATTTGACAAGGAAATGTATCCAGATGTCTTGATTGGGATTGGGAAAGGTTGTATGGTTCTCGAAAAAGGTGGGTTTTCAGAGAGCTTTTGAAAGTCGCATAGGGAGAGGTAATGACTGTAGAAGAGAGACCGACTGGTCATGCCAAATGCTTCTTATTAATCAGATGCTTCACAGACCACAAAAGGAGTAAAAACATTTTCGCATATTATAACACTTTAAAATCAGAGAATTACATGGTCGTATTAAACCGCAGTAAGAGCCTGATGATCGAACTGGAAAGGGGTGGGCAGGGGAGCACCCCTTCATTTATCTTTCCTCCTATCAGCCTTCCTGTGATCAAGCACAACATAACCAGGGAATGATTTTCCTTGTAGCAAATGACTGTCTACAGCAGGACACCTGTCATTATTATTATTATCTTTTATTTATATAGCGCCAGCAGTTTATGCAGCGCTTAATACAATACATAAATTCAAGGGATATGACAAGACACGAATTGACAGACTAAGATAAACCGATACATTTGGTAGAGAGAGCCCTGCTCGCAAGCTTACAATCTAGAGGAACATTACCTAATGTCAAACAAGGATCTGCATATCATCCAGGATCCACGTATTAATAACTTCATGGTATCTGTCACCTACAGTATTCTTGTCATATGGAAGCGGTGCTTGAGTGTTTCTTTGGTGGGCCCTCCCCACATAATTGAAGAAAATAATCTCCCTCCTGTTCTTTCCACCACTAACCCCAGGTTCCCAACACTCTATACACCATATGCTGACACACAAACACTCTTATTTACACCTACACCACACACCCATTCTAACACCAAGTACTAAAACACACTCATGCTAACATTATAAACTAATATTCACAGATACTTATGCCATACACTGGCACACACTCATACTAACACCATACAGTAACACACCCGCTAACATTATATACTTACATACACCATATAGTAACATGCACCCACACACATGCTAACACATATACTCACACACACTAACTCCATACACTAATACATGCACACTCTAATACCATATGATAACAGACTCACATTAACACAATACACTCACGCACATTTTAAAACATAAACAATTTACTAAAACACACACTATAACATCATGCAATTAAACATTTTCCCTGTTGATTGTAAGCTTGCCAGCAGGGCCCTCTTTACCTATTGTATCAGTTTACCTTAGTTCTAGTTTTGTCATATCCCTTAACTGTATGTACTGTAAGAAGCGCTGCGTAAATTGTTAGCACTATACTAATAAAATATAAATATAATAATACACACCATTAACTAACACACACTCACTCAAAAAGTATACCCTAAACACAAGCATTCACACACTCCCTCTCTCCCATCATCAGTAAACATGCTCCTCAGCTTCTTCCTCGTACCTACCGTTGAGCCCTGTCTTAACTGCATGTGTGTTAGTTAATCAACACTTTCCATGCAACCTGCTACACCGCTGCAGCTACTGCTGCTTGGCGGTATTGACCCTGCTGGGCACTTTGTTTATCCAGGTGCCTGAGTGCTGTGCAACATTGGAAGCCATCTTGGATTAAAAAAAAAAAGGGCATACAAATATATTGGTTGTTTTTTGTTTTTAGATTACAGTCTGTGTTAATTGAGTTATGACAACTCAACAGCTATACAAATGCAAATCTCCATAACAGGTATTTTCACATTTCTCACATGCAAAACACAAATCTATTTTGGATATATTATATCACATATGCTGCTCAGTTCTGGCTACACTTGAGATTTCTGATAATGCAATTCCACAAAAAATATCCTGATAATGAATGAATATTTCGTTCCTCGGAATAGGAGGAATGTTCTGACTCCAGTCCTGAAGTGTTACAGTTGCACAAGGTTTTCACGATATCAGTGGAAGCTTTGCACAAATTAAATGTGTTACTTCTATTTATATATATATAGTGGAAAAATCCAAAAAATCTGGCTTTAGCACTGTTAAATCTTTGTTCTAAAGGATTTGATTGACTCACTAATTGGTGTGGACCGGCCCAGATTGACTGTTTGCCCAACCCGGCAAGTGTCGGATGGCACGGCTAACTTTACCCTTACTGCTCATGCCGGAGGTCCTCTAGAGTCAAAGCAGAAGGCTGGATACGACACTGCAAGAGTAGAGCATGTGGCTACGTGTAAGTCGTTTAATGGCCACTGGCCATTAAGTGCCAAGGCCAATTTTAATTCTCGGTCAAGACCTGTGGGTCTTTGTAATCTATAAAAAACTTTATGGAAAGGTAACTAGATTATAAAGTAACTAAGTATCCGAACTGCGTTTTTATTTCTGTACAGCAGAATACTTCCACTGCCATGTTTTATAAAACCATACAAAGGATCACAATAATAGCCCACATCTAATTTGTTGTAATAGAATCAGTTGTGAAATAATATCAGATCTTAAAAAAGAAGAATACGTACTGTTCTTTTTTTCAACGCGCAGCGGCCTGCAGCCGTCTATGGAGTTTTTAAAACCGCTTGGCATAGCATGCAGCTTAATTGGAGAGTCACTTTTGTGGGTTCAAATCGCTGTAAGCATTTAACTTACGTGGTTCAAGAAATTGTATGGCTTTTGCTAAAAATGTCTACCAAAAGCTATATATGTTTTTTTTTTTTTTTTTACAGCTCTCCGGGCTTTTCTGCAGTGATAATGAGGTTTTTTTTTTTTTATATGTGGGCTACTCGAGTGTTATCATGCCGAGAAAGGCACAAATATACACTTGTGGCTTTAGACAAGAGGAAGGTCAGCGTGCTTGTCAGACCCTTCATTCTTAAATCCCAATCACATGGATGGAGTTAGAAAACATGAGTTGTTTTGCTTAGGGCTGGCATAGTGTGAGCCGTTCCTGGTTTGGTAAAATTGAATTCAATTAGAAGGTTAGCAGGAGCAATGACCTTCAAAACACTGAATCTCTTAAAACAGCTGCACCTTCTGTCAGCGACGATATTACCGCAGGAATCACTGAGCCATAGTAAGAAAGGAACTCTCTTTTAAATTCAATACTCATTGATTTCAATACTTTGCAAGCAGATTGTACAATCTTTTGTCCTTTTATCACGGAGATAGAGTGTAGCAGGCGAGCGCTGTTACCTTTTATTTATCAACCGAAAACCACAGATGTCTCCGTAACGATAATACGGTTGTTGGCTAGAGATTGTAAGACGCAAGCATTTAGATGGTGGGCTTCTTTAGGTGTGTGTTTCACTGATATCGGGTTGCGTGTGTTATGTTAACGCACGATTATGAAAAGGATCTGAGAGTGTAGAGCTGAAAATAATTTGTCATCTAGCACCGAGATCATTTTTTTTTTCTGTAGATATCTATGTAAATGACGATTACTGCCAACTGATATGCAAGTCCCGGCTCAGAGTGTACCTTATGAATGATTCTAAATGAATTTTCTAATATGCTATCAGTCTCTACTTATTCTGCGCCATCCGAGCAATTCCATAAAGCACTGCCCCTCGGTGTAATCATGAAGAAAAGAACAAAACGAAAAGAATATTTTAATGGGAAAAAAAAAATCCCACAATCGCATACAAAGACGGTTGCAAAAGAAACAACTGAAAAAATAACAAAAAGGTAAAATGAGATGAAATGCATTTTAGTTGAAAGCGCTATCTATCCTTCTAAAAACATTGAATCCTCCCCATTTTCTTCTTGCAGAACTTGCAACTGTGGCAAGTTATCTGAAAATCCGTTTGATGTGTGTCTCTGGTGGTTAACTGTGTGACTGCTCACTCTGAAGTCGGATGGATGGCGATCCCAGAAAGAGGGTGGAAAAAAAAAAAAAACCTAGCACATCACCAGCTTTGATCTGTATATTCACTCCCCGTGGGATATTTCCACCTTTTCAAGTTGGGGATCAGTTAATTATTAGATGAAATTGGTTTGGGGACCTAAAGTCATTTTGAAGACTTGCAGTAGTTCTCTTGGTGATGCTGTATGCTCTTTGATCTACGGAGCTACGTTTTCTGAAGACAGTAAAAGCCGTATAACCTGTAGGTTGAAGATCCTGGTAAAATGTAAATGGGTAGCATCCTTCACAAGACATTTCTGTTTCATCCCTTTTGCCTCGTATGTCGGCTCTCTCCACCTTCTTCATTTCCCCTGTGGCCCATTAAGGTCCAGCAGCAAACTCTGACATCGCTCACTTGCATGATGACCTCCCGCCCCCCCCTGTTTCATAGAGGTTATGGTTAGGTGACACGGATGTGATGGGAGGACCTGCAGGTAGTGGCCTTGACACCTAAAATTAACTGGCGACTATAAGATACTTTGATCTTCCTCCGCAGTTTTTAATAAGGGTCATCCAAAAGAGCAGTCCCACTTGGCAACTTAAATTGGATTTTCAGTACACTGAAAACACAATTTTCTCAACTTTTTAAAGCTTACATATATAGATATATATATCTATATTATATATATATATATATATATAGATATATATATCTATATCTATATCTATATATATATATATATATATATATACACAAAGATTGTGTTGAGCTTATAATTTCCTTTACAAGTCACATCTATACTGGTAACATTGCATGTTATTCATTAGAGACAAATAATTAGCCATTTAATAGTAATTAGCTATTTAAAAAAAAAAAAAAAAATCATGCTTACATAACAGAATAAAAACCTGGAAAGCATACTGGCAGGCTGACATTATCCCTTTCTTGTTTTAAGAGAGCATTGTAATTCATTGAATAAATTTTAGTTGCCTAAAATGCAGGGAAAAAGAGATGTTAATAGCACAGAACAGAACTAATGTCTCATTCAAGAAGGCAACATCAAAATGTGATCTGTGGTTGAAGATTCCTCAAAGTACACGCTGCCAGCAAATTTGAATGCCAGAGGGAGCGAAAAACAAACGGCAGAAGAAAACAGATTTTGCATGGCTGAATTTAATGAGCAATTAGGCAAGAAATAAAAAAAATGGCTATATTGTATAAATACAATAATACCTACCTTGGCTTCAAAAAAAAAAAAAATCCTGTATAAAAATGAATGGCATGACAGAATGTATATGATTTCCTATGCTTGTTAGAGACAACACGGGCAATTTGTGAAAAGAAACAGCAAATGCCATGAAATGCATTCGATCTTTATTATTATTGGGAGAAATGTGTTTTTTTTATGGCTTACATAGTAATCATAGCAATAACTATGATAGTTTGCTTTGCCTCACCAACTGAATCATGCAATTAACCCTCCAAAGCACAAGCACTGAAAATAATGTATTTTGGACCTGGATGTTTGCACAAATTACCATGAATTTACCATAAACCTAGCTTGCCCACCACATTTTATTTTGATATATATATATATATATATATATATATATATTCATGTATATATATATATATATATATATATTATGAGAAATTGTCACTAATTTTAAAACCAAAATATTTTTCTATTATGCTATACAGATTTGCTGAGCTTTGGGGTGACTGTATAGTTTATAGTTAGTATGTGTGATTGACCTCTTTAATTTATGTATGCGTTATTACAGAAGAAACTTCTGAAAAGGCTTGGTCCTACATAATGTATTGTCTTTGAGATTAAAACATTTATAGAGGATTTATGGACAAGTGACTATGCCTTGTAATGTTGGCTTTGATAAATAGATTTTACTGTGAGCATATCTTTTATCAAAATACTCGTATTTTGAAACATGTTCTAGCTCTGTTTAAGGCTATGGATCAGTTGGTAGCATTCTCATCACCAACACACAAAGAGCCTTGCCAGGGGTATCACATATGTATCTTTCTAATGTTCATTTTAGGATTTGGGGAATTGAATTAGCACAATACTGTATATGAGGATTTTTTCTTGGTTTACCCTGGGTGTTTTGAGGCTAGTACTGCATACCCGTTATCAGAAGTATAATGATGGGAGTATATTGACTTACAAATAAGTTATTTGCAAAAAAAAACAAAAAAAAAAACATGATGGCATCATCAGTTTTTTAGCGTTGACCATGTTGTTAACAAACTCTCAATCAATACTGTATTAACGCCGCGTAACATTAGTGTGAAAGAAATGACTGAAAAGGGTGACCTTGAGCCTTCAGATGCTGGTGACCTAGTCCGTGACAATATAATTGACAGGAGCAATTGAAAATAATGATGAAGCCATGGAATTGTATCGGTAACAACAATAAAGGTTGTTTTAGATTCTATATTAGTGTCATAAATACAAGAACGTGGTTAGACCTTGATGTAACAGTAGTCCAACTTTGCACTGGAGTTGTTTAGTACTGGTATCCATGGCTAGTCTATTAAAGACTAGAGTAGCGATCATCTATGTTAATATACAGTCCAGAAGTAGGGTTTTAAGATGAAGTATTGAATTCCCAATTAGTGATTTAGTCCATTGGCATCACAGTCCAATTCTCTTGTTTGATTACAAGTCCCAACACCATTTGTGCTGTCCATTTGTCTGGTTTTTACGTGCATTTCCTCTGTATGGACCTGGTTATGGACCAGTGTAGTAAATACAGGTGACAGGGTTTCAAATACAATAGCGTTTAGAACACAAACCCCTGTAGCACTCGGATAATTCCGAGCACAGTATGAAATGCAAAACGTAATTGTTTTACCCCATAGCCGGTGATTATGATTATCATCCATATAATGAAACATTTTCATGACTTCGTTTTACGATTTGGAACAGTTTAACTCTTTTTTGCCTGTTTTTTTTTTTTTTTTTAATACTGGCTACTGAATACAACCATATTTGCGGATATTGCCTACATTCCGATGTAAATGAAAGCCAATGGTATAGATTTTGGTCATTTAATACCGAAGCATACTCTATTGACCAATTCACTACACTTGCATGTCTGATAATAAATTCTACAATATTTGTCTTTTCCACCCGTGGTAAAAGCAATTCCAAACACAGTTAACAACCTGCTCTGTATCACTTTAGTGGATCAGTTCGATGTGCTTTGTCTTGGTACTTTTTTTTTTTGCTTCAATTATGATAAGGGAGGCAAACAGAAATGAGCACCAGATGCGACTCTTGGTTTCTGGAGCCGTTTTTGTTTTTTTCCAAGAGTCTGCTAGCAAAGTGCCGCTGCTTCACTTATCTAAGGACCTGTGTGCATGAATGTGTATATCTAGGGTTTGTGGATTCTGGATGTGTATCGGCATTCCGATGCATGTAAATGTTATATTAGATACGGTATTTGACAGCAAATAAGAACCCTTTGATCGGCTCATCTAGTCTGCTTGGTCTGTTGTCTTATCTCGTATTTAGGATAGCCTGGATATTCTGGATGGCACTTCTGCTGGGAAGCTGTTCCGCTTACCTACCAACCTCTCATTGGTTTTTAAAAAAGACATACTGTCCCAGCAATTCTCTTCCCTTTTGTACTTTGTTGAATCCCTTTATATATTTAAATATTTTATCACATCACATATCATTATTAGGAATATGGTAAAGCGTTTAAAATAAAAAATGAGCCTGAATATTTGTTAGGAAACACAAATGTAAACCAATGCATTATTAGAAATGTAAATATGTATAACATCCCCACATAAATGCAGTTTTATATCTAGAAAATGTCATTCGCAGTTCTGGTACTCTGAAACACAATTCCAAACATCTGTTTTTTCTCAGGCTTGTATGATTGTTTTCCATTATTTATAAATTAGCATTTTCGGCTTCCTTAAAAACAATTAGTTTTTCTTTTTTTCCAGAAGCATCTGTCTTACTGTTGGGCACCAGATCTGATTTTGATGTCCCAGTGTTTGAGCAGAGGAGGTTGTGACAGTTTTTGTTTTAAAAAGAGCATCCCAACTGATTGCTATGAAAGAAAAGAAAGAAACATCTATTCCTGTAAACCATTGTCAAATTATTTGTACTCTATTATATGTATTAAGATCGCTAACAGAATCAAGTGCCCTGGCTCCTGAGGGCCTATCTGTCTGTCTGTCTGTTTCTCTCTCTATCTATTATCTATCTATCTATCTATCTATCCATCTGTCTTATCTATCTGTCTATCTATCCATCTGTCTTATCTATCTGTCTATCTATCTATCTATCTATCTATCTATCTATCTATCTATCTATCTATCTATCTGTCTTATCTATCTGTCTTATCTATCTATCTATCTATCTATCTATCTATCTGTCTTATCTATCTATCTATCTATCTATCTATCTGTCTTATCTATCTATTGATCTATCTATTTATCTATATATATCTATCAAGGGTCAAATCACCCTACTAATGTATCGGTTTGTCAATTCTCGTCTTGTCATACCCCTTGAAGAAGCACTGCATAAATTGTTGGCGCTATATAAATAAAAGATAATAATATTAATAATATTTCTCCCTTCAGTTAATATACATTAATTCACACTATGTGCACCTGGATATGGCAGCAGTAAATGTACACGAGAGAAGTCAGTGGGCAGATTTGCCAGGTTGTTCCGATGGCATTTGCCTTATTATCATGAGGGCCTGTTGATGCCAAACCGGGTAATCAAACAAGAATAAAATTGTAAACACTTTATTAACAGGGGAAACCTAACATATACGGTAATACATAAACATGGTAAAACCTACCATTTTCTGATGCTTTTGACTTAACAACACAAGAAAATCCATTTTCTAGCAAAGTCTAATAACTTAAGTTATTTTTTTGTTAACCAAACCATTTGAGCTTCCGTGAAAATTCTTTAATTAGTGGTATCCTATATGAGATCTGATCCTGTAACAGATGGGTTAAAAGGTGCAGGCTGGCTGTTGATTAGCATGGATTTTAACTTAATATTATTAAATGAAAATGCATCTAAAGTATTATGTGATTAGACGAGCACTATATTAAAATGCCCTTTCATGAGCCCCCAAATGACGCCATCGGTTTATTCATTTGTGGAAACCCATTGTAATATTGGGAGGGTAGCGTGCAGTGTGGGGTTAAAGACAAAAACTGCAACATATAAGCATATAATAAAATGCTCAACAATTAAAAAGCAGGTGCAGTCTAATCCTCAGAATATTAGTAATTGAGATAAGAAGATCCTCTCGGGAAATTAAGGATTCTAGCAGTATTTGTTAATAGAGAAGTGATATACATAAATGACATTGGCATCTACTCACTAAACCCTGAACTACAAAATTTGGGATTTAAAACGTTGAAAATCAAAAGCGTTTGGGATCAAACTGATAGAAATAGTTTAGCCATTTCCCTGCCTATCTAGTTTAAGTTCCACCTTGTCATTAATGGAGACACAGTTTTACAGCTACGGCTGCAGTGGGACACTTGGTAAGTCTTTGGCTATAAATTATGAAATTGCCTTAAATATGTACTATATAAATTAAAAAATAAATAAAAAATAATGTACACAAATCCCAATTTTTGGCATGGAACATTGTATGGGAAAGAAAATGAAACTCATCCCAGATCGGCCACCAAGGTTAATCAAAATTGAAAAAAGTGAAAAACACCTTAATATTCTTATTTTAGCTTCTTAGTGTGCCCCGTACTCCCTTCTCTTTATATATGATATCATCTGTTCATATACTCAATGGCATACCCAGGACCGGACTAGCACCATAAATATCCCCAAGCATTTAAACCCTCCAACCCCAAATAAAATTAGATTATAAAAAAAAGGGATTACATCTTATTCCCTCTGTACGGCATGGACAGTCCAAGCTTGGAGATTTCACTATAAACAACAGAATTTTTTCACTGGCAAAAATGATACAAATGGAAAATTTACAGTGAAATGTTACATATCCATGCAAACACTACAGTGATACCATGTTGCCATCTTTGGTTGCACATTAGATTGTTACTTTGAAATCTGTTCCATGTTATTATACTCTTTAATTAACTGCTTCATTCATTAACCAAACTCTAATGTACTCAATGCAGTGCTTGAATGAATGCTGGAGAATTTATTCACTAAGAAGACATTCACTCTGTAGAATCAGTTCGTAATACATGAATTTGAGTATTACAGGTTTTTTTTTTTTAATATCCATTCTAGTTTTTCAAGCTCAGTAGAAAATTAATATTTTTAATACACTTGGGATTAGGGTATCTTTATTGATAACTGTGGGTGATCTTCCTTTGAACAATATGACCCAGTAATGCTTTAGATGTTTCCTATTAATCTTGTTATCACTGCAATTTTAGGGGCTGTTACAATCTCTAAAGATTTCCTGCGCACTCTGAGAAATGAAAAAAGGCCTATTCTTCTGCGAAATAATTACGCTTTCAGCCTAATCATAGGTTTGATGAGTTAGGATTTCAAAACATCCAAACAATTCTCAATAGACAGTTACAATGTGTATTTACTTAATTCTGTCTTTATACGTTGTGATCCAAAACATAGTTTTTTGTTTCCAGAGTCCTTTATAGTATTGCATGTGTGGCTATATTTGCATACAGAACAGATGCAAGGAATAGGAGGCACTCGATGGTAATGTAAGATGTATCAAGAGAAAACTTAATTGACTCTGATGAGGTTTCTGGATAGCATCAGTGCTGCTTCAAATAGGCAGGAGGGAAGATTGTCTTCTCTTGGATCCGTATTTTGCTATTTTACCTTTCTTTAAGAGTGTGCTATAAAAACGCTGCTCTATCGTTCAATCGGTACCAGCTATAGCATACATATTCTTCTTCATAGAATAAACAGCTATATAATACTTATGTTTCGGAAATCAGTTCCCCATTTTACTCTTTGTTTTTCACTATTATCCATTGGTGATTGGTTGAAAACTTCCATCGTGTTTTTGTCAACTCAACGTTTTTTTGGGGGCTTGTAAGAAAATGATGCAGGGTCTGCATTTGGCGTAATGATATCCATGTTGGTGATATTTAAAACCCACTGTGGATAATTGATAATGAGTGTACATTGTTCGGAGATAATTATACCATTCGTTACACCTTAGATGTCAAGCAGATGGCTGCATCACTGTTCATAGTGTGGACAGGTGCCTTAGTTTACTTTTCACTGCAGCAAGGAATATCCAAATTAGCAAATTCTGAGTTTGCCGTATTTAAACATATTCTGCTTAAACACAGATTTTCAAAATTGCTGCAGGAAAAAAAAAGTCATACAATTTTGTCATCCACATGTCAAGTTTTATGATGTCATATGTTTTTTTTCACCCATGATTTTTTGGATCATCTGGGTATGCAATGGCAACATGTATGTAATAGAAATGTACAAAAAAAAAGAAAGTCCTAATAAAACCCCCAAAGATTATATTTCTGTTGAGAATTTCTAGTTCTAGGCAAAAGTAGCGCCTAAAGCTGGCCGGTAAATGGCAGTATTAATAATAGCACTCAAAGTATTTTTGTAATTATGACACTTCATAAAGCAGATTAAGTAACTGTTTAGAGCTCACTTGAAAGAATAGTGGGGTGAGACCAGTGCAAGTTTGACACTGATTTATCAAAATGCTACATCATAAAAATGTAAGCTGGTTTTAAGTAAAGAATGGAATATGTCATTCATTCGCTAATATATGTATAATGAAAACCGTAGCTTGTTTTAAAGGAACAGTCTTCCTTCCCTTGATATGAGAAACATAACATACACTGGGATAACTACAGGGGTCATAGTTACAATGGGCCTTGTAATCCCTTTCATAACACAACTGTATTTTCCCTGCTCTTTAGTGACTCCACCAGGTTGTAAAAAAATGCATTTTTGTTTCTCATTTTGTGCAAGTTTCAGATATATGAAGTTCTAGTGCCACCCCGGGCTGTACTGGCGATGACAAGGGCAGCTCTGTCAATTTAAGGCTAAAGGCCACCAGATGCTGTGTGGCCGATGAGTGGATATGCGCGGCCGTGCACCCCATCTGCCGCTCCAGAGAATTTGCCCGGTGTGCCAGATGGCCAGTCCAGACCTTTAGCCACCAGTTTTTTTTCCCCATAGTAAAAATGCACTTACATGAAAATTACAGTTGTTAACAAATCCTTTGCATTAATCTCAGCCATATCTTTTTTTATATACACAGTATTGGCTTATTGCTCTATATTTGGTCATGGACAATAATGAAATAGCTGCCAAGGAGCATCTGCAACTGTTCTATGAATAAAGATAGTATAATCAGGCCTGCCATACTAATTGGGCTTCAAAGGCAGCTGGTCAGGGATCATGGCTGTCAGGGGCTTTCACGCTGCAGCAGCTTCCCAGACCTCTCAGAACTGACATCTTAAGCCTGGAAATGGAGGAATGGCGAAGGTGCTTGTTGTATGCAAGTTAAGCCAACAGGTGGAGCAGTTGAGTCTGGACCTTCCTTAGGGACGCTAAGGACCCTAAGATTGGTCCCTATTCGTTAATATTTAAATTTGAAATAACTATATGCATCTATGATATGTATAGCCTAACTCCACACACCTAGATATATATATTTAGCATATTTCGGCAATATCAAGGATGGAGCTACAGTATAAGAAAGTTAAGCGGCTGCTAAGGGGCCCCATTGATTTGGGAATAGTCTTTTTTTTTATTAACCAGAGACTACAACACCTATTATCCTTTCTCACCTACAGCAAATAAACTCCTAAAATAAACCTTTTAAATGAGAGGCAACTTGGAACAATATACACTATAAATAATGAATTGTGATTAGCATGGCAAGAGAAGTCAGGCAGCTGCCTTGGTTGTCTGCACCAGGAGGGCACCGACAGTCACCCTAGGAATGGTTCCCCAAGTCAGTCTGATACTGGGTTGCATGGAAGCCTCCACAATGTTGGATGTCATACAAAATCGACCCTGTGAATGTATGTACTGTAAGAAACGCTGTGTTAACTGTTGGTGCTATATACTAATAATTAGTTATTATAATATATTGTTGCTGGCCTTTTATATAGTAATAGTGGATAGCACACTAGAAGTATGATCTTTCTTTAAGATTCTGATTTGATGCTTAAGAATGTGTTTAATTAAACCAACGTACTGGAATAAACAATGTTTTTTCCTATCGATTTTAAAAGAGCTATAAATACTCATATAGATAGTGCCTTAGATATCCTTAAGACAACCTTGACCTCTAGCCTTCATGATGATCAATATTACATTAAAATATCACATAACAGCGTAAGTTGTTGAGGTTGGAAAACAATTCTCATGGCTTATACATGTTATTTAGTTTTCTGGTTAATTTAAAATGTCCTCTCCGCATTCTGCCATCACTAATCATACACCAATAATGTAGTCCGTCTGTGTCTCTGCAAATACCCCTGCTGTAGGAGAGGGTCCCCATTAACGAACGTGAGCCCCCATCTGGCCTCCCACCTCATCCAGCACAATAATTACTGTATCCATGCTGTGTAATGAAGACAAATACATAAATTACACAGCAGCAAGTGGGGGTCCCTTGCCCCCAGGGGCCTTGGGGCATATGGTCCATTGTTAATCCGCCTCTGACTTCACTGCTTTACACTGATCTGTGCTAAATTATAGAGACGTTCTTGCAATGTATATTCTGTAAAAGTGTTACAAGGAAAACCAAATCCAATAATTGTCAGTGTCGCTTTTATCTAAAAAATACAGGTACGAGGATAGCTGACAGATCATTTTCACCTGACCAGTTTTTATCATTGTATCTCAGAGTCCTTTAAAGCTTTGTCTGAGCGTTCATTAGTGGAAAGATGACAATTGGCAAATTAAAACTAAGACATCTGAGAAAATTTGACGCAAAAGTTAATGGCGGATACTGGGGGGGTGATATTTTACATATTGTTATTATTACCATTTATTTATTAAGGACTAACATATTATGTAGTGCTGACCTATATAAAAATAGGGTGGTTAACAGATACATAACACATGTATAAATATACATTTAAATATACAGATTTGAGTTGAGGACCCTGGCCAGAATGGTATGTATATATACGTACATGGTCTCACTTAATAGTCTTTTTCAACATTTCATGTACTGTGTATATAACAAAGTAAAGAGAAACAATAAAATTGGGTTTACTTTATTCTCATGTTGTACTAAAATTTATTTTAGAATTTTTTGGGGGGGAATTTTGTCTGCTAGATTATATTTTGACTGCAATAAAGCGACACAAAGAATACACTCCAGGTTACCAAATAATTCATACAACAAATGGCCGGAGTATGGGACTCAGTTTATCTGAAATTAATGATTATTAATAATGCAACATTTAAACTGATAGCAATCTATATACATTATGTCCTAGACATAATTCAAAGTGCTACTAAAATAGATTAAAAAGGATAGGGTTATTGTGTTGCAGGGGGGTTAATTATAAGTTTTTTTTTTATTTAGCGGAAAGGTAGAGCTTTTCTCAGGTCACTTTTTAATTTCTGGACAATAAATAAGAAAAGCCTCATTCCATTACATCCAACAGCCGTTACTAAAAAGAGGAATGAGATGATTTTTTCCCCCGCTTCTCAGCCCCGCTTTTGAGAAGGTGACTAATCAATTAATTCCAGCGAGTTTCACTATGAATTCATTTTTAGGAATTCTTATTCAGTGGTGGTAGCACGTATTGTATTTGATATGTCATCCACCCCAAAGTGCAAAAAAAACGGTATGTTTTGTGTATAAAGCCAAAATAAGGCAATTTTGTCTAGTAGGAGGGATATTACATGCTAGAAAATTCATGACAAAAAGGAGAATCATTTTTAAATAAAAATGTTATATAAATGCTTTTTTTCATTTTAAATGTATTAGATTTGTTTAACTTTAGCCTACAAATAAGCTAAATATAGAAGACTATGCCTGACCCGAAGGGATAGTCTAGTTAGTGGGTGTTTAGGCTAGTCAGGTGCAGATATTGTTGTCTGGGTACTAAGGATGAAATGCTGCCCTGCCCCCACACAACAATGCCAACCAAAACCACACCCACATCCTTTATGTTATGATTAATAAATGAACCCTCTCCACCTTGCGTCCCTTTCTCCTTTCTGCAGCTCCACTTCTTTGCTTGTTTCTTCTTGTTCTTCTGTCTTCTTTTTTTTGTCCGCTTGCTCTGCTTTTACACACTTTTTCTCACATTTGCACAGACTTACACAATCAAGTGAGCACACATGGACACATATATATTTACACATACACTTACACCCCCATGTTAACATATACTCCTTCTCACACGCACTTAAACATACATATCTATGCTCACACATTCATGGTCGCATACACTTACTCATACATAACCATGCTCACACATACACATTCATGTTCACACACACTTACACATTCATGCTCACACACACTTACACAACCATGCTCACGCAGATGTTGCACACCATGTTCACATGCATTTACACATCCATGCTCACACTGACACATATATACCCAGACACTTACACATCCATGCTTCCACACACTTACACACCCTTATTCAGACACGCCTATGCTCACACTTCTGCAAAAGTGCATGAGAGGTTCAGATAGATTTGTGGATTTGTCTTGAGGCAGTAATTTGCAACCTGGGTCCCATGGACCCATCGAGACCCAGGGGGGGGGTTCACACCAGGCTAAAACTTTTGCACAGTATGGCTGCATTTCAAAATTTAGCTAAACATTCAATTTCTTTTTTTTATAGAAATTGAGTGATACATTAAAGATGTATTTGTATGTAGTATGTAATGTATGCAACTAAGGTAATTGTGACTGTTTATTTACCATTAGACTGTTGTATACCATATGATCACAGGTATCACAAGTGTCTATAAGTGCCCTAAAAAAGAGGGAGAACAATTTGTAAGATTATAATTGTAACAGTATATAGCTGATATAATCACAAACCTTACTTTAGAAAGCATAATAAAACATTATTATTATTGTCATAAGAAGACATAATAATGTACACAAACATGTTGTATCATCAGATTCATTTTTTGTAAAACTATTGCAAGCTTTTCTGTTAATGAAAGGGTAAAGGAAAGTAAAGTCAATTAGGGCTTCTCATAGCTAAGAGTGAATCTTTCTCTGCACAGCTCAGGAACACTTGAACCCAGCGTGCCGCTATTAAAAATTCAAAGGCATTGACCATAAATATAATTAATGACTAGCTTTTAGAAGACAATGCGATCGTTTTGATCCTTTGGTATTGAAAATCCAGGGATGTCAAGTTAAATAACACCTTTTTGGATAAAGATAATTTGGTTTGAGATTCCTATATTTTAAAGGACACAAGAGATATTTCAATCGTTTTTGCATACTGTAACTGTGTATTAATGTCACAGAGTGAAAAGAAAACACAGAAAGGGACATTTATCATGGAGTTGGTTATGTGACTGTCTGATTGTATTACTGACTTGATACATAGGTTTCAAGTAACATACAATACCTTTCAATCTCCCTTAATCTACTGTGTGACCAATAATAAGCAAATTTATTCTATGTTGCTCTTAAAGCTCATATTATCTGAATACTGAAAGACTGTATTTGCGTATCAAAAGCACCACTATAAAATCTGTACTTACATCTGATCACATGTAGTGCATCAGAAAGGAGAATACAAGCATTAAGATGATGGTACTGAGGCATTAACTGGTGTTGATGTGCTACGTGCCAATAGACATCCCATAGACTCCTCTCATTGAGTGTATCAGGGCTTGACAATTTTTTTTTTGAATCTAGGAGCCAGCTAAAAAAGTTAGGAGCCAGGATTTTTTTTTAAGTAACAAAGTTTTATTTTCAACGACAAAAATAACCATGGGCATTTAAACTATGCAGATAATTTAATATATTCTTATGTGACACACCAAAATTTCTATATAATATATTAAAGTTTTTCACTTGGCTTTTTGTGGCTTTTTTGTGTCTGCCACACCGACACCCAGACACACACACACACCAGGACAGGCTCTGCCACACCGACACCCAAACACACACACCAGGACAGGCTCTGACGCACCAACACCCATATACACACGCCAGGACAGGCTCTGCCACACTGACACCCAAACACACACACCAGGACAGGCTCTGACACACCAACACCCATACACACACACACATCAGGACAGGCTAAGCCACTACGAAGCATAAAAAATGTATTTTCTACACTGCTTTGTCATTGTCTATATGTATTAAAATCTTAATAATGTTTTGTGTATATATTGAAGTTCGGCGGGCCGCGCGTTGGACGCCCCTGACCTAGGCGCCAGGACAAAATTCTCAGTTGCCATGGCGACCTGGAATTTGTCAAGCCCTGATATATATACAGTATAGAAAGTATACTACATACACCGCTTATGTTACCAACAGGGCCGGCCCTACAATAGGGCAGACTGGGGCAATTGCCCCAGGCGGCACTTTAGAAGGGGCGGCACTTTGCCGCCCCGAGCGTTTTTTTTTTTGAAACGGAAGAGAGAGAGAGGGGCGCTGAGTGGTTTTCGCTTACCCGCTCGGCGCCCCTCTCTCTCTCCTCTGCGGCGAGTCTCCCTCTTCGGTCTTGGTGCCGGCTTGTAATGCTGAGCGCCGGAAGTGGCGTCAATTTCCGGCGCTCAGAATTACAAGCCGGCACGGTGGCAGAGCAGGGAGACTCGCCGCAGGACTCTTTAAAGGTAAGTACCGGGGGGCGTCGGCGAACTTTAAAATGCCGCCCCCCGCCGACG
>VKOC01000003.1:6442777-6517546 GCA_009364415.1 Spea multiplicata | reverse complement strand
ATACTATATATATAATATATATATAGTACATAAAAAAAATATTGTAGGACATTCTGGTATATTATAATATATTATAGTATATATAGTATATATATATATATACATAAAAAAATATTGTAGACATCTGTTCTGTCAAATTCTGCCAAAAGCATAAGCAATGCTTATAATACTAACGAGGTGTTTATTGTGCATTTAGGCTTTACTTTGATATCTGAAAACCATCACACCTGGAAAGTGTATGAATAAAATATCAAAGTTTGATCAGTTACACAACAATGTAATAATCAATGCTTCAGTTACAGTTGGTTTATTTACTAAGGAGAGTTGCAGATTCAACTCCCTCGCATAACTATATAATTTATCAAGCGCCAGCGAGCTTCTTCAGTAAGAAGGGCTGAGCTGGCCATGTACTATATAATAAGATGTCTGGAAAGCTCTATCGCTGATTGAACGATACGTTATGCGCAACCAGTCAATCCATTCTTGCGAGAAAAACCTGAGGCCCTTCATAATACATAATGTGAGCTGCACCACTCCTGCAGACTTCTGCTTTAGTGAATAAACCATATATATATATATATATATATATATATATATATGTATGTATGTAATTGTATGTATATTTTTATACATACATTTTATACATACATTACATTGAGTTAATGCTTTTCAGTTTAATAAAAGATACGGTTACTTAATAAGTGCAGTGAATCTACAGGCTTTTTTGGAATACTGTAAGGATGAATGCATTAGGAAAGGAGATCTCTATCCTGTAGAGCTTACAGTCTAAACAATGTATGTCTTTAGAAATACTACCATTTAAGAAAACAAATGAATTTCTATAGTTAGCATCCCCTAGAGCGTCATTCCTTGGATCTCATTGTCAATGGATGATTTCAGGGCTAAGCAGCCTTTAACGCTCAGTTATGGACCATAACTCCCTGAGGACTTGGCAAGCCTAACAGGAATGAAGCTGATAAGCTATTCACCTGAAGACAGTTATTCTTCATAGATATGGTTTAAGATGACAATCCATGAGATACCAGTTGGGTAGAGATGATCTACAGGATCCCTTTATTTTTAGTCCACCTGGATTCGCAGATAATAAACAAACGACCAAAGAGGTGTCTGATGACTTGCAAATCCAACATGTACAGTGTATTTTTACGAAGGCATAATGTATTGATGATTTTTTATCACTGTACCATCAATCTTGTTTGTTCCTTTGGATGCCCTAATTCCAGTTAATCACTATTTAACAAACAGAGATAAAATACTGTACATGATCATATATTTTCAAATTTCTGCAAATAGAAGCAATTTCATAAATAACCTTATTTATCAGTTCCCTAGATGAGGCTCAAGTTTTTTGGGGGGCTCAAGATGGGGCTCAAGATTTTTCAATTCATCCCTTTTGTCGATTTTCAGGCATTATAGATTTATTTCCAATTTCCTTTTGTCTAAAGCAATAACTTTGCATACTTTTGGTTGCCTACAAACAACCCATGTTTTTGGGTCTGATCTGGCATCACCTTCATGAAAGTTAAATTTTCCCAAGACTTTCATGCAAATGTAATGGTACAATGGTACACAGATACTTAGCAAACATTCAAAGAAAAGGGGGTTATCAGGGGAGGAAAGAGGCAGAGAGGAATTTGGATCCCAAAGAGGCCCTCCTAAATAGGGACACTTGGGAGAGAGGTCAACTTCTTCGCTTGGCATCAAACACCAGGCTCTGAGCATCTTGATGTATGTATGTGTGTTCTTGCACTTTCTTTTCTCCAGGGGAAAGGACATTTTAAAAATTGTAGGGCATAAAAAGCTTTACAGGTGATGTGTTAACATTTTCTAAATGGTTTAGGGCGGGGGGGGGCAGATTGCCCTCTCCCCCTGTGTTTTCCATCACACAATGGGCCAATTACAAGGCATATTTTTGATCTCCACAACTGGCCTATTAATAGAGTTCATTATTAAGCCCAACGCATCTTTACATACGGCCCGCTCAGATATGCTTAATTCTGTGTTTTTTCAACATTTAGTTAATTGCATTCGGTTTCAACAAGATTTATTATATAAGTTCACAATCGTGATCACCATAAAGGTCTACAGCTGTTGCTACTATATGGTTAGTTATGCTATATACATTACTTTAAGTTCATTCTCCATGCAGCTTCTCATCATGCTGCTTTTAACCAGTATAACTTGCGCGACAGTTTTGGAGTTACTGTACATTTCAGATGAACTGTAAGTTTCAAAACATTTGAGGTTGTTTTTTCCCACAGAGAAGAACAAACCCTACATCCTACAACTTCTGGACCTCTGGAGCTACTTTTTGTTAACCATGTTTGAGAAGAATCACTTTACCTCTTTTTATCGCAGTCAGCCTGTTTGTAGCTGAATATTGTTCATCAACTGAACAGCCAAAGAAAAAGCCAATCAAATATTTCACATTCTTCCTTAGAAACTTTCAAATAAGACCAAACTGTGCAATGCATTATACTACATGAGTCTTTTTGAAAACCTGGTACCTGACCTTGCAGACTTTTCTTGTATTTCAATGGACATTCCTTCAATGTGCAGGCTTAACATTCACATTATATAACGTACCCTTTATCCTTTTTTTTAAGAAAAAAAAGGATAAAAGACATTAAATTTACTCAAAACACATTAGAATCTCCAGCAGGCCCAGGCTGGCCATTAGGCACACTGGACAAATGACCGGTTGAATATCCGCACGCACCCCTTCCCTTAAATAACTTTTGAATTTCTAATGCTGCATTTAGTTACAAAAGTATAAAATTCAGCAAAATAGGTTGAACAGCACCTTAAAATGTGTATTTTACGATTGATAGAGCTTAATTGGTAGCTCAATTTGTAATATATATATATGTATATGTGTGTGTGTATATATATATATATATGTATATATATGTATATGCGTATATATATATATATATATATATATATATATATATATATATATATATATATACACATATTTTCTCATTTTCTGGAAGAACAAGATGACTAATTCTTTTTTCACCTTGATGGCTTCTCAAACAAGTTTCTGGTTTAATTAAATGTGTCAGATATTAAATGGAAATATTGTTTTACTAAATGTACATATGGAAGCCTATGGTTTTCAGAAAAGCAAAATAACTTTGCTAATCTAATTAAAATGTACATTTAAAATTAGAAAGCATTTTCTTTTTTTTTTCCCTCTTCATTTTAATGGATTTAAAAGCATATCTTTCCCGAATATCTATTTTATTTTCTACCACATATAAAATAGTGCCTCGGGCAAACCAAGCATGTTTTTTTTTTCCCAATTTATTTAAGGTATCTGTCTGTTCCATCACTTACTCATACCCATACACATTTTCAATTAGTAACACAATTTCCTGTTAAATTGATGCTGGGACTGATTGGAAAGTTTTTAAGCCTGGGTAGGTGTTAAAGTATGGTTTGCCAGAAGCCATGCTTGTTCGCTTGCGCTATATGCCATATAATTGTGTTAGTGGTTAATCTATCTATTCTATGACATTATAATATATTTACATTAATGCATTTTTTCACAAAAAAGACTGAATTACGCTATCCTAAATGAAAATATGTACAGGTATATAAAAACAGCAAGATTTTTCTTGCTAATTAACTACAGATAATATAAAGTATGCCTCCTAACTAAACACAATAATTTCCCCAGAGGCAAACTAGGCAAATCCTTTAAGTGCCGCTTGATTAATTATACTACTTATTTTTCACCCACCATTTTTCCCTGTCAACATACTTCTAACTTACGTTTTAAATTACTTTGTTATATAAAAAAAACCTTGAATTACAAAACCCAAATTACCTAATAAAGGGTATTTCTAATGGTTTATGAAATAATAAATAATTATAATAATAATTAGATATATTATTATTTGATCAATAGTGTTACTATAATACATAATCCTGGGGGTGGTGCTAAGGAATGGAAGTGAAGAAGGTGATTTTTTGGTGTAATATTTTTGGGCTTGTTATCTTGTATTATCATAAATGACAGCTAAAACATTTCTAGGTCAAGATATTTTCACTGCAATACAAGCTTAATAAATAATAATAAAATTATTGCGTTAGTTGAACTGAACTCATGAAGTAATGTGCCATTGACAGGAGGCTCATGAAATGCTAACCCCAATGAGATTCCCCTTTAAAGTGGGCTTCGCTGGCTTTGCATAGAACATTGACCAACGTCAACTCACCATCTAAACTGTGAACTATGCATTATGGAAGGCCAACCAACCCCTTCTTGCAGGAGAAGCTTGCCATGATTGTCCCTTTATAATGCATAGTGAAGACAGGAATGTGAAACCACAGCGTCCTTCACACCAACTTCAGTGAATTAACCCATCGTTCCCAGCCGCTATACGGCAGCCATGTTAAAACAGTTTTAAACAGATTTATAAACCTGATTCTGTGGTTCTCGTATTTAAAAAGCCACAAATCTGGTCTATCAAATTCAGCGTTAGAGATGGACAGGTGAACCTGTCATTTGTCATACAGATATTATCCAAGGGCATAACGCATTCTCTAGTGTACACAAATGTTTAATTATCTGTGTGACTTAACTGTTATGTTGACTTGAATGAGATAACATGGCTAAATGAGCAGCACAAATAACCTACCATAAAAAAATATCTTTTCTATAAAAATATATACACTATAATGACAACTAAGCTCTCTTTTAATGAAACAAGTTCTGGTTTGCAAAGAGACCAAACAAGTCACATGTTACCATGGTTGCACGGACTCGGTGTTTGCAGAAGCAAAATGAATAAGTAATTGCAAAGATGCATAAATTGCTTCTCTGTCATTTCAAATATATGTCTTGGGCATAAACTCTGCGTTTTTCGCGGTTTTGATTAGACTCAACTGATCTCAATATTCTTTTGAATTTGACACACATAAAACCATGACATTTGTTCCACTGCAAACCACGGAAGTGTTTGTCATACTTTAATTTTGTCTTTTGAAGATATCTAATGGATACATTCAAGAAAAACTACAACTCATTTAAACAATAATTGGTGATTTTAGAAAGGGTGGAATCTAGAATATATTAATTTATGGGTAAATTATCTTACTCATCATGTCAGAAGGACAGAAAACATTTTCCTTAATGATCCAGTGCGTAATGTGGGTTGTTCTGTAAGAGATGACTGTTTCAACTCCATGACTTAATGTTAGATTGTTAAGGTCCAACTCCTGTAATCTTCTTCTGATCCCAAGCAAAGTGTAGTTAATTTGCTGAATTAACTATTAATTATACAAGGCCTGCCCACCCATCATTCCAAGGATGACCCTACTTGATCCATAATGCCTCCCGTCAAACTTAGCAAAAACATGTAGAGCTCAAGGGAAGGCGATCAATCTACCACTGCACATTTATAAACTGAGGATTTTGAGCTACCAGCAGAATAAAAATAAAGAAATATAGTAAAAGAAGTTGCAGGAGTATAAAAACTACTGGTGAAATCACAGGGGTGGCATCTTGTATCTATTGTTTCATTCAAAATATCCTGTGTGAGCTTATTGAGGTACTATTTTCTTTAAAAAAAATGTAATGCTTGGTTGTAGACAGGGCCGGCCCTACCATGGAGCAGAGTGGGGCAATTGCTCCAGGCGGCACTTTTGAAGAGGTGGCACTTTTTTTTTTTTTTTTTAAGCGGAAGAGAGAGAGGGGCGCAGAGTGGTTTTTGCTTACCAGGTTGTCAATACCCGCTGGGCTCCCCTTTCTCTCCTCTGGGAGCCCTCTAGCTCGGTGCCGGCTTGTAATGCTGAGCGCCAGATGATGACGTCATTTCCGGCACTTAGCAGTAAAGGAGCGCACACCGTGGCAGAGCAGGGAGACTCGCCGCAGGACTGCTGCAAGGTAAGTGATGTACAAAGGGGGTGGGATAGGGTAGATAATAGGGAGGGAGGGAGAGGAAGGGTAGATAATGACCCGCGGCGGGGGGGCGGCATTTTAAACTTCGCCCCAGGCGGCTTTATGTATTGGGCCGGTCCTGGTTGTAGACTTAGATAAGTGATGGGAACCCAATGTACCTGCAGCTCTTACACCTGGATCTACCTGTCATAATACCAGGTGATTGAGAAATGATAAATGCCTGTGCCTGTCTTTCTTTGGGGCAGCTACTGCCACACCAACTATCCTATTGAACCAGTTTTCACATCAACTCAAAATAGCTTATACATCAAAGATATATTGTACTTATAGAATGAGTACCATAACAGCTGTTAATGTATATATGTATAAGTACATAGTAGCAGAATGTGAGAGGTGGTAGTGCCACTTTACAGATCTCTGGTCAGACGTCAACCAGATTACCATGTACATGGCTATTAAAATGTTGAATCGCTTAGGTTATAATCTAAAACTTAGATGTAGTATATGAAAGATCTGCTTTACCAAGAGGATAATAGGTAAATGGAACAGTCTTTCCTCAGTAGTGGTAAAGGCTAATATAGTGAAGGAATTTCAACTTGCATGCGATAGGTATGAAGCTACCCTGAATCTAATACACAAGGGCTTAGAGGTCTGTGTCCTTACATGCCAGATGGGCCAAATAGATGTTTTCCCCTTTAAAATCTAGGCATATAGTTCTACCCATAACTCATAGTTTCAATGCATGTTCATGCATAACGCAGATGGTTTATACAGTACTGACGAAGAAAATGATATGGGAATGTTACTTCTGTACAATTTGGTTTTGAATTAATTAAGATAAATTATGCCTTTGCTTTTTTTACCAATTAAACATTCTGATTGTAATAAGAACAATTACAGTGGCAGTGCCAATGTAAAATTTACACAAATGGGTTTTGTCACATTAGAATTCTCTGTGATATTTTAGAATTCTTGGAGCAGACACTATTACTGTCTTATAGTGAGCAGAGATCAAAGTCATGCTGAGAAAAAAAATTAGCTTGAGCTATTTTCTAATTGTTAGGAAAGATGTTTAAATTAATCAATTTGTCCCATTTGCCTGGTTGTGAATTTATTAGCCATGCATTAGATATCTTTATAAAGCTTTGATTGCCCACATTAAGTTAATCTAAAACAAGTGTGTTGGTGTATAGGGTTGACATTAACATCAAAAGAAAGGGGCATGGAGATGCCCAAGAAGTATTTAAACTAAAACTAAATAACATGCATGCATACTACAATAATTTTTGTTGACCATGTACGATGGCAATTTGCCACCCTAAGACATGCTCATTCCGGATACATTTGTGGAGAAAGAGATGCGTTTCTCCTCCTCACTTTTTCCGTTAATCTGTTTGCATTATATTGGCAAAAGTCCTCTCTCGTCCATTCCACAATGAAGGGAGAGAATGTGCCCAGTTCAGAAGTCCACCGGGAGCAGTGATCTACTTAGAGAGGGGGCTGTCCAGTTCGGACCAGCCTTTTGTGGTTGAACCAAAGCTGCTCACAGCCAGAGGGAAAGCTACAGTTGAGGTAAGGGGATGAGTGAGGGAATGAGGAAGAGAGTAAGGGAGGAAGTATGCATGTATGACTGTATGTACATTAGAGTGACAGCGTATAAGTGTTTGTGTGAGCATGTTTGTATGTGTGTTAATATAAACAGGTGTATACAGGTCTATGAACAGGTTTATTCACTAAAGTAATTTCAGTAAGGTGACTTTCACAAAATCTAAATTTTGTGACTGTACATCCCACATAGTGCAGGGAAGCACTGTGCTGGTCAACAGCTCTTGAAATGTATAGGTGTCCTGGGGGAAAATCCTGACATTGTCACCCTAGTTTTACTGCACCATCTCTGCTTTAACAATGGATAATAAAAACGGTAAAGTAAATATCCTGAGATGACATTAAAATAACATTTTCAATTCGATTTCGTGTTGTATTTCCAACCGCAGTGCGATTATTCTACTACAGCACTTTCAGATGACGGATCTAAAATATAATAGGACTCTGTCAACCCAACTCATTATAACAAGACAAAATACTGTGCTCTCCCTCAGCTCTGCAGTTTGCGAATCCCACAAGAAAAGCCGCAAGTGACTAACACTTGAAATTGTTTACCTGGGTTATCAAGGTCAGATAGTTTGGGGCAAGCTGCTTGTTCATGTTGCCCTCCCTCAAATTACGAAGGAAGAACAGTGGAAAAAGCAATTCCATACTTGAGTACTCTTTCTGTGTCAGACATATCTGGAAACTGATTGAATTTTTGACAGTGGAAATGTATACAGCTTCTATCAATCCACCTTGCCAGGCTGATTTTTTTGTGGTGTTGTTGTTGTTGTCTAAATCTCTGGGTGGCTTTAGTTTTGACGTATAACTTTTATTTTTCTGCTGCTTTTTAAGGAAAAGGGGGAAAAGAGAAGGAAAAAAGTACTATAAATGTAAATTTAAAATATATGGTGCATTTCGTCTTTTTTAAAATTGTTTGTGTGAAAGAACCCAACAGTTCTTTATTTAAACAAGGTCTGCTTCAACCCTGATTGACTTGTAGTAAATTGCTTGCTATGAGAGGCAAAGAGAAGTGAATAGCAAAATGGCAATCAGCACCAAATGTTGCACATGTATGATTGACAGGTACCAGAGATGTGCAGGAGTAAGATAAATTGGACAAAGTGGCCCGTTCTGACAGCTTCGGAGACAAGGAATTGTTATTATTAATTTGAGACAAAGTCCTTGTCAGTTATGGTCAACAATCAACTAATTGTGTAAACAAAATTAAGATTCCTTCCCGACATTTTGATACCTCTGTTGTCAGGCGTAATTATTATATAAAATAAAGGTTTAGGAAATTTCCTATTACAAATGCAAACTGAAATCTCTGTAAGACTATTTTATGTGAAGGAACACAAGCAACCTATTCATTTCAAAACAATATTCTATCTGTGTGCCGCAAGCTCCATATTAGCATATTTTTCATATCTGACTTTGATTTTATGTTTGCATATGTTTGATATGTGGACTTTGGCAAGGATTTTGGCAGTGACTTGCTTTCTTTGTTAATCCATATAAATAAACAAATTTATTTTCGCATCTGAAAAACATATGCTTACTTTATAAGGTATGCACGCACATAAACATCTGTATTAACTTTAGGAAAATGGGAGATGTTTTTCTACAAAGCCAATTACTAGCATTAACATTGCATTAACGGAGATGAGGCTACATTTATTGGAAAAAAAAAATTCCTCCGGCAGTTGGCGTTAAATTCAGGACTGGACATGAGTCCCGGGGTGAGGAATTCCTCATCACAGCATTCCTATATATATATATATATATATATATATATGGAAACTTAACGGGTTTTACCCACAGTCTGGGATTGCTGGGATTCTCTCCAATCCCAGGGCAGGGGAATGTAACATGGTCACACCAGCCCACTGTCCTCCCCACTTCCTGCCCTCTTAAGTCCCACTGTGGTTAGCCCCACCCTGAACTTAGCCACACCCCTAGGAGATGGAGGAGCTCCAGGAAGCCACTCCTAGGAGGTTCCTAGGGGTGAAGACATATGGCACCGTGCCTGGCTAATAAAGCTGATTTGAAATATTTGTCATGTTGAACAAAGGTTATTACTGTTCATATGTAAATAAACAGAGGACACTTGTCCTTTTATTTAACCTTCAAATAAGAAATGAATTATCAATGCTTAGAACTGACTAAAAACGCATGTATTTGAGGTGGTTAGGCAATGACTCAGGTTAATGCATTAAATAAATCCATGTTTTTTCCTCAAAGTTTCCTGTAAAGAGTGTCTAGTCCTTGAGAGATGACATACAAAATAAGCATTAACTGTATACCTGTTTCCATGTATTCCACCAAAAAATACATTTCCTGTAATACTTATCCTGCAGCTATTGCGTACAATGCAGTTCACTAATTATTACCCATCTTGTAAAGTAATGCCATTAAAGGCCACAAAAGGAAACTTGCAGCATTATGTGAATGCGCAGAAGAAATGGACTGTTCCCAATGGAGATTTCTATTTCACTACGTAGAAATGAGGTTGACTGGTGTAGGTCAGAGCTTTCCTTGGGAATATTTGTCAAGACTCGAGATGCAGTGGTTTAATCAGGATGTAGCATAGATAGATAAAAATAGAAAATAAAAGTTTATCTTTAATACCAATGGAATTATCCAAATTGCTGAAGACATCATATCTGCATGCATCATACAACACAGCAAATGTATAAACTGCTCTTATACATGTGCATTTATGGAATACATACTGTAGGTACATTTAGTAATGCTACAATATATAGGAAACAGTTGTTATCATAGTTAAATTTGTATTTACTGTTTACGAAACCTCCCATGGGGCCTGGTTTGCATGGGACAGTCCTGATTATCAGACATTGTCCTGCTGTCCCGAGTAGATGCTCCACTGTTGTCCTTTTGCTCGCAGTCAGGAGCATGGGCCAGATTTGGATTCCTTAAATGATAGAGGGATGGATAGCTCATCTACTGTAAAACAAGGTCCCCCCAAGCTACTTTGCGAGGGGCTCCCTGATGTCCTGCAGCTCAGGACATTTTGGGATTTGTTTTGGGAGCTGTTTGGGATTGTCCCTTGTAACCAACTTAGTTATATCCATAGTATCCATAGCATCACAATTTTCTGGTGCTATGAAGAAACAGGACAAGTGACGGAACAGAAAGGGCCGGCTCTGAAAGATTGGCTTAAGGGGAAGTTGGGGATGCTGCCCTGGTGAGGCATAGGGCAGGATTTCTACTATATAGTTCTTGCTGAAATACAACTTGCTCTCATATAAAAAAAAGCATATTGTAACTTTCAAAATGTTTCCCTACCTTAACCATTACTTTTGTAATTTTTGTTTGAAATTGGATTGATGGATTCGTGACAAATTTAGCACACATCAACAAAACTGCTCCAGCTGTGCCTTGATAAATATGACATAATGGTTTTCCATATATTGATATTGATCTTCTACCACAGGATCCCCATACGGTTACCTACATACAAATAATATTCTACTACAACATATTCATTTGTCTGCTTCCAAAAGTACATTTCCTCATATTGATATCAACTAAACTAAATTTAAAATAATTGAATTAGGATCAATAAAGAAAAATATAACCGCTTTTAAAGTAGCATTTATAGTCTACCACTCATTATGAACAAAAGAGCAGATGGAAGTCAAGCATTGGACATTTAAGAGGTTTTATTAAGTAAAACTACATAGCATCAGTTGATGCCAAATTGTGGAAAGCAATCTGGAGGTGTCCAAATCCAGACCTCCTTCATCTATGACAGACCAGCAATATTACGTAACATATATACCTTTAACATTATGCAGAAAATCTTAATAACATGTTTTAGATTCCCTGACCCTTAATATTATGAGAAGCCCAAACACACATCATTAACTTGATGCACCCATAAGCTAAAACTATCTACTTCATGTTAACCATATTCACTATTTGGTCTTGATGTCTCCAAACTAAAGCTAGCTCAGGGGACAGGGGGAATTTTCCCTCTGGGCCATTCAAAAAATGCCATGAATGTGGCAGAGTCATGTAATGCAATGTGAAGGTGCGATGTAGTGGAGGTGTGATAGAGTGTGGCTTTTTCTTGGATAAGTGTGTGTGCTTGTGTTAGCACGTATATGTACCGTAAGTGTGCGCAAAGCAAGTATGTAAATGTGTGTGCTAGTACATATGTTGGTTGGCACCTTCAGCCCCCCCAGCCCATTGAGCCCCCCAGCCCACATATGCTGTAGCATACACATTTACAAACACAAATATTCATACTTACATACTCATGCTAACACACACTTACATTAACATACATACACACTAACACAAACACCTACACTTACACACCCATGCTAACATATACAAACATATTCACGCTAGCATACATATATGCGCTCACAATAACACACATGGGCAAACACAGTCATGCTAACACAAACGCACAGGCTTACACATACACACTTACGCATACACACTCATGCTAGCTCACAAACATACTAACACTCACAACCTTTTTTTTTAGCTACTCGCACATCCAGCTACATTCCTGCCTCTGCAATTGGGCCTGTTTAAAGAATTTTGTAAAGGCGCCCTCGGCCAGCCCACCACTAAAGCCAGATATAATATCGCAGTTGGAAGAATATAAATCTTAAAATTATAACGTAAACAAAATAAACAATAATAATATACTGTGATAGTGATGGTTGGTTTTCATTGCTGCATTAAGTTATGGTATATCTTAGATGATAAGGATCATCTGTAAAGTACAAAGTGCTGCTTCAAAATATTTCAAGAAGTTTGTGAAAGCAACATACACAACTGAGTTTCCAGTAGATTGTTGAACCATTGCATTTACAATCAGGCCAGATAGATCTTCTCCACACTTATTTGTAGCAGGTCTTTTTCACTGAGTGTACAACTGTTTTTTAAAGTATATCTCAAAAGCCACTGCTGTGAATCAAATCACAAGAACACTGTTAACTAACAAGAATATAGCAGTGCTTTAAAAAGAAGTTAGACCAAACGATCTCCAATCTTATTTTCTACAGTGTCCATCAATGAAAGTACCTCTGAGCGGGACATAACAGGACATTAATGAGGCACAACAGTCCATGTCATTCACTTATGTTTCAAGCAGGGAGATTTCATTTCCAACCATCATGATCACTGTCTTTGACATCTCAAGCATCCATTAAAGGTGCTGTTCCACCTACCCTGCTGAATTTAACCCTTCTCTTTCTAAATAATGCATTAGAAACATAATTCCTAGTACCCCTGGATGCCCAACAAATATTCTTTAATCATGTAAATATTTTGCTAATTATAATTTTTGTAGTGAACACTTTATTGCCATGTGACACAAAATCAGGCAATATTATGTTGTCATAGAAATAAACAAAAAAGTCTATTTGCTAAGAGGAACAGCACCGTAAATATGCCTGAGGATTTTGTGTCTTACTTCTATGACCATGCATTATAGCATATAAGAATATACAAAGACAATGAATTTTAGTAGTTTTTATCTTTATAGTCATGGCACTATACTTACAGTAGTACAGCTTTCTTGCGCTCTCCCTTTCCTGAAGGACTGGCTTTGGAAGAGGCTGGGTTAGCTGCATGGTGCGTGATTAATGATGCCCGGGACAGGGTTAGCCACAGATAGTATCAAAAGGGTTAAATGTGGGAGGACAATTGGGTAGGGGTGTGCATGGCTATATCCTACTCCCCTGTCCTAGAAAGGGGAGAGTGAGCTGAAGTCCTGGAGCAGTGATTCATCCGGAGACTCCGGGTCAAACCAGGAGAGTTTCCATTTCTTCTAGTAATACAAATCGCCAGACCACTTAAATCAGCTAACAATCAACACTGCCCACATAAAACAGAACTGTACTTTCAATAAAGTAATAATGTTTTCATCACAAAACTCATAAAAGACCATTTTATTTAATAAAAACCTCTATTTTAATTCACAATACATGCCTTCTTGCCAATCAATGGTTATGAGTTAGTTTAAAAAGAATACTGAATTTAAAAAAAATGCAATAATTATCCAATTATTATTGGATAATTATTAGACAAATGTAATTATTATTATTATTATTATTATTAGATCATTTCAAATATAATTGTAGAACTGTATGTGAGAGGGTATAAGGATTTCTATACCAGACAATCAAGTTAAAGTATCTATTCTGTGGTATATAGTTCAGTAACCCAGTAGATTTGGGGTAACTTCTCATTTCAGCTCAACAACTCTATCAAGCATCATTAAAAAAAAATCAGTAATGTGCACTGAATAGAGTGAGGTTCACTGAAAGTCATCTCACATATTTAACTATATATTACAGAAATATAGCCAGGCCTTCTAAAAAGAGAAACTCACTGAGGTTTATGAGACCATTTGTGACGGGACACCCTATACTTCAATTGGGTACTCCTGCCAAGCTGCGCTTCCTTTTGCCGAGACACCCTTCACCAGAGCTGCGTTGGCGCTTTGGCTTGCCATATCTTAAAGTACTCAGGGTATATACAGTGAGTTATTATAGCAGCCCACACATTAGACAGAACAAATGTTGAGGACTGAGTTTTATTGAAGGAAAAAAAAAGTGCAATTTCACCTACAATAGCCACAGCAAACCACACATAGTTCTCCATCAGGCCCACCCTTGTACACGGCTTAGTATTTGCACACGGCCCACCTCAGCCCAGTAGGGGGTCGTTATTGTAGTCTTTAGGTCGAACACGGGCAGTTCCCTGACTTCTGGCTAAAATTGACTGGATATCAGATCTTGGTGCAAATATTGGCCATGGAGCTCTCTATCCGATGGAGAGTAACACACCTCACATAAGACCCCCTCCCAAAATCCAGGTGCCCCAAATCTGTGTCCAAGCTGAACAGTCTTTAGAGTCTCTTGTACTTGGGGAAATGTGGCACTCTGTACAAGGGGGAAGAAGTGGTCCCTGGGATCTCTTGTACCCACCTCCTCAAAAACAGAACCCCTTCCAAGGCCAGGGCCCATAGTCAGCAGGAGCCCAGGGCATGGAGGCTTAACATACCTCTGCAAGCCCCAGTTTAGTGAATAGTCCTAAAATTATTACAGAGACCTGTAAAGTTTAGATAAGATACGTGGTAAATTGATATAAGGCACTGAAGACCAGCCCAGGGGGGGCGCCTACCAGGAAATCTCCCAGTATCATTATAGGACAGGCCAGCTCTAGCTCCCTCTGCTTTGTGCGCCTGAGGCAGCCTCACTGCTCACCCCCGCCGTAGATACAGTACTGGTCTAGGGGCCCCATGGTGAATCACATTTCTGGCAACTGCCTACTGTGCCCATGCATTAAGATAGCACTGGCGCTGGCACAGACCACTATAATGTAACTGCGTCTAATTGGCACAATAAGCAGCAGAGCGCTGGTCACTGAGCAGGGCGATCTGTCCTCTCACAGCACAGAGTCTCCCCCAGGCAGTGCACTTCTGTAAAGTGCATAAATTGCCCTGTAAATTAAACATTTTGTCCTAGACATAACTATAGTATATCACTTTACCGTAGTAGTGCTGATTTTGTGGTAATTCCTATCCCTTCTCTATACAGCGAAAACTTTAACAATGTTAAGATTATTTAACCTAACTGGACACCACAAACTGTACAACAAAAAAACTCTTAGGAGTATTCAACACAGGCTTTGTTTACGTAGAGTATTTTATGTTTCCCTATGATTTGTGTGACACATATTTAATCAATGCGCAGCAGAATATTTACTTCCTACAAGCAGAAGAGAAAAGGAGCCATTTTGTTTACATCAACTGATAATTAAATGCTGATATCTCTGTGGTGACGTAATAAATTATAAGGAAATGTACTTGTAGAAAGGATTCAATGGTATCTTAACCGAAAACATCCACATGTTCAACATAATCAGCTACAAAGTGATTGTATTGTTTAATAATCATAGCTTCAATATGGTTAGTAAAGCTGAGAAAGCTTTTGAGAAGTGCAACCTGATGACCAGGCAGTAAAGTGGCCCTAAACACTCTCAATGGACGTTACCAAGTGCTGTCTGACTCCATACCTGGAAACTCTCTATGGACATTACCAAGTGCTGTCTGACTCCATACCTGGAAACTCTCTATGGACATTACCAAGTACTGTCTGACTCCATACCTGGAAACTCTCTATGGACATTACCAAGTACTGTCTGACTCCATACCTGGAAACTCTCTATGGACATTACCAAGTACTGTCTACTCCTACCTGGTAACTCGCTCATGACCTTACCAAGTGCTGTCTGACTCCATACCTGGAAACTCTCTATGGACATTACCAAGTACTGTCTGACTCCATACCTGGAAACTCTCTATGGACATTACCAAGTACTGTCTGACTCCATACATGGAGACTAGAGTAGCTAGGTGTGACCCGAGTGAGTATCCTCTTTCTCTGTCAACAGAGCAGCATATGACAATCAATGCCCACTCCACCTCGCACTTCCCACCCATGTAAGACTGTCTGGGGCTAGCCCTGCCCCATGCACCACTAGCCTTGGTAGTCCTGGCTCCACAAGTCCACAAGAGGGAGAACTTTGGGCAGAACGTTCCTAGGTATGTCAGAGGCACATTCACCAGAAGCTGCTGCACAGAAGGATTATACAAAAGATACAGTAGTTTGGATGTTGCTGGAAACTTGGAATATCAAGTAAAACATATAAAGAAACAAAGTTCCTTGCAGTGGAAAGAATTTTAAAATCGGATCAACCCTCCTTTGCAACTCCATTCCACAGTAGCCCTCTCCTGTTTGCATATATGCTGGTATAACAGCTGCACTAGGCTGTTAGAGAAAAAAAATCTGTTCACCTGCTATGAAATTGCTGCCTGGTAACCTTGTTTGGCCTTGTATTACTCAGGATGATGCGAGGTGTGTAGGAAGCCAGGGGATCTGGGGTGAAACAGCCCGTCCTGCTTAAAAACAGCACAGAAGGCTTCTGTATCCAAGGAAAGGTGAAGCATTTTGAAAAATAAATGAGGGCATTTCTGCACGTCACGTTTGCAACCTCTGAGCTTAACTGCAGCATACGTTATACGTTAGCAACAGAACGCATTCAGTAAAAAAAAAAAATATATGTTTCGCTTAAAAAAGCAAGACTGATTTCATTTCTTTACAAGTCATAAAGATGCATGCACTTATTAGTGTCTTCCCCTCTCCGGGGTGCTGCTGAGCACATTATCACAGTTAAAGAAGAAATTGCATGCTAAACAAAAAAAATTGGTTATTTAAAGCCTGTTTTACATCGCAAGTTCACCTGGATTTTTAATTAAAAAAACTAAGCAACAATAAACAAAAAAGGTGTTATATAGGCGACAATTCAGTGGTCACATATCAAAAAGGAACCAGTTTATTTAATTTCTAGAGCTAAAAGCATAATGCATTGTTTTTCTTTACAATGACATTTTATTTTCATTGAACAATGTACTAATATTTGAGCAACAGATACCCTAATTAATATCCAATATCGTCTACATTGTACGCTGCTTTGAGCAGGGCACCTCTACCCCTCTTTATAAGATGGTGGTACCATTAATAAAAATAATAATAATAATAATAATGATAATAATAATACTGTTCATTAATAGGACTATACGAAGAACAAGAGGTCATCCGTTCAGACTTAAAAGGAATCATTACTTAAAGCAGCGAAACGGGTTCTTTACTTTGAGAAAAATAATAATATGAAATTAAAATTTTATAGACATTTAAATAAGGGCTTGATGACTTTTTAGAAGAAAAATATATATATATATATATATATATATATATATATATATATAATAATTACAGTATTAGTCACACCTTGTTGATCCAGTGAGATATCACATTTTTTCCGCTCTGAGGCAAAACTGGAAATCTCTACAATTAGGGTTTTTTGCCTCCTGGATTAACAGGAAGGTTGAACTTGATAGATGTGTGTCTTTTTTCAACCTGAATCGTGTTACTATGTAATACAAATAATAATATTTAGTTGATGATCATGATGAACATTGATAAGCAGTGCTGTGGCTGAAGTGACTTAGAAATGTTCAATCAACCATTGCCCCTTGGTTATTGTGAATGGCAATTTCCAGACAGTCTTCAAATGACAAGAAAACTTTTAAGAGCATTCTAAGAACTTGTTTCTGCCATTTATGACCAACAAAGCAGGAAGTGAATCAGGTTCTCATTGAGTGTCACTTGACTGACTCTGCTGGTGAACAAGGAGCTTTCCATATTTGGTACCTAGTAGGTCTGCTTTCTCTGGGATCGTTAGGAGTTGGAGAGCCATTACTGGTAGTATAGGGGATGGAGGATGAAACTAGTTTGCAATAGCTTTGGAAGTAGTAGGAGTGGGCAGATTCTGGAATGATAATGGATGGTACCAAGCTCCACGCCTCCACACCCAAAAAAACCCTGTGTCAGATCTCAGGTAATAAACTCTGAGACTCAGAGCCCTACCTGGAGATGTTTATAACATCAAACAAACACAAAAAGATGAAAGAGGAAGAGCGGTAATTTATTCAAAATGAGGGATGTATTCATTTCCTTCATGGCAGACAACAATAATATTACTGAAAAATAGGTAAGAGTATGTCTAAGTTGCAAATTTGAAACTCATTTCTAGCTCCAGTTTATACATAAACTGGAGCTAGAAAAAAAATTATGGATCTGTAAAGTTGCTCACTTTAGCACATTCCTAAAACAAAGAACGCTGACTTATACTTTCTGTAGGTCATACAACTATGGCTATTCATCATCCCAGCTACAACTATTTTAAATTATCTTGGGGACAATGCCCAGCAAATGTTAAAATGGCGCCAGAAATTTCAAATGCAGATGTGGTTTAGCAAAATCAAAGTGAGCTCTAAACAATAAAAGAAAAATTATATTAATCCCTTCACGACAAAGCCCGTACATGGATGGGGTAATGACGCAAGGCAGCGGTGACAAAGGCCGCGATCGATGGCTTTGCAGGATCCATGGCAGCCTCAAAAGTGAGACTGGCCATGGATCATGTGAGGAAAGCCCTCCCCTGAAAAAAAAAATGGCCGCCGTCAAACCGGTCATCAAAGACGGCGGCAGGCAGCTAAAACAGTGCTTAGGAAGCGGTCGTCAATCACTTCCTAAGCATACTTGGTGTTGCTGACATACTCTCGAGCTCCCCCTGCAGGTCAATGGAGCCCAGCTCACTAATCACAATATGATTAGTAAAATAAAATAAAAAATGAATAAGAAATATGTTGAATTTGTAAAATTTGTCACAAAAGTCCAAAAGCAAGTCCTACTATTAGCGCTATATCTTCACAAAACTTGTCGCATGGAAAGAGTTAAAATATTGGCATTTTAAATGCCCATGGGGTGCCTAGTTTAAGAAAATGTATGATTTGATGGGGGATTGGCAGGCTTCAAAGTTATCCCAAATATGGGACATGGGCACAGACTGACCAGATGTCCAAATGACAAAAAATGCACACCTCAAAAGGTGGCCTTTTACCTCCCAAATAACCCAACAAACCCATGCATGTGGGGTATCACTGCGCTTCAAAGATACCCCGAAATGGCACATGGGGCAGAATGACCAGATTTTGGGGGGGGGGAATTTAAGTAGCAAAACACTACTTGTAATTTTTGCCCAATAACTTGCAGAAAAAGGCAAAAAAACATAAAAACATTGGGTATTTCTAAACTCAGAACAAATAGTAGAATCTATTCAGCATTTTTTTTCATTAGTTTTTGCAAATGACTAAAATATTTGTTTAAATAACAGTGAGAAAATCACCATATTTTATCATTTTTTATAGTAAATTAGATGATATGATAAAAATAATGGTATCTAAAGAAAGCCCTGCTTGTCCTGGAAAAACAATATATGATGTGCGTGGGAGCATGTAATGACAGAGAAGAAAATTACAGCAAAACAGCCACACTAAAAAATGTTAAGAGCCTTTGTCCCAAAGTGTACTACGAAAAAGAAAGTCTTGTCATTAAGGGGTTAATGCTCCTCTGTAACCCACAAGTCTATCCGACACTTGCTTAGCTGATAACTAGGTCAGCTTTGTCAGGGGACTGGCATCTACTATTCCAATATTACAAACATTTTGCTCCTGTACTAATGTCTTCTGAGCTTTGTTGCACTGATTCAGTCAGGAACACTGGATATAATAAGGTTTTTTTTCCCCCAATACGTGATAGATGCAGATGATAAGCACCTTATGATTGTGACGCCTCATCCTTTAATTATTGAATGCTTCCATCACTTTCAAGTTTGTAATTGTAATGAGCTCACCATTTCTAATTTCCGGGTATTACCGATAAAAGTTACATTTTAATTTTCAAGCTTAAACACTCTAATGCTGTTTGGATTTGTGAGTTTGTTATGTTTTGAATATGATGCCATTCTTTTTTGATCATTGTGGAAATGTTGCCTTTAGAGATAGACAGATATGTGCTTCACAAACATGTATATGGGATTAAGATCGGGGATGTACATTAAGTCTTACAAGGGACTCCAGATGAATTGGATTTGCTTTTAATGACATCTAAGTTCTACATACTCAGTGACTGATTTATTAAAGGGTTTTTAAAGGAGTAGCAGAACCATTATTAAACACTAATCTACATCCAACAAACAAACAAGCCAGAAGGCTGTTTTCCCCTCAGAAATCTTTGTGATGCTGTCAAAACCACAAAACCATAAGGGATTCTGGGTAGGTATATGCAAATAAGGTTAGCAATGATCTTCAGGCTACATAAAGCAATCCAAAAATGTCAGGTTTGGAAGCTAATTTAGACATACATTAGTATGTGTTGTTTGAGAAGACAATACGTCAGGTTGCAGTTAAACAAATGAGTACAATTTTGTTTCACTTTTTTTTTTGTAAAGGTGATACCTTTATTGCCTAATTGATGTACTAATTGTCTGTAAGTGATGCATAGACACAGAATGTTTCATGGCCTTCATTGCTGACCTTTAACCCCTGTTCCTTTTTCCCAGGTCGTCCCATTCCATCTACATCCTCGTCTAGCCTACTAAAATCTGCACAACTGCCTAGTTCCCATAACCCTCAACCAGTTAGCTGCCAGATGCCCCTGCTGGACAGCAATACTTCTCATCAAATAATGGACACCAACCCTGATGAGGAGTTCTCCCCTAATTCATACCTACTAAGAGCATGCACAGGCCCACAACAGGCTTCCAACAGTGGTAAGAAAGATCCAAAGACTTGGCCTCTAAATGACTATGATTCATTTCACTAGATTAATTTAGTTTTAATATAAAACGCGTGTCTGTGTATGTCAACCATGTATGTGCATGCACACCAAATTTCCATACCATATGAATAATACAAACACTTCTTGGTTCAAGAGAAGACAATTGTTCATTGTTTCCCCTCTGTGCTGACTCCCAGTCAAGCAACTACAGAAGCTTTGGTATATTGAAAGTAACTTTAATAATATATTGAATAACTTTATTCAATATCGTAAAATTTTAATGTAAAGTCTTCTCAGGTGACAAGTAAGTTTTGACGTTAAAAAAATTATATACATTACGTTTCAAGGTTCTCAAGAGAAATCCTGATGGTTTCTAAATAATGAAAAATTAGGCCATTACTTTTTGTCAGTGAATCTTTATATTTTACTGTGCATATGTACTCTTTTCAAGTGCAATCGATATGTTTTTTCTATAAATTCCACTGTTTTAATTAAGCATGTTAATTTTGCTAATTCTACTGCAATAAACTGCTCCAATCAACTTACCTCTAAAGCTCCATATTATCCAAAACGGTTGTTTCTGTTTAAAGGATCTCAGATAACATTTTGCAAAACTTAAACTCTAAGGCCTTTGGCCAAGTTGCATATCTTTGTTCTATATATTGGAGTTCGAGAAATCGTAATATCTAAAGAAGAAGAAAGTAAAGTTTACATTCATACTGTAAGCAGTAAACCAAATACTTGCTGTGTGAAGCTTAATTCACGTGCTTCGAAATCTCCAATTCTTTTACAAGTGTTAATTATCATGCAAATTGTAGAAATCTGGGAAGCGTTAGGAAAGACGGATGAAGAAAATGAGGAAATAAAATGTCTTTTCTAATTGTATGCCATTTGAGTTTCTAGACATACTCAACAAATCACATTTTTCTTAGCTCATTTCACTCCAGAGTTATTTTTTTTCATAATATTAACTGTGATTTAAAGCATGCAAAACTATTAGCAAACCTCCATTACCGAAAAGAATTACTTACAAACTTTAAGGAGGCTCAGTGCATCATAACTGCCTTTTTCTGAAGATCTGCCCTTAAGGATTTCAGCATGGCAACATTTTGCATACTCCAAAATAGAACAATGTGTTAGATGTTCAGAAAAATGTTCCAATGCAAAAACCATCCATGTATGGTAAATATTTTGTTCACACTTGTCAGTTTTGAAGTTTTATCACCAAGGTCACTTCTCAAGAGTAAATGTGGAATATAAACATATAACATTTATATAATTCCTTATGAATTGATCATTAAAGATAGTTATAATTTAACAAGAGCAAAAAGGCAGTTATTTAAATAAAACCATACCTTTTTTAATTTCAAATGGCACCCAAACAGAATATTTTTTGCTATTTATTTTTTATAAATGTTTTAATCCTTTATTTTAAGCAATACAAGAATGCAAATGTGAATAATTTTGATGACAAATAATAATAGTACAAATAGAAATATAGTACCAATGAAGGATAAAACCTAATAATATAGCTGCTGAATAAGGATAGGCTAATACTTGTGCCCAAGTGACAATAGGAAATGTTACAAAAATGGATAATGACAATAAAACATCTAGGCGCCTCAAAACTTGGTGGAACCAAGACAAAGTAGGTCACATACTGTAACTTTCACATTCTCCCTCTATCTGGCCCCAGTTATTTTGAGGTGCCATGTGCTGTATTACCTGCACCATCCATATACATAATTCATTTTTAAATGGTTTGACGTTTCCTGTATCAGCCATGCCTTAGAGTGTTATTGTAAATGTAAATATAGAAAAAGAAGTAAAGTCATATCAGCTTTGGTGACACCAGAGGTCTCTTCTTTAAATGCCCACTGCATCAGATGATCTTCGAGATCTTGAAAGCTTGTACATCTTTACATCTTGGTCCAACGAATTGTTTCAACGTCAACTAAAGACCCCATTTTCTCTTGAGCTAATAAGACAATGGCTGATATGGGTATGGCCAATATGCAGTAAACATGGCAGTGGACTAATCGCTTTAATTCATTATTGCATTATTTTGTTACTTTGTTGTATATTTGGATGGAAGATACACTTTTTGTGCATTGGCTGAAACTGCTTGATACTAATCCTATTAATCTTAGCAAGAAATGTGTAACTTACATTTAGATGAATCCATATAATGTTGCAATTCTTTTCATCAGCAAAACTGACAGATGTCCCCGTTGTTGTCGACCCACAGCATTCCTTGGACAGTGATAACTGTAAAACTGTGCTTGCATCGACAAATACATTATGTATAACATTATATTTAACTACAAGATATTATCACATAACAAACTGCAAAAAAAAGCCATCCTTGTTATAAAAATGCTAATGTTATATATTGCAAAGCACATGATTTCTCCTTCAAATATAGCCATGTGCTGTAATAACCTGTATTATCTTTATCGTAGTATATACACTATATATGGGCAAAAGTGACACCAACACAGACTTTCGGGACATATTACCTGTTGGTTTAATGGTCAGCTGTCCAAATAATTTTGTCCGTATAGTGTATGTTATTGATTAACTTGCCAGTCTCTGGGTCAAAAGGTTGTATGTATGAACTGTCAGTTAAATCCTAGGCAGATTCCCCAAACTTTCTCATGGGGAACAGAATGCTTGCAACAGTACAGCATCAAAAGACTGGTAGGAATGGTCACCACTAGTTATTTTCATTTTGTTTTTATATAGTTTTGTCATGGGTCTGCTGTCAGGAATCCTATAATTAACTTCCATCATGTCAACAGTTGGACAAAAAAATACCCAACAAGTACTGTTTCGTTTTAAGTTACTGAGATGGAAACTTAATATCATGCAGGATGTCAGCAATTAGGAGATCCCATCCTTTAGTATGGGTCTTACATGCTGAGAAATCTTTTGTGAAGCCTGATCTTTCTGACAAGTGTCTCCGTATAAATCTGCCCTGATCTAATCTACTGGCACAAGTAAGGAAGGATTGACAATACTATAGTGACATTAGGAGATACGTGGTCCAGATGACAACATTATCATAATTTTATAGACAGTTTTGCTTGGGCTGAAATGTTGAACCTCAATATAGATTGGCATAGAATGTTATAGCTCAAGTCTCAAATGAAGTGGAATGGAACCACGCTGCTCACATGGAGAGGTATGGAACTTATTAAATATTAATAAGTATGCCCCACCACAGGAGGCTCTGTGTTATTATATATATATTGTCACGACCACCCGTACAATGGCACTCACAGCAGGAGTTATTCTGCCCAATCCTCCGATACCAAGAGAGGGGTCCTTAGTAGCAGAGAACCAGGACTTAGAGGATCCCAACAACAAGGAGGCCAAGTGCGGGCAGTTAGATATAGGTACTGAGTAAATAAGGTGAAGGAATCTCCAGACGAACCCCACAGGTAAAATAGAGCTGAAGGGGTAACACAGATCAGGTCGTACAAGCCAGAGGGTCGAGACACGGAGCAGGGAGTCAGACAAGCCAAACTGGTACACGGATATCCGGGCAGAGGTACAGAGTTAAAATCCAAAAAGTAGTCAGGCAAGCAAAGGGTCAATGGCAACGAAGATCAGGAACACAGCAGCAAAACGAAGTATAGGACCACAACAGGGTGCAGGAGAAACGGATTTCAGGGTGACGTCACGACCGAGCCTCCAGCCGCCCATCACTGCCTCGATACCAGCCACGTGGCTTAGCCGCGCCCCCAGAATTCCTGCAGGTGACGCCAGTAGAAGAGGTAACCCCTTGAGTCCCGTGCCTGCCGGCGACGGAGTCTCGGGTTTCCGGCGTCCGTGGACAGCAGTCTGGCCGCCGTTGCCAGGATCCGAGACTTTGGATCCCCGACATCTGAACTTGAAGAACCAATCTGCAAATGAATTCAACCTTTCCATTGTGGAAGACTGACAAAGTAATTTTGCTGGATTTGTCTTAATATTAAAGTAGAAAGCAGACTTTCTTCCTATGTGCTCTATTAATAGGATACATAATGAAGTCACATAATCTTAGTATAATTAAGAGATGAAAATACATTGTTCTGCTCCATTGTTAAATTATCCTTTTGGTAACACTATTTTTTTGCTAATTATTCTGCTTTTAATTGGCCACCAATAGTTTTAGTATTTAGCGTATTATGGTTTGCAGGTTCGGACTATGACTGCATATTATGCTGAACATGAAATATGTTGCCATCGCTAGTAAATACTGTACAAATAATGGTCCCAAATTATAATTATTACAGAAAACATTTTAGCATTTTTATGGTTCCTGTACCATGTCTCCCATCAACCCCACTCCAAACTAACCAGAACACCCAGTCAGAAAGTATGTATATATGTAGGCATGCATTTATGTACATATGTATTTGAGTGTTTGCTATGGAGGCTCCAGATATTACAGATGATTACTAGGCAATGGGGAACTGTTTATTTTTGGTTATCTTACAGTGTATGCACAGGGGCATTCAATTTGGAGTTGGTGTATTCTCATTACACAAAGCACTATAAGCAACATGAGAGTATAAATCTCATAACTGGCTTACAGTTTCTGCAGACAGAGTATTATTATTTGACTTGATATATAGTATCCATAAGTTGTATATGTTTAAATCACGCTCGTGGGATGTTCATGGTTTAATTTAATTGCATTTTTAGAAGAAAATATTATTTGTTTCTTTTATTGTCAGTACTTTTTTTCTATCTTCTATTTTTATATGCATATTTTTGCGGAAAATATAGAAAATATCAGGACTCTAAAGCTACTTAGAGAAAAATATACAGAATTTATATGCTAGTCATTATTAAGAACAATAGTGCACTGTAAATAATAGAGAGCAATGTTCTTTCTCTTTTGTATAGAGCTGAATGTAACATTTGCCTATGCAGCTACAACATATTTTGTTATTTCTGTTTATAATATTTTTGTTCAAATTTGTTCTTTTCTACAATGCTATATTCTGTCTTATTTTTTCACTTTCATTTACATTTGACATTTATTATTACCATTTCCCAGTTTGAATAATTTAAGAATATTTATTATTAAATTGAATTAAATGAATAATATATATCTACTGTATTTTTTCTATAACACTGAAAATCTGAAATGTACATGTATAGGTATAATAATAAAGGACAAAATGTCACAATATTTAATTACATTTAATTTCAGTATAGATATATATATATAAGGAAAAAAGATGTTGTATTCCAAGATATATTTGTGAAAAAATTGCCAGAATACCCTTCTATTTTTTTCTTGAAGTGTGTTGTCCTGTTCTTCATTTTTGTAGCACTATGGCTCACAGAGCAATAATTATATCTCTGTTGGAGGAAAAATAGCATTGTTTTAAGAACCTATGATGTGGCATTTCTACTGTGTTTGCGTTACACTCCAAAGCATTACCACATGTCTACAGTAGATTAACTCTCCTAGGCCTAGGGTGGCAAGGTTAGAGGGATGGCAACCTCTTGGGTGATCAGGCTCCTCAGTGTGCTGATGATCAATGGGCTGAAATCTCTGATCTCCCCAACCAGCCTATTTAAACTATTTAGACTGGAGCACAGTCTTCATAGACGGCATTAAAATACACTTCACGTCTTCAAGGCACGGAGTGCTGGGATATGATGCAGTGAAGATGGCGGCCTCTGAGGGAAGGCCACTGTGTGCTCTGCCCTGGGTCTGGCCTAAGGCAGCACTAAAGTTAAATGCGTCACTGGTTATATCATATTTAAGGTCATATGTTAGATCATCATATCATCAGTGATGTTACATAGGCCCCAGGCTGCCATAGGTTTCTTGGTGCACAAGTGCATCCTTTAATGTTGGCACTATAATAACATATTACATGAATTATATTTTGTAAGTATTTTTACCACATATGTGCAAGGGGCTTGTTTACGAATAAAAGAAAAGGTCCCTCAAAGAATGTGACAAGTTTTCTTGTCAAGTTAATAAAGTGAGGTTTCCAAGCAAAGAGAAAGCATAATTAAAGGCCATTGTTATTTTAGTCAATGCCATCACTGACATATCAATAAAAAGTATTTTTCTTTTTATATATTTTGTCAACCTAGTAGGTTGGAGAAATTAAAAATAAATAAAACACGGGTTTTCAGATTGATATGTCTGTATACATCTTCAAGCTTTAACAAATGGACTTGGCCTTTGCATTTTTATACAAAACACTTCTCTTGAGATGTCACTTTGAAGGATATCTATAGCGTTTTACCGATTCACTAAACAATAAATTCTGCCACTATACAGAATTATTTATGAAACATATTTTGTTGTATATCTGTGGGCTGTTCTAATAATCTCTATCCCCCTGATGGGATCATAATAGACTGCCATGTCATAGAAATAAAGAGATTTCACAAGGACAATAGCAAAACCATGTCTACATGATATAAAATTATAGGACACTTATACATAATCAAGTATACAGTACAATAAAAAGGACTAATTAACTAATTATATTTATGTTTTCTTTAACATTAAATGTACTCTTTGTATTTACTTCTATTTTCTGTTTTCATGGAAAAGTAACATTTATATAGTGGTTTTTACTTCAAAGTTAATTATTACAAAAGCGTAACCCAATTCCCAAGCTACTTGGGATAACTTGGAATTACATATGTTTATAAGTGATTTTTCATTCTAATACTCTTTTATTTGATGCGTATAGTTACTTATGTATTCAACCAGCTCAGACACCTTTATGCTAATATGGGGAATTTTATGCAAAACTTAAGAATGTTAACATAATACTGTCTCAGAGGCATCTATTTTGTACCAGGTCTAGACAGTGATGTGTTTTACATTAAACATACTTCTGTCTTCATAGGAGTTAAGGTTCCATTTTGCATATATATATATATATTATATAATATATATAAATAATATATATATATATATTATATTATATATTATATATATATATATAAATCATATATATATATATATATATGCTAACTGATGTGCTACAAGTTGAAACTGACAATATATGCATAAAAAATATAGGGAATTAGCAAAACTGGGTTGAGAGTAGCTCAACATACAGTATCTACCTAGTACTGTTTCTCAAATGCTCTCTCACTAGATACTTGTCCAACCAAGTTTTCTCCAACCATATTTAATGGTGGGTCACCTGTGTCTTGTGCCTCTTCTACCAATGATTTCCAGACACAATGCATTAAGTCCTCAAATCAAACAAATATTGGAATGTACCCTGCAAATATTCTCTATAAGCATATATTCTCTCAGAAGTACCCCAGTTAGAAATTATAAGAAATGATAAACTCTCACAAGTGCTACCTAATCAGGTTTTGTGAGGCTGTTTGCCCTTAGGAAAGGACAAGCCGGGCGCCTGCCTCCCTCGTGTGCAACGTCCTTGAATATCTGAGAGGAGGGGAGTGTTGGGTTACGATATCTCAGTGCTCCACTTCATCTGAAGAGACCACAAGTGTGATGGAAAGCAGTAAGCAGTGGCACTGCAGGGACCATCCAAGAGTAGGGCCAACGGAAGAAACCCCTCTTACCCCTTATGGTTATTTGGCACTTATGGTTATTTGGCACCACTTATTGTAAGCATCATGTTTAATAGATGTCTTTTTAAACATTGATATACTCGAATTATTTTGCACCCAAACAGAACAGTAGAAGAACATTTGGTTAGTTTAATTGTATTTTAGCTGCTTTACCCTTTAATAATCTTTTTTCTAAATATCTAACATCACTTGAAACTAGTATGAAGTGAATGATACGCATGCTTTTGCACTATTCGAGAAAATCTAATAGTTTAAAAGTACTAAAATATTTGATTCTAGAGTTGCCCTTGGCCAAAATCAATATGGAATGAAATAACTATCTGTATGAATACATATATCCATATCTAGTTCAATATTTGTATAGACGTGTAAAGCGAGAGTTCAGTAAATGAACGTAACTATTCTATAGGCATAAATGGAAATATATTTGGTTAAATTAAGAACTGCTTTTTACTGGTAACTGTAAGTTTATTCATTTTGACGATTAATGCAAATTTTAATCGAGAATGCCTAAACGCTTTGAACAAACAGAAGCATGAAAAATGAGACTGCAAAATATTAAGTAAATGTTTTCTTTCATTTTGTCACTTATTATAAATCACTTCAATTTCTTCTGTTTAACAACTCTCCAGTAGCATCTCCTCATTCATAATTATACATTGCTATGGTGTCTGGTGTGGATAAGCTTTTCCATGTTCAGCTATTGGAAATCTATAACATTTAGTGTGAACATTTAATTGTGACCTGTTGCATATGTTTACTACGTACATACCTTTATTAAATAAGGTTTGCTATAATTAGGAATAATTGTATCCATCTTCTGAGCGTCTTGAAGAAACATTCTCATATACCTTACCATAGCAGCTTGAATTTGGCCTATGCAAACTAAAGGCAGTAACCCTTGAGGTTTAGTCCCTTAGGCAAATCTTTAATCAAACAAAATATGTCTAATAAGAGTCATGCTAACTTTGACAAACCAACATACCTGGGTAGTGGGATCCCAAGGATGTGTCTTATCTTAGAAGGCCCGGAAGGATCTTTATTTGTTCTTTAAAAAGCAAGCCCATGTATAACAAATTACCCTTTGATATTTTATATACTTGTTTAGCAAGTAAATTAGGAAGCCCATCAACATGTTTTTCATGCATTTTGGTTATTCCTTTGGATACAAAGAAGGGGGACACTCTTAATTTTTTAAATCTCGTGCCATATGAACAAGAGAGAAGCCCTAGATGACCGCATGGCGCCCATGAACCCAACTTGGATAATAAAGCAGTATGGCACCTGTACTCCTCCTAACTAAAACAAACTGTACATTGTTGATATTTTGTTATATTGAGAAACATTTCTGTAAGGTATAGGCTGAGGTATGATTTAGGAATATGTAAAACAAAAGTATATAAAGAATCTACACTAAGTAACCTAAGTGTATTTGATCCATACCTTAATTAATAAGGAAGTTCATACAACAGCAAAACTTAACGAGACATGTTCTCCAAAGATCACAAAAATTGGCAGAAGAATTAGAGCACTCTATTTGGCTGCCATTAGTTTATGATGAACTTATTAATTAATGCAATGTAAGTGCGGTAATGAAAATGTCACAGAAATGGCATCAAAGTGGACACTCATAAACAGACTCATAATTCCTCAAAACGTCAAATAATTTATTTAAAGCTATATACCCAAAATGTTGGGGTTTTTTTTATATCTAAGCTTTTATGATAAACCTTTTTTTAATCTGGAGAAAACTGTAGCTTTCTTGTAGAAAACCCAGGAAAACTTACGCTATAACATAACTTCAATTTCTCTGTCTCTTTCTATATAAATATGCTTGTCTGGATTTCTTAGATTATTTACCAAATATCTATCTGTATATCAATCTATCCATGTATCCATCTCTGTTTTATGTCTGATTTTGCATTTCTCGTCCAGCCACTTATTAATATTGTCAACTCATTCTGATGCAAAGTACAAAACAAGTTGGGGTTTTTTTTGTTCTTTACTACAATATCCTTAAAGCTCCTTTGACAAATACGTAAGCTCTTTTCAGCTGTCCGCGGCTCATGAGCAACTTCCTTTTTTTCCCTCTTGAGATGTGAGCATTTGTCCAAGTTCTATATTATCAGCTCTTTGCAAATGACTACTCTTGAAATGTTCTGATTTCAAAGTTGGGAAAGGATTCATATTCCTCTGTGCCAGATCCCCAAATATTTCCACAATGCATTCTGTGGCATTCACACATGACTGCAGCTGCATTTCAATCGGTTCCATCTGATTGGGTTCCGTGTTTTCTTCCAGTCTGTGGTAATGGTACAGTCGTTCCAAGATCCCTGGGTTATTTTCATTTCTGTGACCTTTCTTTCTACCTGGGTTGCTATGCCATTCAGTTTTCTCTCCCAGATGCTTAAGAAAGTGATTCACACGTTGCTCTCTCGGCTACAGTGACTGTCATTCTATTTGATGTATTTGTACCAGGTATCATGTGGTTATGAAAGTGCACTGATCTTTCCTAGCTGAGTTCCTCTCACATTTCTAACAGGTTCGGCTGACTTTTAGGTCAGGTGCAGCAATTCAGCAAAAAATTTACAGACTAAAAAATCAGTGCTCCCGCTGCTCAAGGTATATTAATATTTTTCTTCCTTTCTGTAACTTTTTTTCATGGCTGATATCGTACAAAGATGTGATTTTTCCAGTATATGATAAAAAATAATAAATAATATCTACAATATACATATTAATTTAGAAATTCATATTTTTTTTTACATTTTTGTTGCTTTTGTCTTACAAAAATGCATTAGTATATATATATATATTGTGCATTGCTCGTATGCATGTTCCATGTGAACAAAGCATATAATAACCTTCAAGGCCTTTCAGCTTTGCCTTGAACAACTTGGGGCATGATTCATCGTACATTATTAAAAGCAGTTTCAGGGCTTGAATGTATACTTGCGAATGTAAGCAGGCAGTTTTCTGTAGGTTATTAATTGAAAATTTGTTTTCAGTATAAAAAAAAATAATTGTGGACCTTATCAGGACCCAACCATTGTGTATACGAAGAGTTCTATAAATATAAATGATTATTATAGCTACAAAACTGCTATGTCTACAAAATGGAACTTTAATGATGGTATTGAATGATATATTACTATTATGGCTTTAAAATGCAAAAGGTAAATCATATGTTTCTTATCCCAGAGGCATTGTGGCTATAAGTGTATACTAAATACAGTCCATCTTAAACACATAGCAAAGGCAGTATGTATCCATGTATTCCTCAGGGCCACACAGTGGGTCACCTGCGTCTTGTGGGAGCTTCCTGATATGTTTTACCTTCCAAATGTAATCACTTATATTGCCTTGGACACTACAAACCTAAGAACCACCCTTGTCCACTGTTGTTTACATTAAGAGAAGAGTTGTTTCGTTACGACACAACCTGTTCTTGTAGGATAGTTTTACTCCGCTACATTTAAATGTGGATAAATGAGGGATATCTCTAGAAAGCTGAACATTATGGGTTCAGCTGTCCCACTTTTTCTAGCTATTTCTTTTGATGTAAACCTCCACCCTCTTGCATAGTTTAACCAAAATGTACAGTACAATGCTAACATACATTCTTTGTTTAATCTTTTTCCTCAGCGTCACCACTTGACACATTTTGCCCAGTGGAATACAAATCACTATGTTCTCGGTACGTTAGCTGAGAATGGCTAGTACCATAAAGAAGATTTCCTCCTTAAAATATGAACTGCTGGGAACATACTGTTTTTTGTTATCCCAGTGGTCTCTGGCATAAAACATTTTTACATGTTTGAATAGAGTGCTAGCAAAAACATACAGGACACTGGGAATTGTCACTAGCATCAATCCATATGGCAAAAATATTTGAGAAGATGTCCCCTTCTTATTTTTTGCTTAAAGTATATAATTACAAAAACATAACAAATCCCATGGTACTAACATTTTCTACTGGGGAAGCTTAATACGAATTTTCTTTAAGCCTGGGATCTTCTTTTAGTCCTTCCAAGTACCATGTTAGATGGAGTATAGTTCAGAACAATGTTTTGCTCCGTAGTGCTCTCAAAAACATGAAGAAACATCACTGATTATACAATTATTTACACATTTCCATATGATATGACTGCAATAATTCTTGACTCCGCTATGGTACACTGAAAACTGTATAATATGTAGTTTTACTTTAAGTTGGTGTTATATTGAATGGAAGCAGAATTTTCCTATGTATTAAAATAAGAATGAGTTGTATTCAGTAATCCAGGAGTTTGGCAGGTGATTCTTAATCTATGAATTATGCAAGACCAGCTAAGACCTTCTTATATGAGAAGCTTGATGGTGTTGGCCCCTCATAATATTTAGTGAAATAGGTGGGGGTAACTTGGAAGGGCATATGAGTTTATGCATGTAAGTAATCAACCATGGCTGCAGTATGGTTCATTTTACATTTTATTAACAGGATAAACTATAATCTCCCATTTCTTAAATCTGAAAAATTGTGACTCATGTTTACAATAATTAATTTCATATTATGTGCCTTCAGTTGTGCCATTGAGACAGGAGCTAATTGCCGACTGATTTCATTACTAGATGTCATCAGACCCCTTTGACTTTGACTTTCGTTATGTAAATAACATGAAGTGCACTTATGACAGCAATAGGAGTAACAGGTGTGCCTGACAAGATGAGAAAGAAATCAGAGATCTGTAAAATGCAATCATTATTATGTGTTGGAAACATATATCTGCACAGAAGGGATGTATATGATTATTTAAATAATTGATCATATTCCTCAATTGTGTCAAAACACCAAGTGTGTACTTATTTATAGATATATCCATTTTACCTTTATTTTTCTTCTCAAGATCTCTTGAATCAATGTTAAAGTATTATGCTATATTTCTTAAAAAATATTACATACTGTATTTTTTTAAATTAAGGACTTTCAAGTTTTTAAGGGACAACAAAATGCCACGCTGGTCCTCAAACCATATAAGTGTAAATGTGTTTTATACTTTTAGCAAAATTTGCTGTAAATAAATTCCTTGCATGATATATAATATAAGTGTCAATGACTGTTGCTATAAGAACATTACAAAAGAAATAATTCCTTAAATTCAGAGTCAGATTAGGATGCAACCAGGCCGTAGGTAGGGTATCACCATACCTGGGAACTATTTACATTTGACCCAAAGTCTCTAGGTGAAGCCCTGCTTTCAATGGTCCCCGGATTAGTTTCTTCTTTCTCCAACCAGGGGGGGGCAGTGTTTGGTAATGCCCTTTCCTAACCCACTAAAGGCTTTTTGAGACTTGCCACTCCCTATCCACAGCTAGCCCCAGCCCATTACTAAATCACAGAAGACCATACCATTGGATGTTCCCAGCTATGGGAATCAGACGAGTGACCTAACCTACACGCCTGCACCATTAGACAGATTCGACAGTTTAAACACCACAGTATGTGTAACCTGTCCGTGCTTGATTTGGCTCATAGCCGGGACTCTCATTTGGCCAAGACTCTGACTTTTATTGTAATAATAACTGCATTTGCACTAGATATTAATTTGTGGTTCAAATACAAAGGCTCCTATCACCAATTACTCAAATGGATCTCAGAAATAGCCTTGGATATGATGGAACCCAATGTTAGCAAACTAGAATTACATATGAAACAGAACACTGAGTAGCATGTAAAATCTATGTCACTTTTACCCTTTATCGCAGAAATTATTACATTTCAGAGAAGGCTGACAAGCGTGGCAGATAAATGCAGGAGGAGTCAATGCTAACTTTTGACAGGCTAATGCATCCAGAACCGTGTATTAAACCTGCACTAGAAAATAATACACCACAGCCTTTTTATAATAACCACCTATCATGCAGATGGGTCAGTTAACCTACTTTATGGTACAAGGAAGGTTAAAAGTACATCTTGCCTGCTTACCTAGAAATTCGACACATGTCACTAAAGAACGCTCCATACATCAAGTTCTCTGTAAGCTTGGCCAAACCTCACATGAAACCAACAGCCCAATATCAAAGGGTATCATATTTCCTGGCTTATGGTACCTTAAAAAGCGTGCAAGGCACTGGGGTCACACAGGTAACACAGCACAGCTTAACATATTTGTAGTTGTAACGTCAAATATATATAAGGGTTTCGTATTAGACAATGGACTTGACAGTGTACTATGCGGTTATAGTATACAGGCTAGAAATGTGTTCTTTAACAGAGGTTGAACAGTGATGTTTGGAACATACATTTTATACCCAAAAATATAGTTTTTGTGTTTTTACGGTATGTATGTATTAACAATCAAAAATAAATGAAAAATGCGCTACTTTTTTAGTGGTCACTATAGTAGCTGAGATGACCAGAATATATTAATTTAAGTCTCTTGACTTTGGAAATACCTTATACGTAAGAATTACTATATTCTGTGTCAATTATTGGGTACATATAAGATGGCATTCATCGCTGTTTCAAATTATTACTTTTTCATTATTTTCATACGGTTTTGTAATGACTCTATTGGTCGCTCGTACAGACCTTTAACTCCTGGAGCGGAGAGACCAATGGTCTCCCCCGGCCAAGTTTCGGCTTCAGGAGTTAAAGGTCTGTACGAGCGGCTCTACTGGTCGCTCGTACAGAATTTTAATTCCTGGAGCAGGGAGAGGCAGAGTTTGGCCCTCAGGAGTTAAAGGTCTGTAGGAGCGACTCTATTGGTCGCCAGCAGGGGGCTCGTCTGACATCAACCAATGAAAAGCAGCTGCATTTCATTGGTTGATGGCAGATGCGACCAATAGCGTTGCTTGTATGGACCTTTAAAATCCTGGCGCCAAAGCTGCTGTGTACCGCATTAACCATGTATTCACCCCGTATTAACTTCTTCTAAAAAAAAAAAACGAACACGAAGGATGTACACAAATATTCACCCGAACCGAACACAATAGTGGGTGAATATTTTCCCCACGAAGACGAACAAGAGGAGTTGGCCGGCACCCAAGTCTACTAGCTACTTTCTTCATGCTGTCATGGGCTTTTTGGCACAGGTTTTAATATTAAGAGGGTTTACCTCCTAAATCATTAACTGCCTGGGCTCTGCACTTTTCATGTTTGTGCCTATGAGAGGGAACATAAAACTTCTTGTTACTGAGACTTCAGACTCTGGAAATTCCTATAGTATAGTAATGTCTTTTTTTTCTTTTTAGCAATATTTTCTGGGGGGAAACTTGTTAGTGTTTTTTAGTTGTGTACTTGGAACAGTTATAATAAGTTTTTTTTCTTTCAAGCCCAGGGCAATGCCACCTGCCACCCTCACTGTGCTGCTGTCCTTTCTAGTGAGTGTCATGATATTACCTCATATCACAGCACTTAGACAATGACGTCAGATAAGAACCATTCGGCCCATATAGTCAGTTCTTTCAGTTTTGAAGGGGCAGTTAAAGGCATATGACAACTGGATCTAAGACAAGAAAAGGACTGACTAAGATTTGAGTCTTTAAAGCAGCGAAAATACCGGTAGACGAATGATTCTTATCTGCCATCAAATCTATGGTTCTATGTTACTATAATCTAAATAAGTTTGAAATAGTTTGTTAAACTGACACATTTAAAAAAAGATGATTAGACAGTCATCTGTTATTCAGCAATGTAATTAATGAGATGTGAAATATTCAGGACAATCATTTTCACAGTAAAGACTAGACAACAAATATCTCAAACCATTTCTGACTTTTGCAGATTGACATTGTTTGACTTTACTTAACCATTAAAATGATCACCTTAAATCTGTTAACAATGGCAAATCACCAGTCCTCATTATGGGAAATCCAGCATAGGATGTTGATGACCCTATAGAGCACACTTTCCAATTTATATCTTCTAGTCCTTTTGCTGTTTTATATTTCACTTTAGCTTTCATGGTGAAATATTGAACACAGAAAGTGCTAATTGACTGAACTTGCTGCGATGAAGTGGTTAAGTAAAATTTAAAAAGCATTCTTATCTTCTTTGAAGCTTAACAAAGACATCTAGAGCCTTTGACTGCTAAAGCCGTGTTTGGCTATAGCTACTGACCTCTTAAAGAAGCATTATCCACTTGTGCAGGGAGAATTCATCGTTCTATGTATGTGTAAGATATATTCATTAGCGAAGAATGACTTTTATCTTTCTATGATGAGTGGAGGAAAAAAACCATGTTTCACAAATAGAAAACCTTTTGCTTTTTTAACAACATACACTTAATGGTTTCAGACTACATCTTAGATTAACGAGCGCAAAGAAAGCAAGGAATGTAGAACTAAAAACACAAGTGAATGCATCGGAAAGATGTATTAGAGCACCAAACATATGTTGTAGAATGAATACAGGCTATTAAAATTCTTCACTAGCTGCTTATATTATTACACAAACCTACTCAATATAGACACTTAGAGCTTTGATATTCATTTTTTCCGTACAAGCATTTCTAATTTTAGGGCAGCCTCATGTTACTGCACTTTTAATCTTTATGGGAATCAAGTAAGGGACCATTGGTATCTTCACATTAAAATGTGTTATGTATAATGTCTGTAGTGTGACATTGTAGTGGTTTGGGTGCTTCACATAGTCTACAGGGTCTAATATATATATTCTAGGACCAAGTTATTACAGGATTTTCTGTTGATGCAGTAGGGATTATTTGAAAAGAGCCATCTTTGTGTAAAGTGGTAATGGTGGAATGAGTAGGAACACTGCACTGGTTGCTATATGGTGATTACACCAGTCTTACAACAGAATTACCCTTTATTTATAACCCACATTATTTTGTACATATAAATATGTTTGTGGTTACAGTTTCATCCACGCATGTGTTTCCAAATATTTTTTTGTACGTTAAAATAATTTACCAAATGTATATTTTAATTTAATGAGTTGTCCAATCCCAGCCTAGTTGCTCCATAGGTTATTTGGACGGTTAAGTAAGATACTTTAAAATGTGTGACAAGCATTCTATGCATTGGACCCCAACTGTTTTTGTGCAATTCTGAGAGTGACTAATTACTAGGTAGAAACATGGAAGTCAGTGTGCATTTATAATTAATCTCATATGTATACTAGCACACATGTCTAATATATATATAGAGAGAGAGTATTGCAGAGTATGCAGTGACACCTTTTTTATTGGACTAACATAATATGTGACAGTAACACAGCCAGTCGCAACAAAAAAACATACATCATCAAAGATTCTTACTGCTGTACATCTGCAAACATAATATACATGATACAATTGTTCAGCATGTGACAAAGGATGCTACATTAGAGAAATGGGACTTAAGCTGCACCTCAGAATGAATCTACACAGAAGCTCCATCAAAAACCATGAGAAACACAAATATTGCACCCCAGTAGGACATCATTTCGCACAGAATAATCACTTCATTGAAAACCTGAAAATCAAAGGAATTTCAAAGACAATCTTAAAAACATTTAAGATGAAAATGATAACGTATTTCAACACCATAAAAGAAGGACTTAATGTGGGTTCTGGTTTCCTGGCACACTACCAGAACTTAATGTCCAATGTGTGTCTAATTGCTGTTATTGTCTGATGTGTTGTCTCAAAGTGAGCCCTTTGGATACCACCATTTATGTATATGATGTATATGATCTTCACCTAAGTTGCAATAATGAACAAATACAAAGTGTTTTAACTAAAAACACACATTTATTGTATTGTTCTTTTCCATATTGAATAAATCATTTAAACATTCACAGTGTGGGTTGGAAGAAGTATGTGAAGCTCTAGCTAATTACTTCAACAAAAGCTAAGCGGAGTCATACCTGAATCCCAATCAATGAAACGGGGTTAGAGGTGTGTTTTAGAGCTACTTTGACATAAAAAAAACCACTCAAACATTTGAGTTTGTTATTCTCATCAAGCATTTGCTGGTGTGAACCATGCCTCACAAAACATAAATCTCATAAGACTTACAATCCAAAAATGTTGATTTGCATAAAGCGGGAAAGTGTTACAAAGTATTCCCAAAGAGTTTACATATTCATCAGTCCAGAGTTAGACCATTTGTATATAAACAAAGATGATTTATTACTGTGGCTACTATCCCTAGAAGTGGGCACCTAGGTAAAAACAAACCCTAGAGTGACAGCTAATGGCTTGAGAGAATCATAGGAACTGGTTAACATCTCTGTTCTTGAGTCTACCATACACGAGACATTGAACAGACATGGAGTCTATAGCAGGACACCACCGAGAAAGCCTATGCTCTCCAAGAAAACATTGCTGTCCCTGGAAGTTTGCCAAAGAGTACATTGACACTCCACAACACTACCTGGAAAACATTGCGTGGACTAATGAAACTAAGGTTGAATTGTTTGGGAAGAATACGCATCACATATGGTGTAAAAAAGGCACTGCATACCAACATGAAAACATCATCCCAACGGTGAAGTACAGTGGAGAGAGCAAAATTATTTGGGACTGCTTTTCTGCATCGTGGCCTGGACAGCATGCCATCATGGAAGGAACAAGAATTCCCAAGTTTCTCAAGATATCATATAAGATACTGTCAGGAAGACTGTCAGGCAGCTGAAGCTTAGTAGAATTTGGGTGGTGCAGTAGAACGATGGCCATAAACATCACTACAGAATGGCTTAAAAAAAAGAAAATCCGCCTTTTTGAGTGACCCAGTCAGAGCCAGGACCTTAACCCATTAGAGATACTGGAGACCAATGCCATTCAGACCAATGCTAAGAATATGCCTGAGTGTAAGATTGTTCTAAAATGACTCCTGAACATTGTGCAGGTCTGATCTGCAGCTGCCGAAAGCACTTGTTTGAGGTTATTGATGCCAAAAGAGGGTCGACCAGTTATTACATTTTAAGGGTTCAGTTACTTTTTCCATCAGCACTGAGAATGTTTAATGGACGTGTCCAATAAAGACATGAAAGATTATGATTGTTATTAGCTTAGGCACTTAGATGTAGATCATATCACATTTTATGAACAATTAATGCAGAAAACCAGGGCCTCGTTCACTTTTTCTCGCCACTATATGTTAATATTACAGGTGAATATCACCATTATGGCACAAATTCCATAGCAAATATAAATTTGTATAGTGTATAGAATGGAAAATTACATTATCTATAATTATTAATAATAATGGGTAATCGGTTCAGTTGCATTATTTCTACAGGTCTGATTTAGTCGAACAATGCAATCATTATGCCACCACTTTTGCCACCACTTTTCTATGAAGATGTCACAATGAAATATAATTGCAATATTCCACAATATTAACTGCACCCTAATTGCAAAAGTTTTGAAATGTAATTACCTTGAAAACGAATGCGACAGGGAACATTAAGTGTAATTAGTATTAAAGAAAGAAAAGAAAAACTGTTTGGAGCTTGTTATTGTCTCATAAGGTAGCTTCAAATTAGCTGGATGTTGAATACTTTCATCCCGTTTTACTATAATTTTCATTATTAACACAGACTGTAATACATTTATTTGACATTGCCCACACCTGCCAACTCTGCAGGAGATCACTTGTAATATGCACTGTTTCTGTGTTTCTCATAGAAACCATTAAGATGTTCAGAGGAGTCTTGTTTCAAGAAGAAGTGGGGGGGGGGTGTTATACACAGATGTGGCTATGTTCTGATGTTTAAACATTTACTTAATGTTCTATTATAAAATTGAGTTTCACTGCATGTGAATAGTTATTTTCCGTTACCCCTAATAAAAACCATTAGACTTTAATATGTTGTTATAACCGTGTCCACTCTTTTGGGAAGGCTTTCCAGAACATTTTGGATTGTTTCTGTTGGAACGTTTGCCTATTCAACCAGCAGAGCATTTGTGAGGTCATGCATTGATGTTGGATGGCAAGACCTGGGTCGCAAACTCTGTTCTAGGTCATCGCCAAAATGTTCGATGGGGTTGAGGTCAGGGCTCTGTGCCGGCCAGTCCAGTTTTTCAACACTAAACTCATCCAACCATGTCTTTATAGACCTTGCTTTGTGCATTTGGGCAAATCATGGTGAAATAGAAAAGGGCCATCCCCAAACTGTTTCTACATTGTTAGAAGCATAGCATCGTCCAAAATGTCTTGGCATGCTAAAAGGGACATACCAAGACATTTTGAACATTTCTATGCTCCCAACTTTGTGGGAACAGTTTGGGGAAGGCCCTTTCTAATCGAGCATGGTGCCAACCACCTGTAGTGTGACCCATCCTTAGCAATGCAGCACAAAGCTGCTGCCCTCTGGACCTGACAATCTAGGCCTGCTCACACATACGCACATATTCACACTTGCCTTTACACATAAACATTCAAGTCTACAGTAGTCCTTAAGCACCAACATGATGCATCGCTATACAATATAGATTGGTTAACAAATGCATAACAAATATACATTTACACATAGAGGTATTATAGTGGTCAAGGGTCCTGCTCATGAGCTTACAAATGAATTATATAGATACTAAACTAAACAGGCGCTAATAAGCGCAAAGAGTTAATTTATACAATATTGTGAAGTGTATCCCTCACACTAATACAAGTGAGTGCTGACAACTAATGGTCAAACTCCACAAGTTGGCCAAAATAGAAGTGAATAAAAAAGGGAAAATAAGTAGCGCACATCTAAAAATAAAAAAATGATACTTTCCAATATGTACTTACTTATTTCATTTGATTTCTAAGAATTATATAGGTGATTAAGACAAAAGGAGACGCAAAAAGAAGGAATTGTAGTTTTCATGTAGCACTAATAAGGGATAAGTGGTTGCAGGATACAAAAGAGAATGAATAAATAAAATAAACAGAGGGATGGATGTTGGCGAAAAGAGGAAACTTAGAAATCAATGATCCTTACAGCCACAGTCCTGCCCCTTCAGTGGTGGACAGTTCACTCTACTTCTCGAGGGTTTCGGAAGTGCTACAGGACAACAGACAATACAAATCATAGTGATGGACATCGACCCTTTGGCGGCCCTTGTTAACGAGTAATTCCTGGTAAGGGACTAATCCTCAACAGTTAAAGGTTACGTATGTGAAGCCATAATATTTAAATCAGTAGTTTCCATCTCTCAAGGACACTAGGGTAAATGTTAAACCTTGGAGAGGAAAAAAAAGGTGAAAAGTTTGCAAAGTTATTACATTATTTAGCACAGAAAAACCTCAGAACCTTTAGAAAGAGTGAGCTGGATGAATATTAGCGCTAACTCATCATTTGAAAGGGTTAATTTTAGGGTTTTTTTATGCTGCACACTAATGTTTTCTTGTTAAAAACAGCTATTAGATCGTATTTGCACATCAGAAAACAAAATATGAAGATTATCTGATCAAGCATTGTCTACAAACACACCAATTTATTTTTGGCTACTTCTTAATCACTTTTTTTACATTCATCACAGATCTGATAGCTGGAAAAATAATGCCAGCATTTTCTATGAAGAACATGAAACTGTGCCATTTTTCTAAATAGCTGTGCAATTCTTCACAAAGTAGCCTACTGTTCACCAAGATGCAGCAGATTTTAGCACATAACTGAGTGTACAAATGTGTTAAGCATCTTGTTAACCCCATACAATGTCCTTATTATTTAACCCTTTGCTTGAAATTGAGCATGAACCCTTCAAGGCCATAGAAATATCTTTTCAGCCATTCGATAAATATAAATGGCTAGATTTGCTATGCAAGGCTGAAGGCCATACCACAATACATTATTAGGTCTTAATAAAAAAACGCCCTTTGCAAAGACCCTACGTTTAATTTTCCTACTCTGTATACTTTACAAGCATTTATATTTTCCACTGACTCATTTCACAACTGAGTTGCCACAAAAACAGCTTTACTGGTTTAAAATAGAAACGGCGATTGTTAGTAACCACAGTGGTTCACCCTATTGGCGGTACAACAACCCTCCTCTCTTCCTGGGTCAGTTCTGGAAATCACAAAATCTAACTTTAAATAGCTCCACAGCATTGAGCTCAGTAAGTAAGCAAGAGGTCTATACTAAGACCCCTGAATCTGCTGTTATGGATCCACCCGTAGACCACACAGAGTTTCCACCATGAGAAAAGCTGAACCTTGAAGGCCATAGTTTTTCTATTTTAACTCATAGAAATTTCCAGGCCTGTTTGAACCCTCTTCAATAGATGCCCTAGTAAAATGTTTGTAATAAGACAGATTCCAGCTCAGCAGACCTTTTCACCATAGTCAGTAGCATAGCCCCAGCATTTCAGATGTCCAGAGCTAGACACCTTCATCGTGGGGCATGTTAACTGGGGCTGTAGCTTGCAACCTGTAGAAGCAGGACAAGACTTCAAAAAGTCATAAGATGTGGGCAAAACCTCCATCAATTCTTCAGCTCAGTAGCTGGTCAGGGGAGATCCTCTGACCTCCCCAACCATTTCATTGTACAAAATTGAGGCAGCTTAAAGGACAGTGCCCTAAACTCTGTACTTTCCATAGGAAAACAAAGCACTTGGAAGACATGCAGTAGCCTTGGTTTACTTTTGCAGCCTAGATGCCCCAAGGCACAAAGACTACTAATAATAATTTAAAAAATTGGTATAGGCCTATGCAGAAAATAATGGTAGGGTAGAACTTTGACATGAGTTAACAAAAGGTGCAAAAAAAGGCAATAGACTCCCTCCATTTTTAACAAGTGGATTTACTGGATTAACCCTATCCCTAACTTGCAACAAATAAGCGTTAAGCTCTGTAAGAAGACCTTATCACTGGGGAAGCGAAGTCTATATTATTGTCTCTGTATTCAGATTCAATCTGCCAAAAGATTCAATTTCTATATATTGATGTGGACAGCACAAAGCTGTCGCTGTTGGCCCTCTGTCACACCTTCTTCCTTGATTTTACAGCCAGACTGATGAGAAAAGTCAGATCTTTTTCAACCCATTACTATTACACCCAAAGAAAATCTAATTCTATTTTGTTCACCAATTTACATTAACATGAAATGTTCCATTACTTTTATGCATCAGTCCAGCTTGATCTAAAGCATGTTACATTTTCTCCCCTTTAATGAAAATAGCATTTTCACAAAGCAGTGCAGACCAACATTATACGTTAAAAGTAATTGTTCCTAATGTTTTTTAATAATTACAGGAATCTAAAAGTACATGCAAAATTTAGTTACTAAGCAGGCACATATCTGTACAGTTTCAAAACTTTTAAGTAGAGTTCTAATAAAATATCATTTTTAAGATATATTCTGAAAATTAAAATGTGATTATAGGCTTTATAATCATCTCGAATGAAATAGCATAATGACAGCCATTATGCTATCATATTATCCTACTATGACATTAGCTAGTAATAGATCACAACCAAATGGGAGAATCACTGCAGTTGTCTTACACAGAATTTCAATGGTTCTCATTTTTTTTGCACAAGTTCACAATAATAATAATACAATATCACTTGTGCAGTAAATTAGAAATCTGAAAACCATTGATGACTTATATAGAGATGACAAAATTTCAGCCCGCTGCCATGACCTGTCTAAACCGTGGATGTGCTAGCCTGCTAAAAAGTCTAATATGCCGTCAATAAATGCTTAAAAAAATCTAAAAAAAAAGAGTCTATATTTTAAATTTTAATACAGTGTGATGAGAATGAGATATTATTTAAGGAATTGCTAGTGTCTTATACAATGTATCGGAGAGCTTAATAGATCATTGGGGTTAGCAGCATCCTATAGCTATACACTATATAGTACACTATATATAGGCAGACCGTGTGGGGTTGGAAAGCATTTAATTGTTAATTGCATACCTATAACATTAATTATATGAAGCTATTTGAATATTAAAAAGGAAAATATATAAGTTTTAGACATTTTATTTTTTTTAACATTTATTGATCGTATTCCTCTCATTTGAAACCCATCACACTAAAATAAGGGCAAGTAGATGTAAAGGTTAAAAAAACACAAAGTGATGAAAAAATAGCCACTTTTTTTTAAAAGGAAATCCTTTTCAAAATAATGTTGATGACTGCATATGAGACAGCCTGAAATCAAATTTACTTTGCCTTATCAGACACCATGGCACCATTCAACAAAGGTTATGCGACTAAGACTGTGTATTTAACAAACGTCTTTAAAACTGCACATCAATGTATTATTCCACCTATTAGAGTCTGCTCCAAATGTAAATAACTGCTTAATGAAGTTTCACATATTGATGCGAGCCATTTAAACCAAATACTGTAAGTTAATGCCATCTCAAACATGGCATTTTAATTATTTCACCAGCGGAGAGAAAAATGACTGCATTGATAGATCTAGTTCTCGTCGTGTCAAGTATCTCTCTGGAACTTCTGCAACTGTTCCGAAGGCAAACACTCAGAAAATGCAAAGTGTTTTGTAACAGTGACTTGGAAAAGACACATTTACAGATTCTCTTTAAGTGATTTTTCAAGTGAAAACTTCCAATCATCTCTGCATCATGACAATTTTGAAACTGATGGTTTTAAAACGCATAGCTAGTTTGATATTACTAGACATATTTTCAAATAACATTGTGTGCTCCTTAACAGCTACCACAAACATTTTGTGTGGTTTAATGTAAACTGCTTTAACCCGATAATAAAATATCACATATTACTTAAGTGTATAAATAGTATCAGTGGACCTACTGTTTATTGCCTGTCCTCCTAAGTGGGAATGTATTGGTGCTGGGATCAGCCTTATGGTGAACTTGGTCCCCGACGCCAGTTTCCTGCTTGCACCGGCTTCCAAAAACGGGACAGAATCTTTAAACTCCAGATTACAACTCATACACAACTGTATCTGCTAAATCCTTGTTCCTGGCCCTTCAGTCTGCTAAATTATGGTCATACACAGGAACTTCACAGGACAGGCTACATAGAGTTAGTGGGTAGTGGGTTTGTGTTTGGGTGAAGATAGCGAGTGCTGGAGATGGGCCATTCTTGTGGACATTGCTAAGCACTGCTATAGAGAGAGACAGAAGTTACTCAGGGAAGCAGAACTTCACTGAGAGTTCCTAGATATAATTGCTAAGAGATATGATAGTGCCTTAACCTAGATTGCAATGCACTTCTTGCAGGTCCTGAAAAATGTCAGCTATCCTACATTATTTTACTAGTGTATTCACCAAAGTGCACTAAACTGGTGTCGACACATGACATTGTCAGTATTTCTAGATTGTTTGGACCCTAATAAAGTCTAAAGTGTAATCTTGCTTGACCATCATCCAGAGCATATGTGATATAGAAGGTGTCTTCACATTTGTCCCTTCTCTATGCTCAAAGTGACCAGGAGATAATAGCTAAGCCAATACTGCTTTTTATTACTACCCATGAACCTTGATGAAATCTAAATCAGTTCATAAAAAGAATTAATAGAAAGTAACTTCTTTAAAGTGATTTATCAGCTACAGTGACCCTATTGTATTTTTAGATTTCTAGTTATACAGTATTTCCAAAGCCCTAAAGGATCAATTACATTCACACTTATTTGAAGCTATGGCCAAAATTGACTCACTTTCCTTCTGCCTTCCAGCCACATCCTAGTAAAGGAGATATATCTTGATTCAAAGCAAACTTTGTAATGCTCTCATGGCCGGAGGCTCTGCTACATCAGAAATCTACCTTTAGAAAGAGCGTTGAATTAATGAACACGTCATCAGTCATAAACTTTCAGCGGATCTAATAATTTTTATATATCAAGTAGAAAATGAGGACTTTGTTTCACAGAATTTTGGGTATGTTCCACTTCAACATATCCTATATGAAATAATTTATAATACACATAAAAATGTAATAAAGATAATAAATACAATGATAAATGTAATTGTTTATAAAACTGCATATCAAAACATGAAGCAAAAATACACTTTTACCTTTAAGAAGTTGTTTTTTGTTCCCAATAAATGCCATTAGAATTAATACAACCTCTGAATATGTTTTTATTATTATAATTTCATATGTACTTGCAGATGGATGCAAGTGCTTCGGTATACTTTTTTAGTATGGTCATGTCTATTATGCACCATTAAAATTCATTTATCCAAATGACCTTCATACTTGCAAACTCACCCATTTGGTCAGAACAGTGGAACATGTTTCATTATTTTGCATATGGACACATGTTCACACGTCATATGTATCTTTAGCCCCCTCAAGTTGAGGCAGACTAATTTATTACTTAGCTCAAAGCAACAAATATTGTCTTATTAGGTGCCTGCTTAGCAAATACACATAATTAATGTTGATGCAATTAATCAGATTTTAGTAGAAAATGACAGTTTTCTTTAGTGATCCTAAGTTTTTGCCCTATGCACACTGTATACGTTTTGTTAAGTATGTATGCTAGTGACATGATCCATACATTGTGATCACAGTAATGTTAAAGAGTCATGTAAGTTATTCTGATAAACTAGCCTCCCATTTAACTTGCAGGACCCTTTTATTGAAATTAACTTGACAGGGTTCCGTTACAATCAATTAATTCACTTCTTACAACTTAATGAGGCATCATACAACCCAGTGCAGAATGTCATTAAACGTAGCTTCACACTGTCCTTTCATAAGGGTATTAACGTACTTCAAATGCTTGCTCATATCACTGGGAAAAAAAAACGTAAGCCTAGAAAGGCAATTAAAAAAACAATAAATAATGATATCTTGTAGGGTGAGGATTGGCTTAAGGGTTACTATAATCTCCTTTGCTAAATGATGTGGTTTGGTTACTATGAGCAGAATTATGTCACAAATAGCTTCTATTATGTTTTTATCTATATTGTAAAAAAGTATCTACATTATTATTATTATTATTATTAACTTTTATTTATATAGCGCCAACAATTTACACATTGCTTAATACAATACATATATTCATTAAATGCGTTATGCATGAATTAAAGTATAATATGGCGGATTGGAACATCTTGGATACTCTTGGGGAAAAACTAATATTAAACACATATGGCAATAATAATTTAATAAAATATGATATTTATTGATTGAAGTGTTGATGATATCCAAAACTTAAGGCTATGAAGAATCATAACATTTTACTTGTAGCAATAATTTAGACTATAAATCAGACAAGTACGACCAGTCTTAAATTTAAAATTAATAATTTGCGATACCATTAATTAAAGACTTTGCAATATTTTTCTAACCAAGTCCCACCAATAACAATTTTTTTCATGTACTGCCCAAGAACTCAAATTGAAAAGTTTTTTTCCCAATAAGTAACTTAATAGAATCTAATTCCGATCAAATAGTATGACATTGTCATGAACCAGGTCCGTACAGACGACTGTAAAGACCCAGAGCGTCCAAAGATTGTGTTCAGGAGTTACAGTGCGGTAGCGGAGTTGGACAGGGCCTGGTGCAGGGCGACAGCACTCACCCGGTGGGCATCTACGGTTGTGCAGCCACATACCAGCGCCCTGACATAGCAGCGGATGATGGCAGAACAGAGCAGAACTTGGAGATATCCTGCAGGCACCCTGGAGCAGGCATGAGACATAGCACTGGAATCATGTGCAGGATGCTGCAGGCTGGGAGTAGGGAAGCTAAGCAGAGTATATAGAGGAAACATAACAAGCAAGGGGCAGGGAGACCAAGCAAGAAACATGGAACAAGACAAGACAAGGAACAAGACAAGGAATACTTAAGATCCAACATGAACAGGACAGGACACCCCTCTACTGGGGATTCAAGACAGGACACCCCTCTACCAGGGATTCAAGACAGGACAGCCCACAGGTTACATCACAGACTGACACACATAAATACAGGAACTAGCCTAGGACTATATGATAACTATTGGAGATTACGTCACATCTTATGGCCATAGTATGCTTAGCTCACCACTACGCCAAAGTACTCCAATGACGGTGGGTCCTAACGCTAAACCCTGCCAACGGAAGTACTAATAAACTGAACATAGAATCTATACACATTTCAGAGAGACATACCTGTAGACTGCAGACTGAGACAAACAGAATACATGGGTGGGGCACACCTTATAAAGAAAACAGAGCTGAAGCAAAGAGCAAGACTGGAATCAAGGAATCAGAGGTTCAGGACAGAACATACAGAAATCCAGAAACGGATCACAGCAAGACAGGGAAACAAAACACATGCAGCTCCGCAGCCTGGGTAGAGCGTGACAGACATACTGAAAAGTAAATATATTGATGTTCCCCTGGGCATCTCTGACATAGAACTGTGTGATCTCTGTTAATACTAGACATATGTGTAAGATTAAATTAAACAATTATGTTGATTTTTTCAAGTGGCTGCACACTGGTTATATATCAAACTTATTGGTAATTAATCGCTTACTGCTAGTCAGAGCTACAGTATCATTTGTAAGTAGACGTGACATTGGTATTATAATTGGAAACACAATAATATTTTTTGCCCATTTCCTCATAGATACAGCATTTGTGATAACAGTAAATAAACACATTGCACAAATATAACTCCTACTCCTGCTTTTGTGGGCAGGAAAGATCATGGTCAATTAGGGGCTTTTGCGGACCTTATTCACAGCTCTCATTTGACCCACCTATAGCCATTATATCGTAGCTTTCTGCAAATCAAGGACATAAGGCAAGTCCATGGTCCTGATCCAGGACCTTCCTCTAATCCCATCCCCACCCTCATGTAACCCAGCCTTCCTGAAACCTCCTGAAATGCTGAGTAACAAAAATGTTAAATTCCATTTAGAGCTGTATCTGCTCTCTAATAACAACATACACCATATTCCTATGAGTACTGCCATGCGAATGAGCGCTAGCAGAGTATCACCTTTTGAGTCACAGTATCTCCTTCCAGGATCACATACTAATTAAAGGAATTAACCATTGACTTCAGATTTCACCTGACACAATAACTTCAAGCCATACAGTGCAAGTTATACTCTATGCAAACTTTGATCACATATTATTAATAAATGGTAGAAATTACTCAAATGGTTCCCATAAATAGTATGAAAATGCACTTTAGGTACTTAAGAGCTCGTTGTTAAAGAGAATTTCCATACTGAGTAAGTAACATCACAATTTCATGCTCGGGAAAAAAGGCAGGGATTAATATGGCCCAAATATAGTGTGCGAACATAGTCTATTTTAATGCATAGCTTGTATAAACAGACCCAAATGTAATCAATACACTTTTGATCATATAAAAACTACAATATATATTAATTTTCTGAAACACAATCTATGAAGTCCAATAAAATAGAATAGAACCTCCTGACATAAAGACTGAAATTCTCAAGCTAAAAATAAATAGATTAAATAACGTATTGTTAGTTTACACTTTGAGTCAAGAAACAATCGTTATAATTATGACAGCATATAAATCAAATGTAAATGAATTGAAAAGACCATGGGTTTTGCATTGGTTTTTATGTCATATCTGAACAGGTGATGAATTAAGAGTCTGGGATACCTGTGTAGTACAAAATAATTACTGCATATACGAGCCCTTGAGATTTTAGCTGTTGTCATTATGATGTACTCTTAGGAAGAATATCAAGATTGATGGTTAATCTCTTTCTAGGTGTACACAAATTTATCATAATATCAAGACATTTTTGGATGCGCAAAAACAAGAGTTTGTACCTAACAGAAAAAGTTTACTTTATACTATTTTATTCAGTTGTATGGTAGAATAAACACAACTGAAAAAAATTGTCATGCTAAGAATAACTGGAATTGTGTATTAATTTTAATATTGCTAACTAGTAACGGGGTAAACATTAATTCATATGATGTAATATATTTCACTGCCATAGAGATGGTTCTAGCACGGTAGAAGCTGAGCCACAACCAAGGTAGACCCTTAGGGCGGCTCATTGAGGCATGCACAACCCAGGCTTGCACACCTCTGGTCTTGATTAAACAGGCCAAGTCAGGCATTGGGCTTAAGCCAACACCAGCTAAATTAGTTACGCACAACCTCCTGTAATGGCAAAACAAATCATAGAGACAACTAAGACATATTGAAACTCAGAAAGAGGTTGTAGAAAGACCTTCTCACTGGAGGTGTAAATAAAATGAAATAATAATACATCTATGGATCCTCACACAGACCAAATATGAAACAAATGTATTTAATGACACAAACCCATGCAGTTTCACAGAACAAGCACTCTGGATTACATTGTGTCAGTGAGCTTGACACCAAGTGACATGTCAAAAAATTGATTTAAAGAGCGATTCCAGCTCTTAACTCATCAGAAAAAGAGTCATGATGTGTATGTCCACTGGGGACAAGAGAATTGTAGAGGATGAAATTAAATGACCTTGTAGCAATGACCTTGCTGCTTTGCCTGGATAAATAGTCAGAATTTGTCAATGTGTGACTTCCATGGAAAGCGTATGGATATCCTCAGGACGCTTGTGGCACAGAGATAATGTAACTAAAGACAATGGGTTCGAATTAGAAACAATTATGACAGTGGCGCCGATAACACGCAGTAATCAAGATCCTACTGGCAACGCAAACTAATGAAGGGAGAAATTTGCAAGATTATTGTTTACAAATAATATGCGTGTAACACAATTAGATGGATTTTATGACATTACATTATACTTTACAACACATTAGACCTATTGGGTTCTTATCACGTTGGTGTATGTATCATTATTTAATTCTTCCATAATGTGCAATTTCTATTTCTTGCTATTGTCTGGGGGCTCTCATATTACATTTAGATTGTATCCTTTATCATCCCAAATTGACATTTATGCTTTTACTTCTATTGTTTGCCTAGCTTTTCCTTGGTATGGATCAACAATTTGTTTTAATCTGTGTCACTTTTCCTATCTCTCTCGACGCAGAGATGTAGTCATCTTACACTAGCTTACGCCTACCGTAGTTATGTTTAGCTATGACATGGGAGAATTTTTTTTTTCAAAGCTACAAAATGCAGAAGAATGTAAATTCCTTTCCCATTTAGTAAGATTTTCCGACAGCAGACTGTAACCCAACCAGTTTAAACAAAAATAATGACAAACAAGTTCCCATGAATAAATAAATCTGATTTCCATAGAATAATTTCAGTATTATTCTTGCTGCACGGGAAATCTCCTACAATGCAGTGCTCAAGGAAGAAGGCTGCTGCTTCCTTGTTGCCTGTTTTTGCATTAATTAGTAGAATTTCACCGATCTGTCAATTTAATTTCCATACTTGACTGAGGAAGGGATAAAATCGCAATTCAGTCCAGCATTGATCATTTAAATTATTATTATTATTAATATTATTAATGTTAGTATTAATTACTAAAGCATAGCCATACATTTTTTTTAATTCCATGTCTCATGAAGATTGCTTTGGGAATCCTACTGTTGGCTTACGTGTGAAATTATTACACACTTCTTGTTAGCAGACTGCATACATGAGCCTCTTGCCTTAGAGACTGTTTACAACTATGCAATTTTTCTGTAAAGCTATTATCACAAATATCTTATTACATGGTGGTAATTTAAAATGTGTTTTGCAGCAGAATGGCAGCTCTCACGAACAACGCAACGGAAACCTTGCCAGCCCTCAATCGGATTATACCCCATTCATTTAAGCCTTTTGCTGTCTCTTTGTAATGTTCAGAACTGTGTTTTGCGTAGAGCACCCTTGGATTTAAACGAGTATTTTATTTCTGTGTTCTTTATTTATTTTTTTTTTTAACAGAATATTGCATGCGTATATCATTATTATAATTTTTCTGTTGTGGTTTTTTTTTTTTCTTCATTTGCTTTTAATCATAAAATCATTTATTTCATTATTTATCCCATGCCATTTCAAAGCGTAAAGCCATGATCATAACGCTAAACGTTTTATTACGGCATCTGGATGATGGGAGGTTTATTAATAGAACTGGAAATTATGTTTATACACATTGTAGCTGAAATGAGTGGTTTTTTTTTTTCAAAAGGGCCTTAGGAACACTGCATGTTTATTAGCCGTTCAAACCACATTATCATCAGGGGGTATTTAATGTAAGGTAGGTAGGTGACAAGGTTCATTGAGCAGGTAGTTTATTTCACTTAACACCATTAAGAGTATGCTGCTGTTCTGAACCTAGCAGGAGATCCATAATACTATGTTAATGAGAATGATAGTGATGAGTAAAAAGGGACCCTTTTCCTCTGTGGAGAATTGTACAGAGTGAAAAGTGTTTGCCACTGGGCAAAGCCATCCCGCTGTTTGATAAACCTAGTTCATGGTTCATAGTATTGCCTACTAACGTGCATAATGGCTCTCGAGCTATTAAGTTGAATTATTTTCTTGAGGTACATCATTCCTATCATTTAAGACCAGATTCACAGACCAACATGCAGAGAGCTCTATCTATCTATCTATCTATCTATCTATCTATCTATCTATCTATCTATCTATCTATCATTTATTGTTGGATTATATTGCTGTTACTATAATATATATATATATATATATATATATACATATATAATTATATTACTATTATTAGGAGTATTATTAATATGCATACATTTCCTGCATTATGATTAAGTGATTATTTTACTTACATTTACTCCTCTGCATATTTCTCCCCAAAACGCAGTGCATGCATTATATGTTTGTGTTCAAAGCTTTGGTGCTATGTCAGCCAGTTAAATTTTCCATGAAAGAGAATGTGATGTTTGTACGATGCAGAAAGTTCAGATAGAACCACAAAGAAAGAATACAGGATAAGAATAGAAGAGTTGGGGAAGTAAAAAAAAAAGGTAGAGACAGCGTCCGAGACCAACACTTACAAATAAAAAACTGGGAGATAGAAAACAGTACATTTCAGATGGCAGATAGGAGAAATAAACCAGAAAGGATAAAAAGTTGGCATTTTATTCATGAAACACAAAGGTGCTTCAACTAAAGAGCTAATTAAATTTACGTATGTTCCATGTGGTGAGAAAAATGATATCTATAAGAGATGCCTTGTTAAAATAAAAATATCAAAAATAATTACCAGGCACCATTGAATGAGTGTTAATTATATTTATATGATATTAAAGTATGCTGTATAAGATCCCTAATTAAATAAAATTCCCATTATGTTTCATAGGGGATGCCAGGATCCTAAGAAATGCATTACTCTGGAAAGTCGCATTACCTCACATACACGTAGCAATTTTCTCTTCTATGTCTTTGTCCCTCCTGGTTTAAATTATCATTTTGCAATACTGCATTTATTTTATTATATCAAAATTTCAGCTTGCCTATAAATCCATACTATGCATGTTGCATGGGCCATGTTATAAAGCATTGTATTTTCTTGGACGAGTTTGTCTTTGACTTAAGTGCATTAATATGCGTTTGTATTCGATATGCACATGTAATTAAAAATACAGTAGTTGACGTTATGATCTCATACTTCAGAATATTTCCCATCTGGTGTAATGGATTGTATAGTATAATATGTTGGACTTAAATGTAACAGATGTTTTTGTGGCATTGATATAGGTTGGTGTAGAATATGGGTTTCTTTTTTGTAGGTTTTGTTTACTTGTATTCATTTTGATATTATTTGTGTGAGTAAAAGCTAACTATAGGAGCATATGCCATTCAAATTCCTATTCTTTCAGACAGGACACAATTCAACCTGTGGGAAGGAAGCTTTTGTAATGCTAAGGAGACCAGACAGTGCTGCTATCTCAAAATGTTTAATTCTATCCTGCAGTGAAATTCTTGTTGTTCTTTCAGAATATCTTTGTTCCTTCACAATATGCAATCCGTGTTTGCACAGTTTGTGTACATTGTCCTAGTGTACCAAGCACCAAGCAAGCTGGAGGAAAATATGGATTTTCATTCCTCGGGGTGGTCATGGTTGAATACTTGCCCTAAAGGAGAAATATTTCTGCAAGAGAATGGCTTTAAAAGCTTTTATTATTTCAATTTATATTATGCTCTTTATGGTTCTGAATGGATACCAGATATATGAAACGCTGGTCTATTTCCTTTCTAATACGAAGATAAGGGGAAAAGGTTATAGTGCATATATACGGTATGTACTGTATTTACAGAATATTCCGAACTGTAGGAGAGCTTAAAACAGGTGTAAAAAATGTTGTAAAGTAAGAATGTTTTTAAAAATATACTTTTACTTGCAAAGTAAGTGAACGGAAGTGATTGAGGCAACTGTTTGAACAGTAGTGTCTATATTGTCCTTCTTCATCATAAAGAGGCTATGTAGTTAAGTGGGTTCTTGTCTTGTTGCCAGAATGATAATAGAAAATATGTGCTGTAGCCCTGCAAGCTCAATGAAATATGGATGCTCACATCCACATGTATTCTATTCTGACAATATCCAACCAGAACTCTGAGCCATACTAAAACCCTATTGGACCAATGGTATGCTCTCATCATTTGTTGTTGCGTGTATATATATATATATTTTTTTATTACAAATATGGACAGGTAGAACAAACTCATAAACTGGTGCTGTGTTAAATTATTAAACATATTTAATATCACCTCCATATAATCTTTACGCTGATGTCTATTGGCCCAAGCTGACTAGGTCTGTGGTAGCCAGCCTGGGACGGTGACAGCCGCTCTACTGCATTACAGAAGCAGATTCTCGGAATACCGGTGCTCAACAGGACATTTATATTGTAAAGGTCCGGCCTAGCTGACGAGCAGCTGGGGACATTTGTCCAGCTCAGATCTAGGTCAGCACTAAATACAATACTAGTAAATTGTATAAATACATAATACTAGTTGAGATGTGGGGTGTAAAACAACCGTCAACAATGACCACAGTAACAGAGGTGCAGGTGTGAAGACAAAAATCACAGAAACAACCCAAACGCACTTAAATAGGTTACCTTAGTTAACCTTATTCAAACAATATCAATGTACATGTAATATACACTGCGCTGAAAATGCATAAAAGCTAATGGCTAGATAATCCACTTTATTGGCATAGAGACCGTGACATACAACGCATCATTATATAATTAAAGTTAATGTATATATTAATAAGTCCATGCACTAATTCTCCGATTGTTTAGTTAATGCAAAATGAAAATAAATATTGTCCATCTTGCAGTTTCTTGGCCAGGAAAATTATAGGAAGCATCAGTGTGCTATTATACTAATTGCTTTGCGATAACGTGATTGGTTAAACAGCTTTTGATGGCGGAATGGAAAGATGATCCTCACATATTACATTACAAATCAATAATGGTGTTGGAACAGTGCTTCCTAAAAGCTCCAATCTGTGTTGCTTCACTTCCTGTGTTAAGCATCAGAAATGTTTATAGTTTAAAACGGGCAAGACTTCTATAGATAGCCGTGTGACATTCCTGATACAATAAAGCCTAAAGAGCTGAATTTGATACACACGAGAAAGCGAAATCGAGTTAGCTGATTCTTCTTTTGCTTATATTGAGCTGCCAGGTTGAAGGTTTGCGAGAGAATGCGTTAATGTAACAGATTCCGCCGGTTTGGTGCATTGTGCCTGTACGAGTGCCTGAATTACAGATTATATAAGGGTTTGTTGAGTACTCATGTAAAGGGAGAATATAGGCCTTTTTAGCAAAGTGGGTTCAACAGCTTGTCATCTTTAATAAAAGGCCAGGCTTTTGATTTTTCAAATGGTCCCAGTATTAATGTGGTTTGACAGTGTACTTATTGTGGGTCAAAGGTAAAACTCTGAAGTAGAAATTAATCCCGCAGAGTACAGCGGGCAATCCCACCTTCGCTGACCTATATATAAGAAATCCTGACATTGCATGAAGTGATAGACGTGTATTGTTGCTCCGAAGGCTTAATGCAAGTCATTGAGTGGACATAACACTTAGTGGTCCACGATGCAGGAAACATTTGCAGTCAAGGAAAGGGATAATGAGCATACAGGTTTAATGGAGACAGACAACGCCAAGGGAACATTTAATGTGTTAACCCCTTCATGACAAAGGCTTTCGCTCCCCACAACTGGAGGTTTGTTTAACATAAATATGGTGACAGGAATTCACCAAATGAGCTATGCATTATGGAAAATATATGCACAAAGGTAAACTTACTGGAGTTGGACCTTCAATACACATTTCTATCTTGAAAGAAACGCTACTGGGTTTACACATAAAGGGTAATGCTGGAACAAAGTAAGAGGAGATGGAATCAGCAAAACATCCCATCGGTTGCATCTAAAACCTTCACACACAGCTATATGATAAGGCTTTTAGTTCATATCCCAAGTGCTCTGGGTCATACCTGAACAAAGGCTGTCCTTAGCTAACAAAAACGACAAAATATGTTCATCACTCATGTTAAACATAAAACCTGGCATTCTTTGTCTAATTAGTTGAGTGCCACTAATCATTAGTACTGGCTGTGTTTTGTTTTCTTTTTCACCCATAGTTAATGTGTATCATGGATACTGTGTAACTGGATATTGGCTTTCACAGACCAAATTCAGTGTTATATCTTTAAAAAACTAAACTAGCAGCTAACCTACATTGGAATAGATGAAGGCAAGGTTTTTGCTGCTATTAGTATTCACAAATAGAGCGGGATTGTTGCAGAGATCGACACTGATGCTGAAGGGATCGCTGGCTGTCATCAAATGATATGCTTTAATTGTTACAAATATGGCTACAAAGCCTTAGTGTCATTTTACAGCAGTATATCTCTTTTTTTTTGGCTACCAGATCAAAGCAAGTCTCAGATTCTAATTTCATACCAGAAACTTCCCACCCAAACATAAAAGTAATAACATATATATATATATATATATATATATATATATATATATATATATATTATATATATATATATATAGTATATCAGTATTTCAGGCATTTATAAAATATTTTTATCAAATATTTTATTTTCATTGTATTTTAACATTGTGAATTCATCAAAAGAACCTCAAAGATCTGATGTGAACACTGAAGTCCACTCAGCAAGAACAATCGTTTGTTTCAAAGGAGATAAGATACCAAAGATTGCTCCAGAATCACTTCTTCATGAACTCTTCTTTCCAAGGAAAGTAGAGAGCCAACTAAATAAAAACTGAAAGACGTAGTATTTTTTCCCTTAGTTCTTCCTTGTTGGTTATCTTACAGGTAGATTTAAGGGCAGTATAAGAGGAGTGTTGAATATATAAGAAAACCTCCCCATTGCTTAAATCTGCGTAATTCTACAATTTTGAAAAATAACCCGCCTTGAATTAACATGCAGTACAAATCAGTATCAGATGTTATTCTGTACGTTACAAGGTCTGAAAAATCAATAAATACATTTAAAGCTTTGACCGTAATAAAAAAAAAAATATTGGTGAACTTTGGTATGGTTCCTAAAAAAAGATCCCACAAACCAATATAATTATACAGATGAGTATTTCATGAATACTATATGAAATAAATAATCCTGGTCAGATAATATCGGTCTGCTTGACATGTTATTATTCACTAATGACCTCTGAGGAAGCCAAATCATCTATCACTGTAAGGAACTCCAGTATGTAGATATTTTTAGAAAACCATTGTGTTTTCGCCTCTATTCTAATTGTGCATCCAGACCAGATTCCCATCTTCCTTTTTCTACTGGTCATTTAAAGTCACAGCCGTGTTTTCAAAGTCTACATGTACTAAAACAGGACAATTTACTTTTTTGCCCATAGATTTTTATAGCAGTCAGAGCGAAGAGTATACCAACAAATGGGTTTCCCTCTTGAAGAAGATACCCTGGTTGGTGAAATAACTTAAATGTCCCTCTGGCCACTTTCTATATATTTAAAGTAAAATCAATAGCAGGTCCAAAATAGTGCTTTTTACTGACATGGGAAGAAATAAAGCAAAGGCACATTAAGCATTTTTCAATATTCTCTAAGCACCTTGAGCCATGCTTACGGTTTTGATAAATGTCCTGTAATGGGTGGCTGGGTGAAATCTTCTCATATTTGATATATCGAAGCCTGTTTCTAAGGTAGCCTATAAAGCTTGTTGCAGCACTACTCTTTCCATAACTTACTACTCACTGAAATTAATGGAGGTTTAACCACTTCAGTACCCGGGCTCAGAACACATCCTGCACCCACCCTGGTAGGCCAAGCCAATTCCCACAGTTCTTCTTAGATACTGCTTAATTTGTACATACGTAACATTTATTATTTTTTTAGTTTTCAGGGTTATATAAGCTATTCATAGATACCTAAGTTAAGGTAAAACATGAATCACAACATTACATTGCGCTCCAAAAAAAATATTTTCCCGATAGATTCCAAAACTAATAATAAAAGCAATGCTTACACATACATGCATGTTGTACAAGCAGCACCGTATAACAGTAACAGGGGACAGTATAAAATATATTGCAGTAGGAACCCATAGCAAAGGGTTAAATTCCATAGTCATGCTAGAGAAACAAGCACTCAGTAGACAATACACATGTCCTCAAGTATGACAAACTTTATGCGCCTCTGTTCCACATACTCTGTAGGGCTACAACTGTTGGAAGGAGAAAAGCCACCTTCACTACCACTCCTTCCTATTAGGGTAAACCTTATGGATCTTACATTGAATTCACTGAAACGGCAGTTTTAGGTTATAAGTTCTTGTCCTAACATATCTCCTCCTTTGAAAAATGCTTAAATCCTGTACTTTGTTAAATTCCGTTATGTAGTTAAATGTTTCTGTACCATCCTCTTCCCCACTTCTGTCTTCCTGGTTATATGCGTTGAGATCCTTTAGTACTTCCTGATAATTTTATCTTAAAATCTTTTAACCATTCTGATAGCTTTTCTCTGAAATAACTACAGAACGTCTCCAGTAATGGACAAACTGTTCCGTATATGAATTAATTATACATTGTACAGCTTTGATGTGCTAATTAATTATATTAGCCTAAATATAAATTAAGGTACTTGGTTCTTTTTAAACCAAGGCAATTCTTTGTGATAATTGTACATTCAGCCTGTTACTTTCAAAACTAAACCCCTATGTATATTTACTTGCCAAGTTGCTGTGAACCAACCATATGCATTAATAAATACCAAATACAGATGATTGCTTTTAGCAACTTGTTAATCTAGTATCCCTAAATAAGAAATACTGATCTAGGTGTGCAGTTTATGTAACATTTTTGACAAAGTGTACTACATTTTTTTTTTTTTTATAAAGGGCCCTCCGATGTCACAGCATTTGATATAATACATACTGCAGGATCAACATCTTTTTATTTGGTTCATGATTATGCAGTATGCAGATCAGTTAATGGAACATTTATTTTAGTGTTTCTCTGGACCTAAACCTAAAGGAGGTTTATATATTATCACCCAAGTGACCTAATCCTTCTGACCCCCCCATCGATGTTGCTCTTTTCTAGGAGCTAAGAACGTGAGTGAATGTGAGTGGATCACAGTGTTAGAACCCAAAAAAATGTTAAAAAAAATATATGTAAAATACAGGAAATGTGTAAATAAAAGATATTCACTTTCTTCTAAATAGAGTTAAATATATACCAGTTGGTCAAAAAATGACTTAAAAATTGTTGGTGAAGCCCCGTCTCCTAATTACGTCTGTAACATGCATATTAAAACACAAGTGCCACTCTTTGGCCATTAGGAATCTCAGGAGGTATGATACTACAGCTCATGCAAAACTATGATAATTCAGTGCATATTGCTCCAAAGCAGTACTGATATAAAATATACATATTTTATGCCAGTGTTTCACAGAAGCTACGGCTTGTGTAGAATCTCGATGGAGTTTCCAACGATGTTCACCAGATAACCCTCTTTGCTTCCTATTAAACTCTTCAACAGCTTGTTATATTTCCCAGAGTTTCAACCAAATACTTTTTAAACAAATTGAAATACTCCTACTATTATTGATATGCCTATAGGAATACGCACCAGATGTTTATTCTGATTTGGAAAGGAAACTCCAAGCAGATCTTTTTTAATGAAATGGTAAATATGCTCATAGCAGGCTTTGGAAACTGTTTTCAAGTTGATTTTTCTCCCTCGATCCATGGAGAATAATTCTGGCTTCGGTTTTTCACTTGCTCCATGTACATGTCCTGTCAAAGTGAAGCGCTTTAAAAAATGGGGGGGGGTTGTATATTATGTCTTTATTCTGTCACTTCAAAGCCCAGATTGTATCCGTGGAAAATTAAATTTGGGCATATGAGCACAATCGTTTAGCTTTACTCACATTTCTCAACAAATTCCCATTTTGACATGTAACAATACACAAGTTAATTGTGTGACTTAATGTCATTACACAGACATGTTTATATTGTGAGAAATCACATTATGTGAGCACTTATGTTAATAAGATGTAAAAAAGACAAATAATCTAACAAGGACAGAGGCATCTTGTGGCAGGAAGACACGTATTATGTACCACAGGTTTTGAATATTCCTACTAATCCTTCTTGACCGCTTCTCATGAATCTTGCATGGAAAAATGGATGCTGCTGTTCCCATGTCACCCACTAAACATTACAATGTATATCTACAAAGGGATAAACTAACATAAAATAATTCAATATTTTTCTATGAATCTTTTGAAATCCAGGAAATCTTACTGAGACCATATATATATATATATATATATAATATATATATATATATATAATGCAATGTATATATTTTATTGATAGATAGATATAGATGCCCATCTATACAAAGAATATATAATATATAATATATATAATATAATAATTTTGCTATAATATAGCAAATGTAGGCAGTTAGATAATGTTTATTATCTGCAATCAGTTTCAATGTTTTGAAGACTGTGTGAGTTACTAAACGTGCGGCATATTCCCATTTTTTTGCCTTAATTGGTACATTCCTATGTAAGGTATATAAAATCTTGATTTAAATAGCTATTAAGCATTGACTTACTTCTCAAGATCTGTTCAAAACACATTTTTCTAGGAACATCTGTCGCAACACGCTATAATTACATATTGATATGTAGCGATGTGGCGATCACTTGGAAATTTCCAATAGAAACAAATGCAGATATAATAAAAGGCCAATTACCTTAACTGCAGGAAAATTAATACCCAAGGGGGAGATATCCTACCAGCCCCATCATTCTGACAGCCAACTAACAGAAATGTATAAACACGCTAGCCACTGGGTGAGTAAAGATAGCATGGAAGGAGCTGTTAACCACCTGGGAAATTAAAACACGTCTGCATGCAAAAAGTTGGGAAACGAAAGAACATGAAGAAGAAGTAGAGAAATGGCAAAGACTGCTATGACATGATTCAAGCTGTGTATTAGAACCAGGGCAGGATTACGTTTTAAATGAATTCGCCTATTTTTGCATGAGATATGTTGTGGTCAAAGTATGTGTATATCACCTTGCCATGTCCGTGCTGTGGAGCTGTCTCTCAAATTGGTGGCTTTTAACTTCTTGGACATACGAGATAACAGGACAATAGATGCCCTCTCAAATATAATAAATATCACCTTTGTGTCCCCTAATTTCATATAGCATTGTGTTTAATAATCTGCTTAAAAAATCACCAGCCCGTTTAGGCATGAAAATTGTGGAAATCACTATAAGGTGCAGTAGGATATAGAGATTTGTGTATGTGTATGTAACTATGTACAACCCCAGGACGAGGGAATCTATTTGAAGTAATTTTCATTTTCTTTCCTTCCCCTTTTTTTTGTATGGCAGAAATCCCTGATGGACAAAGAGAGGGACACGGAGACACTTATATAATGTACCTACAAACAGAGGCATCTACACTGCTGAGGGAGGGAAAATCAAAGCAAAGATTTCTGGGAGGTAAACATACCAGATAAATTGTAATAAACGTTATAAATATATCAATATTTATACACATTTTCATCTAAGACATGATATTTTCCTTCTCTGGAAGACTTCAGAAGTAGCAGGCCCGGACCTGCCATCTGGTGTAATGGCGGGGTAGGGGAGCAGCGTCTGGTGAAGCCACCTCACGGAAATGTCTGCTAGAAAAATCTCCCGGCCTAAGAATTTCCCAACGTTCTGAAGTTAATTTTGTTTACAGCTGCCAGGCCACTAGCTATGGAAACCATATGCTTCAAATTTAATCCAACATTTCTATATTAGCAGAAGCAAATCATTCTTTTCTAATTACAGAGGAAAATAACTTCAGTGAATACTGTGTGCTTCTAAAACAAGCATGAATCACAATTTTGTACTCTGCTTCTTGGTGGTTAATAATTAACATTCCTGTCAATTTTCATTGTGCAGTGAAGTGCAGTTTAAACGGTAGGCTGGCAACAAATTTTGGAGGCGCGCACGCTCACACATATACCTGTACATGACAAGACTGTAAATTAGCCAGTTTGGATGAAGCCAAGAAGAAAATGTTCTCATTGCTAAGATTCATAATGTAGATAAATGAGTAATCTTCAGCCCTGGCTTTTTTCCTGTGGTATAATACACTCAATTGTAGACGAAAGGGTCAATGAGCTTTGACGAGAATTGTTGTCCCAAGGTACTTTTCCAAATACCAATGAGGAAGAACGTGGGGGGACTTGAGTAATTAGTGCTACAATATTTGCTACACTGAGATGCCCACAGTTTAGTAGAAAAAAATCGCAATTTATATCTGAAAATAAATGTACTGGATTATCCACAAGCTTTCTTTGACGGGCTGTGGGTCAAAGGGTCTGGGCCTATTTTTTTAGACAGCGTGTACATGTGGAGTGATGTGCTTTAAATGGCCAGACTTTTTTTTGTTCATGTTATTTTTTTATGGGATAATTTATATATGCTTTAAAAATGATAAGCAGATTAAGTAATGGTTGTAAATAACCATACCGGAAACCTCTAAAGGTTTGACACGGGGTCTCCGGGTAAAACACTGCTTCCCCGGGTCTCCCCTTTCTTCTTTCTCTGGGTAGGGTTATAGCGTTTGGCCATGCGCACACACTCACACACTCTCCCTCCTAGTCTCCGCTAATCACAGACTGGGGATAGCCACACCACCATAAGTTGCCAGCCCTTCATGCAGCTAGCCCTGCTTCTACACAAAGCCACTCTCCCCAAAATAGGGAGAGTTCCAGGTAGAAGTTCAGAGGTATGTAAATAAGTCAAGCAAGGAGGAGGTCGAGCATTTTAAGAGTAAAGCTTGGATTTTCAATATGATATCGTATTTAATATAATTCAAATTTGTTACATTATTCTGTATATAAAACAAGTCGTTTTAAGGTTCTTCTACTATTATAAATCAAGTTAAAATCTGCGGTAAGAATTAAATATAGGTATACGAAAACATCTATACAATGACTATAAACTGCAGTATGTATAATATCTATATAATATGTGGTATGGTACATAGCTACAAAGGTATAGGAAATGTGTGGGGAGGAAATCTGTGCATGGTTTTCCTTTTATTATATAAAATTCATTCACGAGAAGTATTCAGAAGTAGCTTCCGTTACTCATAAATGCGATGTGGGGTGTTTATATTTTCAACTGTTGATTCTAATATATTTGAAATAGAATAGATTAGTGGGTACTGACATATCTTGCCTTTTCACGGGTCCTTTACATATCATCATGTCTTCTAGAGAATTGGCTATACAAAGCGCCTAGCAAATTAATGTTGACTACAGTCTAGAGCTGAAAAGGTTTAAGCTTTGGAGAAGTGTCACCACCACTTAACATCCTTTTGGTTTTAACTCTCACAAAATCAACACTTTCGTTTGCGCTGAGATTATTAGAATCATTTGAAATTCCTTTCAGGTAGAACGTTTCAAGGTTAAATATATAAACTTTACAGAACAGTAGCAATCCAGGGTAATTTTCCGGGGTTCTATTATAATGAAGGTAAAGCTATGATATTATGCATACTCTTGTTGATTTATATAAATAAAAGTTTGCAAGACACATTTAAAATATGACTGAGCCACTTTAACTCTTTGGAAATATCAGGACTGTTAGGTCCTAAAAGAAGTGGTTCAGGTGGATAGCTGGATACCTGATAGTAAGTCAGAAGTCTTTGCACTGGCAGGAACACTTTATGAGAGCTTCACAGATTGCCACTGGAGTCCTCTTCCGCTATACATATATATACAAAAGATATAGAATGTAACACACTCACTTGACTGGAAGCAGTTGTAATATGCCCGGGTGAAGGTCCAAAGAGAGGTAAAGTGTAAAGCAGACTTAGGAACTCTTTCCAAGGTTATTTTCATATTAATCAGGTCAAAATCTGCTGTCACTGTAGCCTTGATTGGGCCTATTTTCTGCCCTATTTATGGCATTTATATACCCCAAGTATAATAGTGAATTAAAATAGGGGAAAAACATTCCTAACTATGCGAAAACAATCCAGAAAAGGTGATCAATTAAATAAATCTAGATTTGTATTGCAAAACAAGGGGTTAAGCACATCAAATGTAATCATAATTCTTGGAGCAGAAGTGTGCAGAATGATCTGGACCTAAATCATGACAACAATTTCATAAGCACGCAATAAAAAATCAATTTATTAGATGACTGAATTCCATATTGATTTTTTGCCAGTTGTGTTAAAATCGGCACAAATTCGATTTCACATTTAAGCTGTTCTTGTACATTATACTGTGCTTCCGGACATGCAAGGCATTCCTTCTTGGCCTGTACATACTGTATGCCCAAGTAATGGCGGACTTAAGGCATTGGTAAGAATGTACAAGCAATAAAGCCACACTATAGTTAACTGTTAACGTTTACCTGTTCCCAGAAGAACATACAGTATCTTATGTTTCTACACCCCAGGCTCACGTGTATTAAGTCTTACAAAGCAAGAGTTAAGTCCCCAAAACGGTTTTTGTATGTTAAGCATTAAATCATCGATATACTAACAGTTGGGCTACATATCTAAAAGTGGTACCAATAAAAGTCCTACCTGGCCTCGAAAAAAAAATATGTATAATTTGTGTGGGTACACAGATAATTAAAATGGGGAATTATGGTAGAATAAACGCACCGTAAAAATATGAAAAAGCTCCAGGTTTTTGGATACAAAATACACTTGGAAAAGAAGGGGTTAAAGTCAGTGAAGCAGCAGCCAACCTCATGTATGCTATCAAAACATGAATGTTCCGATGGCATCATACTGAGGTATGTTCTTACTTTCATGAGCATGGCAGCATGGGGTGGAGTTAAATGAGACAGACGTCTTACTTTATAGCTCCAGTTACCAAAGTCTGCAATGACTTACATGCAGTAAAATACACTGGAGACGATGCAAAATGGACGCTGGTATGCGTTTAATATCAAAATAGAGCTGGGTGCACCTTTAACTGCTAACTGCAGACTGTGATATGACGGGTGTTATATGAATTAGGAAATCATGGGAGGATAATGTGGGATTATAGGAAAAAAAATATGTATATACCCATACCTGGGAACTTCTCGGCTCCGCTGACAATGGTGAGCGGTCCCGCTGCCGTGGATGAGGATTCGAGGCTTGACCCGGAGAACCGGAGGAGCAGCGCTCACCCAGGAATCTCTGGGCCAAACCCGGAGAGTTGCCAGGTATGTATATACCAATGCTGTTCCAAATCAACAGATTTAGTAAACAGTATATCCATGATCAATATGAAGAGATTAGGACAGTAGTGTGTTCTTGCCTAGGCTGACTTCTCTGGATGGAAGGAGGCAGAAGCTCCTGGCCTTCCAATGGCTCTGTTGGACGACTAGACTCCCTTGGACACCAGAGCTATCATTGGCCTGTCTGTGCATAATATCTTTTTCTTGTGCCACACAAGCAAAGACAAAGGACTTGTGTATTCTGCACGAAGCAGAAGAAGATGAACCCCTCAGTAAAGGTTTTCAGGAATAGTAATGGCCCTGAATCAGGCCTAAGACAGCGACCCACATACATTTAGTAGTGGGGCGGAGGGGCTCTGGGCAGGATTCATGATACAATCAGGCTCTGAAAGTGACTGCAGAATGTTTATGTCATTAAGTTAAAACAAATGGATATGTTGGTTCTGTCAGTAGTTGATGCATCAGTTCTTCCATGGTTCTAAGGAGGCATATCTGTGTAGTTGTGGTCATTTCAAAAATGTATTATTAAGAATATTGTTTTATTTCAGTGGCCTGTGTGCTGTGATTAAGGGTCATGGTTGCAGTAGCAAGAAATGGATTTGCATTGAAAACTACTACGCTTAGAGTTTTATGCATGGTTTGCCAAAGTAGATTTGCGGAGACTCCTACCAAATGCGTAACATTTTTAAAGACATCTTCAGCAGATATCTTGTGGTTGTGGATTAAAGGAGTAGGCACGCGGTGTCTATGACATTTTGCAGTCCAATATGGAGCTGTGGTGGACGAGTAGAAAAATAATTTTGTCGCTGGTCGCAGGAATACAATAAAATCTTAAACCACAGTATATTAGACATTTGTAAAACCACAGAATATCTAAAATTAAGTGTCGGTGTAGAATGGTGCTAGGGCCTTTTCCCCAGCTGTAAATCAAACCTGTTCCTTACACTATATGGGTATGGTAAACTTAGAAAGGGCTGATTGAATGGTATCTGTGGGTTCTGATTTACTGCTGCAGCAGGCATTAATAGCAAATGCCCTTTTCCCTTAACAACCTGTATTTTTTCTCTTAAGTGTAGATTAGGTTTCTAAATCTTCAATGTTTTGGAGACTTTGAAAAGCACTAGTGCCCTTGGGTCAAGTATTTCTTTTCTTGTACAGCCTCTGTATAAGAATCCAAGATAAGCCCATTGTGTTAGTATAAATAGCAGTTGATTTCTCCATCTGGAATAGCATTCTGAAAAAAAAAGCTAAGATTAATCATTTTAGTACGTTGGTATTCCATATAAATTACGCATGCTTGCGCAAATGAAAAGTCAATACAATTCTCTATAGCCACATAAAAAAAAATAAAAAAATGATGGAATTCGCTATAAAATATAACATTTTGACTCAAAGGAGACCATAAATCATATTTTGATATAACGTAGAGCTTGAACATGTCTTTAGAATAATTGTAATCACCGAGCACATAATGGCAAGGGTGCTTGTACATCATGAATTCTACAGGGAAATGGACACTGTACGTGAAGATAATAGACCGAATGGAAGCACATTGATAGGTATTACTAGAATTTTTCCCCAGTGTAAAGGAGCATGGCATCACTGACCACATAAGCATATTTAGCACCATGTATTTGAGCTGAGCTTATCCTTGGAGAAACTACTCAATTTAATGCCTATTTCTGACAATGCTCTTGCCTTTCTTATTTTTACATGCACTCTAATTATAGTAATCAGTTAATCACTATATGAGGCATATCTACTACTAAAGATAGATCCCAGTGAATATAGCTACAACAGCAAAAAAGATCAATAGTCTCCACAACATATGTGTAAAAATGTTTACAGGAAATCAATCTGTATTTTTGTAATGGACTATGGGGAATTGTCCACCATTATGCTGACTTATACAGGCAGATGCTAAAGATGATACTGCTGCAAGTTATATCAGGAAGTGATGGGTGTGCTGGGAAAATGCTTCCCCCAGTCCATTGAAAACAACATTACATTTCAAATCTTTGTACCTGAGGAAACATGAATATTACAAAAAAAGTGTTGCTAGGTTTCCCATTATTGTATGTATTTGGTTAAATCATTATTTATTGAATATCCTTCTCTAAACAGACTTTAATTTCCTGCTAGAATTGTGCTATGGGCAATTCATTTGTTTTCCCCAGTGTTTCTGTTAATTTCTCCATACTTTACCTCTTATAACTTCAAGTTCCCTATTTGATTTTTGGGGGTTTCAATTACTATTTACTTCCATATTCCAATCTGCGTGTCATTCCACTTTAAAAGCTGAAAATAAATACATTCTAAATCATAAAAAAAATGTAAAATATCGAAAGCCTGCATACCTTGTTTAAATAAGTAAGTTTAATCCTCTGTCTACAGTTCTCCAGTTTCCCTAGCATCAGAGCCCTGCTGTCTCTAAGTGGCAAGAGGTCTGCATGTAAAACATCCTGATTGGCTCCTAACTGTTAACATTTATTTGTGCCCACGCATATATCAGTAGCAGTGGGGTTTTTTTCACCAGATGTTCAATATCCTACTAATGTGAAAGGAACTCCCACCAACTCACTTAGCTGTTTTCCTCTTCATAATTCTTGTACACATCAAACATTTTAAAGTTCCAGCCGAACCAAGTAGTCATCAAGCAGCATTGAGCAATGGAGAACGTGCCAATCTTTTATTGGCGGCAGTGATAACATATTTCTCTAACCAATGATTGTTTTCCATCTTGCTGTTTAAAATATGCAAAAACTGACAAAATCCACTGAAAGCTGGGTTTAATAATCCTCTCAGTCAGCATACCTACGCCGCAGGTTCTGCAGCACTAATCTCCGACCTCATGCTATCTCTAGAAGGAAATAAGGGCTTGTTTTGGAAAATAGGAAACAATGTTACCAAAAAAAGTTGATGTAATTTTTTTTTCTTTTTAATAAATAGCTGCATTTATTTTAACAGTACTCTATATGTATATATAAACAACTTTTGTCATTTCTATATCAATATCAAAACTTCAGTATATCAAGGTCAGAGACATTAGAAACGCTTATTAGAGAATGCTGTATACATAAAGGAAATCATCTACGGTATGGAATAAATAGGTTATTCCTCCATAGGGAAAAGGGGATAAATACAATTTGTCATACAATTAGTCTTACAGCACAATGCTGGATGTATTAATCACACTTTTACAAGAACATGTGGGTGTAATGCTTTCTTGGAGTGTATGACTTATTGTAAACATCATACAATAAATATGTGTACATATTATACTTTAGTAAAGAAGATAATACCTTTGGATTGTTTCTATTCCTTTCACCATGGAAAAATGAAGGTCTTGTCTATTCTAGTGTGATGAGCTAAATATGATTGGAAAACAGCATAGAGAATTGACGAGGATGCACTATAAGCTTCTATAAAGTACTACATACCCTTATGGCCATTTAAGAAAGAGGAAAAGAGGACAGATGAGGCAGGCTACTAAACATGATTCGTTATTAAAACCCCAAAAAATATATACTTCGTTGTTGCTACTGTTATCTATAGTTTTCACACTGTTGTATACGATAAAACATGTGTGATGAAATGCTTTTTAATAAGGCTCAACTGTCTCTTTAAAATGATGCAGTCCTGCAAATGGGTCCAATCACTGTTATTTGTCACTGTCATCAATAGTTGAGTAATAGAAGGTTCGATAATCTTTGAGTACCTACATACCTTAGGTACCCCTTTTTTGAGAAGAGATTCATTATATTATCCAAGGACCCAAATGACAAGTTTGTAACTCAAATATATGTCCTATTTGAGTCAATTCATACACATTTGACAAACAAGATTTATTGGGTTTTCATATCAACACTAATAAGGGACGACATTGTAACCATTGAGACTTTTTTTTTTATTTTAAAAAGTAGCATCTCAATTTAGCATCGTTACATGGATTAAACAAAGAACAAAATGTTTATATTTTATATCAAAAGTAAATTCAAACAAAAATAATAATAATAATAATAATCATTTAATTTCTCCCGTACAAAACAGAATTGAAAAAAAAATCATACAGGGACTTAAAACAAAGGAACATTAAATATTTGAATAAATCAGTCACAACGAGCACCCGCAATGCAACATAATTTTTCAATAATACTCTCTGACACTTAGAGCCACAATATTTCATAATACAATACTTAATTTGCATTGTTTTCTCATCAAGAGAAGCATGTTAGCATTTGCGAAGCTATGAGCTGAGCACGGAACGTGAGAACTGGTAATAAATGTAATCTGATTTTACAAACGTTCTACACATTAAGTATTAGAATGCCCTAATCATTGGCAAACATACGAATATGTCAGAGTAGCCAGAGGGGGCTAGATAGTTCCTTTAAAAATGCTGGGGCATTGAAACAAATATATTGGAACCTATATAATGATTTTTGTGTAATGGTTTTACTTCTCTCATAAATTCTACTTATGTATTATTTACCCATCTAGTGCTCGGGGGGGCTGCAATGCATTCTGGGGCAGTATGCTTTGCCCTTTATATCGTTTAAACCATTGATAACAGAAATCAGACTTAGAAAAACAGTATATGAAGAATATCAGGTCTGATGGATATTAAATAAACAAAAAGTAAAAAAAGAAAGTTGACCGGAGGGTAAGGTATAGGGAGAACACAACAGGGATCTGTCATTTTCATTCCTGCAAACCCCCTAATTACTGGGAAAGTGTTGGATAGCGTTGAATAATTAAAAAAACTAACTTTATGATAAATCTGTTGAAAAGAACACATTGACAATCAATCAGGAGGAATCAGATGAACATCAGTCATTCCTTTCTCCTGAGGTTCACTGTTTATTGTTATAAATAAAGATAAAGGACATTGGTAAACCTCAATCACATGGAAAAAAATATTTCACTCCAGCAGCGGTCGAAGTGCCCTGTGTATTTCACTATTGCACTGGGGAATAGCGGGTAAAATGTTTTTTTTTCTTCTTTTGGTCTTTTTTTTTTTTAATTAAACAAGGCACTATTGCAACTTTTCTGTTCTCAAAATATGGTTGTTTATTCCTAAATTTTTTTGCATACTTGGGAGCTTTGCGGTGTAGGCTACCTGGCTTTGTGATGGGGTGGAACTAATCATTTGTAGATGTGGGGCTAGTTACAGTTAGGGGCAAGGCTAGCCCCAGGCAGTTTTTTAGTCGGAAGGGGGTGTGCTGGAAGTAGACACGATCAAATGAAACTGGCTTGGGGGAATCACAACCTCATTCTGTGACTTTGGGTCGAACCAAGAAAGTTCTCATGTAAGGTCGTCTGTAATATGGATAGAAGAGTCGCAGAGAAAGACAAGCAGAGATTGCTAGTGTCAAATATTTTATATATATAGTCTGCATTTTGATTTTGGCACAGTTGTTGTTTTTACTTAGGTGCTAATTGTGTTTTGTGTGGGTGCAGGCAACAGTTATGAGACACCGTTGTACATCACTCCCAAAGACTCACCATTCTCATTTTATAACATAAACCTGTAAACTTGAATATTTTTTTTAAATTAGTGAGGCATCTACATTATAACCAATCATCTGACACGGTTTCTTCAGTCAAATGATTGCCAGGACATTGATCCATTAAAAAATAATATATGTATACTTGGCAACTCAGCATGTTTGACCTTGAATCTCTGGGTGAAGTATCGGATACCCAGGTCTTCGGGTCAGTTTCTTCTTTCTGCGGGCTGGGAAAACGGTGTGTGGCCATGTCCGCTTCCCACTTACATTCCACCAACTTTCTGCCCAGTTCCCTCCCACTAAAAATAGTCTGGGGCTAACCCTGTAGTCTGGAAGGCTACCCTGGGAAATTCCCAGGCATGTATATGTATATCAAGGGTAACAAATGGTAAATAACATTTCTTCATTTTTCATTTGAGTAATTTATATGTTTGATAATTTTCAAGTCAGTTTCTACCGAGCTGATATTAAGAGGCTGCTGGCTTGAAGCGGTAGTTACTCAACTGTGTATCAGTATGACTTATAAGACCTATATCATCACTGGCTTCATTCCCAGAATTTCCTTTGGCCTCTCCTTAACTGTAATTATATTTATTTTAGTACTTTATTACTTGGTATATCTTATTATTTCTCAAACTACAACATGCTTAATGGCTGCGGTGCAATTGCTTGCAACAAATGCATATAAAGCTGTATAGTATTTATCTATTTTTATGTGTTTATTTATTGGTTAATAAATGTATCCCAAGGTCTAAATGTGTTTTGCATTTTAATGCAAGGAAGACATATATTACAGTGGTTAAAACGCAGAATGTCTGGGGTGTAGGCACCACAGTGATGAATCTTTTAAAGATGAACATGGCAAACATATTGGGATTTTAAATTTATCACAGCAGTTAGTCAAGTGATGAACAAGCTAAACGTAGACATTTATTTTTCAGTAAGGACCAGAACTTATTTTAGAGAGGTACGATCCTTTCTGATCTCACGCTGAATTCACTGCCCATGAACATAAAAATTCTTCTGCAGAAAGTTGATTGTTGCATAAATGTCAGTCTCCTTTTAAGTTTTAATGTCTCAAGTTAAAGCTAAAATTTGCAAAAGAATATGGGGGATTCTGCATGAATTTGCAAAAATGGACAACACAAACAGGAACCATGCAATATTAAACGATTGAATGATCATTGGTATATTGTCATTTTACTACATACGATTTCTTATCTACATGTAGTAATGGAGAACAGAACTTTTTGAAAGTATATTCATTGCATAGCTAATATTGTCTACCCAAGTCTGCTGTCAACCTTTTCACAGAAATTCTGGAAAAAAATAAAATAAGACCTCATCCATTCTCCATTCCAGAATATTTTTTTTTAAGTTTTTGAATAATAATATAATGAAAGATGTTGTTTATATTTTGCCTTCATGACCTCACTCTGATATAATTTTTAAAAAGTAATTTCTTTCCATATGTTTTTTTTTCTAGGCCCAACAAATCATCACAGCCAGTCAACGCTTCGGCCTCCTCTTCCTCCCCCTCATAACCACACTTTGTCTCACCACCACTCTTCAGCCAACTCTCTCAACAAGAACTCATTAACTAACAGGCGGAATCAGATTCACGCACCAGCTCCTGCGTCTAACGACCTAGCTACCACTCCTGAATCTGTGCAGCTTCAGGACAGCTGGGTCCTAAACAGCAATGTACCACTGGAGACCAGGTACAGTGTGTCCTCCACATTCAGGCACAAATCCAGGTTTCTCTTATTTTTTTAATTAAGGAACTTGTGTTTATTCTTGTCACCAGGGCCGGACCAAGACCAAAAGTTTAAAATGCCGCCCCCCGTTATCTACCCTTCCTCTCCCGCCCCCCCATTATCTACCCTCCCCCCCGTACTTACCTTTCAGCAGTCCTGCGGCGAGTCTCCCTGCTCGGTCTCGGTGCCGGCTTGTAATGCTGAGTGCTGGAAATGACGTTATCTTCCGGCGCTCAACATTACAAGCCGGCACCGAGACCGAGCTAGAGGGCTCTCAGAGGAGAGAGTGAGGGGCGCCGAGCGGGTCCTGATAACTTGGTAAGATAAAACCACTCGGCGCCCCTCTCTCCGTCTTCTCGGCTTTAAAAAAAAGTGCCGCCTGGAGCTGTTGCCCCACTTGGCTCCATTGTCGGGCCGCCCTGCTTGTCACTGTGTCTTGTACAGATGTGTTTCAATCATATAGATCAGCTTTGACTAACCTTATTGTTTATTAGCTGATTTCAAGCAATATTCACATTTTAATTTATTTATATTTAGTTGTATTTACTCACTTTTTCCTATTCATCTGGTTATTTATTGAGCATTTTTTTTTATTTTAGGTCTTTAGAATGCAATCTAAATAGCCTATATGTTTCCAAGTCACTGTTGGTAAATTAGAAGCTTTTTTCACTGTGCATCTCTGTTGGGGTTCGTTGAAATCAACAAAGATTTGTTGAATTGCAGTTCTAAGTGTTAATAGAACATGCAGCTCTGTAGAGTCACTCATAAGACATTTCACATTTGAAGAACCTCTGTGATTAAAATAAACATGAAATAATTATTGCATTAACAAAGACTAATAGACTAAAAATTGTCTTTTTTTACTACTAATTTTAAGAAAGTTTAAAGAAGAGCTGCTCAATGACAACTGCATCTTGTTGATAGCATTTATTTGGAATAACAAAAATAGTTTAATGAGGCTGTTAGGGGCTGTTGAGACATACTTCAATAAATGCAATCCTAAATTATCAGATATTATCTACCCAAACAAAGAGAAACAAGTTGCAACTTTGCAGTTAGAACCTATAATGTTTTTTTTTACAATATCTGACCATTGTTATCATAATGGAAATATGACATATGCAGGGGCGTAACTAGACGCCTCAGGGCCCGGGTGCCGGGTGCGAGAATCTGTTAAGGGCCCCCCCACCCCCTAAAAAAACATGATTTTTACCCAACAATTTTTTTTCAACAAATTCAATTTACATATTGAATCATATCTGTAAAAAAATCAAAGAAAAAGGGGCGCATGTACAAAGGGCATAATCCAGGGGTGTCCAAGTTTTTTCTGCAGTGGGCCACTTCATCAGAATTGTATATACGTGCGCGGGCCGCACTCATTTTTCACTGTGACAAAAAATATGGCCTTTAATAAAACATGCAGATTAAAATAAAGTAAAATGACACAAAACCTGTACTCTTCCTCTCACTGATTTCTGAGCCTTGAAAGTTTTGCGACTACAAATTCAGGATTCCCTAGATTTATTCTAGGGATGAACTAAAATGAAAATTCTGGACCAAAACATTCAGGGTTCACTTAGCCAAAACCGAAATGA
>VKOC01000003.1:6430787-6441480 GCA_009364415.1 Spea multiplicata | reverse complement strand
GGATCCAGGTCCCCTGCAGCAGTGCGGGGGATCTGGATCTTAGTCTCATAACCAGACCTCTATTTGAGGTCTGATTAGAAGACGACCCCGATTAGAAGACGAGGGGTATTTTTCCGAGCATTTGCTCTGAAAAAAACCTCGTCTTATAATCGAGCAAATACGGTATATATATATAATTACATCAAAATGTACAAATTCCTTGTCTCTATGCACCACTACTGAAATGAATCTTGATAAATGTTTAGAGGAGTAAGAAATCCTTCCTTGTACACACACACTTTGATTAATACGGTATTTTTTTTTTTCTCAAGAGCTCCTATGAGGTTTACATACAAGGTTATATATCGATATACATTACATAGGATAAATATTGTTAATAAATTATGTATTCTATTCTTTTCTGAAGAAATATACTATACTCAGCATTTTGGGAATTCTTCAAAAAGGATTCTTTTGGTTATGACTGACAGTAGTATCATTGTAATTTATATTTCATCCAACACACAGACTCACTTTAATCCCTTCTGTACACACTAACAGCTTGATGCCTCTGGGCAAATAGTTATGCTTTAAAAAAAAACTGTGATTTTTTAATTTTATGCTTGCCAAGAAAAGTTTGAATTCACAGCATTTTATTAGGTTGCGTTGAGTATTTTTACACCAACTTTAGAATGACTTTCAGGAAAAAAAGAAACATTTAAGAAAACAAAGCTGAATATATTATTTTATAGACAGCATCTCATCTGTTTTCAGATAACAGTGTTTTTTTATTATTATAAACATTTTGAAATCTTTTCATTTAACCATAATCTGCAGCAAAATCAAGAAACATCTTTAAATTGTATGCTAATGTGCAAAGCGTATTACTTTGTTTCTCTAATAATATAAAAGGTAGTTAAGATTGTCACATTAATTATGATTGCGTGATGAGTCAGAGATGTTCAGATAGTGTGTGCTTTTTGTAAGCGTACTTTACCACACACATTATTGACAATACCAAGGGGATAGGGACGTAGTGCAGCCCCCTGTAGCCTCTGAGGTGCAGGAAAATCCTCAAGGGCTCTTGCTTCACAAGTGGGTTCTTTGATACTTCTTTGATATTTTGTTTTTAATAGCTCCATGTTTTGAGACATAACTGTGGAACGTGCCAGTTCAGCCCCTCTACTAGAGTTCTCCCTTCTTCTTTTTTCATATAAGAGGTATATGTGCTGGCAGCACATAAAGATGAAGATATCTTAAATACACTTGAAAGGGGACGAGGAGTGGGCAGAACATGGGCAGAGAGACAATGTGGACAAATGTCACCCCATTCCAGAGATAAACAAATTGACTTTTAGGCCTGGCCATCAGGTCTGAGTTCTGAATAGAAGATCTGGATAGTTCCCAGGTATACATTTATATAAAAAGCAGGCTACATTCGTGGGAGTGGGAGCCCCAGAAACCTATGTTAAAGCAGTATAATCATGTACTAAATCACTGGGGTATAAGAAAGGCTTGTCAAATCATGAAATAATATAATTCGGATTTTTTTTATTTTTTATTGTTTTTATATAGCATGATTTTTTATTTTTTTTGTATCTCTACTAGTCATTCTTCGTAACTTGCAAAGCTAGGTTACCCAGGGTGTGTGGTTTCATGAAGGAGTGGGCTGGCGTGTTGGTCCTAGCTCCAGACAACCTTTAGTGATTGGGAGCTGGAAGTAAGTAACAGCATAGACTCATGTCAATAGATTTTAGATGCAATAATAATTAGATAATAGATGCAATAGGGTTGGTTTGAACTCCTGCTATGATTAAAGGTTAAAATCCTTATTCTTTATGTATACAGTCCAGTATTTATGGTTTTCTTTGCATCTTCTATAACCATTCATCAGTAACTTGGGCAAGTCCAGCAGTATTCATCCTAAGAGCCCTTATCAGCAGGAACATTTGTTTGGTTGCTGTGGTTTTTAAGACCACTTTCCACCACAATAACTTTTTCTTCACACGTGATTGTCAAGTGAGCATTTGGGCAGAAAATGGGTCAACTTTAGCAAAACTAAACACAACTAAAAACTAAAACTATGAAACATAAACATATAGATTGACAGCAGATAAGACCACCTAGTCTACCCTGACTCCATATGTTAGCCCATGAAAATGTTAACCCTTGCATTGACTGGATGTAGCTATTGCTAGGAAGCGCAATATGGATTATGGCCAATTTGTCAGTTCCATGTTCCAAACGTCTGTTTCTCAGTACGGCTCATGGAAGTCACACATGTATAAATGGAACATTCTATATATATATATACACCATTATCTTATTGAGAAATGGACCACAAATAAAAGAACTTCACCTTGGCTCCATAATATACCCTTACATTTTCAAGTTTCATGCAGAAATCATAGCACAAGATATTTAGCAGTGAATAAGCACTTGTAAAACAGCAGCGTGGAATAGTCACTCGAGAAGTGTAGATTCATATCCACTCGAACAGGCTGATTTCACTGCTAACAGAAGTGGAAATATCTCGTCATTCTCCATTTCCATTTTTCCTGGTCTGCAATGGAACGTGAAGTGTTTGCTAGAACAAATTATAGTGCATAAATCATAAAATCACAATGTACCACATAGCTAAAGGGACACTAAGAAATCTGCCTCACAATTTAAATTCCTGTCAGCATGTGTCTGTGCGCCTGCTTTCGTCGGTGTGTAGAAGTACATATATATACATATATATATGTATATATTTACATGTACAGACTCATGTATATTAACTAATTGTGACTTTAAAGTACAGTCAGTTGCTAGTCCTTACATTATTCTAAAGGCAAACTGTTACCTTTTGCTGATTGAAATGTAAAGAGTTAAAAACACATGCTGAAAATTATTTTTACATAAATCTTAAAAAAAATGTCAGCTTGAAACGTGATCGATATTCCACAGGCAAGCCTAGCTGAGCCCAAATAGTAAATATTATCAATACTTCACTACATAATGCTGAGACTTAACGAGATCTCCATCTTGGATTTGTAATGGCTCCAAATAACACTGTCATTTTATTGGCTCACGTAATTCAGGCACTTCAAGAACAATGGGGTATTGTACTACAGGAAAATAGAATGTAGGTAATCCAATGTGGTGATTCATGTTCGTTCTTTTGAACACCGAAAGCTAGTATTTGAAAAAAGAAACAGCTTTTGTAACAAGAAAGTGTACAACAGAAGCAATTTGAAGCACGTTTTAAGAGTGCATAATGGAGAAAGAATAGCCGATTCAAAGCTTCAATCTTATGGAGCTCAATTAAAATACATTTAAAAAAGTATTTTATAAACACTTACAGCAGGGCTGGACTGGGGAGGGTGAGGAGGCACTGGCACTTTAAGGCCAGCGGACTCCTGACTTAATTGGAGCACGCGGCTGGATATGTACGGTTGCACGCTACGTTTTTATTGTCTTTTAGCATGTTGCCGGCCATATCCAGCCATTGGCCACACACTGCAGCTAAAGGTCTTTGGCACTGTTAGCCAACAGCCCACCAGGCATTTGCCTTGTGTGCCGGATAGCGATCCGGGACTGCTTATAGACTACCAGGAATAGGCTACCGGAGTAAGTAAATCGAGAAAGCTTTGAATGCACATAAAACTAACCTAAAGAATGAAATAAAAAGTGATTAATAAAGGGTAGGCTAGATAGACCGCTTCTGTAATGTTCTACTGTTATTATCAGTGTATATATTTTAAGAATTGCGACATAAACAGCACTATTTTTCTTCTAATAACAAACTTTTCCTGATGTTGCACTCTACATTACATGACTATGTACTGTGGTCAGGTGTAAAAAATGTAAATGGAAAAATAATTTATCATGAAGAACATCTTTTACAGTTTGAACACATCTCACGTTATTGTTTCCTGTGGCACATAATACGGTCTTTAATTGTTGGACTTTGAGGTCATTTTTCCATTTTAAAGAAAGCAGCACTGACTTAATTTCCATTTCCACACAAACAAATGAAACCTTCAGGGTGTCCTTTTGATTTGGTATTATTTTCTAGGTTATTTTACTCTACGGGCACAGTTTTTTTTTCCATCTTGCTGTATTTCTCACAATGCATTGTATTTTAATCCTGCTATTTTTCTAGTCTTCATTTGCTGCTGGCATCGTATTAATCACAACAATCATATTACTCAACAGATAAAATAGTGATAGAAAATATTGAATGTCTATGTTAAACTGTTAGCTCTTATACTCATCGATAGGACCGCCAGCAGAAATCTTTGTGACCAGTACAAACATAAAGTCTAAGCCCTCTGCCTTATGTCCACATGCTTCTCAAGCATTACTGCCTCATGCTCACAATGCTCGCCATCAGACCCCCAAAGTATGGAAAGGGGCCGCGAGGTCCCAAAGTATGGAAAGGGGCCACGAGGTCCCAAAGTACGGAAAGGGGCCACCAGTACTCAACTCAGAGATTGGAGTTTATTGATAAGTCTTCTATCTGGAACATGTGAAAAGCCTTACTGAAATCTAGATAATTAATGTCTACTGCACCACCATGATGCATTATTTTAGTCACCCAATCAAAAAAATCAATAAGATTAGTTTGAGGTGAACTCATGTTGTTTCTTGTCTTGAAATAATGTGATTTTGTATGCTCAACAATCCTTACTGGCTTATAGTTTCCCCACTAATGCTATTGGACCATTGGGACCCAATCCCCAGAAAAGAGTAATCAGAGCCCCAAAGCCTGCAAGGACCCAGGCATAGGTAGGGGACCTAAAAAGCCTACATGGGTATTAATTGTACTTCTAAGGGTAGGTTAATTGGAGTTCTCTCTCTTCTGGGGGGTGGCTCTGTAAATAGGCATGGCTAGTTGTATGTAAGGGGGGCTAGACCCAGATAGCCTTTAGTGGGAGGTAAAAGGGGAAAGGAGTCGACGGGATGTGGCTGGGATGTGCTTCACCCAAAGTTTGTTAAAACTATAGCTTGTAATTTTCTGAACCGCAAAATATTTGGGAAAAGTTTTTATTTATTTTTACTTGTGCTACGACTTGCACAAAAATCAAGATCTTTTAGCAAAAAATGTCTAAATAAACCACAGGAGAAGATTCTATTTCATGTTTGTTTATATGTTGACAATAAAAGCAAAAAAAATGCTGAATAGGGTAAAATGCTAATTTTGCCTGTGTCAAAAAGTTAGTTTCTTCAAATATGTGTATCATTGAGTTAAGGAATAGTACATTTTGACCTAAATGTATCAAAGGTGGGATTTTTTTGCAGATTCTATTTGCTTATTTTTGCAGCCACATTGTTAAAAGGTATGTTGACACAAGCAAAATATTATCAATAGAAAGCAAACAGGGATTCTTTTCTAATGTGTTATGGCAAAAAAATATTGTATTGAAAAGCATTTGAAAGGTCCATAATTAATATATACAGTGTATTATTATTATTATTATATATTATTATTTATATTATCATATTATGATTATTATTATTTTTATTATAAGTAATATATTTATTGTTTTATATGTAACGCCATCATATTCCGCGGTGCTGTACAATAGGTATGCAGGACAAGTACAGCAAGATATCTATAATCTCATTCTATGATCAGAAGGAAACAATTAGAGATAAAATGGAGCAAGTTTTACAACAGTAACTCTTACAGAAAAATAGTGTACCACCCAAAAGCTATGTACGATAAAACAGCACAAATGAAACACCACTCAGTATTATCAGGGCCGGCCCGACAATGGAGCCGAGTGGGGCAACCGCTCCAGGCGGCACTTTTGAAGGGGCGGCACTTTGCCGCCCCTTTTTTTTTTCTTAAAGCAGAGAAGAGAGAGAGAGAGGGGCTTTGTCATACCAAGTTATCAGTACCGGCTCGGCGCTCCTCTCTCTCTGTTCGGTCTCGGTGCCGGCTTGTAATGTTGAGCGCCAGAAGATCCGGCGCTCAGCATTACAAGGCGACACCAAGACTGAGCAGGGAGACTTACCGCAGGACTGCCGAAAGGTAAGTACGGTGGTGGGGAGGAAGGGTAGAAAATGGGGGGGCGGCAGGGAGAGGAAAAGTAGATAAAGGGGCGGGGGCCGGCCCTGAGTATTATAATCAAATAATAATTTTTTGTATACTACTATCAATTTGGAATCTAGTTCATTTTGGATACGTTGTAACCGGTTCCACTTGATACAGTTAAACATCACAGACTCAATTTAACAGCCTGGTCCTTAAGGGGTTAAAGGTTAGTGGCCGCTAAAGGGCATACATACGGCTGCCCACCTGCGTTCTCTTATGCTCCGGCAGCACAATGCCATGTGTAAAGAGCCACACACTGAAGAACAGGACCTGCCGCATAAAACAGCGGTAAAGGTATATTTCTAGCGCCATTGTCTCACCAGGCATTTGCTGGTTTGGCTAGAGGGTCAGTCCAAGCCTGGTTCTCTCCTTAGCATGGTAAATAAATCAATATTTCGCCTTTGATCAGCAAAGTGTTGCCTAGGACAGTTATGTTAAATTTGCAAGTATCCTCAGATACTCATAGACGTGACATACACAACTGATGCTAAAACATCAGACGCAGCTATAAGAGAAGTAACTGGGTTGTAGGATAACACTGTGTCGATGCCTGTCTCAACTGGCAATGCCCATTCACAATATACATTTTTTTTGGAATCCTTACTTCACCCTAGTCTGTAGATTCTATAATGTGATCAATGATTCAAGTTTACTAATAGTGACTGAATAGGTAAAAAATTCAACCTTTTCAACTTAATGATTCAGTATGAAATGCAACCTTTTATTCAGTGACCTAATGAAAGGACACCGTTTTCACATTTCCTCCTTGTTAGCCAAGTAACTTATAAGTATGCCTGGGATCTCTTAAGCTTAATTTTATTACTTTATGGGAAAGGCACATTAGAAGGCTTCAATGAATTTCAAGCTATTTACCAGTGCAATTAGTGGTTATCTAACAAACATAATTATGATTAAAACATAGCATCTCATTGCTATGTGATTTAGTTTGCTGCTATATGTTTCAATTAAAAAACCCTGAAGTAGTGGTGCGGCACTGATGTGGTTAAATGGATCTGCTTTTCATAACGCTGCATCTCTAAGGTGTCAGTCTTAAAGCATTGTCTTGAGACAACATTTGATTACATTCAATGGAACTGGCCTCTTTTACTGTGTGACATATCTCCATTATGGATTTTATTTTATTTCACATTTAGTGCTAATTTATGTTAACACAATCTTCCCAAAAATTAATTACCTGCCAATGGGATGGATATTAGTTTGAAATTAATTTTGCTTTCTGGGTTAATTAGAATTGCATGAAAGTCAGCATGCCGTTGACTTGCCTTAATAGGAAGATGAATTATACCCTCTTCACAGACCCAAAAATATTGCTTCCCTCCCTATGATTGCTCTAACAGACAGTGAATAAGCCAAAGTTTGTATCTGATTCAATGCAAAAGGAATACTGCCATCTACCTGAATACTTTAATATACTGTATGATGCTCATATTATATACTTCTTAGTATTGCATATCAGCGTGAAATATACAGTTTAGGGCCCAACAGCTTGCACTGCATTGACTATTTTTATTTTTTTGGTAATGTCCACATTACTTGTAGCTTGCAAGGCAAGCACTTTATGAAAAGTGTTTTCCCATGTGATAAATAAGTGTCAAGCTTCATCAGTTTGTATCAGAAGCTCATGCTATATTCTTGCTCAGTTTCAGTTTAGAATTTCACTAGGTTTATTGAAAGATCTGGACTGTTGTGATCCTTAGAATACAAGAAACCGTTTGTTTTCACATAAACACAAAGCATACATTACATTTTTGATTTCCTGAAAGTGATCAAGCCTAGTTTCTGTTATCTTGGCTGGTACCCGCAACCAAATGCATTGGCATCTTGGCAAGAGTAAGAATAGTTGGATAAGCTCATGGCTTTGTCCAAGCATCTGACCCAACTTGATACTTGACAACTTGCATATCATGTTAGGTACCAACTTAGGGTTAGTAAATGTTACCCATAGATAGAGCAAGATGATAAAATATGCTCAAAGAGGGTGAAGTATCAACCTTGAGGGGAAAAAAGACTTAGTGTGAATTAAAGCCTTATTTCAGTGGAATAGAATTTACCTACAGGTAGACATTATTTAGAAGTGGACCTACAGGCAGACATTTTTTAGAAGTGGACCTACAGGCAGACATTTTTTAGAAGTGGACCAACAGGCAGACATTATTTAGTAATGTTGGCAAAGTCTTTGTCCAGGAATATCCAATTGGAGCCCGAAGGCTACAAGAGTATTTCTTTACTTCACAGCCCAAGAACACTATAGATTTTATTACACAACATTGGGCACCTGTACCTAAAGTATTGTTCTTGAGGAGACTTAAAAAGCTGTTTTAATTTTTAATTACATTACATGTGATGCATCACTATTTCTGTTCCGGACGACATAAAATTCTTAACTACACAGATCTTGCCCTGGGAAATACAATCCAGGACCAAAGCTATATCTGTACCTTCTCCCTTATGGTTACCATATTGAGAAAATTAATCAATTAATTAATAAAACAAAAACTACATCTGCTATACAATCTGTAATACAGGCAAACCGGTAAATCTGTAACATATTATTTCTACAACACAGCAGAAGAAATAATGGCTTCACTATTTATACTAAGTAAGGCAATAAATTCATAGAAGCAGCTTAAAAAAAAGCTTTTTAGCCTTCTAAGTGACTACTATTGATTGCAACTGAATAACCTATTTCCATAATCATAGACAACCATAGACCCAGTACACCAAACTAGCCATATAGCCATACTAAAAGGTTAAATGTTTTTGAGTTATTTTATGATTACAGGATGTCATGATAATGTTTTGTAAATATTCGGATACCTTAACATAACTCCTAGGTATAAGGAAATATTTGAACTTTTTGGATTTGAGATGTTATGCTATTTAAAATACAGATCCCCATAAAAAATCACTACTACCTTTGATCCTAATGTAAATACTGTATACTTGTAGAAGTAAAATTTGAAGAACCCTGTACTTCCAAAATCATTTTGTCTGGCCTCAAATTCTGTATAATTCCTTAAAGATCAAAGGTATGGCTAACTCTGAATAAATATTACAGACCAACAAAACCTTCCACACCACAGTCTATTGGTCATTAGCAGAAATTTGTATTATTTATGAATTTGCTAATTGCTTCAGATCTCTTAGCTTTTGCTAATCTATAATATGCATTCTGGACTGCTAGCCATGCCTAACACGGCGGTAATAATGCATGATGCTAAAAAAAAAATGTAATTAGGAACTTTTGTTAATGATTTTATGAAAAACTGCAAAATAACAATCTTATTTCATTTCAAAAATGTCACCTTTAATTAAACATATTAATGTGCTCCCTCTTCCACTACATTCTGGAAGTCCTTATTGCTTTAGATATTTTTTTCGGCAGTGATATTTAGTACAGATTGAATTTTAAAGCAGCCTGTGGTAAAATACAATCTCTGTCACAATGAGACCTTTGCGTTTGCCAGGTACAAATGACTTTTTAGTTGTGTCTTCCCACGTTATTGACAGAAGGAAATGTATAGGCCCGGTTGCTAAACACTAAAGCCAGTGCTATTTTCTTTCCTTGGCATTACCATATCTTAAATTAATGTGCTACTTTCCAATCCAGAAGGCTACTACAGAGTTGTTTTTGTGATTTCTTTTGCCAGCTGGCCAGTTCTATCTATTTATCAGGGAAACTTGTAATAATTAACTTGACAAATGTATAATTTGTCTACTTTCTCCTAACAGAATGTCCCTGAACTCAGTGGGACAAGACAATGAAAAATACCCCTCCCTAAACGCACTCTGCAATGTTTAAAAACCAAGTTAACATGCACTGCATTGATTTTTTCATATTTTTAATAAAAAAGGAAATTGCTTTTCCTTTTCTGCAATGTTTGCTGTGTTATGGAAACTTTAAGACTGCTTTAGAGAATGGTCCAGAGCAGTTCCTGGTGACCATATGGAGTGCAGAGTGATCCACATTGGCACAGATCTACATGTCTACATATGCTGACATACAAGAAGTGCCAGGATATGACATCATCAGGCCTAAAGTGGTCATAGGGCAGACTAGGAAATGATTGCCTGCCTCCAAACAGTGCTTTCCACTAGACTTGTGCATTTGTCTTCGGGCGAACATGAAAACGAACACGAAGAGTGCGTTTTCGTGTTCGTTCCGAAGACACGCCGAAGAGAAGACAGCGGCGGTAAAACGTAGGCGAAGACGAAGACACACACCACGAAGATCTTCGTGGTTGTCTTCGTCTTCGTCTAATATTCTCCCCCCTTCTAACTTACCTTGTCTTTGTGGCATCGCGGCAGAACACAGAAGTGGAAATCCGCAGGTTCGCCGTCACGGGTTACAGGGCAGTGCGAATAAGCCTATTGGTCACCTACAGGGACCTCCTCTGGCATCAACCAATTGGTTGATGCCAGAGGAAGACCCTGCAGGTGAACAATAGGCTCACTCGCACGGCCTTTGTAACCCCTGACAGCGAACCTATGGATTTCCCCTCCCGTTAACCCCTTTGATGCTGCGTTATCTAACACAGTATCAAAGTGGTTAACGGGAGCGCAATAGGCTCACTCGCACAGCCCCTTAACCCTTTAAAAAAAAAAAAA